>OY757246.1:21029904-22229904 GCA_963583935.1 Diaperis boleti | reverse complement strand
CAGTATTTTATTTCTTTTTTTTTAACTACCGGGTTCTTCTCACTCGCAAAACACTGCAGCCCGCGTAGCTCGAATTTAGTGCCCTTATGTTTGGAATAAGGGGTCGGAGGCCGCCGAAATTAAATACCGACCGTTTAGTGTTTTTACTGACCAATAAGGTGTTAAAATACTGCCCATTGTTATACTGTGCTGAATCCCCCGCGGGACGCGGAAAAATAATTTAACGCTTGTCCAATTACTATCTACTATGATTATTGTTTACTAAACAAAAATTTAAACCACCATTCTTTTCTGGAAAGTATCTAAACTCGCAATTGAGCTCATGGCCAAAAGAAAAGCATTGTGACGAATGGTTTATTTACAAGAAGAAACTTTTTTGGTTATCACTGTCCTATCTCACGTAGAGCCACTCGTTCTTTGCAATTTATCATAAATTAAAATGAACTATTTACATTAAAGTGTAATTGATCTTATTATATAATAAAGACCAGTTCAATCCTTTCCCAGTGCTTTCGTGTTTTTAAAGAACTATTGTAAACTCAATGGTAAACATTGACGCTTCATTATACTTTCTGTTGACTAACTGTAATATAACATCTGTGCTCTGCAAATAAAAATCGCACTTCATTTTTCAAATCTCCGATCACATTCCAATTACTTTCCGCGAATCCAGCTCGTCGGGTCCCATTTAATTCTTTTTTAAAATATCAAACTTATACAATTAAGTTTCGCAATATGTCGGCAAACGATCTCGGTTCGCGGCACTTTCATAAGTTCAGCTCTAGTAAACATAATGAATTTAAGAGATTATCAAAGGACGTCAACATCTACACACACTTCTCTAAAAATATTTTCCACTTTGATTTATTCATGAAGTCGTCGATCGGAGGGCGGCATTGTAAATAAATCCGTGCGAAATTTGGAGCAAGACTCAATCCCGGGAAAGGATCGATGCTGGCAGTCTAGACTTAGTTAAAAGAGGCAAAAATTGACTTGTTGGAGATGTCCTTCCAACGCAGGATTTATCAGATTGGGGGTTACGAACTGTTTCAAGTTAGATGGGATCTTCGGGATTCCTTTCTGTTTCTGAAACAAGCAGTGAAAGTTGCTGGTATTCTTCATCTGAACGCCTTGGTAAATGAGTAACTGCTATGAAGGCAATTTCACCGAATTTAACTTGCACGACTGAAATAATCACCATTGTTATGAACGAGCGATTTTTCGGTGTTTGTACCGTTTCGTAACACTTTCTTAACTTCCCTCGCTGCGCAGTGCCGTTACTAAAAATATGATGAATTAAAGAAGACATTGTAATAATTCCTTGAAGATTAATTTCGTGTCGCGGATGAAATTTACGGAATTTAGTGAAAGAATGTGACCCACATCTTGGAAAATTAGACGGACTTGTGTTGATTGTGTGGAAGGAAGTTTCTCTTATGAATGTGTCGTTTTTGTTAAATATACTAATGGTACCCATTCATCAATCAACAATAAGATACCAATTATTGTTTACTTTAGTAATTCCACCACAAAAATGTTTGCCTCTTGAATAGATTTAGTAATGGCGCAATTTATAAGGATTTACACAGCGACACATTCAGTCATGGGTTAACGTCCTGCAGCGCACGCTATAGACGCGAAGAGCTTTCGGAATTTGTTATTTATTTTGGAACAAAACTAAAAATAAAATTTTTATATTAAGAAAATGCGATTTTGCTGCAGTTTCGTGGGTAAATTAAATCAGAAATTAATCTCCGCAAATGACGTAAGCGGTCGACTGAAGAAGTGTATTAGATTTCATCATTAAAATCTTTTGGGTTAATTTTGACTAATTCTATCAAACAATCATTAACTCTTTTATTCCACGCTCTAGTAGATTGCTTGAGACCATAATTGCACGTTTTAGAGTTTACGCGCATAATTGCATGCTAAATTTGGAGGAATGCTGGGAACCTTCTTTCTTCGTAAAACCCTTTGCGACAAGTCTGGCCCTTTTAAACTTCTTTTTGAACACCCAATTGCACTGAACTACCCTATCAGATTCCTTCCTATCCACGAACTTCTTGCTTGGTTGTTTTCGATAGCCTTCAGCTCTTCCGGCATCGCTTGTATCCATATTTTCTTTGCTTCTTCATAGGTGATTTCGTCACCGTAACATTCCAGATTTGTCATGTTTTTACTGTTTTCCACAGGAACCACTGGAACTTCTTTTTCCTTTACAATTGACTCATTTTATATTTCTGAGTGTATGGTCTGATTCATCTTTTGTTGATGTGTAGCAGACCGACCATTCGGATATAAAACATGTGTTTTTCTTGGACAGAGCTTTCTTCCTCCTCTGATGTTATTTATCATTTTCTTTTTTATTTACTACTACCTGAGCCGTGTTAGAGTTAGTTTCACTCTCTTTCATGATAATGACATCTCTGCTCGTAGTTCTTGTAAAACTCGACCATTCCTCGAAATTCTCTGAACCGCTGGTTTTTCTCCTTTGAGATCCTGCTGGCATCATCTAACGAGCGTTCAACAAAAAACCTGGTTAAAGCAAGCTTTGAAATTGCGTTCTTGTTTTATTTTTTTACAGTGTAGAGCTTGACGGATTAACAACTGTCCATGACTTGTAAACAGATAACATAACTTCAATATTTCAGAGAAGCTGCAATATTATTAATAATTATTATTATGCATCTTAAAAGTGTTTTAGGGTATTCGTTAGCGGGTTTATATAGACCGACACGATTTGGGGGTTTGGGCTACAGATCTCCAGATTCCTATAACGGTTTTTAACACAAGCATGTTGTACTCACCAATATTAATTCAAGATTTTTGTGCGTTAGTTGGTAAAAAATTAAGGTAAAAGTAAAGTGCATTCAGACCTTTAGGTGATTTGGTTTTACACCTTTATTTTTTTTAAATGTAGAAATTAAAACACTTTTCCAAAGGACCAACTGACAGTCTCTAACCAAATTTCTACAAAATGTTTATTTAGAATTTTACAAGAAGGACACAAAACAGTTACAGCAAATTAATGGTGAAAATGTTTTCGATGTTTCTTCTAGAGAGTTGTGCTCTTTTTCTGATCCCATTAAAAACAGTTTGCAAAAAATCTTCAGTTTCATATTCTTTCTTGCATGGGCTATGGGTGCTTTTTGCTTTTACATTTTTTATTTACCTGTACGACGTGTCTTGCTCATTGAGTTTGTAATAATTTACAACAAGTGTTGAAAGCGTTCTCCATGTTCTTGTACACAAAGTTGTGTTCTTTGTCTGACCTCATTAAAAACATTCTACAAAAATTTCATTCAAACGTAGCTGAGGGGGTGATCATTGACTATGTACTGACTGTTTTATCATTTATTTTTCTTATTTAACCGTTGCATAATATATGGAAATATTGACAATGTGGTTTGTGTAGATTTACATTGATATCTTGAAGTTTCAGTTTGGCAGGCTTTCTCCTCACTTTTGCAAAAAATCATATGTCTTTGATTGTCTACCAGCAAAAGATTAGAATTGTTTGATATTCTCACGACATGTTGGTGATCCAGCGGTTAATCCAGGGAGTAGTTTCCTATCTTCTGGATCAATATCCATAGGTTCACTGAATAACGTGCTGACTACTGATGTTGACACTCCAGTTTCACTTGTTACTTTGCCATATTTCACACTCAAACTTGTTCTCTTAAATGCGCAAATTTGAAAAGTACGGTTAGGTACAAGTTTTTAACTCTTGCGTTTCAGAAGCAAAAGGCAAACCTTTTCTTTTGCAGTTGTTATTGGATCAGAGTGCGCCTCACTAGGTTTTATTAAGAAAATGTATAGAGCATAATATGTAAGTGTCTTTAATGATATCTTCTATGCTTCGGAAATTCTTTCTTTGATGACACCGTTTTACCCACCGGTCAGCTTTGGCACAACTCACGCATTTTCTGATATGTTGGGACCGTTTTAAATTCATGTTTTCGTACCATTTCGTACTTGCAAACAAAGTTTAGGAAACGGCAAAAATTAATACGTAGTTTTCCTGCTGTAGCGACCGTCACTGCAACGCCCATAACAGCAGTGCTTTGTAGCACGCTTCCGCGTCTTTTGATCACTTGCCATCTTGATAGTTGCAATTCTTAACTCGAATTACTACGAAACAACTTCCATTGACAAAGCAACAACGTTTCAAATATAAATTTCAATAATAATTTGTCCGAATTTAGTGCTGGTTAACCTGAACTGAATTAAATGACAAGTTAGTTTTTGTAACAATTGCAATGTACACTGTTATAAAAATGCCCAACAGAAGAAAATATTTTGCTTTACCATTGCCGACATTGGAAATAGGAGATCCCTTTAGAGCACCATCTTTCATTTTATAAACCACAAATTATATGGCCCCTAAACATAGTTTTGACGGTATTAAAAACGCTTAATGTAAAGTTGAAACTCAATTTTGGGCAAAAAACTTACGATACGAACTATTGTAAACATCTCGGCTTTAATTGACTGACTTTTTCCGACTAACAAAAAACACTCTTGCTTTCAATTGAAGAAGATAAAGACTCACCTAGGCCAACGTACCATTTATAAAAAATGTTTAAAATGACGACCGCCGTTATGAATACAATCTCGGCATCGCCGAAGCCACGACTCCTGGACTCTGTTGAAAACGTCACCAATTTCGCTGATGTTTTGCGCTGCATACTCCACTTCTTCACGTAATTGTTGCACGGTGTTGATGAGAGTCAAGCTGTTTCATTTGCCGGGAAAATTCATATTTAACCACATTGAAGCATTTCCGCGAGCTTCCTCGTAAACAAGTAGTGTATCGGTTCGTTTATTAAATAACAGAGCCACCATTTGTTAATGTGTCGTGTACAAAATCTTAAACTCAGCTAATAATTATTTCTATTGATCTTAAGGGTCAACTTTTGCAATTATTGCTACGACGGAACGGAAGTTATTGCTTATCGCTTTTGGTGGGACGGCACCACCAAGAAAAGTCCGGATACCGCGGGTGCTCGACCTGCAGTCGGGGTGTAGATCACCGACTGTAGAGCCGCTAGGACTCCCGCAGTGTTAGATCGGCTTCCTCTGCACGCCACACAGGAGATCAGCGGGCTGGAGAGCTACGAGGACTCCCTCGGCGGCTGGGAAGCGGTGGTGGGCGGCTGGTGCTTTTGGCGGCGGTCTCAACCTTCTTCTTCTGTCTTTCTTCCTTCGGGTCGGTCGCTTTGTTCCTCTGCTTCGTTTCTCTCTTCAGCTTCTTCCCGGTGGGCTGGTGGACTCATCCTAAAGTTTTCATCCTAGCGGTGGCCCTTTTATAGACCATCAGCTTATCGGCGTGGCCTCTGCTTCACGTGCCGGCTGCGCATAGAGGTGGCATGAAGGATTCAGGACTTCGGCATTAGGAGCGCGCTAATTCTGAGCGACTGGGAGCAAGAACGGTTTCGATACGATGCGGTCCCGGGAAACATTGAAAATTCGGTAACTTCGTTACAGAGTAATCAGAATGGATGGACACAGGAACGAGAGAAGAAACGTTCCAAATAACATATTCACTATACCGGGTGATTCAGAGCAATTTTAGTAACCATTGCAAATTTGAGCGTCGTGATGCGTAGACCATTTCCATGCTTATTTCAGAAGGACGTAGGCACTACTGTGGATATCAATATTTTCAATAACTAACCATGCCGCATTAATATGACATACATTTCTGTTAATTCTTATTTTCACTTTGTGATCGATAAAGAGAGACAACGAGACGCCACTGCTTTTCCTCGCTCCTGACGTCTATCAAATAATGTCAAATTTAAGAAACCTCGGCGTAAACTAATAATTTTTTTTTCAAAGGGCTATTTAATTATAATGTTACTCTCTATAATGTTTCATTATAAAATTGCAATCCACGGTCCTTCGAGCAATTCCTTTACGAGGAATGTTCTGTAACTTTGCGAAGGACTGTTATTGTTAAGGCGACTGGCCCGTTTTTGTTTACTTTACTATTTTGTTATCTTTTTAAGAACGAGCTGCGGCACACACGAAAGATAATACGGTCAGCTGTCGATACGTCTGCCTGCCGCTGAGGGGCGGGGCCTGTGTTACCTTGAATCACGCCAACATTGCTTGAAACTAGCAAACTTTGGGAACAAATTGCAAATTTATTTTTCAATATTTATAAAAACACCTTGCATTTACCGAATACAGAGATCAGTAAAAATCAAGCACCAACACGTTTGTTAAGGAAAAAAAATTTTTGGCTTCTCATTTTGGCAATAATTTTTTTTTCTGAACAAACAACGTTTTGCCGTGATGAAGGTTTTTTTTTTACTAATTTTGATGCCCAATACGTTAAGATAGCCTAACAATGAAAGCCGTAATTCGGTTCCAAAGTTGAGGCGACTGAGCGTTTCGCCTTAAGCTTGAGAGTTATAATTGTAAATCTAAGATCTTTTCCGCCATGAATTTAAATCCAATCTTCTAGGGCTTGTGTTTCGTTCAATCTTACATTAAGAAAATAATTTAGCATCGACTGGCTTCCAAACTTTCTTAACTACTGTTGCTGATAAAGTGTTATTTGTCGTAGAAGTAGAAAAGAAAATGTTCCGATTTTAGAAGTTTATACTTCTACAACTCTAACAAGTCTAATTTCATCTTTGCGAAACCGGTCAAAAACTACCTTTAATTTAATGAATTAGCTTTTTTGATGGTATGTTAACCCTCTGCTTGGATGTTTCCGGACTATTCCATAAATATCTAGGAATCAATAGACATGTTACATGCAACTTCAAGCTATCATTTACGTTGAGCCACTTTTTGTGGTACTTTGGTGAGCCGGTATCTTGGAAATAGTAGATCTGTTCATCAGTGCGAACTGAAGAGCACTGGAGATTACTTACGGAGTCTTTATCTTTGCTTCTCCAAGTGGACGTTGAAACACTCACTAGGAGCTGAGATGCAGTAACAATAATAATTAACGGCCATTATAGCGACATTAAAGGCATATATAAACTTTTCCGCTTATGTATACCTATTTAATTTAACAGCTATCAAACCTAACCTCAAAATTGTATATACTTCAAGTGCGTTATAAAGATACTTTTCAGTGATGAGAGCGAATTTTTCAAGCCGGAGGCGAAGTCTAGTGTTGCAAATGAGCCCGAGCCCCTGAAGAGTGACAGCCCACGAGTATTGAACAACATTTTTTGTACCTATTCGTTCACGCAAAATGAGAAAAAAACAAGAACGGACATCAAATTTTGAGGTTAGGTTTGACAGCTGTCAAATTAAATACATAAGCGAAAAAGTTATGTAACACTTTATCGATTATGTATTTTACAAAATAACGGATGTTACAGTACCTGTATATATTTTTATGTTATTTAAATACAGAAAAAAACTGTTAGTAACTCACTCGACAATTTCCTCACAAAGCGGAAATAATTAGTTCTGTGTCAAACCTCAAGAAAAACCGTGAAATTACGCAAATCAAATTATTGCACATTTTCAACTTGCGGTTTTCCAAGTAGAATTTCAACCAATTGCGCTGTTAACACCCATGAAATCGAACTTAGCAGGCAAGTTTACCACAACCACGACGATTTTTGACATCTGAGATTTCTATTCTCATCATGGAGTTATTCGTAGTCTTCAGTAATTCGCCGAAAGTGATGCAGATTTCGCTTGTTTCGTCTCAATAAGAATTTTACACTCCATTTTCAGAATGATTTTCTTCATAGTAATGAACTCTAGGCGTGCGAACTTTCTAATCGCTTCTTGTTCGTCACGTAAAATGAAGCAATCCTAATTTTTTGTCGTTTCCGTTGTGACTCTTATTGTTTCTTCTCTACGCAAATTACAAGTTTTTAACTCTATGTATTTAAAGACAATTATACAACTAATGCAATAAAAAAACTATTCATTTTTTTAATCTTAATTTCTTTTGTGATCACTTAGTTAGTTACATAGTTAGTTTTTATTATTTATCGTCTCAAATTGTTGCGAATTTGATAATGGTAACAGTAGTTGTTGGTGTCACTAGTAGGGCAAAAATTTCACCAGTTCTCTTCGTAATGTAGAACGAGGCGTAGACAAGTTTTGTAAGCTTTCAATTACAGTGATGCTCTAACAAAAGTGTAACTGTTGTGCAAGCTGTCTCAACAGCATGTTGTTTCAAAATTCAAATTCAGAGTTACTCTTCTTTCATTTTAAATTTCTACAACGTTGAATTCAATTATCTGTGGATATTTTTTGTTGTTTTCTTTATACACAATCGTAATCACTGCTAATCTACCACGCGTCCTATCGACCCAGTTTATTATTATTGTTTTCGATATTATATTTGCTCCCGTTGTACATCTGTTCCAACTATTTCAATTGTTCTTTCCTTGATATTCAATTCAGGAGATGTAAGTTTGAATAGGTCTGTAATTATTTTTTTCACAGTTTAACTCCTCAAAAGCGGTTTTCAGTTGAAACGTCTTTAACTTTAAACTGTTCACAACGGCGTTTGTTTTGTTGTTTTCTTATTCTACAAAGTTTCCTTATTTCTGTTGTTTCTGTAAAGTGCTTTTAAAACATTTGTGTCTGCTCGTCTCAAATAATATAATATGCGGGCTCTGTCGTTACGAAATTTTGCTCTCATGTCCGCGGCAATTATTTTATATATTTTTGGTTTTAAAGTGATGAGTCAGCGCTAGCCCATGTTTCTTGCGGTCTCGTAAAGGCTCTTCTAATGGATCTACTTGATGCCCAAATTGTGACATTAGTATAGTTTAATTTCTGTATAAATATAAGAGCTGTACGTGCATACAAGGAATTTTCATTACCAATCCTGTGTAACACAAATGTGTTGCAGAATACATTCAAAATATTGTGAAATTATATAATTTTGTGGGCAATATTTACACAACTTAATAACAATAACACAATAATTTTTAATATCTGCTCCGACTCAATAACAAAATTAATGATAAATGTAAGAAACAATTGATCTTATTTGATTTTTCATCCAACTTGTTCTTTTTTTTATCTAAATCCGATCTTGTTGCTGAAATTCGGTGGTTTGGCCAACCCTGTTGATGCAATAAGGCGATTATCCTTCCCGTACCAAAATCCAAAATTGTCTTTTTCGAGATTTATACTACATTGGCAAGGTTTAACAAATCCGGTGCTACCAGTAGATCACTATAATAAAAAAAACGGCAATTTGTATGTAATTATCCCTATCAAAAAGTTATTCTGATAAAACTCCTTATTATTATATTTATTTTACAAGGGGCGTAGGAGCTTTGCATATTTATAATCTTGCACACGCGTTTTGTACTTGTTGGTTTTATTGTTAATCCTACTATTTCTTCTGCGCTGTTATTAGGATCCACGCACCTGACCGGAATAACCAATGTCCATCACCGAACTCGGTTTCACGCCCTTTGAAGACGATCATTGAACCGTTTGGATGCATATTAAATTTTTGTTTATCCCATCTTGTTTATTAATCTAATTACTGGTAAATTAAAAATTTACGAACGACATTAAAATAAACAAATATTTATGCGTGGTGAAGTTGGACTTCGCTTACAACACTAGTTTATGTTCCAGCAGGTACTGCTTTCTGTCGGTGCATCGTCGCTAAGTATATAATTCTTGATGATTTATTTTAATCGTTTTTTTTTATGATCGTATACAAGCCCTGATTTGTACTAAGATACAGCAGCGTTTTTTTTTAATGTTTTGTCGTTTTGTTGAGTGTATAACCATTCCGACATAAATTTAATTCATCTACATCTGTCACATCTACTTGACAAATTGATACGTTGGAAGTTTTATGGTGGTATTCACAGATTCTACTGTAAGCCGTTGTTGAAAGAGTATTAGAAATTCCAAGTAGAAAACGAGAGTTAGTGTAGATGATATCGTCTTAAAAAGAATCAGATTTTGTGACTTAAGCTGCAAGGCTTTTCAAATTTTGAGGTTAGGTTTGATAGTTGTCAAACTAAATACATGCGGCATCTAATATTTATATATTATGTATTTCACAAATAGAGTACAAAAAGATATGTGTTATAAATTGTGTGATAATTTGTTATTACAGTAGGTACGAATTATTGGCGATTTCTGAGCTTGATATGTAAATACATATTTTTTGTTAAAATCACAGATCCCAAAAAAATTATACCATCCTGTAAAAATAGAAAAAGCAGCTCAAGTCAATTCTTTATTGTTATTGCGATTGTCATCTAGTAGGTCAATTGGTATGGAATTGTATGGGTGTGAGCACATTGGCCGATAAAAATTCGGTGTATGTATTCCCATACTAATGGACAATCTTATCGGCCTATGGCTTAGCGTACAATTCATATCCACCAACTTTTCGTGTTATAACAATTAATTTTATCAAACGCTGTGTAAATTGTGATTAACTCTATATTTATGTAAGTATTTCTCATTATACTGTCACGTGTTCGGCGTTAATAACTGATGTCATTGTTGGTAATGTATCAATAGAATTAATAAATTAGGAAACAACAAAATATTCTGACGTGCTTACACATTAAACTGTTGGTAAAATTTTTCCGCTAATAACAATAATATTGTGTATAATATTTCAAGGCATTAATCTGGAAAAGAGGATTAACTACATGAAAGTCTCTATGCTCTACCTACATTAATATCACTCATATAAATGCTCATATGTTCAATCATTTTGATGGCTTGTCACATTATACTTTGAACAGAGCTAATATCCGTAGCAACATTCGGAATATGATAGAGCTTTTATTTAGATTCCATTTTTACTTGTACCACCGATTCTCCATGTAATTTTTTACAGATTGTATGCTTTTATTGTTGTTACGCCCCCTGTCGTATTCGTCCTCTTTCTTTCATGATATCGTGCTCATCTTCCACCTGTTTTGTGGGCGCAACATTGAAAAAAAAAACTCAATTTCGTCAATGTTACAATTAACAGATTGTATACTATTATTTGCACGATTCGTCCCGTTTATAAATGTTGTATGATGTATTTTGCTTGTAAAATTAAATGAAAGAAATTGTGTTCCTTTCTACAAAACGGCCAATAAGAATTACTTATATTCCTTTTCATTGGTAGAGTAAATGAGCATAAAACCGTGTGTGCAATACAGAAGACTCGAAGTTAAACAATGATGGAATGGATTTCACGCTGACACTTGTGCAATTTCATACATATTAATTTGTAGTAAATTATGTATGAGATATATGGATTTTCAGTTTCGATTTTGACAACTATGACATCATATCGGGTTTGTAGTAAACTAATTAATGATTTGGTCTAGAATAGGAATGTGAACGATTTGCCATAATTATTCAACCTAGTACGGCCTTCAAAATGTGAAAACTAAATACATATTAGGTTATTCAACGGTCGTCCCTGTGAGAAGTTCAAGAGCCCTAATATGATAATTTATTAATTTGCTTTTAACGATCGATTTAAAGCAAATGTGGTTGAATGAACCCCGGCCGATTTCTCCCACAACCAATTAAATTGACCTGCTATTCCCAGAAAGTGAATCGAGTTTTCTTGAATCGTTTTAAAAAAATAGCTTAAAAATAACAACTATTAATTTGATAAAATATACTTACTTCATTAGAGTGTTAGGCACGAAGTAGAGTCTGTAACATAATTGTGGTAACGTGTGTTTCGGTAACAATCTTACCATCATTAGTGTTAATTAATTTCTGATGAACATTCTGAAGCGTCTCAACGATCGGGGAAACTAGTGTTTAGTGCATTTGTCTGTTACAGTAATTGTAATTTATAGAAATTAATGAATTTTAAAGAAGTGAAGTAAAGGTCAATTCAATTTAATATTTGAGATATTTTAGGGATTTTAGTGTTCAAGGGACTTCCATCGATTTAAGGAGTATTTTGCAAGGACGAGCAACTACTGGGTGAGAGTGATCAAAAAGTTCGAAGTGTGACATAAGTAGTAGGACGTAAAAAAAAATCCACGGGAGACACAGAAAAAGTACATTCTGTGAAACAATGCTTTCTGTTCAGAAATATTTGCAGCGGCCAGTTGTGAAACCCAAAGCACAGCCAAACGGTCAGAAACCTCTACCTGTCTAACGACCCAAATGCTAGCACAATACAAATACAATATTCTAAATTCAACCACCACCCGAGACGACATTCGGGATTATAAAAGTATTATTGACCGGAGTCCATAAAATTACTATAAGTCTGGTCGTACTTTGCTTCTGATGAAACAGTCGAATGAGAACGTGACATCGTAATGGGAGAAACAGTTCAACTATGTTTTAGTATTTCACGGGCCATTACATTTAAATATATATTTTTTAAATTTTGGCACAATGTTGTCCCAAAAGGACATAATTATCTTTTTCAATCTGCAAAAGAACATACAAAATAAAATTGTTATGGAATAATTTTTTTGTACTTGTCGACAATTCCAATAGATACAATCCATACAACAAAGTAGCAATAATTGATAGCACCAGTAATTGCCAATTGCCCCTGAACTTGAAAGTAATAATAATTATCTTTTTGCTTTAGTTTAACGTCCCCATTTTGGTCTATTTTTAAGTAATTAATTTTTTCTTCATTGACCGCTTGTTGGGGATTTAAGTCTCGAATGGACCAAGGGCATTTTATTTCCACAATATGATCTTGATCAATAATTCCATCCGGACTGGCACCGAGAAAACAATTTTCCTTGTCAATCAACAGTCTGCACTAACGCACAAGTACCCCATAGTCTTTTTCTTCATCTTCTCTTTCTCACATCATTATAGCTGCGCTCTTTTGAAATTCAGAACAGATAATATTTCCTGCTAGCTTTGACGTATTCCTAATAAATTCGTTTTCATCTAGATGAATTTCTGTCAGACCGTAATTTTCATCGGGTGGAGCAGCAGTCTTTCTTTTTTTAATTTGTAGAAATAACTCTGCGAGTTTTATTATACTTGCGTTTTCTTTTCAGTTCCGCGATATAGTTTTTAGCGAATTTTCTTGTACTACAAAATTTTCCTGTACTACAAAATTTTCCTGTGCAATAGGACAAAATATTCTTCCTTTTTAATATATGAAATTGTCCTCTATAAATTTACAGACGATAGAATTATAAGTTTCTGCTGCATTATTTTTCATATTAAAAATTAGACTATGCACATTTTGAACAAGTCTTTTTCCACACGACTCAATGTCGTCAAAGAGGCCAGCCTCGATCATGTCTGGAACTGTGTTGATTTCGCCTTCCTTGCTTCCTTGACAAAAATAGCCTGTCAATTTACTACAGTAGTTACGTAGTAAATGGTTTACGCACCCTATCTTTATTATAGGGAATTTATGGTCGTAGGGCTTCGCGATGCAAAGTTTTTTTTTAACACACTGCTGCTTCTTTTGCCAGCCAAGTTTTGTTGCTCTGTTATTAGTGATGTAATTATCTATGTTAATTAAATCGAAAAGAATAGACTCCTCACATTGCAAAATTTTATAAAAATATCAATCAACGAATCAAGTAAGATACCAACCTATCTGTTAAAAAAATAGGTGTAATTGAAAGCGTAATACTAGGTAGGAATGAATATTTCGGGTTTGGGACATTTTCAATGCTCATTTCTAGTTTTGAGCATTTTATTCGGACACTGTCCAAATTCGTATATTGAGTATACACTGTATTGTACTATTGTGATCATCGCCTAAAAAACGTCGTGTGCACCTCGACTCACGCCTCGGCTACAAACAGCAGATGCGTCCAAAAAAGCTAACTTTTACGGCCGCGAAGTTCTAAGATAACAGGGCCTCTCCGTCCCGCATAATTTTGTTTAGGTATAGGTCTAAGATTTTACTCGGACTGTACACGGCGAATTTGTAGCATGGCTGTATAGGTGGAGCTAGTTTCTTGACGTAGAAATCAACAGAACAGGGTTTTATTTAAAACATTATTATATAGTTGTATTTGCGCTTCCATCTTCAATAATGTAGCAAACAATAAGAAAAAACTATAAGCAAGGCGATGCGCATGTTTCTTGGTAGGTTTGAAATTCGTAAGTGTCAATAAAATGGTGACAAAAGTTACGTATGTTCAGTTCCACATTTTTGCATATTTAGCAAAACAGTTTTGAAAAAAAAAATGCGTAGGTTCTAGAGCAATCCTTTTTCTACAACTATTTCAAATTTGAAGATTATTGATTAGTAATTAACAATACAGCGATTTTTATAAATGTACATTGCAAACATGGGGTGAGAGAATCGCCTTAAGCTCCTGTCTTTACTGCTCTATTTTCATTCATACGGCCTATAATATTATGCCTATTATTATTATTGCTCGTTTTTTGTCTTTACTGGTTCGAATATTTGTGAAAAAAATTTGTTTCGAAAGGCAGCAGTCTTTCATCAGGTCCCTTTTACTTTGTAGATTAGCTGCTAGTCTTTGAGCTAAGATTTCAAAAAGTTACTTTAAAACCTATAGATTTCAACATATTCTTAATTTGCGCTACCTGATCTTCTCTTGCAATTTCATAATTGTATACTGTTTCTGTCGGGTTGGCGAAAAAAAATACATTTTTGACCTCCCAAACTGTACACGATTACACACGAAAGCGTTTAATCTACACAGGAACGAGTGTAATACAACGTTCTATCGTTCGACACCACCCCGGAAAGCCTTTAAATTGCTTAAAATCCATAAAAGTAGTGTGACGTTTATCTGTCATTTTCGTTATTTCATGACAGAGAGTGTTTACACAAGCGAAAATTTGAAAATTCTGACAGTGTCAAACGATAAATTATTTTATACCCGACTAACATCTAGATGACTATTTTTGCCACGCAAAAGGAAGGTATAATGGAGTATTTCTCTCACAAGTGATATAATGATAAAAAGGGGTGAATTACTATGGTTACACAATGGTAAGACATGAATAATTTTTTGAAACGTCATTTTGACACTTTCATTAATTTTTTGGTTTTTAACTTTTAGAAGAAATTACACGTCGGGCATAAAACGTTTAATAATATAATAATACATAACTCGTTTCACTCGTGCTTTTATAAACCCCTTGTGGCATAAAGCGTCCAATTTACACAGGAACTCTTATAATGATCTACTATTATCTACTAATGGTTATAAACAAGTAAAACTTAATCAATCGAACAAAATGTTTCCAATACTAATTGTCTCTTCGTTAAATTATAAGTATAGAATTGGCCTGAAATAGATGGTGTCCTAGCCTTTTTTATCTCTATAATTGGCCAAGTTAGACCATTTCAGCACTTTCATTTTACAACTTGTTGCATAAAACACCCATTTACTTTGGTCTGATACAGATACGTATGTATTATGCCATAACATAAAATACCAAAAGCCTCATGACATGTTTCAATTTATAGCATGCACAAGTGCCAATTACAAGCTCGTTGACGATGTATGTCAAACTTTTCTGGACCAGCTTATATTGCCCATCTGTGCGATAAAAATCTCTGTGATAAATCATTCCGACCAGATAATGTTTACTTTTTATTTAGATAGTTGCGTTGTTCATCACAAGGCTTTCTTTCATTATGAATTCATGTGTTAATTTACGATTGTGTAGATTTTCTTTCTGGCTTTTTATTGCGGCATATTAAATATATCATGTGAACCAATAAATCCACCACTCGCTAATAGCGTCCACGACTGAACGGTTCTTGTATTGTGCGTATTTTTGTTCGAAAGCGACAGCATTGTATTGACCTTAAGGAACAAGTGACCTTTTGCACGGCGAAAAAACCAATTTGAATATCGATTGTATTAAGCTGAATTTTCAATTTTGCTCAATTTGTTCGATTTTGAGGTTTTACAAGAATTTATTTGTAGATATTTTAATTGAAATTGCAACACGTTTAGAAACGGAAGTAGAAAAATTCCAGATAATAATTAAAGGAATTGTTAAAATTTTCGGTTCTACACTTTCACCTGCAAACTGCAATTCCTACAACTATGTACTGGATACAGATTGGATATTGGGTCTTCCACCGGCATATTTTGATACATCTTTAGACACGTAACTAATAATGTAGAAACTTTTTTTTGATTTGACTTGAATATTTTATTTCGACCACCCTGGAACCTATTCAAACAATCCACCCAATATTTTCGTCATCACTACTAGTTTTTAAATTTTTATAAAGATTTTTTGTTATTTGTCAGCTTAGCCATAAATCTTTCTTTCTGTCCGGCTGTGAAACCTGTTTCTTTTGAAGTTCAAACGGTGCAGTTTTGCTCATCAGTGAAGGTTTTATCAGATCTGAATCAGTTTCCACTACATATTTCTAGTTATTTGGTATACCAGAATATCCTAGACGCATAAATGTCTGTAGGTACTTTCACTAACACCATGATAACATTTTGAAATTGAAATACAGCTTCTATTATAGTCTTTAAATTCATTTTATTAATATCTCCAGTGAATGCAATTTCAATGAACCTGAATATAGCAACGGTGCGCGTCTCATTTTGTTATTATTAGCGGCTCACTCTTGTTGGTATTTGATGACCCACATTCTTGTGACATCCGCTCGATTTGTATTTACGTTGGACAAAACGAAATACTAGTTGTGAGTGGAGAGAAGGTGCAACTCCTTCTAGTCCCGTGTTGAAAATTGCTTTTTGGGTTTTTGCTGCTCCAGCAGGACGTTTGGGAGAGTAATTGTAAAGCTTTGCAAGCGGATAACCTGATGATGTAAGGGGTAAAAGTCCTAATGTAGAAAGAAAGTGTAGTCAATCGATCTAAAGAAAGGGATGGATTTTAATCAGTGACAAAGAATTTTACGTCTATATTTGTGCTGACGAAGAGATTTCATCCCGTTCAAGGGTAATTTTATTGAGAAACGCTCAAGTCTTTAGTAATTGTTTTGTTGCCAAAACTTAATATAAATTTTGTACATTTTTTTCTCAGTCTTCACTCACACGGTAAATTTTAGTTCATTGTTCCTTCATGTTCGGCCTTGAGTGTGCAAATTCATTAAATTACTGCTGAAGCTCATTGTACTATATTAACAACCGTAGAAAATTGTTACAGGAAAGTGTCTGTACCTTCCATCTGCTTTCACTTATAGCTCTCATTGATGTTAAGTTATGAAATTAATTATATTGCACCATTTGCTAAGCTATTCTTGCTCCAAGAAATTTTTGGTCAGATTCTAAAATGTGGCTCCAAGCACTCAATTTCGGAGATAAAGTATTTCTCTTACAGGCTTGCTTGACAAAGGCCAGTAATAATAACAAGTATTTACCGATTATATTTCCTATTTTCAACCCCCTTAAGGTTAATTTATCTGAGTAGATGCACTTATCTAAATTAAGCATTCAGTTTACTGTTTTGAATTCTCTAATTAATGACTTAACCTGTAACACGACCTTCAAATTAATTTGTTCAATGCGATTCGATTAAAATTGAATCTAAATTTCGAGACTATGGTTGTTTGGCTTCATTAAAAACACAGTAGAATAGCGATGCACAGATCTGTGTAAAATAGCCGATTTTCCAACGCTACCTTGACACATGCAACATCGGATTGCAACGTTTGCATATTCAGAATTTGCACTGACACAAATAAAGATTTCTTGACCTTGAATCGCCAAACAATCTTACTCAGCGTTCCGTATGAATGTTGTAAAATTAAACTCATTATATTTGCTCATCGTAAGTAGCGTTTTAGATATTTAAGTGGTTGTTTAAGTACGTATTTAAGTTGGATCCTGCGCTTCCGCCAATGAGAGAGCCGTTTCAACGTTGACGGAAGTCGCTGTTACGTAACCAGCAAATCACTACGGAAATAATTTATATCATACTATTTAAAAATAAATTTTCGAATCTTATTTGAGTAGATCGATCCGGTGTATCTACATACGGCACGTTCACATTTACACCTACTTTCTTTCGGAAGACGAAAATAATTCACCGGAGTTGTGCCACTATATTATTGGGAATCATTTTTATTGTTACACCCACGCAAATACACTTGGTTGCACTATTACTTAAAATAGAGGTCGCCAGTAACGGAGTTTTATTGACGATGGATTAAATAAACAAGTGAGACATCAATGCATTTCAGTTTTTCAAATACCAAGGAATAGGGGCGTGTGCAACATTTTTTTAAATTGTATTAAATAACTTCTGTGAACTTGTACACAAAACTTTTGTGAAAACAAACTTTATTTTTGGACACCACACTAACAGACAAGGTATGTTGTTGTCTTATTTTAAGCAGGTCAGGACACAGCTTAGTTAATCCCACTTCTGAAATTTAAACAGATCGCTGCATTGCGAATTTGTTAAAGGACGTTATTATTATATTTGTTAAATTCGAGCAATACCAGGAATGGCCCTGGGAATACTAACTAATAATAACAAGATTCAGGCAATTGAAGACACTTATATGAATGTTATTATTATTATTTATTTTACGTCAAGAAAGCAGGTTAGAAAACATTTTTATTTGTTTATTTCTATAAACGTACCGAGTGATTCGCATTCACAAACAAACACCATAATTTTTAATATTTAAATATTTAAAATTTAACACAACAAATTAAAGCAAATTAATTTTTTTAGTTTTTAGGCTTAGTAGAGGTCCAAGTCATGTTATATTTTAATTAATCAAACTATTTGTTGATCATAGTATAAATCTTTCGTGCCGTCTCACGCTGTAACTTTTTTTTGCAAAGAGGAAGTACATTTTAATTAGTGCTTTTTAGTATATAAAATGTTCGTCAAAATATGTATAGGTTTGAATGGAATGATAGCTTGTGTTATCTATGTTATTACTATTATACAATAATAAAGTAGATAATTTTTTTTCATATCCATCGATTTTTCCTGACCTATTGTCATTATAAACATTTCGATACATAATTTTAAAATAACATTTTTTGAACTTTTTGAAGCCGTCTCTAATATTCCATTTATTATTTTCAAATCAAATTGAATTTCTCTAATTTCAGTTGCTTTTATTGTGTAAAATCTTTTACCGAGTAATTTAAAGTACATAACCTTAATCAAACAAAAATAATTAATAATAATAAAAGAAAATCGTAAAATGTGGTAAGGCAACAAATTAATGGAGCACGCTAATAAGCATGGAAATCATCTACACATGACGCTCAAATTTGCAATGTTTACTCTAAATCACCCGGTATATGCACGTGTACAAGTTCTGTTAGTTTTATTGAACACTTCTACCGCTTCTCTCTTGAGATCAGCCTCACAAGTTACATTTGTGAGTAGTTAATACGGCCGGATGATTTACGTACTGACAGCAAAGAGTAGAGATTTAGATGCTCCCAATTCTTTGCTGACAGTAGGATGCTTAGAAATGATGAACATATCCTAATAGTTTTGGAATAGAACGACCCATTTTACATTTTAAATCAAAACTTTCAGTACATTGTTAAAAAATCATCACCCTAACCTAACCTAAAAAATCAAGGTCCGTCAAGATGTCAACGATGAGGGTGCCAGAATTTCTCTCAAAATTAAATAGTTACTTATCACGAGGTGCATCAAAATAAAATGGGTGCTGTCTGACCCTGATACGTTTTCAGATTTTTTAAAGGCCCTTCACAGATTGCTTCTGTTGTCAATCACATGATTAATTTTGTACAAATATTAGTACAATAAAGGCAGTAAAGATGAGATACTTAATCTACCTCTTGTGGCGATGACGTTGCACTTTTTAGGAAAAGGAATGGATGTTACATATTAATGATAGAGAAAAACAACAATAGATTTTGAAGAAAGAGCGATAAACATAAAGGGAGAAAATTTATCGCCGTCTGAAAGCCGAGTAGAAATTTTCCATCACCGAATAAAGAGCTCATATCTGATGTTTTTTCAAGGGTAGTAAAGCGGGAAAACTAAATAAAAAGAGTATAAAACCCGCCCCATCTCCGGCAATGCCAGCTCATCAAGGCTGCCGCCAACCAATTAATAGGTGGCGTTCCTAGCTTTCGCCAGCCTTTTTATAGGCGATCCTCAACAGGTTTGATAAAACATTGGTTTTACGAATTTACTACTACGACGAACCTTGACATGATACACATTACCTGTCCCACGTATGTTCATGACAATGGCCCCCTTATTAGCAAGATCAAATTGCTTATACATATTAAATTTTTTCGGTATTTGAGTCTTATCATTTCAAGGTTGCATCTGACTGACTTTGTGATAACCTCCTGTTTGAAAATCATCTATACGGACGTCAGGATTAATTGAATAAACAATTAAATTATTCCTTTTGCTTACGCAAAAAAGCCAGAGATTAATCCGGGGATAAATCCGGCGAATTGGGAATTAAAACGAAAAATTAAAGGCGTTACGGTTTTATTGTGCAGAATGGAGTGTATATGCGGTCGAGTTGAGTTGATGTTTTTCCATGGCTAGACAGGCAACCACCCAAACAAAAATGAAAACGTTTTTGCCTTATTAATTTGCTCCGTCTGCTTCAATGATGGCTGGGTTTTGTACGAGTGCTTTTTTGGAAGTGGTTCGTTGAGGGAAGTTTCACAGTACAGAGAGATCGAAAACTAAATTAGTCAAAGGTGGCCATGTACGAGAAGTCGCTTGTCAGGTGAACAATAATAAATTTGGAATTTCTTAAATAATTCGGAAAGTGGCTTTTCGTGTTTAGCCTACTTTAATTAATTTAGTTTCGATCTCGCTGTAGCTGTCACCACATAAGAATTCGGGGTCGCTTAAATTGAAATTTAACACGAATTCACAGAATATTACATTATGTGTTTTAATTTGCGGATTTGTGCGAAAGCGTAGGTGGTAGGTGGCAATAAGAAAATGTCAATTATATGATTTTATATTTAGGTCTTTCTTTCATTGTGGACATTTTTTAATTACGACTGTTTACCTTATTTGCGGTATTTATAATATTCTAAAGTTCAAATGCAAATCACGGGACAATAGCAAATGCGAACGACATGTCTGAATGCCTAAAGCTAAGGCACACTTTAGTTCCATGCTGATGTTTAAAATAAAATTATTGCTTAGAAGTATGTAGCTACTAGTGATTAATTTCAACCAGTATCTGCAAATACATTTGTTAAATAAGAATTATTATTAATGGGCAAAGAGAGCGACCATTAATTAGGTGAGTCAATTTTGGCGATTTTTCGACCCTTGGTGAGATGTGAGATTTGGATCGACCATCTCCCCCTCCCCCCTAATCTCACGTGCGATTGTTCAAAATGCATATTTTTAAACTATGCTTGATTGCGTCGGATTTATAAAAAAAAAAAACATTATTTGCTGAATTGTTTTTCTTTAAGACTAGTTAAGACTAGTACGTATTTAAGACTACTATTATGAACGTAGTCTAGAATCACAGTGAGAAAATCGAACAATAAAATAAATGTGGCGTTCGCATAACCGCGATAATACTAGATTGTTTTATTAGGAGTAAAAGTGGGACTTTTCATGGCAAGGCTGTAGGTTTTGCTCTTAATAAAACAATCTATTATTATCGTGGTTATGCGAACGCGAATATTTCACGTCGCTTCACGACATTTCAAATCGCTTCAAGTTTCTTCAAGTCGCTCCAAGTCCTTTCAAAATATTTCAAGTCCCTTCAAAATATTTCAAGTCTTTTCAATTCGCTTCAAGTCTTTCAAGTCGCTTCAAAACAATTCAAGTCCTTTCCATTCGTTTCAAATTTCTTCAACCCACTTCATCTCTCTTCAAGTCGTTAAAGGACATTTCAAGTCTTTTCAAGTAGCTTCCCGTCCCTTCAAAATATTTGAAGTCTTCCCAGGTTGCTTTAAGACGTTTAAAGACTTTTCAAGTCGCTTCAATTCCCTTCAAAACATTTCAAGTCACCTCAAGCCCCTTCAAAACATCTAAAGTTTTTTCAATTCGCTTCAAGTCTTTTAAGTCGTTTCAAGACATTTCAAATCTTTTCAAGTTGCTTCACGGTATTTCAAGTCTTTTCAAGTTGCTTCCAATCCCTTCAAGATACCTGAATCAAATCTTCCCAGCTCGCTTCAAGACTCTTCAAGACATTTCAAGTCTTTTCAAGTCGCTTCAATTCCAGCCCAAACATTTTAAATCTTCCCAGGTCGATTCAAGACTCTTCAAGTCTTTTCAAGTTATTTCCAGTGCTTTTAAAATATTTGAAGTCTTCCCAGGTCGCTTTAAGATTCTTCAAGACATTTCAAGTGTCTTCAATTTCTTTCAAGACTTTTCAAATCTCCCCTAGTCTCTTAAAAACATTCCATGTTGTTTCAATTCGCTCCAAATCTTTTCAAGTCCTTTTAACATATTTCACGTCGCTTCAAGACATTTCAAGTCCTTTTAAATCGCTTCAAGTTTCTTCAAGTCGCCTCAAGTCCCTTCAAAATATTTCAAGTATTTTCAATTCGCTTTGAGTCTTTCAAGTCGTTTCAAAACATTTCAAGTCCTTTCCAGTCTTTTGAAGTTTCTTCAAGTCGCTTCAAGACTCTTCAAGACATTTCAAGACTATTCAAGACTTTTCAAGTTGCTTCAATTTCCTTCAAAACATTTCAAGTCACCTCAAGTCCTTTTAAAACGTCTTCAAGTTTTTCAAGACATTTCAAGTCGCTTCAAGGTGTTTCAAGTGGCTTCCAGTCCCTTCAAGATATTATTTGAAGTCTTCCCAGATAGGTCCGAGACTTTTCGAAGCCGATTTTTTCTCCGAATAGAACATGCTATGTTTTCTTCAAACGCCGAAAATCGCCAACGAAATACAAATCTGACAGTTTACTAACCTCAATGTACACGTGAATTTCTGTCTAAAAGTGAACATCTCACTAATTTCCCGATTATTTTCTAAGACGTCATACACAAGTTTTATGAAATCCTATTTTTTTCAAAATAATGCAAAATTCAGCCTCAAATACCTAAAAGAATGAAATGTTTTAAATTTAAAAAAATGTAACGTAAATGCCGATTGGCTTCTCGAATTTTTCAAAGCACACGATTGGTCAGGCAGGTGCGGTTAATCGGGCGACAGACAAATACTTTACTGTCTAGGCAGAGAAATGGACATTTGTCATTGCCTATTGACGTATACAATGTCATGTCTTTCTGATGTTTGAAGAAAAATATTTTTGTGTAGGTTTTAGCCATATTTTATGGAGAAACATGTTTTACTTAACTACTTTTAATCAGTTTTTCCCTAAAACACCAAAAACAATTTTATTATAACTGCCAACGCACGTTTCGCCAACTGAGTTTACTCATCGCCCTGATGATGCCAACATTGTTGGCGAAACGTGCGTTGGCAGTTATAATGAAATTGTTTTTGGGGGTTTAGGGAAAAACTGATTAAAAGTAGTTATCTACCACCAAAAGTGATCCAGACAATTGTTTTGTTTTTGATGTTTTACTTACATAATTTAATCGTTTTCTCACAGTTTCTTGAGGAAAAAAATTGCGTGATTTTTTCCCTCTCCTTTACGTGAGATTGGGTGAGATTTTTCTCGAAAAGAATTATGGATGGGATAGTAGAAGAAAAATGCTAAAAAGAAAAAGATAGTTTGAAAATCAAAATTAATTACATATTTATGTATTTATACACTGTAGAATTCATTTGTGGTCTTCTTATGCAACTATATTTAAATCTAATATATTTAAACGAGCAATTCTTGTATATGTATATGTTACAGGCAACATATATAACTCAGGCTTTTTACATAATAACTAGGCATTTCATAAAATGCCTATAATGAGGTTAGGCAATTTATGAAATTCGCTCTTTTAAACCAATTTCTAGAATTCAGAATATAAGGTTATGTCCACAATTTAAAAACAATTTCAAGATTATTAACGTATTTATTATCTGCCACGTAAGGAACAAAAAATATATTTCCAATACATGACATGGGGAAAATAGTAGATTATATTACAAGTGACAGTAATGTTTTGTACTTCTCACAGATTTACTTTATTATCCGGTCTCACCGTGGCCTGTATTGATAATTATGAATGTCTAGTAAAATGTCAAACATTTCATCTTCATGGACATAATATAAAATGTCATTATTATTATTAAATTAGGGCTGATGATGGCAGTAGTGTTCTGCCGAAACATGTTCCATTTATAATTTTACACTTATTAAAGTTTGTGCAGTTCGACTTAGATATATTATTAGTTAAATTTTAATTTAAATTTACTCCACTTGGATTTATCGACATTCTTCTGGTTTATTATTATTTGTAATTGGGGCTATAAGTTTATCTACTCCCTAAATAGATAAGACATCATAATGGTCCAATATCCTCATGGAGATTTTGTTGTCGGTCCTTTTGGGTATTTAATTTGATTGATTTCCTCAATAAGTGCTTGATACTTCACTTGTCAAAATCCTCGCTGATTTTGGGCTTTGAGAGCCGTTTCTTTCTTGAAATAATGGTAAAAGTGTTTTTTTGTATCAGGCATTTTGTAACAACAAAAGGCAGAATATAAAACCACAACGCTTACTAAAAACTTGCCCCACGGCTCTAACCTATAAAAACAAAACAAAGGCGCGTAAGTGTCAATTTAGCCGACACGGCCGACACTTTTTTATGGCGCTAAAGTTCAAATTCTCACATCTTTTATTAGAGTTTCACATATTACCTGAAATTTCACAGGCAATATATAAAACGCCCGGTATTCCCCGGTATTCTATATAATGCCTAACATTCTTCTCGGAAATTTGTTTAATGTAAACGAATGTTCTACAAATTGCCTATAATTTCCGGCAGTATATGAAAGTTCATAAAATGCCTAGTTATTATATAAAATGGCTGAATATAAAATTGCCTGTAACATATATATTTCGCGGGTCTAGAAAACCGCTCTAACGATTTGGATGAAATTTTTTATTTAGATAAAGTTTTGCTTTTTAAGTCTACCTATGTAGTTGTATTTCTTGTAGAAATGTAATTTTACACAAAAAAAAACCTTTTTTTTATCTTTTATCCGCTGTCATACTGACAATTTGGAACACTTTGGTGGTAGGGATGAATGAGAGCGGGAACGCGTGTGAATGAAACGACTGCGACTAGCGTAGTAGGCAGTAGTAGGTATCTACGCCCCCCTGTCCCAAGGATGTCTCAAGGGGGTCTGTCTCATACAATTCCTCTTTTAGAACTAAACTAATTCAACTTTCGACTTCTATATGTTGATAACCAAAGAGGCCCCCTCGGGCCCGCCTGTTTCGCTCCCCCTCCTCGGGCCGCCCTGTTTGAAGGAAGCTACCTCGGGCCCTCCGGTTTCAAGGGTTTTAACGCGATTTGACAAAAAAAAAGTACCGAGTGATACTCGGTCGCCCAGGTACTCCCTATATTTAAATTTAATTTATCGTTATATTTAAGTTTTTATCGAGGTAGTGAGCCCGAAAACCTGAATCAAAGTGAAACACTTTGGTGGTGGGGATAAATGAGAGTGGGGCCACGTGTGAATGAAAAGACTAAGACAAGGGTGTCCCAAGGAGGAGGGGGCTTGTTTTAGTTACCATAACATTTGTATCAGAAAATAATGAAATAATCTGGGTTGCTACCATCGTCTTGGCAAGTTTCACTTTTAGTCGTGTATAAAGGTGAGACACACAACAATATTTTTACAATAATACTTACCTGACATGTATTTCTTTTTGTAATTGGAATAATAGTATATTTTATAAATAGTTAGGTAGGTACTGAATAAAAAGTTTTATAATATTATATGTGTGAGTGTGTGAGTCCTGTGAGCCATATGTGGCTCACACAAAATGTGCCAACTTTCATTTCTACCCATTTCTACATAATGCAAAATATGCTGGTACATTTGAAAGTCCACCAATAAAATAGGTTTTAAATTCAAATGTGCTGTGAGCCACATGCGGATGGCTCATTGGACAGGGACCTGTTAACAGTGCTGTTTCACTCTTTACTACTGTTCGACTGTCTGACAAGATCTCCCACACACGCCGGCGCCGTTCTCTAAATATACATTTAGTGGACGCTTTTCAAGAAGATTGCTGCGAGAAAGATCCATCTCGAATGTTCCACATCTCGAATGTTCCTCGATGGCATTCTCTCGATACAGAATTCTTTAGAAGGTCATCCCAGACTAATAAATACATAGATCTGCACCACCCATATAGGCGGTTCTCGATTCTTCTATTGATGACAGAATATTCCAGTAGCTCATCCGTGACTTTTTTCCACGTTTCGTTAAATAAAATAAAATGAAAACAATGCGGTAAAATAGTAGATGATGAATGATGTGATGGGGATGGAAACCAAAAGAAAGGTTCAGTTTTCTTAATTTTCTGACAGTACTTTTGGATGTATAATTACAGTATTTAATGATTAATGATTTTAACCATCTCCCAGAATTAATTTGGCGATTTTTAACATTCTAGAATCACGTTCACCAATTACTTCATCAAATTACGAAAATGCAGCGTTTTACACTGCAAAGCCAAAAAGTTTTTGTTTGTCCTATTTTTTTTTTACCTGTACTGACTGTCTTTCGTTTGTTTCAGGTAATACCGATTCTTAAAATTCAATTTGGATTATTTCATGCTTTCATGTGGTGAGTATTACAAGCGATATGCTGTACTGAGTTTTTTTTATTTCTGCACTGGATAAATACACAACTAGTTTATTGCTACCATTTTATAATAACTTTAATGTCCATTTTACTGATTTAGTTTTTAGATGCGCCGGTGAACTTATTTACGACTCTGTTCAACCATAACACATTTTGCTTTTATCGCGAACTTGTTAATGTGCAAGGGTTTTATTACGACACCATCATAACCGTTTTAATACGAGTAAAGTATTTACATGCAATGTTTACCTCTAGTTTTGGGGTAACTGCCTACATTGTTGTTACAACCTTCTAAATTATAACATTTATATCCGTCCCGTTCACATCAAACTTGTTTTATTAGGGACAACATAATTGAGTTTGAAACTGCAAAACCTGTAAACTCTGATCCTTGCCACGTGGATCCGAAGCTGCCACCGCTGTTTCGGTAACGGTTCCCAGAAACTGGCACGGAAACCTGAAGGACGTTCGTTTTATTGCATTGCTAATATCGTATCCGTAATGGTGAAAGTTACGGCAGAATTCTCCTACCACCGGCTATCGTTCGAAAAAGAAACCAACTTCGCCAAGTTGCTCCGCGAAATAGAAGTGCAAGTGGGTCAGGTTAGTTACATAAACAAACTTCATTGTCCTCAATAGTTCACCTTTGCGAAGGAAGCAATTGCCGGTTGAGTCTTCCATATTTTATGACCGTCGGTGTCAGGGGAAATTATGCCATTGTTTGACGACTGCTGCCCTCAGAGCTAAAAACTTTTCATTTACAATAATTGGGGTTTTGTATGAACAATAACCAACAAGTAGCTCCACCCGAGTTCATTACACTGTTTGGCGCAGCGATAACAAAGAAGGCGATAAATCACCTCGGAATTTATTTAATTCGAAATATTGTTATGAAGTCTTGGAGCTGCGAAGATAATGATGGGGCTCCGACGATGAAAATGTCAAAAATGGTAATTTTCGCCGTCGTATTGATCATTTATGTTCGAGTTGAAAATACTTTGTCTTGTGCAGCTCTCTCCTAAAACATTAACCTCTTCGGTCAGCTTGGAATTTTGCCATTTCTGACTTTCGGCACGAAACACCGTTTCCTTGTTCAGAGGTTCGATAAAACATTGAGAGAGAATTCCACGCGAATATCATTTCTGATTTCCGTCCTGATAAATGTTTACTTGAATGCTGTTTCAGAATGTTTACTTCTTAGTTGATTTACTGCATAATTTCTGCGATATTTATAGTTACAGCTGTGATGAGTCCAGAATCATATTGAATATTAAATAAAGTTCGCAAAAAGTAATATTACCCTGAATTTGTGTTTGAATACAAATTCGATTATCTGATTTTGAACTATGCATATGGCAACATATGGCACATGAAATATTAACTGTGATAAAGTTTGACTAACAACCCTGAAAACTAGTATTGACCACTTGACATATTGTGGCAGTAGCCGTGAGGTTTTTTCTACTTTAGCCGTTTCAAATAATATTTTCCAAATGTATTTGGATATATTATGCTATTTTCTTAAGGGGCATTTCGCAAGGACGAGCAACTACTGGGTGAGAGTGATCAAAAAATTCGATGTGTAGGACGTAAACAAAAATCCACGCGAGACACGGAAAAAGTACATTCTGTGAAACAATGCTTTCTGTTCAGAAATATTTGCAGCGGCCAGTTGTGAAACCCAAAGCACAGCCAAAGGGTCAGAAACCTCTAGCTGTCTAACGATGCTAGCACAATACAAATACAATATTCTAAATTCAACCACAACCCGAGACGACATTCGGGATTATAAAAGTATTATTGATCGGAGTCCATAAAATTACGGGCTATAAGTCTTGTCGTACTTTGCTTCTGATGAAACAGCCCAATGAGAACGTGACATCGTAATGGGAGAAACAGTTTAACTATTTTTTAGTATTTTCTAAATTTTGGCACAATGTTGTCCAATCTGCAAAAGAACACACAAAATAAAATTGCTATGGAATAAATTTTTTGTACTTCTCGACAACAATTCCAATACATACAATCCATACAACAAAGTAGCAATAATTGTTAGCACCAGTAATTGCCAATTGCCCCTGAACCTGAAAGTAATAATAATTATCTTTTTGCTTTAGTTTAACGTCCCCATTTTGGTCTATTTTTAAGTAATTAATTTTTTCTTCATTGACCGCTTGTTGGGGATTTAAGTCTCGAATGGACCAAGGGCATTTTATTTCCACAATATGATCTTGATCAATAATTCCATCCGGACTGGCACCGAGAAAACAATTTTCCTTGTCAATAAACAGTCCGCACTCACGCACAAGTAGCCCATAGTCTTTTTCAAAGTGCTTCATCTTCACTTCCCCACATCATTAGAGCTGCGCTTTTTCGAAATTCAGAACAGACAATATTTCGAGCTAGCTTTGACGTATTCCTAATAAATTCGTTTTCATCTAGATGAATTTCTGTCAGACCGTAATTTTCATCGGGTGGAGCAGCAGTCTTTCTTTTTTTAATTCGTAGAAATAACTCTGCGAGTTTTATTATACTCGCATTTTCTTCAGTCCCGCGATATAGTTTTTAGCGAATTTTCCTGGACTACAAAATTTTCCTGTGCAATAGAACAAAATATTCTTCCTTTTTATTATATGAAATTGTCCCCTATAAATTTACAGACGATAGAATTATAAGTTTCTGCTGCATTATTTTTCATATTCAAAATTAGATTATGCACATTTTGAAAAAGTCTTTTTCCACACGACTCAATGTCGTCAAAAAGGCCAGACTCGATCATGTCTGGAACTGTGTTGATTTCGCCTTCCTTGCTTCCTTGACAAAAATACCCTCTCAATTTACTACAGTAGTTACGTAGTAAATGGTTTACCCACTCTATCTTTATTATAGGGAATTTATGGTCGTAGGGCTTCGCGATGCAAAGTTTTTTTTTACACACTGCTGCTTCTTTTGCCAGCGAAGGTTTGTTGCTCTGTTATTAGTGAAGTAATAGACTCCTCATATTGCAAAATTTTATAAAAATATCGATCAACGAATCACGTAAGATACCAACCGATCTGTTAAAAAATAGGTATAATTGAAAGCGTAATACTAGGTAGGAATGAATATTTCGGGTTTAGGACATTTTCAATGCTCATTTCTAGTTTTGAGCATTTTATTCGGACACTGTCCAAATTCGTATATTGAGTATACACTGTATTGTCCTATTGTGATCATCGCCAAAAAAACTTCGTGTGCACCTCGACTCACGCCTCGGCCACAAACAGCAGATGCGTCCAAAAAAGCTAACTTTTACGGCCGCGAAGTTCTAATATAACAGGGGTTCTCCGTCGCGCATTTTGTAGCATGGCTGTATAGATGGAGCTACTTTCTTAACGTAGAAATCAACAGAACAGGGTTTTATTTAAAACATTATTACATAGTTGTATTTGCGCTTCCATCCTAAATAATGTATCAAACAATAGGTTTATCAATTTCTTGGTAGGTTTTAAATTCGTAACTGTCAATAAAATGGTGACAAAAGTTACGTATGTTCAGTTCGACATTTTTGCATATTTAGCAAAACAGTTAGCAATCCTTTTTCTACAACTATTCAAAATTTGAAGATTATTGATCAGTAATTAACTATACAGCGATTTTTATAAATGTACACTGCAAACATGGGGTGAGAGAAGCGCCTTAAAACCGGAGCTGATCATCAAGAACTAACAATTAAATTACTTTATAAATTTGAAATCAGTTGTGGGCACCTAGCTGCAAATCTATTAACTGCTCTCATATACAAGCTCGTAACATAAAACCGTTCAACTTTTTCAATTGAGAGGTGGACTTGTAGGATAAAAGGAAGTTTTCCGATATTCCTGCGTCAGTGATATCCTTTCGGTTGCGCTTGACGTCAAATCGGTAGTGGGAGGACTCCAGGTTCTTAATTTCTTTGTAATTTGCTAATACACGTATATTGCTTAAAATTTATGTGTAGTATTGACCAGATTTAACTGGGGTGTTTATGTGGTTCTGTTGAACGTTTGCCAACTTGCTATATACCTATAATGCTGCAGATTTCCCGCAGTTGATTAAACTCTACTCTAAGCTGAACTCAACTTGGATTACGTTTAACGTTTCTGTTGTCGTATGGTGCAGCTTCAGGAAAACAGATAGGTGGTAACTCAATGACTTAATTATACGGGGTCGCTAAAAAGTATGGATACAGCTAAATATTTTCAGTTAAATTAAAATTTAAATATATCTATGTCGAACTCCACAAACTTTAATAACTGTAAGATTACTAATGGATTAGTAATTAGTAATGGATTACCATTAGTAATCTTACAGTTATTAAAGTTTGTGGAGTTCGACATAGATATATTTAAATTTTAATTTAAATTTACTCCACTTGGATTTAGGAACATTCTTCTTGTTTATAAATATTTTCAGAATGGTTCAGCAGAGCACGTTTAAATTTGGGAAACAGTTAGAAAATACAAGGCTAATTTGTTTTTTTTAATGGCACGAAGGGTCAAATTTAATCATTTTTAAAAGTAATTTTTTTTCTGAATTCAGTGATGTAACATATGTCCACCTTTATCTTTATTAAAAGGCAAAAAAAATAAAAATTCAAAGATTTAATTAAAATGTTAAACTAAGTTAGCTTTGAAAATGCTTTTATTGGCAATCTGTCACTTGCATATTAGCCAAAAATTAAACTTGTGTTACTTTCAATTTTTAAAACCCCAAGACTAAATAGAGATGCGCGAGCACAGGGCAGATTGAGTTAGTCAGAACAGGAAGAGACATGAAATAAATTATTTAATTCGTTGCCGTTGTTAATGGGTGTGCGCGCGCATAATTTTGACTTTAAACTCGAAATTTTGACTTCAAGTGGCTTATGGTCAAGGGAGCCCCCTTGGGACTTGGGTAGGACGATGGTAGGAATCGAGCTTATTTTTTTACTTTCTGATGCAAATTTTAGGCGACGGTTACGATAACTACCCCATCGAAACAACAAATTTTCAATAAGAATTTCTACTCAGAGAGGCTTTTATGAATTAAAATGAAATAAAAAATCGGATGAAGAAGAAATTTGAGAAAAAAATTATTTAAATGTTCATTATGTAGGATAGCCTGTTGTGAAGTTGCCGTTTAGGAAAACTTGCTTTTCCGTCGATCATTGAAATTGGTGTCTCAGGCTACGCGCTCGACCACTAAAAAAAACATATCCAAGAAGGTCATATTTGCCTGTACGTGAAACTCTAAATGTGTTAATGGATGTGCGCGCATAATTTCGAGTTTAAAGTCGAAATTTCGAGATTAAAGTCGAAACAATGAAAAAAAAAAAGTTATATGTGCTCTCTGCGCCTTGGTGTGGTAGAAAATCCAAAAAGAGTACAACAGTTGGCTTTGAACCACAACATGAGTAGAGGATCCATACAAAAAATAATGAAACGCGAAAAATATCATTCTTATAAAATTGGATTTGCTGCAAGAATAAGCTGATGAGTCAACTTTTTGTCTAAATGGACATAACTCTCGATATTGGTCTGACCGAAATCCGCATTGGATGGAGCAGGTTCATACGCAGCATCCACAGAAAATTAATGTTTGGTGGAAAAATTAACGTCTGAAACATATTTGCAACTTTTACAAGACCATATTGTTCCACGACTTAGGAAAATATTTTCAAATTACGGCAATCAAAATATACCAGCAGAAACCATAACAACAAGACGGAGCACCGTCACATTTTGATTGTCAAGTCCGCGAATATTTGAATGAAACATTTCCTAGGTCTCCTGATTTGACCTCACTTGATTTTTTCCTGTGGGGTTATGTAAAAAATCGAGTGTATGTCAACAGACCATTACAAATTGAAGGCATACACAAGAACGAATAAGAAACGAAACTGCCACTATTTCTTCAAATATTTTGATTGATTCTTTGCAAAATGTTGCTCAACGTATTCATTATTAAACCAGAAGAATGTCGATAAATCCAAGTGGAGTAAATTTAAATTAAAATTTAAATATATCTAAGTCGAACTCCACAAACTTTAATAAGTGTAAAATTACAAATGGAACATGTTTCGGCAGAACACTACTGCCATCATCAGTCCTTAAAGAATATAAAAATTATGACATTGACGTAATTTTGAATTAAATTTAATTTAATGTTCCATTTGTAATTTTACAAAAGTCAATAGAAATTATTTTGAACATCTTTTGTAGCATAAAAATTATATTTCGTGTTTAAGTTTTTTTTTTATTAAAATGTTTGTATTGTTTCAGTTAAAAAGTTCACGCGGCAAAGAGCTAACGATAAAGACAACATTTCCAAGGCTAAGAAAATTTTTCAAAATTTTATTAGTTCGATAATTTTTATGCATCACAGAGCTCTTTTTAAAAATATTAAATTTAGTCCTTCTTGCCATTTAAAAAAATCAAGTTAGCCTTGTATCCCCAAAACAAAAGGAGATATTTTTCAACGACATTTAGGAGTGTTGGGTGGGAAATTCTTAAGACCAATTTTATGCAGAATTTAATGAAGAACATAAGCCATATAACATTTTCTCGTCGTAGTTACCGTTTACGAGATAAATGCAGAAAAGCTTAATGAGGTCAGGCTATGGGTTTTTTTTTGCGCCAAAGGGGATGGAGCTCTCCCCGGGGAGGTGGGAACTCTTCGGATCTTTATTTGGGTCCATGCTGAGACCAAATAACCAAAATTTCAAACTTTATAAATTATTTCTTCTATTTGTCGTTTTTTCGTCTAAGTTGCTTGGACTATAGTTAGCCCCAACTGTTTGTCTTATATCGCAGTTATAATTGTAACAAGTTAACAGCTTGTATACGTGGTACGTTCAACATTATTTATATCATGCAGAAACTTTGATATAGCATGTAATTTTTATAACTTTTTGACAAGGACCAAAAAGGGCTACACTTTGAATGGCCGTAGTAGCATCGTAACGGTTAACTTTAGAAACAAATGGTTAAGAACTTTTTTGTTGCAAATTTCCTGTAGATTATTTTTGCTAATAAGTATTTTTTTGATAAAGTTTATGCTTTAAGAGATATTTGCAAAAAACTGAAAAATTGTACTTTCTTAGGGCCATAAGGGTCAAAGCCGACTTTGCTCGAGGGGGAAATCTTAGGACAGACCCTGTATATATGATGAAACTTGTAGGTACACTGAGAGAAAATGGTATTTTGAGGCAAGTAAATGGTGTCCCAGAATATCAAAACATTGTCCAAAATCTAGTTTAATTGTCTAGCAGTTACTTTGCTTGCTACCATACTATAAATTTAGTTCTTTCAAGTGAATGGTCGAATTGCTTAACTTCATTTGAAAGAAATATAATTTATTTGTTGCAAACAAATAACAGTTTAAACGAACAGGAATTGTATAATTCACATAAATAGATAGTATACTCTCAATAATTCAACATTTCTTTAAAAGAAATAAAATTTAGTTGTCACAAATATACCTATGCTTTTATCAAATACACAGTCTTTTTCTTTCTATAATTCACAACGGTTCCTCGAATCTGCGTGTTCGGTATTTATAGGTTTGTTTAGACTATGCAGTTTTGCAACATCATACGATTTTCCTGCGGTTTTCCATTGTCGTTTGTGCTCTGGTGAGAAGTGTTAGTTAGTTAAGTGTGTTAACAAAAGTTAACCGAATGGGGGCTGGAGAGTCTAATAGACAAATTCATAGGTGAGTCTTGGTTCTTTCATTACAATTTATAATAGTGGCATGTAATTACTTGTAGAGGAAGAAATAGATTTGGAGGCTTTTTTAAAATTCGACCACAATCTGTTGGCGCAACTAAATTTTAAAACTGGGGTCCAGGCGAAATTATTATTATCCACGCAGAAAGAAAGGTACGTATTGTAATAAGACGCTTTATTCAACTAGATGTAGTAATATGTAGTAGATAATTACTTAACAACTAATCTAAAAGGGCCGTGATGTGTGTCAAAACGCACGAGCCCTTCCAACACTACAGCTCATGACGGTAGAAAAACTTATTTCTGCACCTTTGAAAGCTTTTCTAATTCCGTTTCAAATTACCTATACGTTTCCATATTTCTATTTGACATTTTTTATATGAGGGCTATCGGAGGTATGGGATCCCCAAAAAGTATAGTCATAAATTTCATTAAAATTAAAACATTAAGAAAAATTCACCATTTACAAAAAAATAGACATTAGTTTCTTACTGTATTTCCAATGCTTATGTTTAATCTTGTTATATATTTTGTGTTTATATTATTTGTTGTTTCAGAAAATTAAAGCTAAAGAAACGATATACCAGTCTATATTACCCAGTGCACGAACTCGGTGGCTTCTACATCTCATTTTACCTCAGAAGTGGCTTCTTCCTCCACTCCAAATCAAGACATACAACTTGTTAATGTTTATATATATATATTTCAGGAATAATGTTATGAGTAATGTTATGTTTCATGTGTTATGTTTTAAGTCCTTTTTAAATAAATTTATTTACTTTTTGAGTCGATATTGTCTTCCCATTTTATTTTCACAGCAAATAAATATCGTGAGTACAACAAAAAACGACGTGAAGTGGGTCATGGATTGCATTACATCTCTGTCGGTCAATGAGGACCACGCACCTGACCGACAGAGATAAGATGCAATCCATGGCTCACTTGACGTCGTTTTTTGGTTGAACGCACGATATTTTGCTACCAACAATATCAATGAATTTAGAAGAAATAAATGATATATTTATGTGAAATAAATATATTCCTAGATCAACATATATGTATACTGTAGATAAATAAATTATTCTTCTTCTCAATATATAAAGTTGTTTGCGGCAAATGTTAGTTTACTAGCATGAATTAAGCTACATGTTTAAGAGAAATATACAGTTTATTTACCTCAAATAATACTAATTTAGGTCAAATAATTGGATATACTTGGGTGAAATATATATTTATTTCGAGCAAATAAATGCTTCAATTCTATGATTTCTTTGATTCAACTGCTATATTTATTTCGCCAAATCCAGGTCTGGCATTTATTTGGGACAAATAGATTTGATATTGTTTTAAATAAATACTTCTCTCGGTGTACAATTTGAAATTCTGTTATCTGTTAAGATCCGAAAGTATAACATCACGTTAGACATACCAATACAATAAACATACCATTTTCTTCGGTAAAGAAAAATATGCAAATTTAATGACCAAACTTTCTTAAACTAATCACTATTGTGCAGATCCTTAGACGAAGAAAAAATGTAATGTCGTCACAGTGGGAAATTTCAATTAACGTAAACTAGATTTCCATCCAGGTTTTTGAGCAATAAGAAGAGCAGTTGCACGCGGAACATTTCAATTGTTAAATCGCAAATAAGGAATCGAATGTCACGTTACGCCATCGACAGATTCCTTCTTTCCGCAGTCTCATTTGGTGAATTTAATTTTCTATCACTCTTGCGTCGTAAGCCTGTACATTGTTGGAAAACTCTTTACTACAGGTTGCGCTTTTATAACTGTCTTGCGTCAGGAGATCTAATCATATGTTAGGTTGACCCAGTAGACAAAAATGTCCAATTATGGAGTCACGTTCACACACACTAATAGCTATAATAAAGGTAACAATAACACGGACAGAATAATGATGCCGACATGTTGGCAATTATCAATTACGATGCTGAGTGCAATGTCAGGTGTCCAGTTTTTCTTCCTGTTAACATGTATGCCAAATGTTTCCTATCTGAGGTTGTGGTGACATTTGCCAGAACCTTGATTAGATTTTATCGGCGAGGGTCTCGGTATGACTCCACCCATCATAAAAATTCTATGAGCGGAGAAAGGTAGTAGAGTTGGACAAAAATAAAATATTCTCCTGGCTGCATACCGATACCTACAACAGCTATTATTTTGTGACAATGCTTTTTTTAACTGCACCAACATAAAATAATGTATAATAAACTATATAAATAAATAATAGCTTCTTATGCGTATCAATTAATTTGGAAAACTTTTAATCTTATTCAAAATAAAGCATCAAAATTATTATGAGATACATATGCAAATTTGTATGTATATCTGATTATGATGATACAAGTGCGCTGTCAAGGCAAAAGTGACAAAATTTTGAGGTTAGGTTTGACAGCTGTCATATTAATAACATAATAGTTATGCGGGATTATAACGTAACTGTTCCTAATTTTTGCTAATGATTTCAATAAGCACAACGTTGTTCAACTCTTGGATATGGAAGGATGATACATTCTGTTAAGCAGTTTTCATGGATTTTACGCGTATTATGTGGATCCCGAAAAATGTATTTTTGGGTTTTACACCACCTCATAAAAGCGCGAATTCGGTCCAATGTTTCCTCTCCGCAATGACCGATTTCACATGATATCCATAACTTCCATAATGGACCAGTTTACTGACAATGGAGGCTGCGCTGTTCGCTGTTACCACCCATCTTCCACATTGCGCACCCTACTGAATAAATAATCTAATTAACACAGCCCGAAGTTGCGTTTAAATTCGATATTAACCTGTTCTGTTTTGTTTAAGGTCTATATCAGATCGATCTCCGTTTCGAGTATTAACAAACATCGCAAAGCACTTAATCTAAGTTTCAAAAACCGATAGAGTTGTCAAGGACTCGGAGTGGCTCAATCCATAACTTTGATCCTGTCGATAAATTGTGTTGGTTTTATTCTTGTCGGACAGCAGGAGACCTGCAAACCCGCACTAACGGCATAATTGATTTTTTAAGAGAAAAAGACTGTACGCACGTATAATCAAATCGTGATTATGAAATTTTCAAGGAACGGAAGCTAACAAAAAGAACCATTACAATAAAATTGGATTAGCTCTCGAATCGTAAAGAAATTTAATTCGGGCCTGAATTAATGGTAGCAGGGTGAAACGACTGAGAGTGATTTATTTTAGTGCGATTGCCCATTGCCAGAGTGCTATAAATTGCCACAACAAATATTTACAAAAGATAACAGGTTGTTTTTCTATAATGATAGATCATATTTTAAGTTACGGTTTTAATTAAAGCTTTTTAATCTGTTAGTCTATAATTTGATAAAAAGCAATCTGTAATAATTAAGTACGACCACTATGTTTACAAGTGACGACAATTAAAAGGTTGTATCAGAAATTATTTTACAAAGTAGTAGGAGTGCATGTTATTTCACGCAAAACAGCTGATAAAACATGCATGTTTGACAAACGGAATGTTTAACAGTTTTAGATTATCTTTTCGTTCAGTGAGAGTCGAAAAAATCTATAATTTCGAAGAAAACTTTTGAATGTAATAATAATACCTCTCATTATTTAAATTTATGATCTTTTCAGGAGTTATAAATTTAATATTCTGTAACAAGTTCACGAAAGGTGATTCATCACAATGGATCAATAAAGCAATAAATTTGAAAGACGTATTCGTAAAGTGTAAAACTTATTATTATAAACTCATTACAGGTTACAAACAGAAGAAATAATAATTTTAGCATATCTAGGTTTAAGTACCTCATCTGTGTATCTTTAATGAAGCCATATAACAAAAGGAATTCACACAAAGGTTTCCCAAAACAAAGTCGAACATCTTTCCTTTATTTATTTCTAATTGATGCAACGAAATTAAGAAAAGACACTAATATTGTTTGCAACTGCTTCAGCAATGATGATTTAATAATAAATGTAACGAATAAAAATAAATAAATTCCTGTGGAAATCGAATCACATGAGAGCGAGCTATTAGATTTTTGAGGTTAGGTTGCATAAATATGAATTGACATTTGGGATGAATAAATAATAGTAATCTATCTTGTGATTTTTAAACGAAGAATATTCATAAACGCTCTTGATGAACAGTTTTGTGAATCATATTTTACTACTTACGTACAAAATAAGAATATAGAGATATGCAAAGAGTATTTTCGTTAAGCAAATAAAGGTTTGTTATTGCTAAATATAGCGAACTAGTACACAGATTTGGTAATACTTATTTATCACGTGTGAAATTGATATCTTTTTTATTTATTTAAATCTAGAAAGATAAGAGTATTTGGAATATTTTACAGAAAAACTAGCATTTAGGAATATTATAAATCTCTTCCTAAAATTAATCACTGAGATTTGTCTTTTTATTTTGTAATGTCTTAATTGTTGTAATGGTTGATTTTTCGCTCTAATATTTAAGTATGTAAAGATGGAGTAAAATTGAAATACATATATGTAAAAAAATTAACTAGTGCATCATCAGGTCCAGTACAACATATCTGAAAATTTGAATCAAAAATTTTAATAGGGCATAAACTCTTTAAAACACCCTAGTTGTGGCGTTCATGAACCAATTAGAAGTCGACATGACAAAAAAACTGATTATAAAAACGCATACGCTCGAGCCCGAGTGATAAGATTTAAATTGCCACTTGACATTGAACTTGACTTACCTCCCTCAATAACATTATAATAAATGCCCAAAATGACGTTCCTCATTTTATCAGCCGATTGGGAAGTACGTGGGGTTCGAGCAAAAAGTACCCACAAGTTTTGCAATCTTTAGTTAATAACGCCTGTACCTTTTGTACATTTTTCGGGAAGAGCCGAGGCACGCACGGTTTCGGAGCTCGATCAAAACCGATCAAAACTGAGGTCAGGTAACTGAGGTGGTTCTCCAAAAAAGGATGACATAGTTTTTGTCTATTATTATTTATGAACTAAAAATATGTCGGAAAGAATTCCTTGTTATCTCACGGTGTAAGTTTTTTGTACGAGCTAAGCGCGCAACCCGACACGAACCCGACACGAAAATGCAATAGAGAAAGTAGAGTTCAAGATAATCTAACACCCATAAAACGGGGTCTATTGCCCACAATTATTCAACAATGGAGGGCTAAACCCAGCCATAAATTTCCGAGACCAAAGTGTGGCTCACTCCGCGAGCTTTTTTGAAAGCGTGAATCCACGACCGTACTTGAAAATCAACCTTTCTCATTGTGCATCTAATTTGCGGCAATGGGCCCCGGTTTTATAGCTGTCAGATTATCGTGCCTCGTACTTTAAGTGGGGGGATATTTTAGACCGGGAGGGGAGCGCAAGCGGCAGCTAAGGCCCAAGTGGGCCCAAGGGGGCTCCTGCTCTGTTTCAAGGGGCCCCCTTGTATCACGAAAACTAAAAAAACATATAACGGCCTAATACCTAATTTGTATACTTTTATCGGGCGATTTTGGGATTAATCAAATCGGCTCTAAACGCATTTTGTGTTGATTTCGACGGCTATTTTCGCAGAGTATACTCGCACTTTTATTCCTATAAATTGATTGTGATCAGATTCGGACTGAAAATAACAGATGGACTAATTTAATGGGTGTTTGGGTGCATGGATGGTGTACCAATGGGATTCTGGTGATGTTATACAGTTTTCAACAAAAAGTTGGCGTTCCACTTCTTTACTGTACCGTGTTATTTTTATTTCCATAGGCGTGCACAGATTTTATAGCCAAACTTTATAGGATTTTTTTATCTCGATACAGGGGCGGAGTGGAAAACTCAAACTAAGGGAGTTGCACTGTACTCATCCCAAGGTGTTACCAGATTTTTTTACATACATTTCGATTTCACCTTGTATATGGTAGATAAGAGGTTTGTAACAAACGTGCTTGCATTAAAATGTCATTTGTTTATTTTATTATTATGACACTACTGATGAGGGTTCTTTCATCTTCTATTTTCCTTCTCTCCCATTTCTGAAAGCCAATATTTCATTATAAAATGAAATGCACCTAAAGACAAAGTAATGTAATTCATATCATCTCGACGCCCGCCTTAAAGCCGTATTGGATTACTGTATTTTTGTTGTTTAACAAAACGTGTTGTAACGTTTCTTAATGGCATCAAGCCACATTATACTAATAGCTGATGAACGGTTAACATCGGATTTGGACTGTTGCTGCCAGCTCACAACAAGCGATTTAATGTGCTGCTCGAATATTGTTCCGTCTTATCAGCTTAACCGGTTTGAGGTAAATGTTCAAGTCGTCAAATAAATCTCTCATTAACTAATCGAGGAATACTTAAAATAATAACTCCCGTGCCTAATGGATTCCTCGTAATTTTGTCCGGCCAGTCATCTTGTCTAACAAGTTCAACGTTCTTTGTGATGAGTGGATCCGTAAAAATTCTGGGTCCCCGGAATGCCGTAGCAGGAGAAAAATCGGCATTTTATTTTTGACAAAGTGGGTCACACGTGGCTGAGCACCACTGTCGCATTGTCTCGTAGAAATTCAATAAACTGGTCCCACCCCGAAAATGGTAAAAGAGGTTTTAATTAATCGCAGACAAACGATATGATGCTGGTAGAAGATTTTTGTTATATTTTATTGATCTAACATTAGCACAAAACAAAACTGTGGATTCAATCATCGCTCTATTCTAACCTAATAAATTAATCAACAGCTGTCAACTGTCAGGTATACCAATTATTCAACGGTGCCATCAATCCACTTTGCTTGCCTCAAGATTGGTCACCTACTATTATTGTTACCTATTTATCCGTAGAACCAAAAAAAAAAGTGACACTGACTGAATACATTTTTACTGGAGACAATATGTTTAAAAAATATTTTTTTCATTACTGCTTTCAATCCTACGAACAATTTGGACGTTTGTTATTGTATTCTAATTTTTTGGACGTTTCTTGCGAAATCTAACGCCACTGCTGGAGACTCCCGGTTGCCATGTTTCCGCCATGAAAAGTCGAATCTCAACTTTCACGACATCTGAGCGCCAATCAACAACGGTGTAAAGTAATGTCACTCAACAACCTTGCTGGGAATTCGAACAAACCGGATATTATAGCGTTCGTTTCTATTATATTGACATAACAGAAACCGCCATTTTTTCCAATTGTTGCGGTTTTTACGATGTTGCCTCGTCGCTACACACCCATTCAATCAAAGAATCCTTTTGATGGCAACAATGTCCGGCAGGTTTGATCTGGCAGGACCACCGGTGTGTAACCTGTGACGAATCGACTTTCGGTTATTGAGATGTAGATAGTATTTACGTACGATACAGCAGGAAATTTAAATGGGGTCTCTTCTATGTATACAGAATCGAATTGTAACTTCGAACCTTTATCCTGGATGATTTCTCAAGGTCATATTTGATGTCAAAGAACTAGTTAGGATGAGGACTTGGAAATCTTTGCGGTGCCAAATGGTAAACAATATTGTTGATAACTTGACAAAAGGAAGTGATTTGCCAAGTCGACGCGGATGCTTGTCAGACAGAATAACGGCAGTTTAAGAGTAATCCAACATCTGACTTATGTAAAAACGTATACATGAAATATGTAAAAGGATGGCGTCAATCAATTATAATTAATTTTATTTAATGTCGCTTTAGAGTCCGATTATTTCTCTCAATTCATTTATATAAATTTTACAATTACATATTTTGTACCATGAGATCATTGAAATTATCAATTAGAGTAAGCTGTGAAATTGAAATTAGGTTGGCACTACTAACATTTGACAATTTGATTTAAAAGAGAGAAAGAATATATTTAATGAATACGATAAATTAATATATTACTTAGAGGACTACAGACATTTCCTTAAATGAATCCATATTTTGTCTAAAAATAACTGGAACGACTTAGTACTTAACATTCTGCGCACGTTAATATTTATAATTAATTTTAATTTAGTACTCATCGCGCAGCTCAATCTGCATATACAGGTTTTCTTACATCAAGGAAGAAATATTTTTAATACGAAATGACTTATGTTAATTGGTTTTGCTTTAGTTTGATCTAGTTATCGTTAACATAACATAAATGTAAGTAATGCCATTTATTTACCTGTTGTGACCCATGTTTATCATAGTACAAAAATAAACGGAATAACAAAAACACGACTAAAACGCCTTGGTTACGTGCAAAGTAAATAATCTCAACTTAGGCGTTTCCAGTTTGTATAATCATCAACTAACTATATCTACATGTTTTTAATATGCATAAAATTGTTCCTTCTTGTTGCTTTTACAGAAATCCCAGAGAATTGAAAGAGTAAGTAATTGCATTTCTTGTGCAGGAGATTTTGAATGAAGTGTAATTTGATTTACGTCGGTTTAATAAAGCAGAACAAAGAACTCGGAACTTAGGGATTTATTGCTTCGCCGATAAATTAAAATCAAAATAAATATCAGCAATGATAGTGACTTCACTGAAAAAATATCAGTAAAGGAAAGTGAATACCGGAGGTTCAAACAAATATCATTTCTTGACGTTGAACTTTTTTGCAGGCGCCTTATTGTTGTAATAATAGTTTATTGCAGTTATTTCTGAAAAGTGAATCTTCGAAGAATTTTCAAAAAACAAAATTTAATTAAAAACAAGAGGAACCCAGATTATCTATGATTTCTTTGGTTGATGAATCAAATAGTTATTTATATTAGAGTGCGGAAAAGTCGGTTTTACAACGCGACAGCTCGTTTGGGGAACGAGCCCGAAGCGCGAGTTTCCCATTTGGAAAATCACTTTACGCACGAAATTTGTATACAATTTGTTGGCCGACAAATACTGTTTAAGAAAAAAATATATAATTAGAATATTGGAGATTACTTAATTTTTTAATATTGGTACTCACAAACTTTGACATTTAATTCAATTTTTGCAACATGTCAGACACAGACAGTGAAATTTTTGAAGCAACACCGTCATAATTAAAACAAGTGGCCCAAAATGCTGTTTCAGAACTAAAAAAAAGGTCCGATATGAAAGGCAATATTCCAAATATAAAGAATGAAAACATAGGTACATACAGTGTGGAAATTAAGTAACGCATAAATTCAATAATTCCGTTGATATTAATTTTTTGGAAAAAATCTTGAAGGGGCATAGCGATTTTAACTTCAGCAAATATTTTCAGCCTATTGTCAGTTTCTAATGTCATTTGTTTTTATGTTACGACGTCATCGACTTTTTTTTTAAGTGCCAACCTATATTTTTTATCATTGATTTTGGTAGTACTTTTTATTCCGTTTCCAACCGTATAAAATTTTCACTATGTTACATTTGAAAAAAATCGAGAAAAACAGTCTTAAAGTTCAAATATTAAAAATTCCTTAAATTGGGAAAATTTATCTAGTTGCCGATGTAAAAACAAAAAAATTGGTTACGGCTATCAGAATTTATTACACAATTTGTAAATGTCACAATAAAATAAGTGTTATTATTCTGCTTTTTCTAAATTATAAAAACTATTTTATTAATAAAAATGGTACAATTGAGCGAAAAACAGAGAATTGAAGTGTTAATCATGATTGGTTATGGCGACAGAGCTAGGACACATCAAGAAGTGTGTCAACTTTTTAGAGAAAAATACCCGGATCAGTCCATAAATCAATCAACAATTAGTAGGATTGAAAAAAAAATTCGGGAACATGGCGTTGTAAAAAATCTTCCAAAAATTGGACGTCCGGCGACATTAAATGAAGATGCACAACTTGATGTGCTACTAAAAATTGAAAACAATCCACATGCAACTAGTAGAAGCATTGCCTTGGATCACAATATAAGCCACACTTCAGTTCTAAAACTTTTGAAAGTTCAAAAATTCCACCCATATAAGCTGCAATTGGTGCATGAGTTGGCAGAAGATGACTTTGATCGTAGGCAAGAATTTTGTGAGCAGATGATGGAAATTTGCGTTGGCGATCCACTGTTTTCCCAGCGTGTTTTATTTTCGGATGAAGCAACATTTTGTTTAAATGGAACGGTCAACAGACAGAATTGTAGATATTGGGCTAGGGAAAATCCCTATTGGATGCGGGAAGTCCATACCCAATATCCTCAGAAAATTAATGTTTGGGCAGGAATTATTGGCGATAGAATTCTAGGTCCATTCTTTTTTGCAAACAATTTGACTGGAGATAGATACCTGCAATTTTTACAGTTGGAATTGATGCCTGCATTAGCTGCATTATTCCCCAATGCAAATAACCCTGACCTACCAAATAATACCATTTGGTTACAACAAGATGGCGCTCCGCCTCATTACGCAATTGATGTGCGACGCTACTTGGAACAAGTTCTCCCAAGAAGATGGATTGGGAGAAGAGGTCCGATGGAATGGCCGGCTAGGTCTCCTGATCTAACGCCATTAGACTTCTTTTTATGGGGGTACTTAAAAAGTAAACTGTATAACAACCGACCCAATAATTTAGATGATCTCAGGGAAAAAATTCAACATGAGATTAGGTTAATATCGCCTCAAACTATCCAGAATGTGAGAAATGAATTTTATAATCGTCTTGGGTATTGTCAGATGGTACAGGGTCGTCAATTTGAACATTTAGTGTAAATGTAATTTAACAACTGTTATTGCTGTGCTTATTTTTGTTTTATGGTATTGTTAGAGTTTTTTTTTTTTTTGGTTAATCAATTTAGTTTCTTTTTATTAGTTTGTCTAACGAAGTTATCGTTGTTACTAACTTTGAATTGAGCAAATAATAAATTTCTAGTTCGATTTTTCAACTATTTTTATAATTTCAAAATAAAAACGAATGTGTCGTCGATAACTTTCCGTCAAACTTAGGTGGATACATTCATTTTCATAATTTACTGAACTTTTAATATTTGAACTTTAAGACAGTTTTTCTCGATTTTTTTCAAATATAACATATTGAAAATTTTAGACGGTTGGAAACCGAATAAAAAGTACTACCAAAATCAATAATCAAAAATACAGGTTGTGATTTAAAAAAAATGTCGATGACGTCATAACATAAAAAACAAATGACATAAGAAACTGACAATAGGCTGAAAATATTTGCTGAAGTTAAAATCGCTATACCCTTTCAAGATTTTTTCCAAAAAACTTATATCAATGGAATTACTGAATTTATGCGTTACTTAATTTCCACACTGTATATCAAAGTACACCAAATTAATTTCGTATTTAAAAATAAAAACAGCTAATCATGTGCCAAAGAAAAGTAAAATATTGGAGGAGGTGCACATTAATATACAGGGTGTTATGAAAGTCCTAGCAGAAAATTTAACCACAGGTGGAACTCGTCAAAATAAATTTTTTCTATTTACCAGTTTGCTGAAATCCGCAATTTTTTTGAAAATTTTTCTGACCCCTTATTTCACCCTCCGCCTATTCCGACTTGAACTTGAATGCGTCAGAACGTTTTTGCCGAACGAGGTAAACACCTTCTAAGTCTTTTGCAACAACAAAATTGCCATTGTCATCAGTTGAGTGTCGCGCCTCTATGTGTTGTTATGATTGTGTACTCGATTCTTGTGCTCCCTGATAATTTTATTATGATTTCGGACGTCCTAGATGTAATCGCGTTTTGGAAATTGAACCTGATATTTTAAGTATGTGCTTCGAAGTGTATTCGAACTGTCGGTGTGTCAACATTTATCCCTGATTAAAGTTAGAGAGTTTATTATTACATGTTACTACTTCAATATTATGCATATTATGGTAGGTGAGTACAAGTTTCCATATAAACAGTTTTTATTTCGATTCGTTTATCGGGTAACGTTTTTGTGCCTTCCTGATAATGAATGAGCGTCGATCCATAGGCGGGTATCGGTTTTAGGGGTGAAACTATTCTTAATTTTAACTCCGTAAGGGAGCGTTTGCGAAAAAAATGATAAATAAAAAAAATGTTTATTTTGACGAGCTCTACTTGTGGTTAAATTTTCTGCTAGGACTACAGGATAACACCCTGTATTTATCGAACAAGCTCCGGATGAGGAATTTTTGCTCATGAAAGTACGTGTACAGTTATATTAAATGTTCTTATAAATTACACCTTACAATAATAATTATTTTATCAATATTCACATTATTTACAAACCAGAAGTACAAAAGTGTCATTTTTTAGGTTATTTTAATTATTGGTGTCTCTGGAGCATGTCGCAGAGAAGAGATGTATACCATGGTACTTCATCGACATCGAGTATAATAAAAACGACATAATTTTAATTGTAATTTCTACTTCCAAGACTAACTTCAGCCGTTCGTTTGTTGTTACAAAAAAAAATAACTAAATACATACAAATCAGAGGCAAGGTAACCAAAATTAAAGATCGACTATTTCTGAGACATGAAAGAGGACTACTTTGTTAGTCAACAGACGTGGCAACCTCCTGTCGTTAAAAAGACATGGAACATGGAAGTCTTCCAGTGTTGCCGAAAGTTACATTACCGAGTCTCTCAAAAGGAAAATTGATGTTGAAAATATGTTGACAAAGCAAAATAATTCACCCTCAACTTCAAATATTCTGACCAACCAACTAATTTATTTCCTGGTCTATTTTCACATGTTGAGATTAGTACAATCAAAATTAATATTTATAATAGTTGCGTTTTTAAAAAAGATACCTAAGTGAATGGAGTTTAGTGTTAGTTACAACTTATTTAAATAATACATATCTTCCGAATATGGAGCTTCTTTTCAATTAATTTATTCATGATGGAGTTTTTGGAACAAAAAGGAATTACAGAGGAGATTGGGTCTTGAAACCTTCAATAACACGTGCAGTCGTGCAGATGAAATCAGCCTACAAGAAATCATGTACACAGGTTGAAGTTATAATACATACCCATTTTGGGGGGCTTTTTGGGTTTATATCAAATTACGTTGATAATAATTAACTAAAAGTAATTAACCATCAATTTGTCAAATGTCATTATTAATATAATATGACAGTGGTACCAACCAAATTAATGTTAATTTCTTTTAAATTCTCATAGATGGCGCCACATGTAATAATAAAAAATAAAAATTATTACCGTTTTATTTTGTACATTATTGTGTAAAGTAGCGTGTACTGAATTAAACTTTTTGGTTAATTAAATTCAGGATCCCAAAAAATAATTTTCACTGGATATCAGCAACATTTAGATAACCTGACCGCCCAAACCTTCAAATTTGCCTGACGTCGCGTAGGCGACGATTTTGGTGCTTAGCGCTTCGGGATGAGTTCTACAAGTGTTATTGTTATCTCGGTTTCGAGTGTAACGTGTCGTTGGTCTTCCCCCGCGACCATTGTATGTAAATATTCCCTGAACTGCACAACTTTCCTAACCGAGGTCAATAACTACCGGTAATAGAAACACTTTTTCATACCATCCGACTACACCATACATTTAATATTGCGTGATTATGCAAATCGCGTGATTACCGGTGTTAGCCGAAGACCCGATTAACCGGAAATTAGATTTATCAACAGTCCGATCCGATATTAATTAACTGGGTGATTCCTCGCAAATTGTTGTATTAGAGGACAGAATGTCCGGCTTGTCCCTGATCGAATCTCTGCCATGGACGTCCATCTATTGTGAAGAGGGACAATGGTGGAGATATAGGGGGGAAACCACCTCATCCTAAATATATCAGAGACATCCCACACATCCAAATAATTATGCGTTTTGTTGATTTGAATCGGAACGCCTTTACCACGCCGCTATTAAAGCTTAAACGGCCGTTTTCACAGTGGTGAGGCTTTATTAAATATTATAAATGCGTAAATGTAAATGTTATTCTATACTCAACAGGTGGTGGAATTAATGTGGGGCGAATTAATCTTTTTCTTTCTGTGGTTTTTCGTTGCTTGTTTTCCTTTTTATTAAACCGAAGGAACGGGACACGCGATTGTACGACAGCTCTTGCTCGGTGGATTTGAGAGGTCATTAACAGCTCGTAGAGGATGCTATAGTAGCCGCTGGAATTACAAAAAAGTGTCAACGCCGCGGAGGTGAGAAAGCTTAATAAAAATTAATGGAAATATTTAAAACGAATCTGAATGAGCGATGACGGGTCACATTCAGCTAACATTTTGAAAATTTCAGTACACAGTTCAAGAAGGTACAGCTTATCCTATGTTTTTTCTTCAGTTTATATAACTTAGTGATGGAGGTTTCAAAAGAAATCTTAATAGATATAATAAGGAAGGATAACAATGATATAGGTATATTTAATGATAGTAGCGAAATGGGTGTCTTTGTTTAGGTATCTTTTCGTTTGTTTATTTATTTATTTATTTACTTAAGGCGAAACGCTCAGTCGCCTCAACTTTGGAACTGAATTACGGCCTTCATTGTTAGGCTATCTTAACGTATTGGGCATCAAAATTAGTAAAAAAAACAACCTTTATCAAGCAAAACGTTGTTTGTTAAAAAAAAAATATTGCCAAAATGAGAAGGTAAATTTTTTTTTTTAACAAACGTGTTAGTGCTTGATTTTTACTGATCTCTGTATTCGATAAATGCAAGGTGTTTTCATAAATATCGAAAAATAAATTTGCAAATTGTCCCCAAAGTTCGCTAGTTTCAAGCAATGTTGGCGTGGCTCAATGTAACACAGGCCCCGCCCCTCATTGGCAGGCGGACGTGTCGACGAGTGACCGTATTAGATTTCATGTGTGCCGCAGCTCGTTCTTAGAAAGATAACTAACAAAAAAGTAAAGTAAACAAAAACTATCAGCTTTACAAAAGCGTTTGCCGGTAAATGGATTCAATATAGAGTGATATGATTTTATTTTCAACAATTAACAATTTGTATCACTCTAATGGAGTACACTAATTTCTGTACATCCTCTAATTTACTATGTACCAACTAAAATTTGTACCCCAACAATTCTAATTTCGGAAGACTCAGAAGAAAACGCTCGAACAGGTCAATTTTGTTATCAAGGGGACCAAATTGTACCAAACTTTCAAGTCTTAGATGTCACCCTTTTAGCAAGGGCAGCCACCCCCTAACAAAATTCAAATAGCATGGGAAGTCATGTGATACATCATTTTAAAGCTTATTGAATTCTCTATCCAGACCTACTATTATCTATTTGTTTTTACAAAAAAAAAAATGAATCTGCAGGAGTTTTGCTCTGACCACCTACTTGTCGCTTCTTTTCATTCACTTGAATACTATTTGATTTAAAAAATTGAACATGTTTGCTTAATTCGCGTAGCGACACGACCTGCAAAGGGGGCCCCTACCCAAGGGGACCCCAGTCCAATAGGGCTCCTACCCAAGGGGGCTCCTAAACACAGGGGCCCCATCCCGAGGGGGCCTTGCCCGAGGGTAGTTATAAAACAACATACAACGGTCTAATACCGTCTATTAATAGTATACATGTATTTTATTACAAGGCCAGAAATAGTCATTTTGCAAGTGTAAGTTTGTGGAGGCGAAGCGTTAGCAGTTGCAAAACAGTTTCTGGCCGTGTGATAACAAAACGTTTTCGGCTAACAATTTTTTAATTTATTATTCACTGTTGCAGAGGGGCTCTCATTCTCCATGGTGGCCCCCGTGTCTTAAAGAACCCCCTTGGGCCCCCCTGTCGCAAAGAACCCTACATGTCTAAAGGGCCCCTTTTGTCTTTTTGTCCTTTTGTACCAGGGGTTTTTGTTATTGTCATTGCCCTATACCAAGCCCCCCCCCCCCTTTAATTTCCCCGATGTTTTTACAGTTATTCTGCTATTCAGGAGACAAATCCAACGAACATAAAAGCAAAATAACTAATTTGAGGGAGGCCGAAATCTATATATTTAATCGTTGAACATGAATCGTTTGAAGCAAATAAAACAGTGGGTACTGCACCGATTTTTATAATAGTTTTTTTTAAATGCAAGACATTGATAAGATAGACCGGTACATTACTTTTTATTTTCAAAAATCTCACAGGTTCATGTTTATTTGCATGTAATTTTTCCACGGATGCCCGTCCATTTTAGTCACAAACTTCAATGAGCGAGAATCGTTTTAAGTAACAAGCTGGCGAACTAACATCTTGGCCCCTCCCCTAAAGTCTCTGTGCGTTAGTGGTGCGTAAGTGGGACGCTCGGGGTGTTATAAACGTTCGTGGAAAAATTATCATAAAAATAAATTACCGAAAAAAGATTTATAACTTTACGGGCATTATGTCTTCAGAAATTTTACAGTGTGTTAGCTGGGCTCCCAAAAATGAAGATTTCGCATTTATTAAAAAAAAAAATCTTCTTCAAATACCCGGTATAGAGCACGTTTACAGCAGTTGTGATTCGGTTTCCGATTTTGTTTTTAAATCCATTGCATTGCCTCCACATAAATTGGTGTTGAAAGAAAATGCAATTGTTTTTCTAATACAAAATTTAAATACTGGCACATTAGTGAATGATACAAGAATGCGTGTTAAACGATTTCTTCAAAATACAATTGATTGCGAAATTTGAACCGGACGATCAACTGGGAAACGTATTTTAATACCCAGAATTCATATTCTGGTACATGCCATTTTCCTTAAGGCGAACCTAATTTCCAATCATGTTAGCATTGGCTATGCATTAATAATTCACAAGGGCAAACCTTTAATAAGGTTGGGATTTTGTTATCACAACCTGTCTTCGGGCATTGTTTCTACATTGCCGAGCAATTTAATCAGGGGCATCTTAGACCGCACAATAATGAACAAGTACTGTATGCAAAATATTTTATATAAAGAAATTATTCCGTCTTATTTTTTTTATTAATCAGACCTTTTTTTATTCAAAATCATATTAATAATATTATGGTAACCAGTCTTTATTCAACACTATTTACGTAAGTATTCATTTTTTTATATTGTTTCGCTTACCAATCCAATAGATACCACTCGAATTTCGAGTGACTGGAGATCACTAGTACATAGTTATTTATTATACGAGTTTCTGTCTAAATTGGGTGCTTTCCGACACTAGGGTTTAAAGCACGAGCGAAACGGGTGCTTTTTTAAGCCCAGAGTGCCGGAAAGCTCCCAATCTACACAGGATAAAATTCATAAAACTTATGTTTATCTGACATGTTATTATTACATGACAGAGAGTGTTTACACTAGCGAAAATTTGAACATTCCAACAGTGTCGAACTGTAAAAATTATTTGTACACTTATCGGACGAATTTTGGATTAATTCATATCGGCTCTAAACGCGTTTTGAACTCCTTTTGACAGGTATTTTCGCAAAGTAGAGTCGGACTTTTGTTCTTTATAAATTGATTGTGATCTAAAACAGGTATAGGTAGATTCAGACTGTAAATGACAGATGGGTTAAGTAATTTTTCTGTGGCGAGAATTGTACAATTGAGTGAATTGTGATTTTTGAATAAATTGCACAAGTAATTCAAAAAGTGCTATGACTAAAACACCGCGGCAGAACGGACGAAATAGGAACCCATGGAAATTACAAAATAAATCTAATTGTTGCTACTCATTCTTCTATTTACTTAATATTACCCCTTCTCGACCTATCATGAGCTAAAGAAGTTTCATTTCTAACTTGCTTGACGACCACACACTCTTCTTTTTTTTTTCTTGTATTGAAACAATATTTTCGAAATAGCTACTCTGCAGTGCCTAAAATTACTGCTTGGGATAGTCTAAAAAGAATATTTGAATAAAATACAGAAAATTGATAATAAACTGTTCTAAATGCTACTGCATATATTTTTTCTAAATTTGGAATACAACAGGTTTCCAAGTTATTAATTTTCTTTGTGAATATTTTTGAAAAGTCATGATCATTTAAAATTCTGTATCAGCATTATTATTAAATATTGAAGATTGAAATTTGACATGTCGATAAACATGTCTTTCGCGCACTGCTATAATACAATTGGATGTTACTTGTAGCATTTAGAAGAGCAAATTAAAATATGAAAAAATATATAAATATCGCAGAAAATAATTTTAGTCGATGCAGCTTTGATGGTAATCCATTATTTTAATTTTTTTTAGTAGGTACCTAAAGTCACTATCCACGTCCTCGCACTATTGACGCACCCTGTAGACAGCAGCTACCTACTTATAATTATAATTATTTTACATAATACATAGTAGTATACTAATTGTAATCTCTACTCATTATTTAATATATTTATTACTTTCATTTTTCCGATTTCCCAAAAAACTATCTAACTACTCAAATTTTTAATTCATGATAAATCATCATTTTATTCTTTCCCCTGGTACGTCATGAATTAAAAATTTGAGTTTGATATTTATTACTAATATTTATTTAATATCTGTATATTAATATTTCACCTTTTACACTTATAATATCAAACAAAAACCATGGGATTTGTTTACTGTCGGCATTCGAAAGCAGCGATAACAGTTCCAGGAAGCTTTCATTCTCAATTTCGATGCGGCAGTTTCTTGACTAGTCCACGTGGACTTAAAATGTGCACGTCAAAGTAATCAGCCAATTGTAAGTCGTTTGAGGTAATAAATTGTCGACACATGCAACGCCCCATATGGTGTCACCGATTCGCTTTTTGTTTACACGCTGAACGGGTAAAGTAGTCGTTCATTCAAAACATGTTATTTCTTGAGAGGTGTTTTCTGGGTTTTCATAATATGGTTTTTTTTCCTCATTGTTTTTCAAGATGTAGAAGTTTAGATCATTATAGGTAACAAAAATAATAATTTGTGATTCTGGAAGGAAAAACTTTATGCTGGCGAAATTGCTATACTTAGTATTAGTTGTTTTAATGGAAATAATTTGAACTTTAAAATCAAGACAGCTTGTTAACTTCAGCTAAATTACTCGTTCAAAAACTTTCAAACGTCGGGGAAATCCACAAATCCAAGGCTCAGAAGGAGATCTGCTTCATCATGAAAGCAAATATTATAATTCTAGTCTGTAATTTGAATCTGAGGGGTGCTTTATAAGCAACGTTAATAATATGAATGGGTGTATCTTTCCGTAGCCATGAGCTTGCAAATTTGAGAGTAGCGTATGTGTAGCATATCCGGGCAATATAGTTATTAATCCTAGCGCGGGACTTCTTACATTATGAGAGTTTCAGGAATTTAAATCAATAGGAGGTCCACATGGTGGTTGGAAAACTGGTGCACTTGCTGAAGAGCCTGGGTAGCACATCGATCGGTCAGTTGGTCACTTCGGTTCAAAGCTCCAGGCTTCTGTTAATCTGCAATCTGTACATATTCTAGAAGTACTTCCAGTGTGCGTGACAGAACTAAAAGTAAAAGATACAAATTTCTTCATTACCACAATTCCTAATGTGCAAACTGTATTTAAAGAGAACAACTGTTAGATCAGCTCTATCATTGTAAGCTTAATAAAATCCGCCACTTAATTTATAACAAGAGAATTTGACGCTCGTAATGAAAAAGTATCTTTAACGTGGAGAATTTGTTTATCAACAGTTGCAATTACTTTATCTTTGATATTACAACTGATTGTATTGAAACGGGTAAGTAGTGTATTTCCAGAAATTAATTACAATGAGATGGGTAGAGCAGTAATTATGTAGTATATTTTTGCACTGCCTTTCTAAAATTGTAAAAAGGCTTTTTTTATGTCTTGGAATTTGCGAAGTGCATGCAATTAATTGTTAAATGAAAATTATAAACAAATTGGGTTACATCACAATGTAGAAACTCCATCGCTTGGAGGAGTAACCGGAAACAGTCTGAATGGGAACTGCTCGTGTAGTTATGGTCTCAAGCGAACGTAATTTGTCAGTTAATTAGTGTTAGATTAATAAATGGCGGTTATTATATCTTTCTCGTAATTGCATTTTCAGATCACCTGAACGGTTTATTATTGATTTGTCGCCGATATTATACATATTACCAGTTCTGTGGAGTTAGATACAAAGTACAGATTCACGTTTCACTTTTTCGAATAAATGCATATTAAACATTTCCAGAGAATCCGCAAATGTTATTTTCACTTAGTCGGAAAAAGTTTATCGACCATACTGGCTTAGCAAAATTAAATTCCTTGCAATTACTTGTAATTCACTAAGCGCGACATTCCACGTAGTGGTAGTTTTAGATGAAAAAATATGCTCTTCAATTTACATCCAGCTTTAAGAACGTATAATTCACTGAGTACCCTTTCAGAGTGAAGTCATTATTAGGTTTAGTTTCAGTTATAACGAGAATCATAAATTGCTGAGAATTATACAAAATTGTGTCTGGTTAGAACAGGTTGATACACATACAAAAATTTACTACATTACGTTATACTGATAATTTGAGATTCTCTTGGTATGACTGATAACCTATTTATGAGGGTGCAAAATTATGTATGTCTAAATTCTTCTTGGAATTGAATCGATTTGGGCGGCTAATATTATTCTAGTAGTATTTATTATATTGGTCACTCACTTCGTTCAGCAGTACTACGCTTACATAATTTTATAGCTGTTGAGGTTGACTGAATGTGCTTTGAATACATTTATTTGTATGCTAGCTTTGACGCACCAATTTTCTTGTTATTGTCATTTTAGTCTTACTGCATTATAGCCACCATACCTAGAAATTTGCTTGTCTTAATTAAAGCTCTAACAAACACGCAGTGGGAACTCTTATATTTTGCCATTACTGCAAACATCATATTGGACAATTATAGCCATAACTTCAAGCTCCATTAGAAATTTAATTGCATACGAACCAAATTTGTTGCTGTATGACTTGATGGAATGAAGTAATCACAGTCTCAATAATTATACTAGTTTACCGCAGTTTTGTAGGGCCGCAGTGAATTGGCTTTTCTAATGCATATTTTTCGATTCCAAATTTGCTTAAGGTGTTTTTAGTAGTAGCTATAATATATCTGGGGTATATATTAAGGGGCATTTTGCAAGGGAGAGCAACTACTGAGTGAGAGTGATCAAAAGTTCGAAGTGTGACATAAGTAGTAGGACGTAAACAAAAATACACGCGAGACACAGAAAAAGTACATTTTGTGAAACAATGCTTTCTGTTCAGAAATATTTGCAGCGGCCAGTTGTGAAACCCAAAACACAGCCAAAGGGTCATAAACCTCTAGCTGTCTAACGACTCAAATGCTAGCACAATACAAATACAATATTCTAAATTCAACCACCACCCGAGACGACATTCGGGATTATAAAAGTATTATTGACCGGAGTCCATAAAATTACTATAAGTCTGGTCGTACTTTGCTTCTGATGAAACAGTCGAATGAGAACGTGACATCGTAATGGGAGAAACAGTTCAACTATTGTTTAGTATTTCAGGTGTCATTACATTTAAATATATATTTTTTATATTTTGGCACAATTTTGTCCCAAAAGCACTTAATTATCTTTTTCAATCTGCGAAAGAACATGCAAAATAAAATTGCTATTGAATAAATTTTTTGTACTTGTCGACAACAATTCAATTGCCAATTGCCCCTGAACCTGAAAGTAATAATAATTATCTTTTTGCTTTAGTTTAAAGTCCCTATTTTGGTCTATTTTTAAGTAATTAATTTTTTCTTCACTGGCCGCTTGTTGGGGATTTAAGTCTTCCACAATATGATCTTGATCAATAATTCCATCCGGACTGGCACCTTGTCAATAAACAGTCCGCACTCACGCACAAGTACCCCATAGTCTTTTTCAAAGTGCTTTTGCTTCATCTTCTCTTCCCCACATCATTATAGCTGCGCTCTTTCGAAATTCAGAACAGACAATATTTCGAGCTAGCTTTGACGTATTCGTAATAAATTCGTTTTCATCTAGATGAATTTCTGTCCGACCGTAATTGTCATCGGGTGGAGCAGCAGTCTTTCTTTTTTTTAATTCGTAGTAATAACTGCGAGTTTTATTATACTCGCGTTTTCTTTTCAGTCCTGCGATATAGTTTTTAGCGAATTTTCCTGGACTACAAAATTTTCCTGTACAATAGGACAAAATATTCTTCCTTTTTATTACATATATGAAATTGTCCCCTATAAATTTTCAGACGATAGAATTATAAGTTTCTGCTGCATTATTTTTCTTATTCAAAATTAGACTATATGCACATTTTGAACAAGTCTTTTTCCACACGACTCAATGTCGTCAAAAAGGCCAGACTCGATCATGTCTGGAACTGTGTTGATTTCGCCTTCCTTGCTTCCTTGACAAAAATAGCCTCTCAATTTACTACAGTAGTTACGTAGTAAATGGTTTACGCACTCTATCTTTATTATAGGGAATTTATGGTTGAAGGGCTTCGCGATGCAAAGTTTTTTTTAACACACTGCTGCTTTTTTTGCCAGCGAAGTTTTGTTCCTCTGTTATTAGTGATCGATGTTAATTAAATAGAAAACATTGCAAAATTTTATAAAAATATCAATCAACGAATCAAGTAAGATACCAACCGATCTATTAAAAAAAAATAGGTGTAATTGAAGGTAGGAATGAATATTTCGGGTTTGGGACATTTTCAATGCTCATTTCTAGTTTTGAGCATTTTATTCGGACACTGTCCAAATTCGTATATTGAGTATACATTGTATTGTACTATTGTGATCATCGCCTAAAAAACGTCGTGTGCACCTCGACTCACGCCTCGGCCACAAACAGCAGATGCGTCCAAAAAAGCTAACTTTTACGGCCGCGAAGTTCTAAGATAACAGGGCCTCTCCGTCCCGCATAATTTTGTTTAGGTATGGGTCTAAGATTTTACTCGGATTGTACACGGCGAATTTGTAGTATGGCTGTATAGGTGGAGCTACTTTCTGGAGGTAGAAATCAACAGAACAGGGTTTTATTTAAAACATTATTACATAGTTGTATTTGCGCTTCCATCTTCAATAATGTAGCAAACAATAAATAAAAATTATAGACAAGGCGATACGCAAGTGTCAATAAAATGGTGACAAAAGACGTATGTTCAGTTTGACGTTTTTGCATATTTAGCAAAAGAGTTTTGAAAAAAAATATGCGTAGGTTCTAAAGCAATCCTATTCAAAATTTGAAGATTATTGATCAGTAATTAACAATACAGCGATTTTTATAAATTAATGTACACTGCAAAGATGGGGTGAGCGAAGCGCCTTAAGATCCAACAGAGCTCCATTTTTTCAATTATTGTGATAATCTGGTAGGTCAGGCAGATGTTCCCGATTGCTATGGAAATGAAGTGGTTTGTCAAAATAAATTTTTGTACACGTTTTGTGAAATACATAATCGTGAAAGTGGTATATGACTAAATCTATAAACTTTTCCGTTTATTATATTTAATTTGACAGATGTCAAACCTAACCTCAAACTTTGATGTTGATTCGTGTTTCTTTCTCAATTTGCCTGAACAAATACAAAAAATGTTCAATAGTTGTGCGCTATCACTCATTTGCAACACTCGGCCTCGCCCCTGAAAAGTGTCTTGACATCACACTTGGATCGAAATCGAGATCAAAATATACTATTTCAATATCCGTCAAATCAAATTAGACCCATGGGTATTAATTTTCGAATGTCTTTCAATTTAATTGATAAGTTTTGAAATTCGGTTTAAATTTCTACTTACAATTTTTGATTAATCACTTTCAAAAAAATTGCAACACTCACTAAATCATAATTTTTCAAAACTAACTATGTAATAAATAAATTGTTCCCATAGCCTATATATGAGGCGCCGTTTGTGCCATAATTATATAAACACTGTTTAAAAATATTATTGCTGTTTAAAAAATAAAATATAAAAATAAAAATCCAAAAATAATATATAAAAAAAATTTTTGTTTAAAAAAATGTAATATATTATTATTTATATTTTTTTATTTAATTAAAAATATATATATTTTCATATTATAACATATTGTTGTTTGCATATGCAGCGGGCGCTTACTATTCGAATGATATTGTGCAAGGTGTTACAAAATTCATCTAGTCGCCTGTGCATTTTCCATGTAAAATTAAAAAAATGCTGCTTTATGAAAATTGTTGAAAATATTGAAAATATATACATATATTGAAAATATTTTTAACGGGGAACAATCCCACGAAGAATCCTCTGTAGCCGTCTTTTCCGGGCCTGATCAGGTTTTCCATGACAATGTGGTGTACTCATTCTGATTACTTTTCGTTGAATTAATTTAATTAAATTTATCGTTTGACAACTAATGCGTTATTGACAGAATTAGCAAATGCAAAAAGAATAGAGCGGCATAGAAAAATTTACATGTACAAAAATTCCAAAGTTAACTAAAGGGACAAAGTGCGAGCCACAGAAATCCGACACCTATAAACCGGAGCCCTTTGCCCACAATTATCTGAACAATGGAGGGCTAAACCCAGCCCTAAATTTCCTAGACCAAAATTTCGAGTCCGGTCCGTTTCATCCACCAATAAACAAGCACCTCAAAGACGTTGCCGCTTCCTGTTGATTTACAACGCAGAACCTTTCTCATTGCGCATCTAATTTGAGGCAGTGGGACCTGATTTATGGCTGTCGGATTAATGTGGCCCGCACTTTAGATGAAAATCATTTTGTAACACCCCGTAGTGGCTACACAGTGATTCGACCGTCATGTCTTCAGACTTAATTAGTATTATCGTATTATTATTAAACCGCGACCCGGCTTGATATTATTAGAAATATTATGACGATTATGACGGCTGCCACTTGTCAGATCACCGTTTTTCCAATGCTGCCACTCGTCAATCTTTAAAAGACGCTTCATTAGTAAGCGTCCGCTGCATATGCAACCAATGCATATGGCACAAATTTATTTAAAAAAATCCAAATAAATAATATACTATGAAAATATTTTTTTTTAATTAAATAAAGGTTTTAATAAACAATAATTATATATATTATAGCTCTAGTTTATTTATTAAAGAAACAAAAATCCGTATAAAGGTTTTTTTTACTTTTGATATGTTATGCTGGTAATGGCCTGAAGAAATTCTGTACAAGCATGTATCAGGCAGTGGACGTCCTAGAGCTATCAAACAGACATATCCGGCACCGCGAACCGAAGGTTCGGTTGGAGCGCATCTATACCCGTTTTTAGGTCCATCTTATTATTTCTTATATGTTCGTTGTCTAATCTTCTTATTCTCTTGATTCCATGTCTCCCGTTTTATCCCTTCTCCTTTTTTTCCTTTTCGAATATGTCAGTGTTCCTTCAGAAATTTTTGAGTTTTCTTTCTTCCATTAACGTTCTAATAATGTCTCTTAATGCATCTGTCTTTCTCCCGTGTTTATTCTTACACTTTTCCGATATCAGTTTCCCACAGCAGATCCAGACGGAATTACGACGAAATTGTTGAAATTTGGTGGTCAAGAATTGAAGTAAACAACATTTAAAATGTCCGTGAAATCCTTGCATGAGAATAGAATAAAATGAGAAAGAAGGAACAATAATTCTAATAATAAATAGAGGATAAGAAAAATCTGATTTTGCATCCTAATAAGATATATCTAGATATAAATGCTATAGATGATTACGAAATATTACAGCAATGTATATAACTCATTAAGTAACTACATAATTTTATTATATGTCGTTAGTAAAGTTGAGTAGTTATAAATCGTTAGTAATGGATTCAAGAAGTCCATAGTTTCTCGTATTTGGGGTCCACATTTAATTCCAGTGGCAGATTTATACCATATTCTTCATTCCCACTATTCACTAATTCTTATAATTGCTCTTCCCCATCATTTTTTGTTATTGTTCACTATTTATTATTACACATTACTTATTTCTCATTATTCTCATGTTTGATAAGTCCTCAATTAGAAAAATATTCTAATTATTGTATTTCTTCCTCTTTATCCACTTTTCTCATTTTACATTATTTATATCTCCTCATTTTCTGAATGAATAAAAATAAGAGCCATTTGTATTATTTTTTTTCAAGAAAAATTTCTGAGGAATCTAAGAACCTGAAAACTTGAGAAGTTGAGGAACCGGACAAATTGAGAACATCAGGAAGTCAAGAACCTATAAGAACTTGAGAAATCTAACTGGAGAATTTGAGGAATTAAGAAACTGAGGGAAGTCTTGGAATTTGAGAATTTGAACTTAAGGAATCATAGAATTGGGGAGGTTTGATTGAGACCATAAAGAGTTAGGAAACTTGAACAACGTGCGAAACTAGGTAGAGCAGGCTTGAGAGGCCTATTCTGAGAATTAGAGCAATAAAAGAAATTGGGTAACTGGGGAATTTGAAGATGAAGAAAAATGTAAAAAGAGAACTTGAGGAACGTGATGAACTTGATAACTACGTAACCTTCAGTATTGGAACTTTAAAATCCCGGGTATATGAGGAAAGTCATCAGAACCTTACCGGAGGAACCCAGCAAACTTGAAAACTTGAGAAATCTAATTTGTGAATTAAAAGAATATGAAAACTTGCGAAACCTGAGAATTTGAGGAGCTTAGGAACCTGAGTGATAGGGAAACCCGAAAATGGTCGATGTACCGCTCGAAAAAAAAAAATTAACACATTTTTGAAGATTTTATTTCGAAATAATTTTCATGTCACTCAATGACACTGTCCGTTCTCAAAATTCACGTAGATTTGACGATTCTGTATTAAAATGGCCATGTACATGGTTTAGACACTTTAGGCTTGAATGTGTCCTGCAGGTAGCGCATCCACCACTTTTAATTTTTTTTTCTAATTGTTCAACGACGCTGTCCGCGCGCAGTATTAGTATAGATACATCAGATTCACACTGCATTTAGCGTGGCTGTGTCGTTAAAAAAATGTGAAAAGACTTTTAAAAATGGTGGATGCGCCACTTGCTGAATTATTCAAATTTCGAAATAATTTTAATGCCACAGAACGACGCTATCCGCGCTCACAGATAACGTAGATTTAATTAATTTAATTTTTTGCGAATTATTAAACGATATATATTAGTGAAGATACATCAGATTTACACCGATTTTGACGGCGGAGATCGTCGTTACATAACTGTGAAACAACTTTAAAAAATGGTGGATGCGCCACATATTGATTTTTTTTTATTTCGAAATAATTTTCACTGAACGACGCTGCCCGTGCTCAAAATTAACGTAGATTTGACGATTCTTTATCAAAATGGCCATGTAGTTTATTATACACTTTATGCTTGAATGTGTCCTACAAGTAGCACATCCACCAATTTTTATTTTTTTATAATGGTTCAACGACGCTGTCTCCAGCCAGCAGTAAAAAAAATACTGGGAGAATACTGCTTCACCCAGAGATCCTACAATCTATGGACAGCTTTCGGCGCACATTGCAACGCTGGTTCCAAAATATTATCACGTGACTGGGGTATGACTCGGCGCGAATTTCAGTATGAGGTTAAAGATCCGGTGTAGTGTAAATAGTCATCACCCATTTAATATAAATTATTTTTGTTGTTTTAGGGGAAAAACTGATTAAAAAAGTACTATAACAACTGTTAACTTTTTTTAACACATTGATAAAATTGAAACAAAACTAATTTTGAAACACTTGTCCCCCTTAACACTGCTCTGGGATAAAAATGAAGGTTGTAAAGATAATGCATATGTACCTACTTGTTGTAGTAGTATTTAAATGTTAAATAGACAATTTGTGTGAAATTATTGCTCGGAAGCTCTTGATTTCTTATGTACTACATTGAAATTAACACTTATTCTTAATTAACACTTAAATGTTGGGCAGAAATTGGAAGATTACTTGATAGAATAAAATTTTATATAATATGTAAGGTATTATGGAAATAAAAACATGTTAGTACGGGTTTTTTACACAATTTTAACTTACAACGTTTATAATTAAGAACAAAATAAATATCTAAAGTGTCTATTTACCTTGTCTTGTATACTTACAAATCATTTTATTCAACACCTGTCTATTATGAAGTCATAATAATGCCGATTTTGAATGTATTATGAGGTCAATTCAACGGTTTTCTAATTTGTCATAGCAACCAGTTCATAAGCCAATACTTTTGAACGTCAAATGAACGTCAAGATTTTTTGGGTTTTGATGAATGTTTTAAGAACTGTTACTGAAGAAGGTGTTGGATAAAGCTATGTATTACACACGTGTCATAACAGCAAATAAGTCACTCAAGAAAAATTATCCACTCGAGCAAGCTCTCGTGGCTAAACATTTCTTTCGGGACTAATTTGCCTTATAAGACACTAGTATAATAAATAGCTATAAAAATGTAGCAACTTATTTTTGACTAGTATTTTAGTAATCAGCAAGATACAACCTAATCGAAAAGTCAGATTATATCGACTATTAATCGCCGTTGTTAAAACAAGCTAACTAAGTGTCCAATTTCACCATAACATGTAAGAATACTTCATTAAAATCTGATTTATTACCTGATTTACATCTTTCCACGTCGAGAGCACACTTCGCATAAAAATTAAAATAAATAAATTTCTTCCTGTTAATGTGGCATTGTTGAGGTCGGCAGCTCAATCTCAAATTGGAATATGTACTTGCCCTTTTTTCCAGGAGGATTTGAGCAATGAGAGCTAAAAGAGGGAGACTGAACTTCTAAAATTCTCGCCGCTTCCGGCACCCAAGTGCGTTCTCTCAACAAGGAAAGCCATTTCCCGTTAATAAAATATCGATTTGTTGCTGAGAGACAGAAAACATTCCATTAAATATGAATCCATTGCTCTTTTATCGTGAATTAACTCTGGTTGATTTAGCTAATTGAATACGAGTTCTGAAATCCATAATTAGTGTAGAGTGTAGCCTAATAATGACACCTTATTCGATCGAAAAGTTAAGACGTAGTTCTTTTTCAATCAAGATAATTGAATCTTACGGTGGGTAGTGGTCTTTACGATAACGTGGCCTTGTTTTTACTGTTTCACCGTTTGCTATTATTATTATGCAAACAAAAGATCAGAAAAACTTCCAAGGTGCCATTTTTGCGTAAAAGAGACAAGGACAAAACATGCATGTAAATCCGATTTTGAACTATCAAGTTTTTGCATCAGTTTATGTCCAAGAGCGTTTTTCTGCTATGGCAAGATTTTCACCCTTCGTCCTATTTCCGGGATCATTTGTTATAGACGTTGGAAAAACTGTATTGTGTATTATAAAGTCTACAATTTGTTAAAGAAAGTGAAAGAAGTGTCGGAAGCGCTTGCCAACTGTTACCCTTAAATTTTGTAAACGTGTTTAATAGGTTTACATTGAAAGTCACCCAAAATTCGGTGAATGTGTATTTGCAGAAAAAAAATCCTTAGATGCTACAGTCTTCATCCAGGAGACTTAGAACGTCAAAATCTTCCATCTAACCACGTGTAAATTTTGTTTTCCAGAAGCGACACGATGCATGAATCATGTATGAAGATATTTGCATGAGGGATAGCTTTTCCACGTGTTCCACGGGGGCTTTATTTTTGTTTACTTGGATAGACAATGAATGTGTAGCCTATTTTATCGCAAAATTCATTCCAGTAAATGAAACCTACACACAGTGTTATTTCAACAATTTCATTTTCTCGTAAATTAGCAACTACGTTTTAATGATGCATCAAAATAAACTGCACAACTACATTTTATGTGTACCGGCAATATCACTTTTATTTACCACAGTGGTCACAAATTGGACAAAATCGGGTATCGGTAAATTTGTATCGTTAATTTTGTCTCTTTTGTACGGATAATCACCAAAATTAATCCTGTTTTTCCACTATGTGGTTGTGGCACGAACTTCATTATCAGATAGTGCGGTCCTTTGAATCTGTTAACCTGTTTCTAACTGATTATTACATGGACACTGATAAATTAATTAAATTAAGTTTAAATTGTATCGCAAATATTAATCAGACAACTTAATTATGTTAGGATTCGAGAGCGACCGGTTTCAGAGGAGGATATTCCAAATTGTATTGCGAAACAGATCAAAATCAAAATTTATTTTCAATGCCAATATCATTATATGTATCACTGGATTATTTATTTTAGTTTGTACCTATATTGTGACCTATCTAACTTATTTTTTGGTTTCAGGTGAGAAGCAGCGATATCGGAAAGGACTATGGTATGAAAGCTAAATAAAATAATACGTCTGGCATTACATATTCGCGTAATTGTTCTATCATTTCCATTTAAAATCATTTTAAGAATACTTTTTTATATTGTCAGTGGTGTAATTTTATTCAATTGAGCCAATGTAATCTACGCATATCGTTTGTAGAAAAATTATAGATTGAGATCGTTTAAGTAATAACAGATTATTAAGAACTTTCAGTAACCGTCCATTGATCCATTCGTACCGTGAATTGCTCAATTCCATTTCTACCCTCTACTTTTATAAAGACTTGAATTGTAATGACACTGAAAGGACTTGAAGGCTTTTCGTGAATTCTGTACTAAATGCTTTGTTTATTTGAGTTATTTTGAGCTCGTCCTGTTTTATTTATAAAGCAGGGATCGGTGTTTTCTCCCAATTTATAATTAAAGGTTTCAACTGTGAGATTATTTTGAATTGATTCAAATTAAAGCGTTACATGATTTAGATGCCATAAAAATTTGGGTCTACAAATTGCGCCTAGAAAACAAACGAAAATTTATAACACTACGTGAAAGCAATTTGGGTGGTGAGAAATCCACTTGCCAGAAGAACTAAAAACTAGAATTAATCCTTTCCGCGGCCGCCGAGTATTTAATTATATAAAAGTTTTCGCATTATTTAACCGGGAAAGCTGTCAGTTATTTGTACGATTAAGCTGCGAGCTTCATTCGACAAAGAAACCAATTTTCAGGACAGTATTTTATCGTCTCATTTTGCTTTGCTCCCATCCTACGCTTTTCCAGCTCTCCGTAACTACCCAATCTCAGGTCAAAGTTCAACCGACTAGACTTAACAGAAGTGGCGGCCACTCAAAATGCTTTTTTGTCGCTCTTCGGGGGGGTGTAATATTAACCTTGAAGCTGAAAGTTCTCGCAGACATCGCGACTCATAACCTGTTAAATGTAGCACCGAGTTAAGTGCGAGGAAGGGGCCACGTGGCTTTGTCATCTTTGTTTTTAACAATGAGTTTAGAGATGATTTTTTTTCTCGGGAAACGGTAATTCGAGATGTGACAAAATACATTATATATAGTGTGATCCAAAATTTATCAGAAATTTTATACTACACTATAATTTATTCTGTATAGTTTCAACATCAATAATAAAATCAATGTTTTAAACAATTAGGGCTTGTCTGCATGATCGATAGGAAAAACTTATATAGTCCATGATATTATACGACTCCACTCAACATTCTGTTTATACATTGTCAACAAATAATTATAAAGATAAATAAATAAATGAACAGTATTTAACTGTCACATGTAACATTGACGCAAGGCATTCGCGAAGTTTTCAAATGCACGATTTCATTTAAATTGCGTGCGTTTCATGAAATTTAGTTCAATCCAATTGAATTGAATGTATATATCAATCTGACAAGCTTCCTATAACGTTGTCTAGACATAGGGAATGAACATAATTCTAAGGTCTAACGCAGATTATATTTTGCATGCAATTTATTTGTATTGTGTAAACGCCGACTTCACTGGTGGTTTGCTAGAGCAGATTGACCCTAATAATTTTAAGTATTGACAGGACATTCGCTTACCGATACAGGCAACAGTTGCATGTATTGCATTTGCGAATATTTTGAAATACTCACCATTTGCGGATCATTTTTATTTTCCGCATGATTTAGCAGCGAACGCAGCCTTTGCATGCGACAGTTAGGTGCAAATCGAAGTGCTTAACTATCTAAAAATAAAGTAAAACCGACACAACGATCGAATTTAAATATGCTCCTGAAAAGGATCTTGAAGCTTGTGCTCCAAATGGGAAGTTGTCAAATTTACCACGTTATGCGAATTATAAATAGATGGTTCTAGAGGCAGCAGGTGCGAGAAAGTGCCTCCAAAACGTTCTACTGAGACCAAAAATGTGGCCACGTGGGTGAGCGTTTAGCATATTTCAAGATATTCTTAAATTTGGCAGTACCAGTTTGCGCCGTACCTACATAATTGAATAAAAGGGGACAGTTCTATAATTTGAACAGGGTGAATTTTAAATAACCTGCAGACCTGAGTAACAATTAGGTTTCGTTATGAAATAGGGACAGAAACCTTTTGTTCGTGTCACTGTCAAGGCTCATGAACTACGTAGCTCTGCAACAGTTGTTTTTATCACTATTACACGAAAGACAACACTAACACTACACTTTCACTCATAAAAATGTACCAACTTTCATCAGACCCGCAGGCTGTGCTGAATCTTTTTTGTCTGTTAAGATAACTTTTTCGAAAATTGATGTCTTTAAAATTCGATTGCTTTCTCATAATATTTCAAAAGGTATGGTCATCATTTTTGTTGTCTGTTCTGGATGGTGAATAATATATAAAACAGCTTGAATTGTTGCTCTGGTCTTGTAGTACGTGATGCTTACAATGGTTTCATCCAATTAATCTTTACCAATCGCCGGTGTATGGAAGATGGAACTATAGTTATTAGTTGAGTGTGATCATAAAAATACATGCTGTAGGTATCAGAAATAAATTAGTCATTGTATAACTGTATAACGTGTAAATTACGTCAATTGAAATATAGGAGAAATAAATTCCCAATTCTTCTTGACATTCCTGTAAAATTTTTAACTGATTATATTTTATAAATTTATTAGTCTCAAACAGCCTGTATGAGGCTCTAAACGAATATTATCATGAATCATACACAGTGATTTACACAGAATTTATTTCGACTTATTTGTTCTGATGATATTAACAGTCGGAGGCTTGTGATTCCGATCTGCGTATTTTCTGGGAGTTTCCCTTTCTTGAATGTGCTGGAACGTTCGTTCTCTCGAAGAGCGAGGTGGGGTGGGGTGATGTACAGATTGACACTAGTTTCCTGTTCCTGGACAAAATATAGTTATACTGAGGAGTATTGTAATATCACAGATAACTTTTCTAATCGAAAGAAATATATTTATCCAAAATCGTGTGTATTACTATGCTAATTTGAGGGTGTAATGTTGATCATTACACACTAGTGAGATACTCACGGAATAGTCAAATCACCAAATGCAAAAATATAGCAACCATTCCTTAGGTCTCTTCTTTTAATGGGAAATGGATAAAAAACACAAAGGATTTAATTATTAGGAATGATTTTGGATAAAACTTAATATTACACTCGTGTGGAATACTATATTAGGCACTTAAGAAAATTACTTTTATTACTATTATTGGTCACAACTAGATTATTACCAAACCTTAGGGAATCAAGTGTACTGACCCAGAAAGTTTTCTGAAAAGGATTTTTAACTTGCACTGGACATTCCATTTTTATAAAAAAAAAAACCTGATTGTTGTTTTTAGGAATTGGTGTTTTAATAGAATTTTGTTAAAAATATTCAAATGATACAAACTGAATTCTGGGGAAATTCATGCATAAGACGATTGCTTAACGTTATAGTTTCATAAGTGGTTAAGAAGCACTTTAATTAAACTGTCGGTTCTTCTGTTGCGTATTTGAGTCATCTATGCAGTTTTATGGACAATTTATATTTGCTCACTAATTCTTAGCACAAAATGACGCAAATGAGTATTTATTTCAAACATATTTCTAGAACTAGGAAGTTTAATTATAATGAACATATTTAATCAATTTTTTAGTACTGATGTTGGTCTTATTTTTATTATTATATTAATCTTCTCTCTATTGTGCCGACATGACATAGTTTTCTTCTTAGAACTAGCTGGATCACTAGAGCATCGGGTACTTTTTTGGCTTTATACAGTGAAAGGAAGCAGCCGTTTTTCTCTTAGCACATTGTTCAGCAATCCCCAATACTTTTCAGTATCCTGCTTGCTCATGAGCGTGTTTGTCTCATTTAAATAAGGCCGCATATTCATGAAACCTGTGAAAATTTGATCGATTTATTCTAGTGAATTTTCCGCTTGAACCAGTCGTTTTCGATCATGCTATTTTTTGTTGTGAAGGTAAAGTGGAACTTTTTTACCTGCATGTAATGTAATTATACTTGTGCTCAACTGTAGTTGAATGTGAAGGTGATACATTCAACCAGGCGGCCGCATCTCTTTCATGTTTTGAGGGTCTTTCGTAAGTGCCTTCGATCTGTGCTATTTCTTTCAGATATTGTCCACTCACTTTCCAGATTACAAATTGTACAACAATATACAGTTGTTCGACAAAATGTACAACCTCGTTTTGTTGTCTTCGGAGCTTTTCAGTATGGCAATTTATTTTTGTGAATTTACAGTATCATTCCTTTTGTAATAACTAATAATATTGTAATCTTATGGAACTTCTAAAGCCTCTCAATATTTTCAAGCTCTAGATTTTTCATATTCTCAGATTCTTTCAATACACAAATTAGGTTTCTTAAGTTTTCATTAACATTAACTTTAATAAGCGCAAAATTACAATTGGAACATGTTTCGGCAGAACACTACTGCAAAATTAGGGCTGATGATGACAGTAGTGTTCTGCCGAAACATGTTCCAATTGTAATTTTGCGCTTATTAAAGTTTGTGGAGTTCGACTTAAATATATTTAAATTTACTCCACTTGGATTTATCGACATTCTTCTGGTTTAAGTTTTCATGTTTGCTGAGTTCTTTAGATACCTTTCTTAAAATGTTTTCACCATCTTCCTCAGTTTCCTCAATTTTTTCTTAGTCCTCAAATTCCATCCAACTGCTTAGATTACTAAAATTCTGAGAATATATTTCTTATCTTCAAGTTCTTACCTCTTCTTGGTCCCAAATTTCCTTAAGTTTGCAGGTTCCGAAAATTGTTCAAGTTCCACAAGTTCCTCGTGTTCTTCATTATTTAAGTTTTTTCAAATTCAGTCAGACTCCTCCAGTTCTAAAGTTGTATTTCTCAGTCTAAGTTTCTTAAGGTTCTCAAATTGTCCAAAATTTCAAATTCCTCCAGTTCTTCAGTTAGGTTTCTAGGTTCCTCAATGTTTTAGGTTGCCTAAGATCTCAAGCAGTGTTTTTCCTAGGATTTTTTTTTACTGGCACGGCAGGCTTTAGGCTCTCCCTGAAAAAATTATTTTTTCAGAAAATTGTGTGTGTTATTGGAGTATGTAGAGAACTTTAGATGTGTACCACATATCCAAGGGTTGACATAACATACAGACACTAAAAATTTGTACATATTACATATGTACAAATGTAGAATGGATTTTAAAACATTTTGAGACATTTTGCATGTAAAAACAAAGCGACCAGTTTTTTAAATTTTAAGTTTTGAGGGACATTGCAAAAAGAAGATAAAACACAAAGGAGCAAATAAAAAATAATAATTAAAATAATTAGGATAATGAGAGGCAGAAAAGTGATAAATGAGAAATGAGGGATGATTGTGTACAAAAGGTAATGTGCAATTACATAATAATGAGATATTTGGAATATTGAAGAATCGAACTGGAATAGTGTATGGAGAATAAGGGCATTTAATGTAGCACTCTCAAAGTTTGTTTTCTTGAAATTACAAAATCGCCAAAGAGTGTGGTATGTTAAATGGTTAGCACCCGACTTATGCTGATAACGTGTCTTTGGTATGCCAAGTAAAGGTCTATGGCCCTTGTTTTTTACCACCAGGTACTGGTAAGTAAGTAATTGCGCCAACAAATAGTAAAAGTGTGAAGTAGCAGTTGAATGATCAAAAATCAGAAACTGAAAGTCGAAATTTAAATTTCTAAATTGATTTTGATTATACAAGGTTCAAAATTTTGTTCCATATCTTAAATATTTATTTATGAGTTATACGAAAAGGCGTTAAAATGAAATCAAAACTAACAGGATAATTCAAAAAAATACTAGTTTGACTTAAATATATTTAAATTTACTCCACTTGGATTCATCGACTTTCTTCTGGTTCAAAAAATACCGTTTGTCTATTAATTTATTATTGTGCATTAATTACCGTTTAGCTTATGTTATGGTTATGTTTAATCGAGTTCTTTGACGGCGGCTACATATACGTTGAAGTATGAATCAAATTACAGGTTTAATTTTCATGTTATAGTTAGTGAGTAAGTAAAAAATTAATCACTAACTAAGTAAAGCGTGATAACAGATAATGCTCCCACGATATATTCCGGTCCTTGTGTGTAAATTGGAATTTTATGCACGCGTACAATTACAGTTTCGGTGGTGCCAACTTAGTTAATAATATCATCACTTGAAAGAACACTTTTTATGCATTCCGTGGATATAAAATCCGCATTTCTCCTTTCTTTAAGACTGATATGTCGACTTAATCCGAATTTCAGATCTCGTCCCATAGCACTGCAATTCCCTATTAATGTCGGTAGATGGCGTTATTACCTCTCCAACCATCTGTTGAACGGAAGCAAACGAGGCATGTTTTCAATTTTTGCAATAATATTTTGTCGGGTTTAGCGACACTTAAATCGATCCGCTTACGTCAATTTACATTTTAATACGGCTCTCGAAAAATATGTTAGGTATAAGCATGGCGCGATTATCTTCATTCGCAGCTTATATCGACAAGGGTCGCCTGGGGCGTCTGCTGCGACGGGCGTCGGTCGGCGGGCGTCTGCTAGAAGGACGTTACCCTTCAATGTGTCAGCGCGGTTAAATCAATGACGTGTATATACCCCCGTTTTGCAAGGACTTTTTAGAGCTCTGCGAGAGGAAGGGGTGAATTTGAGAGCTTGTTCAGACAATAATTTCTACTCGGGCAGTCGCTAAAACGCTAAATTTGTGTTGTTCTGTACTACTTTGGAATTACATGAGAGGATGTGAAATCTAGTGTTTTGGATTAAAACCGTTGCAGCTAGAGTCCAAAGTTTGGTGGTCTTTGTAGTCACGTTAGCCTCATTGGATATATTTTTTTGTTTTAGTATAATTTAAATAACTAACAATAAATATTAATTTCATTTATACCAAACTCGTCGAATACTAAACTGATATAAGATCCGACTTCAATTGGGACGACTATACCCAATTTTTATGTACAATACTGATTTTTTTACTATAGGATGACGTACCTGTCTTCACTCCAAAAAGGTCGTCCCACATTTCTGGCATAACGAAGATAACTGTTTGACCAGTATTAATGGAAACAGTCGACATTGACCCTGCCAGGTCATGATTCCTTTGACTAATGCGCTAATTTGTCTGTTTCCGAACCTCGACGAAATTTAACATTTTAGAATATTGCTAAAACTGTAAAGTAATTTTTCTAACTCGCTGTTGTAGCAAAGCTATTAACGCATTCATTTTGAGTGCGTTAATAAGCTATTAGCGCACCCAAAATCTAGAGTTTTTGGTGCCATTGATGGTAACACACACTGAACCCTACACTGAAGGAAAATGTCAGTGTGATTTTGAGGTTATGGTTCCATGTCAAGTCATGTCAAGTGTACGTCAGGTAGAGAAAAATCAAAATTTAACAAAATTCCCTAAATTACCAAAATTGATTTTATTAGTAAAAAATAAAATTAATATGCAAATTGTACAGCAAATTAACCACTTTATTATTGGATAATAGAAATGAACGTCTTGTCGTTCTCTAGATTCTAGGATTAGAACTATTAGGAGATATTGGGCTTTAGGTTAGCAGTTCATAATTTGACTTTTCTTTTTGCAAATCGTAACTAAGTTTGTAAGTTCAGAAATTTTGGGAAATACGAATCTAGAACTTTGTAAAGTTCTGACTTTCCAAGTCTTTTAAGTTTTTGTAGATACTGAGTTATTTATTGCAACGAGCATGAGTTGAGAAACTTAGAAAATGATCAACGGCTTAGTAAAATAAATGCAAACTGTGTAAAAAAATTGTGAAAACTCTAATTACTGAAACTAACTAAACATTTTGGCAGGTCCTTTTAAAAATGATATTAAAAAGGGGCAAACCTTTGATGCGCTTCCAACATCATGATAATGACAATAGTGGCGATATCGATCCTTGAGATACGACCTCCGCGGATGAGAGCATCTATTTTTGGTAAATAACTTTTATCCACCACGTTTCGGTTTGCCTTGCTTTATTCTTATACACTCTATTTATACATTTAGCATTTGCAATTCTGTATTTCCTAATTACATCAATTAATCGTCGCACGGTCGTCAGCATGGCGTGTTTGCATGACCATTTTTCCCGCCACTGCTGCATTATTGAAAACGCTGGTACCACTAAATAATGTAGGGGAATCCTGGAAAATATGCGACTTCCTTATCTCATCTATTTAATGTAATAAAGCGAAACGGGGATCGATAAATTTTCAGTTTGGTGGCATAGAATCCGTTCCATTTCAGTTGATACGTTTATATGTCGGACAAATGTCGTGGGACGATGGATTCACTCGATAATCTAGTAGCAACACCCCGCGAGTGACGTAACGATGACGCGCCATTTCCTACGTCATAGCATTTTCATTATCTCCCCGATTCGCGTTCTCGGAGTTTCCGCGGCTGAAAATTTCTATTTTTACTCCTGTGTCTGTCGCACTTTTATGTGCGTAGGAGATTTTGCTTTATTGATTATCGTCTGTGGGCGCCATCGTTCCCCTTGTTACGGGTTAATTTCGGTAAGAGATGGTTTTAGGGATTTTGTGTTTATTAGGTTTTAATACAAGAAGAACTGTGACTATTTATTGTTCTTTTTTTTTGAAAATTGATTATATTTAATTAATGCTACATTGGCACTATATCCCAACTTAAAGAGATCATCCAGATCTGTCAAGCTGTCAGTTATTCAATTAGTCACCTGTTACATTGGATGCAACAATCCGAGCCCGAGCATATTTATACATTCAATGGTTCTTTTTAAAATTATTCCTCTAGGTAAGTGAAGTATGATAAGACAATCAACAAAGAAATAATATACCCACAGGAATGCTATGTTTTGCACATCATAACCTAGAAACACATTAAACATCATTACTAAAGGATACATATCATACTTTTTCGCATGTCAAAGTGATTCATCGTAAACAACGTAACGGGAAATTTAAATTTTAAATGTAAGAAAACAATCGACAGATACATGTATCGAAGCGTTTTTGCCTTAATATAAGACCAATTATGTAAATGAGCCTGAACCTCTATCAAATCGTCTAATATAATCACTTCTTAAACCCATGCTAATATTTTACAATGCAATTTTTACAGCTTTCGTATTGCTTACCCGGAAAACTTCTGACAATTAATTCCTTTAACATTTTAAAAAGTTCTAAATACTATAATTATAAACAAATCTTCCACTGAATAAGCCACGATTGGAGAATTTGTAATCCTGATAATTATTTGATACTCCTCCTGTGTCCTGTATAGCCGCAATTCCAGGTTGTATGCTATTGATTTTTAATAAATTTCCTCGGAGACTCGGCTTAATCGCGTCCATCGAGGTGCCAAATTTAATGGGGATCATTAAACGTATTTTCAGCCGTATTTATTGAAGCGTGTTTTCAAGAGTTCTATGGTACCATAATTCCAACCGTTTAATGTAAATGGTATGTGCGGTGAGAAGCTCGGTTTAAGCGAATAACCTTACATCTAGAGGGGAGTGCTGGTAACTCCTTTGTTATTATTACGGAGGGGTATTTAACTGAAGTGAAAACTATTAAAGCTTTTGTTTCACAAAGTTCATTATTCATTATTTGAACATTTATTTGCTAACGTTTTCTCTCAACGCTTTGTGTAGAATGACATTTGTGTTATTTGCTTTTAATAGTATTACAAATGTAATTAGCTCACATATTTTTGTATGTACAAACGACTTAATTCGTAAACCGTGTATTAACAGCATTGGGAATTTGAAATGTGTATTTACAAACCACTTTTTTCCCTCATTGAACAAAATGCTTTTTGTCTGTTATATTCAGTCGTTTAGATCTTTATCAATTTACAACCGTGGGAGATAAATCATATAAATTATACTCGTTGGGATGCATTTTATATTATTAGGTACATGAATTCAAATCGAAAACGCGTCCATGGTTTTAAAACGTCAAAGGGTGAAAAAATTATTAATTAGTAATATTTTATTATTCTTTATTGTGCACAATCAATCCAATGTCTACTTAAGTTAGATATGTACTACAAAACCTGATGGAATAGTAGATTATGCTTGTGTAAAAGCGACCTTCACATACTTGATCTATTTTCTTTTAGCCCTTTTATGGACATGAAAAAGCTTGTCTCGTCAGGAGTTATTAATAAAGATAATAATTATCGTTTGCTTGGGAAACATGAAGCAGAGACATGTAGGTACGCGGGGAAATTTTTATATCACATAGTTATGTACCTGGCCACGAAGGAAATGAGTTAGAAGAAAAGTAATATTTTACTTTTCGATATAAGATCCATTAACGGTCACACCCTTATTCCAATAAGACTATGTATACCTTAAGGCGCTTCTCTCACCCCATGTTTGCAGTGTACATTTATAAAAATCGCTGTATTGTTAATTACTGATCAATAATCTTCAAATTTTGAATCGTTGTAGAAAAAGGATTGCTTTAAAACCTACGCATATTTTTCCTTTCAAAACTGTTTTGCTAAATATCCAAAAATGTCAAACTGAACATACGTAACTTTTGTCACCATTTTATTGACACTTTAGAATTTCAAACCTACCAAGAAACATCCGTATCGCCTTGCCTATAGTTTTTTCTTATTGTTTGCTACATTATCAAAGATGGAAGCGCAAATACAACTATGTAATAATGTTTTAAATAAAACCCTGTTCTGTTGATTTCTACGTCAAGAAAGTAGCTCCACCTATACAGCCATGCTACAAATTCGCCGTGTACAGTCCGAGTAAAATCTTAGACCTACACCTAAACAAAATTATGCGGGACGGAGAGGCCCTGTTATCTTAGAACTTCGCGGCCGTAAAAGTTAGCGTTTTGGACGCATCTGCTGTTTGTGGCCGAGGCGTGAGTCGAGGTGCACACGACGTTTCTTTGGCCATAATCACAATAGTACAATACAGTGTATACTCAATATACGAATTTGGACAGTGTCCGAATAAAATGCCCAAAACTAGAAATGAGCATTGAAAATTGAACCCGAAATATTCATTCCTACCTAGTAGGTATTACGCTTTCAATTACACCTATTTTTTTAACAGATCGATTGGTATCTTACTTGATTCGTTGATTGATATTTTTATAAAATTTTGTAATGTGAGGAGTCTATTCTTTTCGATTTAATTAACATAGATAATTACATCACTAATAACAGCGCAACAAAACTTCGCTGGCAAAAGAAGCAGAAGTGTGTAAAAAAGAACTTTGCATCACGAAGCCCTACGACCATCAATTCCCTGTAATAAAGATAGAGTGCGTAAACCATTTACTATACGTAACTACTGTAGTAAATTGCGAGGCTATTTTTGTCAAGGAAGCAAGGAAGGCGAAATCAACACAGTTCCAGACATGATCGAGTCTGGCCTTTTTGACGACATTGAGTCGTGTGGAAAAAGACTTGTTCAAAATGTGCATAGTCTAATTTTGAATATGAAAAATAATGCAGCAGAAACTTATAATTCTATCGTCTGTAAATTTATAGGGGACAATTTCATATAATAAAAAGGAAGAATATTTCGTCCTATTGCACAGGAAAATTTTGTAGTCCAGGAAAATTCGCTAAAAACTATATCGCGGGACTGAAAAGAAAACGCGAGTATAATAGAACTCGCAGAGTTATTTCTACGAATTAATAAAAGAAAGACTGCTGCTCCACCCGATGAAAATTACTGTCTGACAGAAATTCATCTAGATGAAAACGAATATATTAGGAATACGTCAAAGCTAGCTCGAAATATTGTCTGTTCTGAATTTCGAAAGAGCGCAGCTATAATGATGTGGGGAAGAGAACATGAAGCAAAAGCACTTTGAAAAAGACTATGGGGTACTTGTGCGTGAGTGCGGACTGTTTATTGACAAGGAAAATTGTTTTCTCGGTGCTAGTCCGGATGGAATTATTGATCAAGATCATATTGTGGAAATAAGATGCCCTTGGTCCATTCGAGACTTAAATCCCCAACAAGCGGTCAATGAAGAAAACATTAATTACTTAAAAATAGAAATAAAATGGGGACGTTAAACTAAAGCAAAAAGATAATTATTATTACTTTCAGGTTCAGGGGCAATTGGTAATTACTGGTGCTAACAATTATTGCTACTTTGTTGTATGGATTTTATCTATTGGAATTGTTGTCGACAAGTACAAAAAATTCATTCCATAGCAATTTTATTTTGTATGATCTTTTGCAGATTGAAAAAGATAATTATGTTCTTTTGGGACAACATTGTGCCAAAATTTAAAAATATATATATTTAAATGTAATGGCCCGTAAAATACTAAAAAATAGTTGAACTGTTTCTCCCATTACGATGTCACGTTCTCATTCGACTGTTTCATCAGAAGCAAAGTACGACCAGACTTATAGTAATTTTATGGACTCCGGTCAATAATACTTTTATAATCCCGAATGTCGTCTCGGGTGGTGGTTGAATTTAGAATATTGTATTTGTATTGTGCTAGCATTTGGGTCGTTAGACAGGTAGAGGTTTATGACCCTTTGGCTGTGCTTTGGGTTTCACAACTGGCCGCTGCAAATATTTCTGAACAGAAAGCATTGTTTCACAGAATGTACTTTTTCTGTATCTCACGTGGATTTTTGTTTACGTCCTACTACTTATGTCACACTTCGAACTTTTTGATCACTCTCACCCAGTAGTTGCTCGTCCTTGCGAAATGCCCCTTAATTTCAAAAAAATTCTTTCGCAAGGTTTCCACCGCTTCTTTCAGGCATATTCATCCGAAGAAAAGTCCGCACTGTAAGGTGGATGTTCCATCTCTATAAAGTTGCACTCGTTGATCACTTCTCGAACTTGGCGAGCTTTATGAGCTCAGCAGTTGTCATGAAGCAGAGTTCTGTGGTCTTTTTTGCTGTATGGCAGTTTTCCTTATAGTCTTTTCATGTTATTATAGAGCTTTTTTCCATGTAATCAACTAATAATAGTCATTCGGTATCCCAAAACACCGTCACCATCAATTTTCCTAATGAATTCTGTGTTCTTGCTTTTTTGGCGCATTCATCAGGAGATCCCTTACGGACCCACTGCATGGATTCTTGTCTTGTGGGTGGGTCCCAGTGATACATCCACGTGTCATCACCGGTTATAATTTTGAAAAAAAAACGTGTTTGTCTTCTGCCAAAACCCCAAAGTTTTCCTCACAAACTTGTTGCCGACATCACAATTTTTGTTTGGGAGTAAGCAATTTTCAGACCGGGGACTGATTATGTTTGGGTTCCTCTTAACATCTCCATAGTGATATGGAAAGAGAACTTGATGGACAAACATTTATGATCACTTAAGTTATATTAAGTGGTCAACCTATTTATAGTTTTACAACTAATAAGAAACTTGTTAAAAAAAATAACAAATAAGATATCAAAAGCGGAAGCCCCCTGTGCATCAAAAGCCGCCGTAATTGTCAAACAAATGCGAAATGGAATCATTACAGTCGTCTTGAACCCACAAAGGAGGAATAATCAAGTGGTCTGACCGGAATGCATCCCGCCAGCCCACTCGATTGCCTCTCGAATCAATCCGATTAACTCCTTTAAAATTAGGTTATTTTCTCATGCACCTACCGCAGCTTTATGCTTTCCGCATCCTTCCCAACCTCACAGAGGTCGACATCGGCCCTGACAGGACATCGGATTCCTTTGTTTAGCGTGCAGACCGCGAAGGACCTGTGTGAAAAGATCCCGTCAGCGGTTCTCAAACCACGGCAGGCCGCTTGATGACTGATGCATAGTTTTTGTATTGCATTTTTATAGTCAACAGTTCGAAAGAAGATACTTCTGTTTATATGAAAAAGTGGAACTTGACCTTTAGGCATCGATAAATACAAAAATTTTTTTTCTGACGAGTTCATTACTTAAATGCCAAATAAAGGAAGGGTGAAGACGATGGTCAAGACCCCAATTAAAGAATCGATATTACGACACGTGTACCCAGCCACCTAAATGTATTTTCTTACTTTTATACTTCTGTGGTGTATAATAATATTTTATTAGATAATCTAAGCTTTTGTTGGCGTACTGGAATGTCCAATTATTACTGACATATGCAAACGCTATAATCTTTTATGGCTCCATGTTGGTAACCCCCATGGCGTTACAGCTGACCAGAAAATCATTTTACTTTAGACGCCCCTTCCGGTGCCAAAAATGATTGTGAAAATGTTGGGAACCGCTGTACTATATAGTTTCCGCGCGTACGTGCCATCGAAACTAAAGCATCGTCACGGTAAGTTTCTGGCCACGTCCGTCAGGCGGCACCACTTAACCGTGTGCATCGCCGGCTTGATTCCCCTCTTAGCGCCGCGACAAAGCAATGGCTGAAATGACAATCTCAACATGGCTTCCGCTCGGCTTCCGATTTGGATAAGTGGGAGTTAAATGCCTGCAGATTGCGGCGAACACAATATGGCCGTTATTATTTTTATATTTGTCGGCTCGGCGCATCGAAATCCTATCGAAATCGCACGATCTTGAGGCCAAAGTGTCGTGCAGTAGCTCGATCTGAGATAATCTTGATTGGAAGATTACCACAATCGGGATAATCAGATGTTTCTTGTTCACGCAGAGGACGGATTCTGATGCGTTTAGGTTCACAATGCGATTTCAACAGATCGCGATAGAGATGGGAGGCGCCAAACCACATGTTGAATTGGAATAATGAAGTAATGACATGAGAGGTAGTAATAAATCTGTACTTCAGAAGCGGCGCGGTTCTCGGATACGATAAACAGTTTAAAATACATACATACTTGTATGTGTTTATTGTCCACTTATCTGAGCAATCATTCGTATATTTGTTTACGGACTTATTGAATTAGTTAGCTTCTCGGTTCTCCTCCAATTCTTTCATAACATTGTTATTGTAGCTTTAAAAGAAAAAATGTGTTCTCAAATAAAACAAGTTTCAGTAAATTTAAAGGTCGTGCAGACTATACTTTTACTACAATGACATAGTGTGTATTATTCCTTTATGAACAATTAAATTCTCAAATTTTCTTACCATGATGATTGTGTATTGAAGACCATAATGAAGTCATTTCCTTCTGGTTTATATACCTACTGACAAAATTATTAGTTTTGAAAAAAAAAGCTAATCTGTTACTGTTGCTACCTTATGCAGAATTATGTGCATATGTTATGGCACGAACCTCTATTCATGTCAGTAAAAGGGACCGTGAAAAATACTCAGCTAGTATAGTACAGTAAAGTAAAAGTGTACACATTTTGTAATTTTCGTACTTTTGCATCGCAGTTACTTTCAAGGTTTATGTTGGTCTTCCCAGTGCTTTGCACTTATTCAAAGCTTAAACATTAAAATATGGTCAGTGATATCAAAATGGGTGAAAACCCATTGATAAAAACATTTATCGGATGCAATGTATTCTGTAACTGCTCCTCTAAATTTTAAAGGACGCTAAAATTTTAACGCCCCTCTAAAAATTACAGAATAGGCCCCTATATTTAACAAAACATAACTTCACATTGGCGAACATATTAAAAAATAAAATTCAGCAAAGCCCATCAAACGGAATAAGGACGAACAGGAAAAGATTCCATTGGAAAATAACATAAGACAAACAAGAGGTCTGACGAACGTTACATATTCATAAAAAAATTGAAAAAAGTAAAAGGTTTAAATACAACTTAGAGGAATTGACATTAAAGGTTCGTATTACTAAACGTAAGAAAGAAAGACAATCTAACCTATACTAATATGTATAAACAAGACGAACAAACCTGAAAAGTAAAAAAAATAAAAATTAAGGTTTAACAGACTCGAGAAACTTGTCTGGATCACTCTTGGTGGTAGATAACTATTTTTAATTAGTGATTTCCCTAAAACACCAAAAACAAAATTTATTAGGCTGACGCACGTTTCGCCAACAATGTTGGCATCATAGGGGCGATGAATTCCTAATAAATTCGTTTTCATCTAGATCAATTTCTGTCAGACCGTAATTTTTATTATACTCGCGATTTATTTTCAGTCCCGCGATATACTTTTTAGCGAATTTTCGTGGACTACAAAATTTTCCTGTGCTATAGGACTAAATATTCTTCCTTTTCATTACATGAAATTGTCCCCTATAAATTTACAGACGATAGAATTATAAGTTTCTACTGCATTATTTTTCATATTCAAAATTAGACTATGCACATTTTGAACAAGTCTTTTTCCGCACGACTCAATGTCGTCAAAAAAGCCAGACTGATGGATTATGTCTGGAACTGTGTTGATTTCGGCTTCCTTGCTTCCTTGACAAAAATAGCCTCTCAATTTACTACACTAGTTACGTAGTAAATGGTTTACGCACTGTATCTTTATTATAAGGAATTTTGGTCTTAGGGCTTCGCGATGCAAAGTTTTTTTTAACACACTTCTGCTTCTTTTGCCAGCGAAGTTTTGTTGCTCTGTTATTAGTGATGTAATTATCTACGTTAATGAAATCGAAATGAATAGACTCCTCACATTGCAAAATTTTATAAAAATATCAATCAACGAATCAAGTAAGATCTGTTAAAAAAAAATAGGTGTAATTGAAAGCGTAATACTAGGTAGGAATTAATATTTCGGGTTTGGGATATTTTCAATGCTCATTTCCATATTTGCGCTTCAATAATCCGTAATAATCCATCCATCTTCAATAATGTAGCAAACAATAAGAAAACACTATAGGCAAGGCGATACGCATGTTTCTTGGTAGGTTTTAAATTCGTAAGTGTCAATAAAATGGTGACAAAAGTTACGTATGTTCAGTTCGACATTTTTGCATATTTAGCAAAACAGTTTTGAAAAAAAATATGTGTAGGGTCTAAAGCAATCCTTTTTCCACAACTATTCAAAATTTGAAGATTATTGATCAGTAATTAACAATACGGCGATTTTTATAAATGTACACTGCAAACATGGGGTGAGAGAAGCGCCTTAAGTCTTTATTCGGTTTGGATTTCGATTTTTAATAATTATGTTCGCCAATGTGACATTTAATATGAGGGGCTTATTGTTATTTAATGACAAGCCACTTTTTTTTTTGTTTTTTTTTTTTTTAACTTTTGGGCGATTCCGCTATAGACGAATCTTGACATCAATTTTTAATTCATAGTGATTGTTACCTTCTTGGATACTGCTCTAAAGATGAAGGTCTAAGTTTAATGGTAAAACAATTTTTTTAAACCTAACTTCATATTTGTCAAATTTTTGGCACGTTAAGAACATGTACATTCTCTATAGGTTGATACGAAGTGGAAATACATGCCTGGCAGTCGCTTGACATAACTGTTACCGGTAGTTTGACATTATATTTCACCGGTTGTTCGTGTAGTGATAATATTCCTTTATTCGCTCATCCAAAAATATGTAAGTATTTGTTATTACTTTTTAAACAATAGTGCCTACAAAAAATCTATTGTTAGCTTGTTGCACCCGCGATAGAAAAGATATGAAAGTTTGTTTTTTTCATTAAAATAATAAGCTAACGTTTTGAAATTTTGTAAAAGTAAGAAGAAAGCAAAGAGAAACTTCAATCATTGGTAATTATCAGTATTTTGTTAGTTAAATTGAATTAAATGTTGACTAAAATCGGTTGCACCCGCGATCGCGATATTAGGATCGCAGGTGCAACATTTTTGACTTCTAATGTTATGGTGTACTTTATGATATTGATTGATTTATTATGCCTTATATTATAATTTAATATGGTGTGATTTATATTTAATAGTATTTTCTGTTAATATTTCACTCTTGATAGAAATACTGGCAAAAATGTCAGAAGAACAAGGAAAAGAGTCTGCTTCACAGAAATATAGACGGAAATTAAAAGAAAATCCTCAACTTCATGCAGACCATCTCAGTCGAGAAAGGGTGCGTGATTCGAAACGGAGAGAAGTAATGAAAATGAAAATGGAAGTCGATGAAGATTTGAAAATACTAGCCAGAATTAGATCAAAGGAAAGAATGCAGGCGACTAGAATGCGTCGTAAAGAAGACTGCCCAAGAATTTTATGACCTGGCACGGAGTCTCTCCTAACATTTTCTTTATATTTGTATCAAAAGAACAAGTTGAAGAATGGAAGGCCTTATTGGATAAGAAATTGGAAGGGCTGAAAAATATACCAGGTATCCAGACAAAACATCTATTTCAATCTGAAGATGGCAACAGCATTTCTGTGGCACGGACCTCACAGTCCCATCTCAAAAGCACTTTGGTTTTTAAATCTGCCACCGAAATAGAATGTGATTGGGACGACGAAGATTTAGAACCTCTTACACGTTCGGGACAACACGAAGAAATTCTGTGTCCTGACGTATCTGTGCCTTATGCATCGGATCAGACGGAATCTTTCATGCCAAATAGAACAAAATTGCGCGTTGCCGGTGTTTACAGCGAGTCGGATTCAGACGAATCTTTAAAGTGTGACTCTATAACAACGTCTCTTGAACCCTCTAAGTTTCCAGCAGAAAGATGCGCTGGAACTAGTGTTGTTAATGCTGTCTCATCAAAAGATATTTGCGCTGGTTCGTATACGTGCTTGTACAGCTGCTTTGCAAGTCTGGCAAAAAAGTAACCCAATATCGCTATGTGGGCGTGTGCCAGAGCAATATAGATGAAGATGAAGAAATTAGAGTACAATTTCTGAAGACGATTGATGGTAAACGCTTCGTTGAAGTCGTGAATGACGTAGCAGAAGTTCAGTTTGAAGACATTCTCGAAAAATTGGAAGCGGCAGAGAAAAAGATTAATGGCAATAGTATATTAATAAAATTTTCGATGAATATTGATGTATTTGAAAAGAAATAATTAACATAAAAGTTAAAAAGAAGTGTACTGATTAGTAAAATACATTGTTTAATCTCTTATTTCGTTCCAATATATTTTTATTGATGTTTATATTCACTTAAGTTAGAGTCGTTGCACCCGCGATAATTTGATGTTGCACCCGCGATTCCTTCAAAAGTGAATAATTGATTGTTTAATTTTGTTTTTTATGTTACTATAATGTTAGTTTAGTTGATTGATGTAACGTTTATCAAAATATGAAGACATAATACATTAAATGTTTCACAATTAACAGACATTTGTGTTCTTGTACTATGGTGTAGAACGATGGGGCCAATGATGTTGTTGCACCCGTGATACCACTTTAAACCTTCTTCCCGACTATTTATACATTTCCTTTATTTTTTTTATAAATGAATTAAAAAGATCATGTTAAAATGTAACTTTTCAGAGAATAATTTCATTAAAATGTTTTATTATTTTATTAAAAATGGATCTTTAAATGCGTCTGGATGTTGCACCCGCGATAATGGAACCGCCCTTTTAACGTTTATTAACTTCTAATGTGTTTCTCCTGTGTGTTCCTCTGCATACTCATATATTGCAACAAACTGTAATGGATAAATTACGATTCAGTGCTTTTAGGGATTTAGGCTTATTTTGCTTTTTTTTTAGATAATATTCAAATTTGTTGTTTTGTGGCTTATCATTATTTAACACTAAGCCCTTCATATTATGTTTTTTTTTAAATAAGCAAAAAACATTTTTACATGGCTGTTCCTTATCAGTTTCTGGATGGGTAGTTTTACATTCAAGATTTATTTATTCTCCATCAGCTTTGCTTTTTAAACAGCTTTTTTTTATGGAGAATAGTTGTAACAAAAGACTTTCTCCTACACATTTCAATTCTTTACTCTCTATAAACTTCCATTTCATATTTGTGTATTAACTTTTATTAATTTTGTTTCCTTTGTGTTGATTTTTATTCTAATTTTCTGCTTGGTTGGTTGTTGTCTACGCATTAAGAGAATGGTGATAAATAAACATCAAAATTTAGTCCTCTGAAATCATTTTTTTAGGTTCATTTTTAAATAAAATTCAATTATCTATTACTAATTCATAATATTATTAAGGTGTTATTCTTTTTTTATCCAATTACATACCACCCTCACAGTTGTAGCTTCTTAATTCTGTATTGTACGAATAACCAATGATCTTTATAGTCGACTCCCTCTATAAGTCGAATTGTCAGTTGCCATCGAAAAAAGTTCGAATTAAAGGAAGTAAAAATAAAAAAAGTTACATTTTATTTAAGTAGATACTTTTTAATGAAAATTTCTCTAATTAGCAATCGTGTAAGTAAAACTGTAAAAAGTCTGAAATTAGAGTCTGTTTACACTGCTTCTGTCCGTAATGTTTTTTCGACATAGTGCTCGCGACAGAAAGGGAGGAGTCAACTTTGATTTTTTTTTAATTCTTTTTTATTAACAACAATTGTATGTATCACTTTTGGTGCTTTTTTTATTAGTAACACATAAAATAACTGGATCAAATGTAATAAAATAAATTTCGTAAATAACAATGTCACGGTTTTCATAACCATATTGTACAATTTCTGTTAATCTTTTTGTTTGTGATGTTTACACGTTTATAATTCCGGTTGGTTTTGTTGCAGTGAGGGATATAAATTGTAGGCGTATTTTAATATTAGCTGTTCCATATTAGTTATTAGGTATATGGTATTTGCAAACCATAAATCGAATCTTTTTATCTGAAAATGACCCCATGTGTGTAATATGTAATAAAATGGATTGATGTAGACGAAGGGTTGAGTATTGTTATGTCCACACCTGCACTACAGTGTTGCTGCAGATGTTCACCCAGTGCCTTGTTCTAGATTTTGTATTCTGAAGGAATGGTAGGTGGGTACTGTTGGCGCGAACCCTAAATCGGTATTATGGTATTATAAAACAATCTTTTTAAGAACAATGTTTTCAATATTTACAGGTTTTAACATTCTGTTGTAGCAATTATAGGTACATACCTTCAAACTACGCAAGAATTGCCTTGAAAAGATGTTACTGAAACTGACAAAACTGTACTGGTATTATTATTGATTGTATTTAATTTACCACAATCTACTTCCATGTTGAATTTATGCATAAGTATGTACATAAAATGTGTGTCGATTTTGAAACATTTATTTGAAGTTACTTATATTTTTGGCTGTCTATCTCGTTGTTGAAAATTAGTAATTTTATTTTGGTTCGCGATGTTGATGCGTTAATTTTGGAGGCCAGTGTATAGTAGCTTCATTTATTCCTTTTTTTTGCCATACCAAAACTACTATTAAATTCCCACTAAATAATTAATTACACATGAAACAAAACACATAGTTTAAAATAAACTGTTTGGATGAATAGTTGAATAATTACTGACTCCCAAAACCAATTCTCCAAATTACCAAAAAACATCCAACCAAGTTTTAACTTTTTTCGTGTCTGTGACGGATTCCCAATCATTTATTCAAAGAGAGTGTTTAATCGAATTTGCCTTTGGTGTGTTTAAAACAGCGAAATATTGATTCTGGCGCCTCACTTATTAAATTATTCACTTTTTCTTCATCGGTACTTTTTCATTATTACAATTAAAATGAATTCTTAGAAAACAGAAGAAAGCTGCTGCTCTGCGGTAATTATCTCTAACAAGTTTTGCGGAATGTTCACGTCAAAACCGAGCTGGAAGCTCTTAGAGGCAAATTTAATTAAATATAATATTGAGAAGCACACAGATAAAATTTACAATTTGTGATTTTTCGGTCGTAAACGCCTGTCGGTTAGCGGTTTAGTTATGAAATGGGGGATTATTTTTGTTTTGTTTTATTAACTACGTTTGTGTCTGACAGAGCATTGTTCGGATGTTTGATGGTGAGTACTAATAACATTAATTGTACGGCATACTGTCGAAATGTTTTGCTGCAATTAGATGTGATAGTATTTGGCTATTGATATTCACGTGGGTGGATATATCTAAATTGTAATTTAATTATTGTTATTAATGGCATTGGGTAGCTAATTAATTAGTACGTATATCTATATTGTTACGGCAACATTATTATAATGCGGGATAGCAAATATGGGAATTTGAAATAACAAAAGGGCTATCTGATTCATGCATGATTCATACATCAAGTTACCTCCAGAAAACAAAATTTACTTGTAGTTAGATGGAGAATTTTAACGGTCAAAGCCTACTGGATGTATGAATTGTTTGACTCTGTAGTACAGTTATATACACTAAGGTTTTGATCCCATTTTATTAAATATTTATTCGTTATGAATCGAGCGGTACTAAATAAAACTATACATGGTACCCATTTTTGTAATTGTTGTTTTAATAGGCATTGAAAAAATACACAGTAGATTACTTTTTATTTTCGAAAATTTCACAGGTTCATTATTCGCATTTTCTTTTCGTCCATTACAATCACCGACTTGAAGCAGCGTGGGTCGTCTGAGTAAGAAACTGGCGAACTGGGGGCAAAGAGCACGCACGGATTAGAATGCTGAATTTGCATAATTCTTTTAATATTTTAGTTCATTTCGGGACTTTTAATTGTTACATTGATTCTATTACATATGACTCGAATTTTGAGTGACGGACGTTCACTATAACTTATATTATTTGCCATTATTACACTTATTCGTATTGCTTTAGCAACCATAGCTGTAATTTCCACAAAACTGCAGTTTTACATCCGAAGTAATATACCTAATAGCATAGATCAATTTTAAATGACCCGCGGCTAGCTAGTGTCATGTTGGCTTTTATTTTCTGCAAATTCCTCTTTGTCTGTTGCAGTGACGATGACGATATCCGCATTTAAAATTTTATTCTTCCATATTCAACTATAAATGGCAGTCACGAATACTGGGAAGATAGGTACTAATTGCAGAGGTGGCTCAATAATTACTGCAATAATTTGATAATAACCCAGCAGTCGTGATGTAGCATTACGTTATTAATATGTCATTTATTTAAAACATTTAAGCGTGAAGTTGGGAATTAATTTTCCTGTCGGGAGAATAGAGAATAAATCAATTGTTCATCGGAGCCACACTGCTCTTACATGTTATCGCAACTTTATTTATGCTGGTAGTAATAAATTTACGGTTTTTTATCCGGTTTTCTCTAACTTCCACAATCCAATTAATGTTAATAGTTTTTGCAGTTCGTGTTATATTGCAGGATAACGTATCGATCTGCAGGCTTTAATTGACAACATCTAGCCAATTTATTAAAAATTACCATTTATAGAAACTGTGTTAAACTTGTTTAATCAGATATCATACGATGCGAACGATGGATATGCGTAATTATTTTTTTGTTTTGTTCGTTTTGGTCCTGTAAAGTCTGAAAATTCGGACAAACTGCAAAAAACATAATTTTTGTATGCATTCTGGATCATAACTGACGAACATAAAATTTAGTTGATTTTTGTTTTGTTTTGTTCGTTGTGCTCCCGGGATGGAAATACGTAACGCAATTGAATAAGAAAAGTCTGGAAAAACGCATTCCAGCCTAAATTTAAAAAGAGTTATACATTTGTTTTTACTTTTGTGTTGTTTCGCAATCTGTCGAAAAACAAAATTTATTAAAATTTAGACAGGACAACGTCTGTCGGTTCAGCTAGTTGAGTAATAAGAATTGTCACTTGAAATTTTAGGAATTGAGACCTTCTGTTCAGATAACTTAAAAGTATATTCATAATTAACACGTTGCTATTCATATAAGTGTCTTTTTTGTAAGGTTGGTATATTTGATTAATATTACACTCAAATATGTCAAATTAAATTTGGCAAAAACTATACAAATATATATTGTGTTTTTAAAAATATTTGAAATTTATTTCTGGGCTTCTTACATTACTAACCGAAAGTATATTTGGAGGAGGCCATGGTGTACATTATTTTTGTCATAAGTGCACAATTAGGTCCACCCAACGATGCGTTTTTCGAGTGAATTTAAACTTTGTTTTTCTTAATTTGGTGATGCAATAATTGCAAAATAGGTGATATGAACATCAAATTTACAGGAGGATAAATTTCTTAATTTACTTCAATACTTACTTGGATAATCGAAGGAGCTCTTAAAGAAATAATCCGTTACTATTCAAAATTTACTTCAACCGTTACAGCATGTGTTGTGTTGGTTGCATAGGTATTCTATTGCATAGATTGGAGTAACTATGTATACATCTACGCCAACGTGATGAATATTCTGTTAATATGTAATAATGACCCACAGTAATAATTACCTATTTGTAATTATTATTTATTTGTGCTTTGCCTATTACTGCCCATGTTGATTGATTCGATTCTTCTATTGACGACATCATACCGACAGAATATTTTTGTAGGTCATTTCAGATTTTTCTCCAGAATATTCTAGTATTGTAAGTTGAGGAAATGATGGATGAAAAGCGCATCAAAAACCTCAATTTGACGATCAAATCAAATAAATCTTTCCGTTGGAACAACGCATACCTATACCTAATAAAGATATAAAAGTTTACAAAAAGATAAAACAAAAGATACAGATTTACAACTTTACCTTATCCAATTCGTGTAACAGCACTGTAAGAATTGTTGATAGTACATTATCTACAGAGACTGGATTTTTGCAACTGGTTTACGAACATTTCTAAAAAATTCTCTTGTCTGATGAATTCCCAGAATACTAATAATGTTTTATTTAATAATTTTAAAAATTTAATAATTTAATTTCTTATTATTTTGTATCACATTGTGTAGGTATAGATAGATATGTCGAGAAAAAAGCTCCAATGCCAAATTCTGAAGGCTGATGTAGAAATAATTATGGTAAATTGTTATAAAAAAGGCATAATGAACTTTTTAATTGAACACTCGTTTTATGTCTACTTCATTTATCAGCGTTTGATTTCTTTAATGAATTACCACCATCCAATAACATGGACTTCCATTTTCGATTACTACTATTTTTTGCTGTGATTCGTATTTTTTGGTTATATTTTATTGATCTTACATGGGCACATCTGAAATAAAAGTCAAATACGCCGAACCAGAGAACCAGACATCAAACCAAACTAAAAAAATAATGATGGGGTTAATTGTGCCAATTATTCAATGCTTCAAGATTAAATAGTCACCTGTTAATATTTTATACAGGTATTTTTCAATTAGCATACGATACAGCGCCGTTACAGCAAACTGAGCTCATAAAGCAATTTTCCAGCGGCTATTGTCGAAATAATCGTTGGCACTTGTAAGTTTCTGGGAACTTGGGAATCCCTCCGCCTACCTGCTCCCGAAATTCGAATGGAAACTCCCCCCATCCTCCTTGATTTTTTCTTGTGGACCAATCCGGTGGGCGTAAATTACAGTTCGCACGTCACGTGTGTGGGCGCTCGCCATGCTCCGTCATCACTCGTTTGTTATCGGTCCGTGATCCGTTGTGTGCATACTAATCCGGTCTCTGGTGTGTGTTTGTCGGATCGAGCGCACAGCGCGTCAAATCAAACGGTGCAAGAGCCAGAAACCTGTAGCCCCGATTGGTGGCGCCGTCAAAGCGAGTACGGAGTCGCGAACAACATACGGTAACGTCCACTTTGTAAGGGGAAGACGGTTGTAAAGTGAAATCTTTAATGTGTAAGCAATGTGAGTGCTCTCGGTTGCGCTGTTTGGTTATCGGCCGCCCGAAGGATTATTTTTCACAATAATGACATGAGTCTGTGTTGTTCGCGGTGATGTTGTTCGGTTGCTGGGCAACTTGTAGTTGCTGCCATTTGAACAATTAACAACAAGTGGTCGCCGATGTGTTGTTTCGTGTGCAAAACAACAAAAGTGATGTCTTGACAATGAGATTAGGATTAAACGACGGTTTTGCGGTTAAATGAAGAAGCCACCTCGGTAAGATGACATGTTGCACACTTTAATCGGTACGGTATAAATACCCCTTTTTTAAGCTTTACTAATGCTTCTAACATCGGACTCACACGAATTTATAATTACCGAAATTGCTAAATTTGTGACGGCGGAATACGTTAACCTAAACACTGATCAGTGACGTTTGCGTGACAGGCGACGTTGCCGGTTTGTTTGTTGTCATTCGAGAAAATCGCTAAAGATCTTCTAATTCTGCAAAAGCCGCAAGCATTTAGGCCAAGGATTTCATCACTATTCTTGCTTGTTACAAATCGATGAGTTTAAGGGTAACCTCCGCAATGCCTCAATTGACTTGGAAATGTTAGTCATAAACTAAAATTACTCGGACGCGAAAACATCACGTGAAATCTTCATAGCTCAAATAGGTGCACGGCAGTCGCCACACATTCCTAACGTGCCCTTGTTAACCACTATCCACTTCTTCGATGACAGGAAGCATAATGTTAATCGTAATTGACATCCGGAACTTCGTAATGGTTGCTGGACTAGAATATTTTGGTACGTTCAGTGGTTCTACATTTCACGTCATTCCGGTTAATTATAGAGAAGGAATTTGTCAACCCTCGTGTAGCTTCTATGGATTCTTTACCTCAAAACACGAGCTTTCCTCGCCGTTAACATGTACCGTTTGTTCTCATTTGTTTGGAGACAATCAATACCGCACATAGCCCTTTCTTTTTTTAACTTAATGTGTAGTAGCAACAAATAAATTGGATTTCAAATCAGTTTCATAAGTTTATAGTGGGTTCAATGTTATCCTCTAGTAGGCTTTCTTGAGATCAAAATCAGATCCAACGCCAACTAGGAGTTTTCAATGAATCCATCGTTAAAAAGACTAAACCGAAAGATTCTTGGAAATTGTAACGGTCTATTTGTTTTACTACTGCTGGTCGTTTTATATTAGACTAAAATAATGTTCTTGGGCCATTGTACTAGTCATTCACCTGAAAACTGCTTTTGTCTAGTATGCGGAACTCTAGCCATTTAGTAACCTTGCAGTACGCACCCATGGTGTAACTAGAAAGAATGTAATATTAAGAATTGGCAATGACAAATATTATAACAGTATGTAGTAAAACAATATTTATTAGTGATTTATTAACAATACAAAACAACGACTGTCGTGGACAGAGGTTTAGCGTGTTCTCCCTTGGACCGGGACGCGCATGTCCCGAGTCCGCCCGATCGGTCCAAGCATAGCCGAGGATGAGCAACTCCTTCCTAGGGACTTCCCCGGTCTAAGTTACTCCTACAAGTATGTAGTGGAAATTTTGTATGGGTACGCTATAAATTTGTTACTTATCAATTTCACACTGTAAATCTGTCTTCACCTCCAAGAATGTTTAGCAGATCAAAGAACTAACAAACTATGGTGAGCCGGCAGAGACCCATTTCTTAAAAAAGTAACAAGATCATGGGTTCGCACAAAGGCTTTGTTAGAAGTGGGTTGAGTAACAATTGAGGTGATATTTATATTACAAATAGGTATCATACAATTTAGTGTGGTGTTCGTTGTTCAGTCTTATCTTATCTACCTACATGATATGATTAGTATAATGTTTTAAATTTCGTCTAATGTTCGCTCATCATATAACTTTTTTTTCAAATAATGAACAATTTTTGTGTAGAGATATAGTTAATATTGCCGTCTAGTCTCTTAAAAAAATGCGGTAGTATGTTAAGTGTACCAATGGGTAAACATAAATATTTATAGGCAGAAGAGGGTTGAAGAATTACAAGAAACTCGAGGTGTAAAGCTATTTATAAAATTTGAAGACTTTCAAGGCAAATGATGTAAAAACCTTGATTAAGGCAAGTCATTTTCGTAAAACAAATGCATATAGGTATACATTTATTCTTCTTAGTCTTCTTCGTTCCCAACACTGGAGCACAAGGCATCCACATAACTCCTCCATATTTGACTGTTTTTGGCCAGTCCTTCAATTCCCCACCATCGTTTTGTGTCTTAATTCTTTTACCACAGTTCGTCTTCAGGTTTCAATTAGGCGTCCCTCCCTTCTTCTACCATCAGTTTCTCGGTATACCATTCTTTTGCGCGCTCATTTTCGGGAATATCTAATTCTTCATAATTTTCTAAATATAACACATAAATAAATTTATTGCCCAACAAATTTACATCCTATTATAGGCGGTGTACTCATTTTACCTCAGCGCCACCACGCGGCATCTCTGTCATTTTTAGTGGTACGAAATTTACGGTACGAACCGAATTAACAGGTTCGACAGATTTCTTCAATTTGACAAATGTCTGAAGTGCGAGAAAATGCTTCATCGAAAATCGGTTGTTGTGTTGTTGCCTGTCCTAATAAATACTGCCTAAATACATATAATAATAATACATACAAATACAAACAATACAAATACAAATACAACATACCGTCTGTGAAATTTTACACCTTTCCGAACCAATCGTATAAGAAAGAAAGACAGCAGATTTGGATAAAATTTGCATTTACATTTTGTGCAAACTTCTAATTTACCACAAACAGAGATCAGCCTTTCATAGTTTGTTGCACAGCCATTTGTTTTTTTTTTTTGCCTATAGGATAACTTACTATATCAGGTACATTTTTATTAATATTTAATTCAGGTCCAAAATATAATTTACTTTTTTCTCTAGTATAGTGATTTTCGTATTTGGGAAACTTAAATTTACATACTTACTTGTAATTTTCCTTTATTCACAACCAAGCGATATTTTCTTGCTTTTTCTTGAGCTCCTTGACATGCATCTTCCCTATTTTTTCTGTCTTTTGACATTGCTAACATTTATTATTAAGAAAGATATTGTCGGCGTTGATCCCATAACTAGTAGTTTTCCAAAATTCTTGTGTACTTTGCCGGATTTCTTCAGGTATCATTTCATTCGGCACTTTTTCCAAACACGGTTTTCAAATTTTTCTTCTTTTTATTGTTTTATCAGATACAGGGGATTTATATTGTAGTTCCTTCCGGCGTTTAGTTCTTGCAACATTCTTCTTCCATTTCCCCACATTTCTTTGTTTCACCGATTTCTTCATTGGTATTGGAATAATCTACCAATTTTACACACAATTAGCTTTTTTGAATGATGTTTAAACTTTTGACAATCATAGGCGACTAAGATTTTTTATAAAGCAATTTGGACCCTTATGTTTTTAGGACAATACGGATTTAGTTCTTTAAAAAAAAGTCACGAATTGTTATTCTCAAATTATACACACTCGATTTTTTTATACAACATAATGTATTTAATAAAACAGAATGGAATATTTAACTCAATTTTGATAAAAAAGTGGACTTGGATCCAGATGCTTCTAAGCCTACTGATATATTTATATCAACCAATTTCCTTTACATATATGTAATATTAGGTAACGGGACAATTATGTGAAATTCCCGACGTAAAGTTAATATATTAGAATTGCAAGAAATTGTCCTTGTGAAATGAGCCACCTAGGACTTGCGGCAATAAGAGAACTCCCCTTTCAATAAATTTGAATTCTTGACTTCCGATTTGGAATGGCCTGACTTCAATCGCATCAAAAACTTTTGAGATTATTTAGATCGAAAAATTATACAGAAATGCGTATTGAAAATAATGAAGGATGGATGGCAGAATATTCCCGCGCAAATTTGTAAAATATTGATCAAGTTAAAGCGCTTTGTTATACCTCATATTAGTAGGTGAATGTCATGACCAACGGCTTAAGCATGTATGACTTCCAGAGGCCATTTCCATAAATTATGACCGGTAAAAACTAGCCAAGTTGAAGTATTTCGTAGATGTATGTTACTAAGGCCGCAATATTTTTTTCCTGACCAAGAAGTCAAACACTGCTGGGCGAAGACTCCTTGAAAAAATACCTCCTCTTTTCTTTTATTTCTATTTACATTTGGTCAGAAGTAGATAGATAGTGATTGTGGAGAACCTTATGCTCGATAGTTTACAAAACAAATAGAAACCCTATAATATATAACGGAAAAGTAACAAAACAAAATAATACAACAACAAAAATTTGAAATAATGAAATAGTAATAATAGTAATGGAAATAGTGAAATAACGATATTCTGAAGTTGTGAAAACACGAGACAGTGCACTAGTGAAATAACAAAATTATGAAGAAGTGACAATGATGTAAAATATAGGAATGAAGAAATAACGAATCGGCGAAATGATAAAATAAAGAAATAATGACATCTAAACTCCAAACATAAAAGGTGAAATAACAAAATAGCTCAATAATGTGAAGTACTAATTAAATGACGAATTAACATTGAAATGAGTAACTAGTCTCAAAAGAAATACTGATAATATAACAAAATAAGGAGATTATTAAATGAAAATAGCGCATTCACAAAATAAAAAAAAATAACGCAATACCAAAGTTACAAAATATTGTGTAGTGAAATGGTATATGTAACGAGATACTAAAATAACGCAATCATGAAAAAATCAAATACAAAATATAAAACTAGCGAAATAACTATAGTGAAATGTGCAGGGACAAAACGAATTATTTAAAAAAAAAAGACAAGATTGTGAATCAAATAAATAGTTAATTAGTGTAATAATGAAATGGACGTAGATTCCTTTGTTTTGTAGTTGACAGGATGTCATTTGTAAATGCGAGGTTATGTCTGTTTGATATAAATTGCAATAGAGCTGTCAATAATGTTAACAAGTGACAATCGACAAACAGGCATAGTAAAACAGGGCCAAAACGAAATAAGTAAATAATTAAACACCGAAATAGAAATAACAGTATGTATCATGAATTTGTACGATAAAAATGTGAAATAGCAAAACATTTAAATAGTGAATAACATCACAATGAAATGTGTAGAATTCCGAAATATTAAATCTGAAATAATAAAAAAAATAGTGAAAAACGAAATTGTGAAATCACAAAATGACGAGATCACGAAACAATGAATAACTAATGCACGAGCTTTGGCAATGGTGGGACGAAGTAATGAATTAACTTTGCAAAAGAATTGCGAAATGGTAAAATAATCAAATACTCAAGTGTGGTTTCTCAAGTTCTTAAGTGATTTGGCTAATCAAATTGTCAGGTTCTTCAAGTTCTCAGGTTCTAGTTGATCTGACTTTTTTCATGATTTCAGGTTCTTCAGATCCCAAACACTTCAGCATTATCAAATTCTCAGGTTCCTACAGTTCTTAAGTTCGGATGTGATCAGGTTCTTCAAATTCTCTGGTTCTTCAAGTTGTCCGGTTCTATCAAATCTGAGTTTTTCCAAGATTTCAGGTTCTTCAAATTTCCAAGTTGCTCGGGTTCTCAATTTTCTTCAGTCCTCATGTCAGTTTTCTCAAGTTACTTCATATTTTAATTCTCTAAATCTCCAAGATTATAGGTTTTAAAAATGTTTGTCTTCCTCACTTTATATTTCTCAAATTTTCAGGTTGATCAAGTTCTCAGGTTCCTCCAGTTCTCAAGTGTGTGTGGTTTCTTAAGTTCTTAAGTGATTAGGTTATTCGAATTCACAGGTTCTTCAAGTTCTCAAGTTTTGTTATTTCTGAGGTTTTCCATGATTTCAGGTTTTTCAAATTCGCAAGTTGCTCGAGTTCTCAGTTTTCTCCAGTTCTCAAGTCAGGTTTCTTAAGTTCTCCATTTCTTAGGTTACCTCATCTCAAATTCCCTAAATTTCCAGGACCCGTGGTTTTAAAATGTTTGCCTTCCTAGCGTTATATTTCTCAACTTTTCAGGTTCCCAAATTTTTTTGGTCAAATTGATCAAATTCTCGGGTTCCTACACTTCTCAAGTGTGGCTTCTCAAGTTCTGAAGTGACTAGGTACTTCAAGTTATCAGATTATGTTATATCAGAGGTTTTCCATAATTTCAGGTTTTTCAAATTTCCAAGTTGCTCGGGTTCTGAATTTTCTTCAGTCCTCATGTCAGTTCTCAATCTCTTGGGTTACTTCATATCTTAAATTCTTTAAATCTCTAAATTCTCTAAATCTAGATTACAGGTTATAAAAATGTTTGTCTTCCTCGCGTTATATTTCTCAAATTTTCAGGTTCCAAAGATTTCAGGTTGATCAAGTTTTCAGGTTCCTCCAGTTCTCAAGTGTGTGTGGTTTCTGAAGTCCTTAGCTGATTAGGTTATTCGAATTCACAGATTCTTCAAGTTCTCAAGTTTTGTTATTTCTGAGGTTTTCGATGATTTCAGGTTCTTCAAATTCGAGTTCTCAGTTTTCTCCAGTTCTCAAGTCAGGTTTCTTAAGTTCTCAATTTCTTAGGTTAGGTACTTCAGATCGCAAATTCCCTAAATTTCCAGGATCCGGGCTTTTAAAATGTTTGCCTTCCTAGAATTATATTTCTCAACTTTTCAGGTTCCCAATTTTTTTTGGTCAAATTGATCAAATTCTCAGGTTCCTACAGGTCTCAAGTGTGGTTTCTCAAGTTCTGAAGTGATTAAGTACTTCAAGTTATCAGATTATGTTATATCAGAGGTTTTCCATAATTTCAGGTTTTTCAAATTTCCAAGTTGCTCGGGTTCGCAATTTTCTTCAGTCCTCATGTCAGTTTTCTTAAGTTCTCAATCTCTTGGGTTACTTCATACCTTAAATTCTCTAAATCTCCAAGATTACAGGTTTTAAAAATGTTTGTCTTGATCACGTTATATTTCTCAAATTTTCAGGTTCCTCCAGTTCTCAAGTGTGTATGGTTTCTCAAGTTGTTAAGTGATTAGGTTATTCGAATTCACAGGTTCTTCAAGTTCTCAAGTTTTGTTATTTCTGAGGTTTTCCATGATTTCAGGTTCTTCAAATTCGCAAGTTGCTCGAGTTCTCAGTTTTCTCCAGTTCTCAAGTCAGGTTTCTTAAGTTCTCAATTTCTTAGGTTACTTCAGTTCTCAAATTCCCTAAATTTCCCGGATCCGGGGTTTTAAAATGTCTGCCCTCCTAGCGTTATATTTCTCAACTTTTCAGGTTCCTAAATTTTTTTGGTCAAATTGATCAAATTCTCAGGTTCCTACAGGTCTCAAGTGTGGTTTCTCAAGTTCTGAAGTGATTAGGTACTTCAGGTTATCAGATTATGTTATATCAGAGGTTTTCCATAATTTCAGGTTTCAAATTTCCAAGTTGCTCGGGTTCGCAATTTTCTTCAGTCCTCATGTCAGTTTTCTTAAGTTCTCAATCTCTTGGGTTACTTCATACCTTAAATTCTCTAAATCTCCAAGATTACAGGTTTTAAAAATGTTTGTCTTCCTCACGTTATATTTCTCAAATTTTCAGGTTCCTCCAGTTCTCAAGTGTGTATGGTTTCTCAAGTTGTTAAGTGATTAGGTTATTCGAATTCACAGGTTCTTCAAGTTCTCAAGTTTTGTTATTTCTGAGGTTTTCCATGATTTCAGGTTTTTCAAATTCGCAAGTTGCTCGAGTTCTCAGTTTTCTCCAGTTCTCAAGTCAGGTTTCTTAAGTTCTCCATTTCTTAGGTTACCTCATCTCAAATTCCCTAAATTTCCAGGACCCGTGGTTTTAAAATGTTTGCCTTCCTAGCGTTATATTTCTCAACTTTTCAGGTTCCCAAATTTTTTTGGTCAAATTGATCAAATTCTCGGGTTCCTACACTTCTCAAGTGTGGCTTCTCAAGTTCTGAAGTGACTAGGTACTTCAAGTTATCAGATTATGTTATATCAGAGGTTTTCCATAATTTCAGGTTTTTCAAATTTCCAAGTTGCTCGGGTTCTGAATTTTCTTCAGTCCTCATGTCAGTTCTCAATCTCTTGGGTTACTTCATATCTTAAATTCTTTAAATCTCTAAATTCTCTAAATCTAGATTACAGGTTATAAAAATGTTTGTCTTCCTCGCGTTATATTTCTCAAATTTTCAGGTTCCAAAGATTTCAGGTTGATCAAGTTTTCAGGTTCCTCCAGTTCTCAAGTGTGTGTGGTTTCTCAAGTCCTTAGCTGATTAGGTTATTCGAATTCACAGATTCTTCAAGTTCTCAAGTTTTGTTATTTCTGAGGTTTTCGATGATTTCAGGTTCTTCAAATTCGAGTTCTCAGTTTTCTCCAGTTCTCAAGTCAGGTTTCTTAAGTTCTCAATTTCTTAGGTTAGGTACTTCAGATCGCAAATTCCCTAAATTTCCAGGATCCGGGCTTTTAAAATGTTTGCCTTCCTAGAATTATATTTCTCAACTTTTCAGGTTCCCAATTTTTTTTGGTCAAATTGATCAAATTCTCAGGTTCCTACAGGTCTCAAGTGTGGTTTCTCAAGTTCTGAAGTGATTAAGTACTTCAAGTTATCAGATTATGTTATATCAGAGGTTTTCCATAATTTCAGGTTTTTCAAATTTCCAAGTTGCTCGGGTTCGCAATTTTCTTCAGTCCTCATGTCAGTTTTCTTAAGTTCTCAATCTCTTGGGTTACTTCATACCTTAAATTCTCTAAATCTCCAAGATTACAGGTTTTAAAAATGTTTGTCTTGATCACGTTATATTTCTCAAATTTTCAGGTTCCTCCAGTTCTCAAGTGTGTATGGTTTCTCAAGTTGTTAAGTGATTAGGTTATTCGAATTCACAGGTTCTTCAAGTTCTCAAGTTTTGTTATTTCTGAGGTTTTCCATGATTTCAGGTTCTTCAAATTCGCAAGTTGCTCGAGTTCTCAGTTTTCTCCAGTTCTCAAGTCAGGTTTCTTAAGTTCTCAATTTCTTAGGTTACTTCAGTTCTCAAATTCCCTAAATTTCCCGGATCCGGGGTTTTAAAATGTCTGCCCTCCTAGCGTTATATTTCTCAACTTTTCAGGTTCCTAAATTTTTTTGGTCAAATTGATCAAATTCTCAGGTTCCTACAGGTCTCAAGTGTGGTTTCTCAAGTTCTGAAGTGATTAGGTACTTCAGGTTATCAGATTATGTTATATCAGAGGTTTTCCATAATTTCAGGTTTCAAATTTCCAAGTTGCTCGGGTTCGCAATTTTCTTCAGTCCTCATGTCAGTTTTCTTAAGTTCTCAATCTCTTGGGTTACTTCATACCTTAAATTCTCTAAATCTCCAAGATTACAGGTTTTAAAAATGTTTGTCTTCCTCACGTTATATTTCTCAAATTTTCAGGTTCCTCCAGTTCTCAAGTGTGTATGGTTTCTCAAGTTGTTAAGTGATTAGGTTATTCGAATTCACAGGTTCTTCAAGTTCTCAAGTTTTGTTATTTCTGAGGTTTTCCATGATTTCAGGTTCTTCAAATTCGCAAGTTGCTCGAGTTCTCAGTTTTCTCCAGTTCTCAAGTCAGGTTTCTTAAGTTCTCAATTTCTTAGGTTACTTCAGTTCTCAAATTCCCTAAATTTCCCGGATCCGGGGTTTTAAAATGTCTGCCCTCCTAGCGTTATATTTCTCAACTTTTCAGGTTCCTAAATTTTTTTGGTCAAATTGATCAAACTCTCAGGTTCCTACAGTTCTCAAGTTCTGAAGTGATTAGGTATACTTCAAGTTATCAGGTTATGTTATATCTGAGGTTTTCCATAATTTCAGGTTTTTCAAATTTCCAAGTTGCTCGAGTTCCCAGTTTTTTTTTTCCAGTTCTCAAGTCAGTCTTCTTATGTTCTCAATTTCTTAGGTTCCTTCAGATCTCAAAATTCTGTAAATTTCCAGGATCACAGGTTTTAAAATTCTTTGTCTTCCTCACGTTATATTTCTACACTTTTTAAGTTCCAAATATTTCGGTTTGATCAAATTCTCAGGTTCCTACAGTTTTCAAGCGTGGCTTTTCAAGTTCTTAAGTTATCAGGTTCTTCACGTTCTCAATTTCTATTAGATCTGAGTTTTTCCATGATTTCAGGTTCCTCAAATTCCCAAGTTGCTCGAGTTCTAAGTTTTCCTCAGTTCTCAAGTCAGTTTTCTTAAGTTCTCAAGTCAGTTTTCTTAAATTCTCAATTTCTTAGGTTACTTTACATATAAAAATTCTCTAGATTTGCAGGATCGCAAGTTTAAAAATGTTTGTCTTCCTCGTGTTATATTTCTCAAGTTTTCAGGTTCTAAAGAATTCTGTTTGATCAAATTCTCAGGTTCCTACAGTTCTCAAGTCAGATTTCTTAAGTTCTCAATCTTAAGGTAGGTACTTCAGATCACAAAATGGCGAGAAACAATGAAAATATGTATTTAAATAATTAGCAATTAAACTAAATAACAATGAATTAGTGAAATTATGAAGTTGAAAAATAGGGAAATAGGTATTGAAACAAGAACATTCTGAATAACAGAACAGTGAAATAATAGTGATAAAACGAACTAACGAAACTACAAAATGGCGAAACAAAAAAATGGTTAAATAATAAATATGTATGTGAAAAGATGAAATAACGAAAAACATTGAAAATCTGAGATTGCAAAATTTTAGAATTCTTTACTTTCAAAAATGTTTTTCCAATATGCGAAGATTCCAGCAATATTGACCACATAAAAATTTTATTATTACATATTTTTGAAATTGTCATTTATATATAATAAGATAAGTAGTCAAAGTTATGTCGACAATTTCTAAGATGTCACGAATGTCATTGCAATTGCTTAAAATGCGACGAGTGCTTGCAACTTTGACTATGAATCGTACTGTGTATCGTTTGTTAAAAGTACTAGTCCGATTGTCGGCGGCAAATCGATAGTTTCGAAGCACTCATGTAATTACAAGTATTATTGTACTAGTGCAAATTGCCGCCGACAATCGGACTAGTACTTTTAATTCTGTAATTCGGTAAGATTATTTCATGAATAAAGTTGCTTAAACATCAAAGAATGTTCTCAAAAACGATTCACGTTGAAATTTGACACAAGTAAAAAAATGTGACACTAGTATTCAGTGTTGTCCTGAAAATAGAAACATTGAAAAAGGAACATAAAGGATTATCGAATTATTACTATAATTTAAAAAATAGTCTTGCGATTGGTCGAATGCCACAGTTTGACAGGTGAACTGAATAGTCCATCAAATTTAATGTGAACGACAGACAGCTTGAAACCTGAATAATTATGAACATCACAACCTGAAAGCCTGTAAATTTGAGAATTCAAGTAACAAAAACATCAAAACTTTCAGGACAACCTGAAAACCTGGGAGCCTGAGAATTTGAATATAAGGTCATTAGAAGAAGTTGAACCTGAAAATCTAAAGCTTGAGAACCTGGGTACCTGAAGACCTAAGGATTCTGAGAGACTAAACACCTGGAAATTTGAGTAGGTACTCTAATACTAAAAACCTCAGATCTTGAAAATTCAGAATACAATTTGAAAACTAATTCTCATGGTTCAAAAAACCTGTTTGATAACGTTGAAATTTTATAAATTCTTGTTCTATTGCATACATAGTATACCTACTAGACTTTCCCAATAAATTCAACTTGTTCCAACTTTTGACTAAAATAAGGCTTGTGTTTACAACGTTGTGTCACGAGATGAAGCATTTCAGGCGCCGATTTGATTGTTGTTTTGGCATGTGTTTAAGTATACGCGCGAGAGTGATCTCCTTGGCATGTTTGATAAGAGCTTAAAATTAAGAATAATTAAAATAAAACCGTAATCTTCCTTTAAAACCGACACGGCCGGCGAGATCTGCAAAATGTTACGGTGAAGCAACCTCTCAAACGTGTTATAATTTTTTAGCTCTTCTTGAACCAGTCGTATTGTAGTGAGTACCTGTTTTCACTATCGTGATCTGTGAGATCCACAACTAGTTTATTACTGTCTTTGTCAATTTACATCGATTAGTGACATTGAAACAGCTCTATTTTTATTAGTACATATTTAGTTAGAAAGACATCAATACCAGAAGCTGAGTTCACAAAGGAGGAGGTTCTATGTTCGGCTGTATGTTCACCGATTTCTTCGTCAATTGTGGACCGATTTTGAAATTTTTTTTTATATTTGAAGGGGTATACTTCTGAGGTAGTCACATTGTCACCAAGTCCGGATCTGATGAGGAAGTCTCATGGAAATCCTCAAATTTTTCCTTTTATATATTTCTTCGTCAATTCTGGACCGATTTTGAAAATTCTTTTTTTATTTCAAATGATATACTCTTGAGGTGGTCCCATTGTCACTAAGTCAGGATCTGTTGAGGGATCCCATGGAAGTCTAACGAAATCCTCAAATTTTGAAGTCTGTTTCTTTTTTTTTTTTATTGTATCACAATTTAGCGTTGCTGCACCCTAATCAATAAGTGTATTTTTTGTGCTGGGGAAAGTAGAAATTAATGTTCCACCTTGTAAATTTCTATTTTATTCTTGTACCCATCCATATAATAGGACGGAATTAGGAAGAATGTTTTCACAAGGCTATTCATAAAGAGTAAATTACGACCTCGACGTGGATGTACTAATTGTGCACTTGGTGACTAATGCGGATTAAGTTTTGTGTTCAACATTTGACTCTTCAGAGGCAAATAAAGTATTTAAGAAGTCATTATGTGCAATCGCAGAGTGTTTACTGGATTATTTGGCATTTGAGCAAACAATAATAAAGCGATTGGACGGTTGTTGGGAAACCAAATTTCACTTTATAAGTAATGAATAAATTTATAACGCATTCAGAAGGCGAGTTTTCATAATTTCGTTTCGGTGTTTTGAATAGTATCGTAAAATTATTAATGCATCTTTGTAAATTTAGGCATGTATTGCCTTCCGTAGGCGGATTAAAATTATCGCTTGTTTATAGTTTTAGATAAAAGACGCGTTGTTCACTATCTTTTATTGAACAAAGCAAGTAGGTGCCTACCCGACTAATCCAAATGCATACCTGATACAAGGTGTACTTGAATTTCTGACCAGTTCAAAAAGGAGCGCCTGGGTCGTAAAATTTCCGTAATTTCTTGTTTAAACTTCGGTTCCAAGCTCAAGAAATTCACACTTGCCATGTACGTATTTAGTTACTTGCGTTGGCACTGCCGTTTCTCTAGGTGCATAAACTGTTTCATAAAGTAGACAATAATGTGAAAATACGTTTATTTTGATTACATTTAACCATAAAAGATTATCCTTAAGATGAAAACACGAGGGGTACGACTGTAACACATGCAAACAGTTGGTGAAGGAATTAAGACTTTTTGACCGAATTGAAATTTTATAATTACTGCTATTGGTCAGTACTTTGCCAGAAAAAGATGGAGACAATTTCACGTCCACAGCTGTACAAATAACAATAGACTTACCGCGCGGCGTACAACCAGGTAGACGACGCACGTGAGCCAGGCGCATCTGCATCCGCGTGTCCTTCACTACCATTGTTATTATACTGCACTGCAAATTTTTGAACATTCATATTGACCCCCAAAATTTGTAAACTCGTCTACTGGGAGCTTTTGCGGCAGGTTAATATCAATAACAAGCTCATGTCCTGGAATTTAGGCTTTCGCTAACACTAGTAACTCATTTTCGAAGTGGCCACAGGCTATCGATATTATTTACATCTGATTAGGATAGATCGTGTCGTGTTAATGATAGTTACAGTGGAGTCAATGGAATGCTTTCTACTGGTGGTCTTTGTTTAGAATGTAACGGTAAAACGAAACCAATAACGCCGGACAAGCAAAGCAGAGTGGCTTGTTAAATCTCAAGTTGTTTGACATTTTGCATCCTAATAAAAAAGGGCAAAAGGGACAGTCGCCGGTGATGCGATGCTGCATTTATTGAAAAAAGGCTGTTTAGTAAGAGAGAACAATGAAGATTGTCGATTAATCAAACTAGATCATCGTAACGTTGACATTACCGAAAGGAGGTACGCCTACATGAATTCCTTGGACACTAATTACATTAATACTCTGCAGTTCTAATAAAATCTAACTTGAACTTTCATTAAACTCTATGCCTTGATGTTTGTACTTAAAAAGTGATGGATGTGCGCGCCAGAGAAATAAAATTTCCTGCAGGCCAATTTTCCGTAAAAAGCGATAAGTGAAAAGCAGTTTCCTACCTGATCCAGACGGATGAACCCACCCTATTTTTTAGCCGGCTCAACACTAAACAGCGATAAATCTCTTGTCATTTTATTCGAGCTCCATTGTGTACCTACAATTTATGATAATAGTCGAGTCTCCATTTCGGTATTAGTATCGATCTAAGCACTACAGAGTTACCTACGTATTTAATAATTGCCCTTTAATATAAGTAATTCAATCCCAGGATGTAGGATCCTTGTGTCATTACTCCGGAAGATACAGGAAACTACACGCTTCGAGTATGTGTGCACCCTTTAATGTGTGCTAAAGGGTTGTGGAAAGGAAGAAGAGATTCTCGGAGGACCGCCCCGAGTTGGGTTTAATTAATCTTGGTGGCAAGTCGCGCGAGGGCTGATTGAATACTGAGGTTGTCGTTATGGAATTTGTTACATATTTGTAATTTACAGTATTTATTTTTTGTTCGCTTCCAAGAATAGTTATTTATCCTATTAGTGGGATTGGAGCATCATTACAGCAACGAGTGTGAAACTTGCAGATGACGAGGTCGACCGAGTTGCTGTAATTATTATGCTCCGACCTACGTATGGAACTCAAAATCAAAACTCAAACTCCACTAATGGGGTAAAATTACGTCATATGATAATGACCGCATTATACAACAGATGTAGATAATAGTAGATTATATTACAACTGACAGAAATGCTTCATTGTCAGCGAGTGAGATCTTTGAATCACGAGTGCGATAGCACGAGTGATACACATCTCACGAGCTTACAATGCCATTTCGGTCACGTGTAAGATACGACGTTTTATGCCCGACGTGTAATTTCTTGTAAAAGTTAAAAATAAAAAAAATTAATGAAAGTGTCAAAATGACGTTTCAAAAAATTCTTCATGTCTTACCATTGTGTAACCATAGTAATTCACCCCTTTTTTTATCATTATATCACTAGTGAGAGAAGTACTCCATTATACCTTCCTTTTGCGTGGCAAAAATAGTCATCTAGATGTTAGTCGGGTATAAAAATATGATTTACTTTATTAAAATGACTTCCTTTTTGGCCCCAGGATATATAATTTAGTTTTCGCGGTAGACAGCTTAATTTTGCAGATTATTATTACTTCAGCAGATGCAACACTCGTAAAACAATAATTTCAAATAAATTATTATTGAATTATCATCAGAGATTGGAATTATTGCATTATGTAGGAAACGTACATATAAGAAATCACTTTTGTAGAAATATTAATTTGTTCTCTGATGTCCTTATATTTACCTTTTGTTACTTAACAACAGCTAAATATTAGGCATTAATAAAGTTTCTGAAAATAAGTTTTCCTTTAAACGTCCAAATTTAGAGGACATTCAATAAAATTACAAATGCATAATGATAGTTTTCACTTGCTGTCACGAGGACGTAACCCCAGAAAACCTACCTTTTGGTCTTTCGGTGTGGATGTTTTACAAATGTGAGTGGAAGTAAACACGCTGCAAAACAAAAAGTTTTCATGTTCGTTGCACCTCCTGCTTTTTTAGTCGTGAAGCTTTCCGCTACAGTCGGTCCTAATTAATCTCGCTGGACTTGTTACCCGTCTCACTTTAAACAATTAAGGCTTCGTTCGACGTGCCCAGAGCCCTGATAGTATTTCATCGGTAGTTAGGAGAAGGCTAAATTCCAGTTAATTTGTCTACGGTCGTCGTCTAAACCCTTCTGCGTCATCATAACATACGCATTAAGTTGGCCGTAACGCAATCCCCTCACCTGGTTGTCGATCCTTTCTCGGTTGACATTTGGGAAGAAAAGACCGACAACGTGACCGCCAAGGAGGGTGAAGTTTCGCACAGTGTGTTTGTAATGGCTCTACGTAAAACGCCCCTCTTTTTCGACCTGTTCTGGCCTCGCTGTAGCCGTGTTCCTTGACGTTTCGATCTACTGTCAGTCTTTATCTCGATGGCCATTGAGCCATCGACGTGCACCCTCACTGGGTTACCGTGACGTAATTTCGATGGTCGCGTAGTGTAGTGATAAGTGGGAGTAACACGAGTGGAGTGAATTTTCAGTTGTCTAGTGTCAACAAGTTTTACATAAACAGAACAGGGATCTATGCGAAGATGCGATCTGTAATTCTGATCTAGTGTAATTATTCAGTGGAAGTTCTTTCAAACTGTTGATGTCCTAGTAAATCATATTTTATCTTGTTGTGACAAACTGGATATTTTACCCAAAGGTATATACACGGATTAAAAGAAATCATTTTTGATTGTAGTAATTTGGGCTTTTTGACACCACTACAATATACCTATTTTGGGTAGATGCACTGAAAATATGAATTTGACTCTCCGTAGGTACTTCACCCCTGGTAATTTCGAAAGTTGGATTCTCAGTATAGATAACGGCCCTCAGGTAAAGGTTGTTAATGAAGGGTAGCTTTTCGAGTTTTTCTTTCCTTGTATTGAAGGCTGGTGTTTCTGTGTATTATCCTTTTCCCCCACGGGTATTTAAAAATTTAAATATCCTTAGACAAGCTCCAACTTTATCTTTTCTTGTTCAATCCCCACGTTATATCTTCAAAGGCAATTTTACCGATGATTCAAGGTCTTTGGAAAGGGACACGAGCCGAAATGCCCTAATCAATTGTTGTTTCTTTCAAACCGGTTTCGAATAATAGGTATGGACTAAAGTAGTTTTTGAAGTAGGTACTTTGGCGCAAAAGGTACTAATTAACATTTTTGCAAAAACATGGAGCTCTTAATTGGGATTCTGTCTGTCTATAAAATTTTCATTCACCAGATGAAAAGAGAAAAGGTGGAATTAATATAATATTCGCTTCGGTCCCTATTTTGATTGATGATTTGTTATCCCATATACTGTCTAATAGATCGCCTATTACGTCATTAATTTGAATTAGACCTAACATATCATAATTAGTAACTGCAACAAGGCTTACCGGCCGATTTTGTTATCATTATGACATCTCAAGTTTAACAAACCAAACACGATTAGAAGAGTTTGAGCACAAATCCTAGGGATTAGACGCACTAATAGAGATCCCCACTGTAGGAGCTCAAGTATATGGGGTTCGGTAAGAATAAAGGTTTTATTTTTCGGCAAACCTTAAGTAATTTGATATTGATTATTTCAAAATACATTTTAAATAGAATACTTTACCCTATTTTCATAAAATTCACACATGCGATAAGAGAATATTTTTTTTACTTTTTACAACGAAGTTAGTATAATAGTATTCAAACGTTGTTAAGAAAGTGCCTTTGCAAACCTTGGGCAATCATAAACCTACTATTTTGTATTCGTTTTATGACGTACATAATGGAGAAAGTGATAACTAAATATATAAATGTTCCCGAATATCTATTAAATTTGACAGCTGTTAAACCTAACCTCAAAATGTAATTTTAATTCGTATTTTTTCTTATTTTGACTGAACGATACAAAAAATGTCACTTTTTAGGAAAAGTGTCTTGACAGTGCACTTGTATCGAATAATATATTATATAAAAATTTACAGTTCTTACTGTAAACTATAGTTACCGAACTTTTGACGTAATATGTAGATACTTATTACGGTACTCTAGTCATACATTTGAACTAGTCTAGTTGCTTTTATAAACTTTCATGTACATAAAATATGTAAACAAATTAAATCACTGCTGTTTTTTTTTTATTTATGGGAGTCCGTATTTATCTTCATCGGCTACAATGAAACATTCATTTCATTATGTAATATTCAGTTGCATATAATTATGTAGAAAGTGTGATAGAAAATTAAAGATGTGACTAATTTTTTGGGCAGTGTCGTTTCATAACTGACATACGAGTCAGAATTTGAATATAGTGTTCATAATAACCATTTTGTTATTTAAAGATACTAGTACTAGATAATCTTATCAAGCGTTGTGTAGGTACTGATAAGATAAGTACATACTCGATAAGACATTTTTGTATTCGTTTTGTGAAACCTACATAATGCAGAAAGTAGTATATAAATAAACTCCTGGACAGAATTAACGCACCACTGCATTTTTTTGCGTTATTCCGAAATAACGATGATTTTTAGTTTTCTAGCTATCTTACAAGTAGGCTGTGGACATACGTCGACAGTTCATGTAAATGCAGTCAACAAGGTTTTTGTTTTAAAAGTACAATTGCAAATAAAAGCATTTTGGCAAAAATTGATATAAAATTTGATCGGAATCTTTTTCTTTTTAAGACTAGTTGTCTTTAGCTACCAAGTTTTTTTGTTATTGATAGTGTCAGTGCGAGTACTACATTTTAGTAATGAATCGCAGAACAAATTTTTCAGCGGAGGAAGCAGTAAGAACATCAACTTTGCTGAGTGAGGGATATTCGATGAGCCATGTTGCTAATGTGAAGGGAAGAAAGCATTCCAGCATAAGTCACATGGTTAAATGATTTAATGAGACAGGTTCTCACTTACGAAGGCCGGGACAGGGCGAAAACGGTGTACTAGTCCAATAGATGAGCATTTTCTTAGACAACCCGCGCTAAGAAACAGGAGAACGATTAGTACCATCCTAAAAAATGAGCTCTTAGCTGTTTGCAATCTTCTTGTATCTTCCCAAACGATTAGAAGGCGCTTAAATGATGCTAGATTGGACAGCAGAAAACCGTCCAAGAAACACCTGTTCACCAGAGAACACAAAATTCAAAGATTGCCTTTTGCGAAAAATCATCAAGTTTGGACTCTTGATGATTGGAAGAAGGTTTTAATTTCAGATGAAACGAGGATTAGCCTTAAAGCTCCTAATGGACTTGAGCATGCCTCGAGAAGGCCAGGAGAGAGATTTGCTAGTTGCAGCATCTCTCCAAGAGTAATGTTTGGTGGTGGCTTTGCAATGTTTTGGGAACGCATTTGTTTCGATGGCCGCACAGATTTGGTCCTTAGACGTGTTAGGTCAATGAATGCGGATTGTTATCTTGAACACATCGTTCTTGCCCATGTAATGCCATTTACTCCTTTTGTGGGGCCGAATTTTTTGTTTATGCAGGATAATGCTCATCCTCATGTGGCTAGGCAAGTTATTCGCTACTTAAACGCTGTTGCTATTCCGTTCATGAAATGGCCAGCCAATAGTCCTGCCATGAACCCGATAGGGCATCTATGGGACGATATTAAAAAAAGGGTTAAACGTCGTACATCTTCACCTGCCAACCACAATCAACTTATAGACGCAGCAATTCAAGAATGGGAAAATACTCCTCAAGAAGTCATTCAAAATTTGATCTCCAGTATGCCAAGACGCATGGATGCAGTAATTAGGAGCAGAGAAGGACATACACGATATTAGAATAGCTCTGAGTCTATAAATTCTATTGTTATCGTTTATTTTTTGTTTACATGTTTGCGTTTTTTTTTTAAGAAAAAGTTTTTTAATAAAAAAAAATTGAAATAATGTCATGTTTCGCTGATTTCATTTACAAGCTACTAGACAGTACCTAACAATAAGCTTTCATAAAAATTTTATTGCAATATTAATTTCAGCAGTGGAATTATACAAGTTTAATTGAGTGGTGCGTTAATTTTGTCCAGAAGTTTATATTACCATAGGTATTTAATTTGACAGCTGTCAAAGCTAACCTCAAAATTTGGTGTTGATTCGTGTTTTTCATCATTTTGCGTGAACTCGAAGCGCACTTGTATCGAAATTGATGCAAAGACACTACTTGAAATTAGTATTAACCATGGAAATTAACAGAGTGTAATGTAGTAAACATTACGTCTTCATCTGATTATTGCTTTTCATGCAGCAAAACTTTACAACGTTGCTGTTCTGCTATAATTATATGTTATGAAGCTTCTAGGTGACTTATCTGCCAAGATACTGGAAATGGGTCTGCGTAAACAACTAATCATTCAATAAAATATTATGATTTATCATCATTACATTAAATGAAATTCTTGCGGTGTAATTGATCGTTTAAATATAACTTCCACCGGTTGTTGTTCCGTTCAGTTTGCTTAAAATATACCCATTGGGAAAAACATTTTTGTTGTCAAACGTTAACATGTCAGATTCGTGATCTTTGTTTTGATTGCGGACTAAATTTGAGTGTTCGGTGAGATCGTTTTAGAGATTGTGGAATAAATATAAGATGCTCCCACTCCCAGGAGTTGTTGCTCCCGAAGGAGTATATTTATAAGTTTTTTGTTTGTCTTGCTTTGTAAGTGAGAAAACGTAAATGACCAATATTTGCTTTTAAGAAAGTCTAATGTCCTTAAATGTAGTTCATTTATCTGCGTGACAAATGGAACACAAATCGTAATTGCGTCATGCAGAATTGATAAAGCGGAAATCAACGAGGTATATATTTTTCTTACATCAGTGGCCAATGGAACAACGAAATCATTATCTTATCAGTAAGAATGATTTTAGTTTACGCAAACAGCAATATTAGGTCGATGTCTTTTCCTCAGAAAGAAAACTTGTATGCTTGGGTATCATGCATTGGCACCCTATTCCTGGAATTATGACCTGGTTCTGTTTACAGTGTTCCTTCCATAAGTTGAACTTTGCACAATTTTTGCAATATAAAAAGATAAATAAATCTGTCACTTTAACACAGTTAAAAATAAAATAAATAATGTTACAGTTATTTAGGAACTAAATACAATTGTAATTATTATTGTGGTTTTATAATAATTATTTAATTAATTATTGGCAATATAGCAATAGCATTCTAACTTGTGATTTATTATAAAACAAGTTTTGTCTATATTTGCTATCATGGTACACCCTCCATCAAGGTAATTGACGACGGGAAATCCCTTGACATTTTTCTAAATCATCATTTAATTTGTTATTCTGCACACTCCATGCTGTCCATCCAAATTGACCTGGGTGGCGGATAATTGAATCGATAACCGATTGTAAATATAAAAATAGGTAGATGATAATAATTATTTTTACAATTTTGGTAATTTATGGCTTTGAAACTGTCGGCCTGACTGATGTAAACACATAAAGAGCTGTATTTGTAATGTAGCGTTTACGGGTTCACAAAACTATTTATTTGAAGGAAATATGTACAATTTATTTAAGACTATTTACAGATCACAGTTATAACGGCACAATTATTTATTTTAACAGTTCGCACGAGTCACACGAATTATGTCGCTCAGTAGCTTATTCAGACTTTGACATCGACTCGACTAGTTGAACGGCCTCTCTCGCATCGTATTTAAAAAGCGAAGCGGCTTTCTAGATTCGCCTAGAATTGCGGTCGCGATCCTCCTCGAGTCTACGATGAAATCATCACGCTGCGATTCTTCCAGAACGTCACAGTAATTTAAGTCAATTGCGCAGATTCATTGTAGCGAGGCATTGACATAGGCTATTTTCAACATCATAATTTGTAAAGGATTTTTTAAATTTCCTTTTAGGAATATGTACGAGGACGTATTGATAAGTTTCTAGCCTAACATAGAAAGAACAATGAAATCTGAAAAACAAAATTTGACACTTTTCCTCTGCGCTTTTCCACAATTTTTAATATTCTATATAATATTCTCCATTCACTGTTTTGCCTTTCTCCAAGTAATCCGTACGAAGGGATACTTCTTCTTCGTCCCAAAAAATGGAAGCAAAAACTTTTCTTGCTGATTTCTGAACACGAATTTTTTTGGGGCGAGGTGACCCGGCACGCTTTCATTCTTTTGATTGCTCCTTAGTCTCTGGATCATAATGATGGACCCACGTGTCATCCATAGTTACAATTCGATCCAAAAAGTTAGCCGAATTCTCTTCAAACTGAATGTTGTGATTCTCACGCCCTTTTGGTCGGCATTCGGGCATTTAGGGATCCATTTTGCTGATTTTTTTTTCATACCCAAATCAGTATGAACAATGTGGAAAACCCGTTAGTACGAGATGTCCAAAATCTCTGATATCCGTTTCAACTCAATTCCTCGATCTTCTAAAATCATATCATGTACAGCTTCAAAATTTTCTGGGGTAGTCACGGAAACAGGTCTTCCAGCACGGTTCATCACTCACGTGGGTTCTTCCTCTTTTGAAAACCGCAACCCACATACCGTGGAATAGGAAGGACATTTTCCTTTTAGAAATTCACAACTTTGGTCTTCTTGAAAAATTCTCTCTAAATAGCACAATCAAATCTTACTCACTAAACATTGTGTACGTTTTTACTAAATGTTAAACTAGTATCCGTACCAACCGCATTTGTTTTTGACAATTGGAAGTTGTCTAGGCCAACTATTTATCAATACCCCCTCGTATATGCAAAGATTGTGATTCTATTACGGAACAAAGTAAAGCAATTTTCGACTCAATCATCCAGACATCCGACCCGATTTGCTCCACTTGATCGTTGTAATAAAGCGTCCATGACATTGATTTTCTAAAAATTGCGTCTCAAGAAGCACCCCAATTGCGGGACTCCCCTCTGCAGTTCTAATTTCGCCGGGTAGCTATTTTTAAGCATTATAGAAGGGAACAACGAGGCATTGAAATGTATGAAAGTTTTGGAAATCGGCGGGTGTCTCGACAAACCATCATCATTTTACAATAGACGAAAATAACGGAACGTTCTTGCTACGGCTACGTGTGGTGCTTTACTTATCCAAAAGGAACGACGCGAAACTTCCTTTTGCCACATCGTTATAAATTATTCAAATGGCGTCAACGAATATCTGAGGCCACGTCTAATCATTATTAATTGGAGAAATTAACAAGTTTCGATATAGGCACCGGTCGGAACGTTTGCATAATGGATGATGGCCCCGGGAGGACGACGATGTAAAAGTGAATTTATGTGTATTTCTTATCGATTAACACGTCAGTTTTTACGGAGATTTGGAACGGTTTACCAGGAAAAGTGGTTCGATGACTACGCCTTCTCTAGATTTATAACATTTTAATCGTGCGGAGGTATTTTTTCCTCAATGAACGAAAGAATTGGGGTCAGAGTTGTGTAGAAATACTTCTGTTTTGTCAGGCGTGGTGCGACGAAGCAAATTATGTATTTCCAGGCTAACTTGTAAACACCAGAAGTAACTGTCTCCAATTATTTGTTTAGACTCCACAAGAACGTGGAAGTAATAATTAACCGCTTCCTCTTAATGGAACTCCAGGAAGAGTAATTTTAATACGCTGAGGTCGCCCCAGATAATTTAAAAATGGCGTCTCGTAGGTTTTGTCACAGTGGATATCATAACAATAAAACACCTTTTAACCTTCAGCTGTTGTTTGTTTACTACAAGAGACAATTATTTTGCGCATGCTTTATTGTATTATAGTTTTTTAAGAGTATACCTATTGCAACTTGCAAGAAGTCCAAGTAATTATTAAATGCATATATTTCAGAACCGCTGACACTTTAATTATTGCTTAAAGATATGGCAGCTTTTAATCCAATAATTACGCCCGATTTTTTTAACCATAAAGCGGAAAAATTGTAATAAATCATTTAAGAAGTATCTATTTTCTGAATGGAATTTTTCTACCTACATGCTCGAGTAATTTACTTAATTTTCACGTAACACACATAAATAGCATATTTGTATAATAATATAAAGGTGCTTTCTTTGTATGACATCAGATTTGCATTTATTATAAAATTATTATTTATTATAAAATATGGAGATGCGATCCTAGCGTGTAAAGCCAACACTGTGAAGCATCAAGTAGTCAACAAAGTTCAAGTGGTTTATCTTTTTAATAATTATTTAAAGATATACATGTGTTTTCAAGGTTGAGTGTTTTTAGTGGGTATTTCACAAAAAGGGAAAAGTAAATGAAAGTTGGTTGCCCTGTTATCTGATGGTCGTTATTAGAGACTTAATTAAATGAATGGGAAACTCTTTAAATATAGTTATTGTCTCCTTATTTACATTGCTTTTGTTGTCTACATGACATTATTAAATGAAGTGTAACCAAATTTTTACTAGTTTTAACTCTCATGTTGTCACATCCATGAGCGATTTTTTAAAGCCAACTGAACTGACTAGAAGCAATTACGCCATAAGGGTGAGATAAGAGAGGTGCATTGTTTTTACATATTTAAGTGATTTAACCCTGACCACATCTTTTTCTATCAAGCGTAATAAATATTGTGCAATAATATCAGTTCGTAACTGGAGAAATGGTAATTCTGCAACCCTGACAATAAAGATTCACATTTTGCATCAATGAACATAAATATCCAAAATACTTCTTTTTTCGTGACTTTGATGTTCTTTATCTGAGCAGTATGCAGCGCCAAGTTCTCCGCCATCATTTGCATAATGCAAGCGAAACGTTATAAATGTACGGAAACCATCCCGGTACCAACAGAGCCTTACTTAAAATGTAAATTTATTCTCAAATCCAATTATTGCTATTTGGAGGTCAAGTAGATTTTTGTTGTTCCAACTTATATGATGATGGCGCGAAATGGTGGCGGCAGAACAAGAAAGCACGTACGCCGCTGGGTTCATCGTCCGGTATGGCAATCTGTCCAATTAAACTGAATGTTAAGTACAATGGGGCTGAATGAGAGTCGAATTGCAAATCGTTTTTCCCGTGAAAAAATATTCAAATAACTCAAATTTTAGCTAATTAAATTGTGATGGGCAACAAAGAGATTAATTTAACGCATGATTAAAACATGATTTTATTTCAAGGACATTAAATGAAATCGGGATGGGCAACACAACTTTTTAACTTATAGGCTAACGTGTTGACGATGTACTTTTATGTGGTTAAGCTGTAAATTGATGCGCCCATGACATTAATTAAAACAATGATTTGTGTTCACCTGGTTTTGTTTCGTAATGTTTTTCATAACAATAATAAACGTAACTTCCCAGAAAGACAAGGTTCCTACGATGAGCTACTTTCTGTACGTAGTTTGAACTACGACATCTTAAAGATGGTTTTCCTTTTTTTGAACAAAAAAACTTTCACCCAAGTGTCCCACCTAAAAACTTTCAATTTTAGGGTTATAGAAACTTAAAGAATGAATGGAACATACATCAGTTTACATTAAAAAAAGTGAAACAGTTAGAGATGGTTCGCGACAATACCTGTATGACTCAAAGTTTTAATTGAAGCTTTTGGCTATAGCTGTAGAATTAAACTAGTTTTGACAATTACGCTGTAACTAGTTTCGACAAAGTTTTCCCATGCAAAGCATTGATTTCCCGAACGTTCTTTAGAGTTAATGGTGTAAACTTTGATGACCTTTATTCAAATATCCTTTTATTTGAACCATTTCTGAACCAGTTTTGACTCCCAGAAAACTTCATTACTGTCGCATGCAAAAGAAGCGGAGGAACAGGCTTGTGGCGCTAATTAAGAGTTAATGAGGAAAGGAGAAGGAATTAGCCCTCAAGTTGGGAAGCTCTACACCTGCCTCCAACAGCTGATTAAGATGCGCGCAATGAAACCACTTATACTCCTCATCGTAACAGTTTATGTATAGTCCCTCTAATGTGTTCTTCGAATCGGCCGCTTATCGAACAACAACCTTTCGTCAGATAACAAGTCTGTTTGACAAAATCAAATTTTCATTAACAGTAACACTAGGAGGTCTTAACAAGTTGGTAGTTCGTTGTCTACGTGATGAATTAAACGGAAATAAAAGGGAACTTTCAGCTTCCGTTTTCTAGACGAAATATAAGAGAAATGAACATTAAATAACGGCCGCATAATACCAGCACTCTGGAATTAAAAGGGCAAACACAAAGTGTTTACGAGATGGGTTTTAACAATTTTATAAGCTTGATGGGCGTTTAAGCAGAACTGATTGCCCTTTTGTCCAACTTGTGTTAAGTCCAATATGACTACAACTCTAATTTATCCTTATCCCTAGTGCACTTTCCATCATTTACCACTACTTACTATGCATTACACCATTATTTATAACTTACAACTCGTGTAATTGAATTACAGATTGTAAATAATCACCGTTAAGTAATCCGCAAACGAGGAATTAATTCATCATTCTTACATTACATTTCCTGATATCTTCCGGTACATTCACATCGGATATTCTAGGTGTCCAAAAGAATTACAACTTAAAGCTTAGATTTAATTTAAGTTTACTGTTGTAAGCTCGTTATATCTGACTTTTTTAAAATTTGATAAACTTAAAATTTGCTTTCGCAGCAGAACCAACCAAGCGTTATAATATTTATACCGGATAATTGTAGTTTTTATAACAACACATTTTGGGTAATATTAAGTCAGAAAGTCAGAAATATAGTAGGTACAATTTCATTCCTGTGAATCACCGTTTTGCGGCCTTGCGTTGGGTGTTGACACAATATTTGTTATTGTCAGTTTTCGGTATTTTGTTTGGTTGTCGACTACTGTGTTTACAGAATCATTGGTTTTGTAAGTGACGTACTTCACTCGAGCGTTATTATTTTGGAAGCATTTAGGAAATTTTACCTGCCGAAAGTATTTTCTAATATGTACATATTTGTAAATAAAATTAATCAAGAAAATAGATAATAATTGACGTCTATCAGCACGATGAAATTGATTAATAATAATTATCTAACATAGACAAATTGTTGCCCCAAATCGAAGTGTCACTGACTGTATCTAATTTACTACTTATCTTATCTTATCTGTATTGGATGCATCGGCAACTTTAAAAAACGAGCGTCTTTCCGAAATCAAATCCGGAAATCAAGTTGGAAATAATGATAATCTTGTTTACATCTTGCGTGTGTCAGTGGTTATCGTCTAATCCTCGATGGATTGTAAACACATTATGAATTGTCGCAAAAGATAAGTGCCCCGAAATCCGCCGATCTTGCTGGCCACATGATTAAACCATTATCTCTTTCTCACCTGTTGAATGCACATCTGTTAAGTAAATGGAGTTTCATGACTGAAATCTGGTTTTTCACCGAAATTTTTGCCGGAATAATGCCAATGACCGGGAAATACACCGATCGCTGTAGAAACAAAACGGATGACGTGCAAATTTCAAAGTCGTGTTTTAGTTCCATTACAGATCATTAAATTTATATTTCAAATCTACTTTGTATTTCTAGCTCAAACTTATGTCAACATTTAGACTCTAGTTATAGTCTGAATGGTCGCAACGTTTTCTTAGTATTCGGAAGTCAAAGAAGAATCTGACAAACCATTCCCCGGCCTGTAGTATTCCTGTCCGAAGGGGCCTTGTTCTAAATGGTTCGTTTTTGTGGCGACCAGCGTACTCCATACATATAAATTCTCTCCTCTACACTGTCGAACGCCGATAGCTCGGAAATTTTATTTCACGTGATAAATTCACATACAAGGGGAAAATTATTATTGGCTAGGTATTTCCATTCCGCAGATTGTTTTTTAAATTCCCGCCTTCACATTACTTACTTGATTTTAGTCTGCTCCCAACGATTTATGGCGCGTTGTGCAGGAAGGTGGTAAAAAATGTGGACGAGATAAAACACCTCGTCGTCTAGAGGATCGCTCGCTCGTAAGTCAGACGAAATTGACGGTATCATTGTTGTCGTTCTCTGTTCGTCAGGATTATGATATTCCCAGCTTTCACAATACAACCTCTTCAACACATAAATAATTCGACAAGAAGCGCCCGACGCTGCGCTGGTTCCAGACACACGAAATTGATTACGTCTAAAATATGATTAATCACAGACCATCACGTTATCTTACCGAAAGACCAAACGTCGGCGCAATTTATTTCCTCCAAATTCAAATCGTCGCCGTCGTCTGGCCTCTATTGAATTTTTCGACGCGTGGGAATTTTAATGACGACAGGAGCGATATTAAGGATAAGGGAGTTTATTTATTATGTGAAATCAGCGTTACCAATCTCCACTTTAATTTATAATGGGTTTACTGAAATGGCGCGCATCGGTTTATATTAGACACATCAAGAGTCAAGGTTGATCGGGAGCCACAAGACAAATATGTGTGCGAGGTCAATAAATTTACATGAAAAAGGATGACCGGGAACGTTTCTGACTCACAAATGAGTTTCGAGTTTTAAGGGTCGAGGATTAGGAAGGATTCCGGCTTAGTGCCGTCAGTTTTAAGACACTGTTGTAAATGCCTATTTTTACTACCGCCTTAACTTGTCGTCACGTAGACATAACTGTGGCGTCGAGCATATTATATGAAACGTAAATCTGTTATCCTAATTGCGAACTTTACGGTCATACTTAGAAAGGACAATTGGCCGCAAACTACACGTTTATTGCACAAAACCTGGGGTTGAAACCATAATTAAAATCTACATAATTGCAGTCAGAGGTTAGAGCTTCACAAGACTTTCTTCAAGTCTTCCTTCAAGTTTATGGCACGTGCAAGTTCGTGCGATTTGAACGAAGTCTAGGAACCCCTTTAGTTGTTTGATCGAATACCAAAAGAGCAGTCAAAAATGCCTAATCACTGAATTTTAGAAAGTCATAAATCGCCCATCTGCTTACTACCACCTAAAAGTGTTATTGTCCTCGACAAATCTGTCTGGCTCTTTAACGCACAAATAATAATTAATTAATTAACGCGTTCTTTACTCCCGTTTTTCTCCAACACAGGTAATTAATTTCACACAGGGACTTGATGAAAATAAAACATTAATTTTGTTTTTGTTCTGAAGAATATGATAATTTAGAGATTCTTCTCAGGCAATTAGTGTAGGTCATGGTTAAACATAATTATGTAGCATCAAACAAATTTCGTATAGTAAAGATAAGAAATCACACCCACAAAGATATTGATACTTATTTCTATCCACCCCTCAAAAAATATCTACGAGAGAGATAAATCACTACTGAATGTTATTATACAGAGTGGTCTCCAATTACGACTAAATGGCTTTCGTTGGTACAGTGAAACTTCGTCAATCGTGTTTGTGCTTTATTGTGTAGCACTGACAATTATCTGAGTTGGCGAATCTTCTGCCATGAAGATCTAATTTAGAACGGTACGGTGGGTAACCTTTATTCGGATACTTAAATTCTCGACGTTCTTTAAAACGAATGAACTGTACGTTTCCCTGAAATAAGCACAATGGTAATTATAACACTTCAGGTAATTAAAAATTTCTACATTTACCTGGAATACGTTAATTAGTGTCATTTCCGTTACTTCATCGGAAGCATCACGAACGTTGTAATTTTATAGTACAAAATGGACGTGGATTAGTTTGAGTTTGAATTCGTATTTTAAAATTGAAAATATGGCAGTTAAATACTTGGTTTCATGAAGGTTTAAATGAGAATTTCATTTTACCAATTAATTTGTTTTATTCTACTGTAGAATGGATTGTAGTTTAGGTTGTAACGGCATGGTCTCTATTGTTTCCGTTTGTATTTCGGAATGTTTACAATCCTATGTGTTTATACACATAGAGTAAGGAGTTTGTCTTCTATGATATAAGTTAATGGATGTTCAATTAAAAAGTTCGTCTAGAAGACTTTGCCTTTTCACAATAATTTACATCAAACGTGAACATTTGACATTTTTTGTAGCAGGAGGCAAATTTCTGTTGTTGTGATAACTTTCCCACTAACTAATTTTTGTTTATCTAAATGTTTTCCCAAAACAGCGAAAAAGACAAAGGAAATTGAGTAAATTTGAGGTTACTATGAAACAAGCCGCAGACATACGCTTCTATCGCTATCTTCTTCTCATAATTTTACGTATGTAAGTTAATAACACCCAACAACCACTGTGCTATTGTACAGAGTTATTTACGAAATAATACAAGTCTGACGAAATTTTTGATGCAACCAACATAATTATTGCATCTAGGTTACATTGATTAAAAAAAAATGTCAAGAAAATCCCCGTTGAATTCTGGGAGGCCATTTTCAAAATATTATTTCTCTTAACGTCTGGTGTGGAATTTTGGGAGATAATTGGGCTACATTTTTTTTGCGAAAGATTGACTGATCGCGTTTATCTGGATTTTTTACAAAATACCCTGCCTGTTTGATTAGAAAAGGTGATGTGCGAAGAAACATGTGGTTTCAACAGGATGGGGCGCATCCACATTACCACAGAGGTACGGGCATATTTAGATGTGCAATTTGAAAATAAGTGGATAGGGAGGGGTTACGTAAACACTAAACTTGGTCCCCTCGGAGTCCTGACATGACCCCTCTAGACTATTTTTTGTGGGGAATGGTGAAGGATCGCTTTACAGAGCATTGCACTCGTTTGCCGATCTGTAACTCCAGCAATTTTTGCTCGGGCAAACGGGTACACGTTCTCAACTAATTTATTGTTGCATAAGGGCCGATTCACAAGAATACAACAATTTTAAAACTGAATGCAAATTTAAAATTTTGACTGACACACTGAAACTGACAATATCTAATGTCTTCTAATTGTGCACACTACACTATTGTTTTTTGAATCCATGTAACCTGTGCAAATGCGATGTTGGTTCCATCGAAAAGGCCCTCTCCAGTACTACCGAGACAGGGCGAGAACGAGCCTTTCTTGTATATTCGTCGGCATATTCGCTTTCTACCCGAATTTTGGCTGTCTCCGAGGTCAGCGACAAAGAATATTATTGCTGAGACAAATAATCATCCACACTCTTGAGCGCATCTACCTGCCTATATAATAGATGGTCATCCATCGAGTGGTTGGCTCTAATTTTATTGGGGGTAATTGTGCCCGGTAAACCATTGCCGCTTTATTATTTTTGGGCCATAATTGTGTTTACACAAATATTTTGAAAACATTTTACCTTCACGAACCTCATTAAATGTTTCCAGGGGGTCGAAAGACCAGAAATTAATTTTCTTTTAGCCACTTAGCCAATGTGCATTGTGTCAACCTCCAATAATGGCCTTTGATTTCCTCAGCAAACTAGAGGCTCATGTTCATCACCACTTTGAAAGTATATTAACAACTCATCATCTATTCTTTTGGATGTTATATGCTTGTCTTTCGGAATGTTTATACACATTTGTCACATACACTGTTTACAAAATAATGGTATTATCTTTTGTATCATCATTTAGCGACCTCTCTGTTTTACCTATTCTTGCAGAATAATCGTAATAGAAATTTTTACTAATTATGGACTTTCGCCAAGTCGATACTTTTTCTACTGTTACAGTTTCTGAGTAAAACCAAACCTTGACGTGACTAAAACTATAAATAAAAAACGTAATTTGTAATTGCTCAGTCATCGCCCCTTAGGGTAACATAAAAATTTATCCCCGTTCAGTTTTTAAATGGAACGTGCTCGACACATGTGGTGGATGGGAGAAAAGTGGTTAAGTTGACTCAACTTTCGCGTTTGGTATTTCAAATATGGCTTCTGAACGCTTGTTTAGTAATAATTGCAATTTTGGCAAGTATCTGTAAATAACATGACAATCCTTTGAACTCACTGTTTTAGGTTGAAGGTCTTTGCATATTCCTTATTTGGAACTGTTCAATACGCGCAGATGTTTGTGAAGAATACACGTAATTTTTCCAAACCACTTTCACGCGATAAATCTCGACGTACATCGCAATATTTAAAATGCAGGAACTGTTGATTCGAAGCAACCTTGTCAAGAACGGCGTCCGTGTTCTTCTTACGTAATTAGAAATTCAATCGTCCATTGATCGAAATTTTTCACAAAAATCATCCTCAACGGAATGCTGTAGCTACTTGTTACACTCAACCATAACAAATAACACCATTACAATAATTATCCATTTGCAACCGTGAGAGACGTTCCTCTACCTGATGTGTAACGGTCCATTCAAATGGCTAGTAGTTGCTATTGACAAAGTGTAATCACTTTCCTTTGATGAAGTTGATTACAGATGACGTTTCGCGGAAGGTACGTTGCCACCTTCAAACCATTATCTGCTGTGTCGCTGAACCGTTACAGATTCGGCGGCTAATAAGAAAACAAAAAACTCCTTGTGGATTGAATCGTTAAGTGCGCCCTCGACAGACGGTTGTGCATGTGCCCAACAGATGCTCTAAGGTGAACACACCTGCTGCCAGACGTCTAGAGCTCGAAATTACTCCAGAAATCCACATGAGACGCCGGTCAATGATGGCGGCGACGGGGGTGCAATCTGTACCACGATTTTAGCTCAACAATATGGCATTTTATTGTTATAAGCACTTTATAATCATAACCGCGAAAATCTGTACTGCACGTTTAGGCAAATTAATTCACACAGAAGCTGTGTCACAAGCAATATGTTGCTATATAGTTACTCGTAAACTAAATTTGGCCCCAATCCAAACCAACGGCCTTTGGAGCTGCAAAGTCAGCGGTAAACTATGCTTTTTAATTTTAGATTTAAAGTGTTTAGCTCGGTCATTGAAGACATCTTACGATACGTTGACATAGAAACAGATAACACGTAATCCATTAATATTTAACATTCTAGATTCGCGGAAGCTTTATTGGTTGATATAAAAATAACTCATATAGACTGAAAATTAATATATTCATTCTCATAATGATACACCGTGTTACGTTTATGCATTTCCCATTGTAATAAATTAGTAATATCTTTAATAAAATATCAATACTTCATTAGATTTCCATCAATAAAATCGAATCTATATAGTACATTCTCTTATTCTGAAATTCTTACGAGGTCGGAAAATCGATGAACTTTCTCCAGGACAGAACATTTTCTCAGGTTCGTTTTTCTATTGATGCTTGTATTAATTTTCGGCACGTTTCGGATATAAGTATAAAGTAATTTAAAATTTGATCAAAATTTTATTTGTTCATTTTGTTTACGTGATTTGCTATTTAAAGAGCTTAACGGAGCGCTTAAGCATGGCATGTTTTTCTCAACTCATCTCGAAGTTGGTTTAGGAGTTTCGAAATTATTGCAATAAACTTGTAAAACTACTCGAGGCATCAAAAACTTAATGTTTATTAAATATTTAATATAAGCCCAATTGCGTTATAAGAATCGAGTCTGGCATTGATTTTTCTAGATAGTGTGACACACTATTTATAGCTATTTAACTTTAATGCATTTTTAGCACCCTATAATTTACCAAAACCATGATGGGTCGAAAATCTGACTACCTACTCAAGTACTGCAATTCAAGACCCTTGCTTTGGGAATATTCAATTCAAATTCTTGTGGGATAATGGTGTTTACAAAATTATCGGTAGGTTTACAGATAAGTATTGTTATTGTGCTGAAAAGATCTGCGAAATTTTAGTATCACGAATATCATTAGATAAATTAGTTGTTATCAGTTCTGAGATTGAAAATTTGATACATACCAAAATGATGCTTTCTTTTTCTTTGGTTGCTTTCCCTTTTAGAAGCCATTTTCGCCTAATTAGGGTTATTTTATTATTTATATTGTACAATTTTTGCTTAGTCTTCATTACCTGCTCTCGGTGCTATCTGCTCATTTACATTTCAAAGAACATCTCAAGTGCAAAAGAAATCGTTATTTACATTGAAATTTATTACAGTTTCTTTTTTGGCCCACCACCGATAACCTTCATACTGCTTGTGGAAAACAAATGAAAATCCTTTATTTCGATGCGTCATTTATGTACAAATATGTACAACTTTCATATCAAAACATAAAATGACTTTTGATTGCTTACATGACGTTGAATCACTAACATTATAGTGAAAAAATCTGAAAAAAATTTTATATTTATTTTATAGCAGATGTTTTTGCCTTTATTTGTCTCAAAGATATTCGCTGTGATTTTTTAGTTAAGGTTATCATTTAGTGAGAGACAAATTTCTTCCGATGTTGAAGTGAGATAAAATCTTCAATTTTGGCCGCGAGATGCTGCAACCTCGTTCAGAATAGAAGAACTAAAATGTCTGGGTCGGATTTGGTTTGTAGTATTACAGTGTCCTTTTGCTTTTGGGGACAAACGAACAACCCATGTTATTTGGAAACTTTAAAATTGAATATTGATGACCTGGGTGACCATATTTCTTTACAATAGGGACTTTCGCCGTAAGAAAATACCCGTAATAAAGGGGTCCACTCGTGGTTCACTCATAGGTCTCTGACAGAAGGTTCTCTTGCGGCATGTACATTTCTGCCCGGCGTTGAATATAACTTTTTTGTTTGTAAAGATTATCGCTTGAAATTTTGATAGATCTTTGCAGCTAGAGAGCGATTTTTTGAAATTAGTAAATTTGAAAAAAAGATTGCGGGAAAATGTATTGCATTGACCGCACGGAGAACGGGGTACAGTCAATTAAAACTTCTTGTCTGGTCAAGATTGTGGAATTCGCAATTTATTAAGTCCGCTGGAATCAAAATTGTCCTGATTTTTGACATGTGCAATTAAAACCGCGTAGGCATGTTTCACTGTGTGTGGAGACAAGTCGTTGCAGATTTCATTCCGATTCATTAGCGGCGTGTTCAATATTAACATTATTAACAATAATAACAACAATTAAATATTAATAATTAACAAATTCATAATTAACAATTATGTCTGATTTAAGGAATATGTCCTGTGAATTTTTAGCAAAATTTATTGAATTGTATTATAGATTATTTCATTCATCATCGTTTACAACCAATCTTAGGACTTTTAAATTATTGGATTATAGTGATAATTCGATAATCCTCTATGTTCCTTTTTCAAATATGTTTTAATTTTTTATTTTCAAGGCAACGCTGAATACTATTTATAGTGTCACATTTTTTACTTTTATAATGTCAAATTTCAACATGAATCGTTTTGGGGAACATTCTTTGATCAATTTTTTATGAATAAACAAATGCAGATATGGGGTTTGTAATAAAGTCTTACCCTGAAATAAGATGTCCTTTATCGATTTTTCATAACCGCATATTCTAATGATCAAAACTAAACCGGTGAAATTCAATAAAAGTCAAGTACGCTGCAATCAAAACTATCTTGATTTTTGGCGTGTGCAATTAAAACCGCGCGGGGATGTTAATTAATTATGTATTAATAATTATCAATTAATGAAATTCATTGAATTATATCATATATACCGGGTGTCCCAGAGGTGTGTGGACCATCAATTACGCCCTTATTTTGAAAGATATCAAAACGGGGTTTTCGGGGGACGATAGCCACACGATATCTTCACAATTTAAAATTATTAGAAATCATATACAGGGTGTCCTAGTATTAGTAGTATACCAAAGTTATGTTTTTTTTAAATGGAATGCCCTGTATATTAGTTGGTAAATTGAAAGAGCAGTTAATGCTGAGCAAAATGATATCAGGTACTACAGGTTTATTATGGATGGTTCTATTATGATCCCCGGAATATACAATGAAAAAGAAACATTTTTTCGAAAAATTGCTAATTGTCCTTGAATCTGAAAGTTTTGTTTATTTGTATTTGCTTGGTCTCATCGTTTATACAGAGGCAAGCAATTTTTTTTGATAAATACTGCATACTTATTAACTGGTCTTGGTCGGTCCGTATTTTGAGAGTTTCCGAATTCCGGAAGCTGGAAAGCATCATAAAAAATACCTGCTGTGTTTGTGTTCGCCGCACAATTTTATGATTTTATGATCGGGTTGGTCGAGAGCTTTGATTCTATACCTGACCACTGTAAAATTCGACATCTCCTGCGCCAAAGCCCACTGTAAACTGCGACATCTTCCGCTTCAAAGCTACACCAAATTCTAAATTTTTTACCCAAGTTCCTACCCAATTATACAGCTTTCTGTATATTTCATGCTTACTTCAGAAATAATTTTGTCGACAAACATTATTGAATTTTATTGACGAACAACAATGCTAAGGCATGTGAGTTTTTTACTGAGGAAAGTTTAATTCTTGCTACAGGGTAACGTCTATTTCAAATTTACCAATTGTGTGTTGTTTTTCAGAAAAAAAAAATTCCAAAGCCATTCATTTATACTCCTAAAAATGAAGCAACTTTGTCATTTTTTTATGAATAAACAAATGCCAATATCGGCTTTGTAATACCGTCTTACCCTAAATTAAGATGTCCTTTATCGATTTTTCATAACCGCATAGTCAAATAATCGAAAATAAACCCGTAAAATTCAATGAAATGGTAACATGTTTTCCGTGCATTTGGTATAGGCTCTATCGCTGGTAAATGACAACCTTAAAGCATATTATACAAGGGTGTTTCAAAAATAACGGACAAAATGAAACAATTTATTGTTTATTTATTGTGTATTATTCAAACGATAGTCAACTTATGGTATTATTTAATTTTGTATTCCATATTTTTCTTAATTCAACGATTAAATGACTTATATAACTAACCTACGATAGCTTTTTTATCAAAAATCAAATTATTGCTAATAAAAAAATTAATTTAATCCACAATTTCAATTACAAATCATGTCATTTTGTCGGCAAAACAACTGATAATGAGGTTGTCATAAAAAGGTTATGTAGAAATAATAATAATTACGGCTCAGCGAAATATTCTAATGTCTTTACAAGTGTTGTGTAAAGTCATAATTACGAGACATCTTTGAATTCGGTAAAAAGGGGTTGAAAAAGAACCATTACAGAGCAACAAAATATTTCTTAAAATTTTTGTTTCTCAAACGTTTTCTCATGAAAGACAATACTTCAGGTTGTTGTATTCAGGAAAAAATGATCTTTTAAAAAGTACTTTAAAAAAGTACATCACTCATTTAAAACATAACCATCGGTTGACCTTGAAATTCATGTAGAGGAAAATAATTTCTAGCGACTGAAAAACTTTTTTTTAATAAAATCTCTCCGTTTTTGAAACACTATAATATTGTATCTCCTTATGTACTAGGCAGATTGTGATGGGCTCCTTACAATCCAAGATCATACTATCTTTTTTCAGTCCAATTTTTGATATTTTGCTTTCAAAAGCCTTAGTGTGGTAATACAACAAATTTGCGAAATTCTTCCTGCCCCAACCTCATTAGGGGGTCATAAAGAAGTTATGACCTCTGCGAAAGTAGCGAATACCGAGAATGTCACCTATCCGCCCCTACCACTGTCTGAGGGTAGGACGGCCAAAAATTATTTTGTTTGTACTTAATCATTTAGTTGAATATTCATCGTGAACAGTGAATATTGTGCTTGTGCGCATCGATTTGTTTTATTGAACATGCAGTTATGGCTTTTTGGTTCGACAATATCTGTCATCTGTAAGTATTGCAATTTTTTAAGTAAACATTGTCAGCGTGTTGAAAATGATTACCTACTTATTATTTATTGATCATAATTTAGCGTTTTTGGCCGCAAATCTGAAGATCAACACAAATCTTGTAATTCCCAAATCATATATTAATCGGGTTGAAGATGAAAAGATGAAAAGCAAAACAGTAATACTGATCCGTGTTCCTAGATTTTTTTTATAATAATAACAGACTAATCGGTCCAAATATTTTATAACAGCTGTTTAACTAATTGTAAGCCTTTATTGGTCTCAAAATACGTTACTGTCACGCAATGATGAAGTATCCTGCGACTTTTTGGTCCCAAAACGTTAAAACTCTTTGTTATATCTAGTCAATTGGCCCCTTACTCGACTTCAAGGTGCGTTCATTTTTGTAATTTTATGGCCAATTCTTGTTTAGTTTTTTTTTTTTTTAGAAAACATCGGTACCGACAGAAAATTTAATACCACGTGATTATTTATTGTTGAATTTTATTAACCTTAAATTCGTGCTCTTGATTACTCTGGGTGCCCGATTACTCTACCCGAATCTAAAAACATAGACACATCTAATCATAATATTGTGATCATTTTAAACGGATTTGCGAAATTCTACCTGCTGAAACCTGATTACAGGGCCGTGAAGTAGGTACCTACTTACCGCTTCTGCGAATCTACCCCTCCCATATTTTTAAGGGTGGGAAAGCCTAAATTTGTTTTGTTTGTACTTCAAATCATTTAGTTAAATATTCATCATGAACGGCGAACGTTGTGTTTGTGCGTATTGAACACCCAATAATGCATTTTCGGTTTTTCGACAAGTCTCATCTGTAAGTATTGCAAATCTTTTATTTATTATCGACCGGGTATAATTCTGAGCACATTTTTTTTACATCTGATAAAGCTGTTTTCGAAAGGTGTCTTCACAAATGCTTTTCAAGATTAGACTAGAATGTCTATAATTATGTAAACAAATTAATACATAGAGATCGAAAACTAATGTAGTCAAAGTTGGCCATGCAGGAAAAACCGCTTGTCGTAATTTAATAGTATTAGTTAGAAAACGTCAGACTTAACACAGTCAGTCAGTGACACATTAAATAAATAATTCTGTTAAACTACGACAAGCGGCCTTTTCTGCATGCCCAACTTTGACTGATTTAGTTTTCGATCTTACTGTAGACTAACTGAACGGGAATCGCAAGAATCGCCAGTATGTAAGTAGTCATGAAGTTTAAGGAACATTCGAAATTCTCGTTAGTGAACATTTCTGTCCCAAAAAAAAATCTAGTAATTATAGCCCCAGAACACTTGAGGACTTGATGAAATTACGTCAGGGAAGACTAAACTTTGATGTGAGCTTTTGGTCCCAGAATGTTAAATCTTGTGTTAATCGATACAACATTTTAAATTCATACTTGCATACTGTGCGATCGAAGCCTTTTGCCTTTTGACCACTTCGAAGCATTTGACACCAAACCTACTACAGACGATAGAAAGATTCTCGCGGTGTGTAATTCATGCAGCCTAAGTATGTACATTATCAACAACTGTGGTAATGAATACGAGAAAGCCATTTAACAAATCGCTCCCTCGGAAAGACAGGGGTGAGTAAAACATGTGGGGAAAGCCATGAATAGGTCTGCGCGAGAAGCTGTCCGCCTGTCAGATGCTCTCGTATAAAACCAAAGAATCCCACATGTAGCGCAATGTAGTAGAATTACTTTTGATTTGTTATTGACAGTATCGCTGTTTGTTATCTGTTTTTGTAAGATGATGTCCTCTGTCACGCGTGCGAGGCCTGGCAGTAATTCGCTTGTGTAGTGTATGTTCTAAACGCGAGCCCGCGCACACCTCCTTCCTCTCGTTAACGAGAATGTGACGTCGGATCGCTCGCGTCATGACTCCGACTCTGACACACAAAGTTATTTCGCATCGAGTCTGTGAGAAACTGTTAAACCTGGTCTTTGCTCGGGTTTAAAGCGTAATTCGGAAAGAAAAGACCTTAAAGATCAATTGCGTCGATATGTAGTGAGTTATCGGGAGGTACGCCCTCTGGTGCTGTGAAGTTTCGTAGCCTTTTGATTGTGTGTGTGTGGCTGTGTGTGCTGCCTCTTGTGTTTTATTGCACTTGTTGAGTGTTTGTTTCCATTGCAGCGTGGAAAGAGACCGCCTGCGAGAGCGGGAGAGGCAGGCCCGGGCACAGATGACTTCGCAAGTGGACGACCAAGGGTCCTTTCTTTTTCGGGCGCCCATCCGGGTAAGTGAAATGGATTTTTTTTCAGGACAAAGATTATTTGGGATTTTGGTACAAGGCCGAGTATTATAAAAGAAATGCACGACGTATATGACTTGAGGGTTAAAGAAGTGAATCATGCGATTCAATGATCATTTCTTTGAAACCAACAGCAGTTTGCATTAATTAACTAAATGTGGTCTAAACGAAAGTATAAACAAATCGTGACTTAAATATCGCGAATCTCGCATCTCTCAATTAGGAAAATTGTCACAGTCATGACCCATATGGAATTTCACAATTTCCGCGGAAAAGACGCATTGCCTATTAGGGAAATAAAGCGCAAATGAATTATTAAGAATATTAGTTTGTTGACATGTCATGGATTACTACCATACTGCTTTTATTATTGAGTGTCTAATTGAGTTAATTTTCCGTCAATTTGAAAGCTTTAACTTATGATAGCATCAAAATTATGATTTAATCTATATATTTTAATTATTATGCATTTATGAAAATATAACAATATCGGTTCTGCTCTAATAATAAATGCAGCTACCTGTTGAATGGTGAGAAAATATTAAAAATGTTGGTGTATGTCTGAAATAGATATACCACGTTTGCGAAGTTCCTAGAGTTCCCACAATAAGAAAAAGTCTAAACATATAGTGATTTTTAATTGGGTTCCTAATATGTCGTAATAACAACTGATCACTCAATTGTAACGTCATATTACGGTAGTTTATAGTATTGCACTCAAAACTACATGTATATATTGTTTCTTTGTTTATAAGTTCATGTTTCTTATTTACTATTTTCACTTGAGGTGAGAATGCATATCCAATTAACTAATTTGAATTTTGCACCGGTTTATAAAATGATTTTAGTTAAGTTGTCATTTAATTTCCATCATTGAGAAAAGTCAAGAAAGGTGAAAATAAAATTTAACAGCCTGTCAAGATTTTCCGATTTAATATGTGGGTCATTAATGTTTATTGGCGAAATCTGTTGGATGATATTTAGACAAATCAAAAACTATGTTTTCTGCTACTTTTGTTTTGGAGATCGTATAACCTAATTATCTTTATCATAACTATAAGTAACTATAATTTTCCTACCCCTTATGTTACTGCATAAATAAATGAAAATTAACTTTTAAACACGAGGTAGAATAACTTTTGCATTAGACACGACGGAAAAATGATTCAAATTTGAAAATAATTGTGTCATGTCCAAACAGTACGTTATTTATAAACTTGAACCCACACCTTTCTAAAAAAATCTGTTCACATAGACACAAAAATGATACTTTCATTTTCACACTTCCTTTCATTGGCGGTTAGTAAGTCAATCGTAACGAGCTGTGATTAAATTGACGACCACAGAAACTATCTTAAAAAAACTACATAATCGAGAAAATGGTACAACTAAATACAAAACTTTTCCGCTATGTAAATATTTAATTTGACGGCCTCAAATTTTGACGTTAAGTCGTTTTTTTTTTCTTCTAATTTTGCATGAACGAAAACAAAAAATACTGTTCAATACTCGTCCGCTGTCACTTTTCAGAGGCTCGGTCATTTGCAACACTCGGCTTTGACTCGTGCTTCAAAAATTGCCCCTGAAAAGTGTCTTGACAGCGCACTTGTTTCGAGTAACTAATATGTATGTTAAATCCGATTTTAAAAAATTATTATGTATCTTAATTCTTTTTAAAACGGTTAATTTCATGAAAACACTCAATAACGATTCCTGCAACCGTGTACCGTCAATTTTACATCCATATTTGCATTGTCTAATTGTTTTCACCGTGGCAGCTGCCATTGTAGTTTTCCCACTGGGTTCCCCTTGTATTTATTGTTTTACGCCTAATTTACGATCACTTAAATCGACCATTAACACCTCATTTCGTTGAATTTTTGATGGCATGGGCAACAAAGCATTTTGATCCTTGCACAGAAAATATGCTGTTCGCAAACAGATATTTTCTTATTTTTGATTCCCGGCAAAGTCAACCGGATGTATTTATGGGAAAACTTGGACGTCTTTATCTGTATCTTTTCTTGTTTATCGATTTATGTGGTCCTGGTTGTTTTATTGGTTTTCCCGTGTGTTTCTTGAGTCACGGTGCTGTTGTATAATGGAAAATTACCGAAACATAAAGCAGATGCAGGTTGTGCTCAAAACAGTTCAATCGGAAGGCGAGAGGAAGTGGAGAACCTTTGAATTGATGAGGTGCCTTGTCTTGTTGATATTAGATTATCATAATGTAACGTGACGTCAAGATAGGGTCTTATCTAGGTCATTTTGCAGATAGTTTTTAAAAATTACTTTTCTTCTAGATAATACTTAAGTGTGTTGTCGTAAATAATGGTCTAAGTGAGTAAAATGAAAAATATACAGGTGTAGCTATATGAACTGCCATTCTAAATTTTAATTAAGAAATATCTGTCTGATGAACGTGATGGGACACCAAACATAGTAAATTTGAAAAAATTCTAGCACTCCCCGTCTGTCTTGACAGGTTTTTGACCCGTCTTAATTGCCGTGTTATCGTCTACACCGACTATTGAAAGATTATGCCTCTAATTTAAAATAATTCTAGCATAAATAAGTACACATTTTAATCACAATATAAAAAATAATCTAGTGGCTTCTCTAAAAGGAGGCGTCTCATACTTAAGTTAACGTAAATAACATCATGTTTTCTCAACATATTTTAGTGAGTAAATAAACACATAATTGAAACTGGAGCCATAATGTTATAACTCGTTCTGATACTATTGTGCTCGTTGACACAGATATTCTATAATCCAAATTAGTCTATCAAAGGTATTACCGATTGAAGAAACATGTGATTGATTTTATCGCCAAGATAAGACTGATAGAACCTGATATGAAATTTTCCTTGTGGATCTCATTTGCAGCCCGAGCTTTTAACAACGTTTTTCTTCTGTTTTTCCTCCCTCTTCCGATTAAGCATTCCGAGCAAGCGACTCAGTTGTAAAAACTTCCCGCTTGAATCATTCATTCGTTTCATTTCGGAAAGAATTTCGCTGTAGTAAATTGTAATAAATCGAAGGATTACTTGAATAGAAATTAAATTTAGTGGCATAAAAGGAGCAGGACAAATAACGTAAATGAAATTGTAATGAAAGAGCGGCACGGTTTTATTTCATTTCTATTACCTTCTTTTTTCGCGTAATAGTAATTTGGTTCACCTCGCATAGTAATAAGCTCACTAATGACTCTCAATTAACGGGGAAAGTTGAGAACAAACATCCTCAAAAATGTGTCTTAGCGTAATGTATTGTCATAGGAGAAATGAAATTTACTGTTATTTTTTTCTTTTTGGAGCTGCTTGATGTCATTTCCCCTTTCTGGGCCTAGGGCATGCAGGAATCGCTTCGAACTAACATCACGCGACTTGCAACTAATTCGGGTGTTGATGAGACAAGAAAATTCTCTTTAGATGAATGATCTCTTTCAAGGCGCACCTTTCACGCATCGAGCTGTTTAAAAGTGCAATTAGTGAATGCATCCGTAATGAATACCAAGGTTTAGAGTCTCGTCTAGTTCATCAACCACTCGGCTTAATTGTTCTTGAAATGGTCACCAAATATTTTTATTATCTTGTAAATTTTCCCACATCCAACGGCGCATCCCGTTTTCTGTAATGAAATGCCTCTGGCGTCTCGTTTCTTGCGGGTTTAAATTTGTCGCAGGGCCAGTGGTGTAGAAAAACAAATTCACCATTTAATTTACATGTAAAATGTGCTTACAACTCTTCTATTCATTTCTGTGGAGTATTCAGAAGTGAGAATTTTGACACATACTGGCTGAATTTGAGTGAAGTCTATGGCAGCCTTTAGTTAATAATAACGTTTACATGCGAACCGCCGCTGCTTCAGAATCTCAATCTGAACCTGCCCATCATACTGTGGAAGTGTTTCCGTTGTGGCGTGTTCAGGACCAATAAATACGCTCGCCCTTACGAAGTTTTTCTCATCCGAGACCATCGCTATTTACGTTATGGATAAGTAATTATGTTAGATTAAGCCGGGACGCGAAATTGAAGCAATTAAATTTAGTGCAATGCTCTGTGGTCGGCTAACCCTCCAGTGTTTTATTACCTGGCGTTTAGGTACAGTAATACAACATGTAAAGTTTTGTTAATGTAATTGCTTCGTTTAAAGTTCGGGAGTCGTTTGTTAAATCGTTGGCGTATAATAAACATGTCGTTTTATACGGAACGATTTTCCCAGTCTTTTTCGCTTCTTTTACCTCGCGTGTCGGCGGTAATCGCTAAAGAGACAATTACGAAGTTCACGTGCTTTCATTTTAGAGAGTGGGCGATTTGGAATTATGAATACGACACGTGTCTTTGATACTTTAGGGGCAGCATTTATTACGTTTAATCATTCTCGAAGACTTCTATAAAAAAAAATACCAACAAAATCTAGAATGGCACCGACACACCTTAAAATCCATCACCACCTCCGTCTTGAAGAAGCAATGAATAAACTGATCAGCCCGCTCCCTATTATGTCATCGGAATTGAATTAATTTCTGTTGACATGAGCCGTCCGAAAGTAGGAAGAAGCGGAATATGGGGGCGCTCGCCGCGTGCAAAACAACGTGCTAACTCCACTTCTCTCCGTATTGATTTGAAGCTGGAGAAGTTGGAGGCCATTGTTGTTTGTTTTCGAATCTTTTACTACGTTTAATTTCAGAAGGATAATGTTTATTTTTGTGTCATATAGATTGCATAGGTGCATCAATGTCATGACGTTAAGGAGCTTGTAGCATCTTGACGTAAGCCTAGAACATTGTTAGTCAAATGCAAAATTCCATATACTAAGCTGGGATTTTTTTGACAATTATGAAAGGGATAATGTAGATTACGATGTGCGACATAAATTTACTTCCCATAAATGTCTGCCGCTATAAACCGGTCGTCCATAACAGCTTTATGTATGCAACTAGTTTGGCAAGATTTCCGATAATTTCATAATGCAAGGCAGTGTGTTTACTGACATTATGGACCAATTGCAGTCCTTACGTTTAATCTAGAAAAATCCAAGACTTGGTTTAGTTTAATTCGCAACTTTGCAACCAATTTGAATCATCGGGTAAACGCCACACGTGTGCCTTACTCACGTGACAGTTCTTTGTTTACGAACGAATTATGGGCAAGATTATTATAACGCATCGATTTCGTAATGTATTGTTTACTCTAGTGTTTGTACATAACAGAAATATTTGCTTAGTAAGAAAATTCTGTTACGACTATTTATGAATGGAATCTGGTAATTTGCTCTTCAAGCTGAAATAAATTAGGTGGCACTTTATGATCCTTAAATAAGACCGATGACAACATTAAATTTATTGTCGTTAAAAAACTTTACATTTTTGACAAGTTAAAATCCGAATACCTGTGGGTGCCTCGAAGTTTAATTTCTGATCATTTTATATGTAAATGGTTAAATGTTTTATTTCCTAGAATAGGAAATGTCAAATGTTACAAGTACCGACATGCATGCCTTATAAGAATCATGGCTACTCCATCTGATTTTTCATTTCAACATCTAACATACGAGATTAGCACGTCAGTCGCAATATCAGACATATATGATTTACATCAAAATAATGTAAGCAAATAAAGTAAACACCAAAGAAGACGGAATTTTTTTGGGACGTTCAAGTTTCTATTTTTCGAGGGAAGTTAAAGATCATTGTGAACTTTGCCGCTAAAGTTTCCGGAAAAGTTCAGAATATAGCACTAAAAAAGCTAAAGTGGTGTTGTGATCGTAAAAGACTTGGGGTGAAAAAATATTTATTGGGCACTTATTTGAGGAAAGGATCATGGAAATTTAATTCTGATCTGACCTTTTTTAAATAAAATTAGTCAATTTTAATTTGGTGATGGGTCCTATAGCATAGAAGTGTCATTCAGAGACCGTTGTATAGTTATAACTGCAAAATCTTTCGTCCGAAGAAGTGAACAATTGAGCAAGATATTTTTTCTTGGAAGTAGATCGGCAATTTTTTAATACCAAGGAAAAACCGATGCGATGCGATCTGATAGGATGTGAGCGTCTGAAGAGGATACAAAAGTTGGCCTGCTCCAAGGACGAAAAAGAATGGCGAGTAGTGGCAGTAAACTGTCTTAGCTAACACGATCGTGCAAAGAATTACTGGTTCAATGTTCGCACATGATAGATCATTTGACTTAGAAAGAGTTGGATAAAAGCTGCTTTTGCAGCGGGGCATGTACTATTTCCGGCTTGGCTCCAATCAACCTCGGATCCTTGAAGGAAGTGGCCGTCACTACATATTTAACATTACTATGGGAAGGCGAAATGCCCGGCAAAAACTGAAAACGAAGGTTAGACTCCCCCCAGTAAGACTCAAGATGAGTATCCGTGGTTTAGCGGAGACACAGAATAGACGATCCCAACTTTATCTTATACTAATGATCATCCTCCACTCTCGTTGCCGATAAAAGAAAACTTTACAAGCACTTATGCCCCCTCAAAACAATTCTACCTACGATCTCGTTGTCGTGAACTCAGAACGCAGCAGTAAACACATCGATAATTCATTATCCGTAACCGCAAGTAAAGTGTCGTTGCAGAGCTGCGAAATTGCCAGCAACCTTAGCATTAGCTAACATTTTATTTGTTGCTTCACAATTGAAGGTCATTTATTTTTATAGTGTTGAGCGTTCGACGATGCAGACAGATATCTACGTGTTGAATCGCACAATTAAATGTCTCACGAGTACGGGGGCGGCATTAGTAGGAACATTTATAAATTCGGTCGTCTAGAAGAGCGTCGCGGCGTACGTTTATCGACGTCTGCGGAGCAAGGCGCATACGTAATCGGTGTTGCGGTCTTTCTGTTCTTAGTTTGGATGGCTTGGAATGACGGCATTACCGTAACCTCGGCAACAGGCCGGACGACGAAAACGGAAAGAGCAGACGAAAGATGTAGTTCCATCATAACTTTGTCGGGTTTTCTTACAATCCAATAGAGGGAACAATGCCACGTGTCGTTGACAAATGGGTACGCGAAGGATCAGCTTCTGAAGTTTATGACATCCTTATGTGGTTGAGCGCACATTAGCAATTAGGCTGTAACAGCGGTATGAGTTTTCCAATATTTTCCACCCTTAGAACTAAATTGGTGCTTCTTGTTGCAAATCTTGTTTCATTTATATACCTACTACTCTAACCAAAAGAGCGTAAATTGAACAGGTGCTAACCACAACAAAATTTTAAGCTGCAATAAACTCAAAACTTGTCCAGCTTTTGAAATTACTCCAGTAGGACCTAACAACAGATTAAAGTAATACTCACAAACTAACTTACATGAAGTTTTTAAAAACAGGTCTTCAACTTTCAAATTTACTTTTTCTGCCAAGTGTTTCAATTAAAACTTCCTCTGGGTGCCTTTTAACTTCACGCCGCCTCTGGCCGATCACTTATTTGTTACACCCAAGTACCATCCAGACCACTATAGCGAAATGGAGGAAGATACTTCCACGTGATGCTTTTGTAATTTCATTAAAACTTTGTACAGCGTTAGCGAATTACAATCCCCTCGTTTATTTCCCAGGTGAATCGCGATCAATTTATCAAAGGACTCGCTCTGTTATTTACAGATTTTTCATGCGGATGGTGTACTTCGGTTTTGTCCCCTTTTTGTTTTGTTTTTGATCGGTTTTGTTTGCGTAGTCCTGTGTCGCCATTTGCTTATTGACACAAGTCCCTAAAGAGTTCACAATCGCAGAGGCGAGTCCACGTGGGGACAATGATTTCATTCTATATGCTTCTTTTTTCAAAATGGCAACTCCAAAACTTTATTTGTAAAGAGTAGTTGCCTCCGGACGTTGTATTGTTCTACCGCAATTCACTTTAAATTTAAAATTTTATATATCCTTCACTTTGTGACCCGGATGTTTATTAGGGCAAGAAACTGGTAGCGACTAGTACTAAAATGCAAGGAAAGTATACATACTTATATCAGACCAAACAACCGTCCCCGCAAGTCTTTGTAAAGATTTTGAAGATTTATTTTATCACATTGTGTCGGAATAAATTTAGAAGGTTTTAAGTCTAGTCACATTTTGAATTCTTTTGTACAGAATGGTGCTCAACTGTTACCGCTAATAACAATGATTTAAATACCTCCATGAATTTCAATTGCCGTCACTCTGCATATATTTTGTACTCCTTTATTTTTTTAACTTTAATTTACATGTACGTATATGAAGTAGACATTCAGTAACTGGCATTTCCATCTTTTTGGATATCTACCGATTGACATTGAATTTCGTTCCTTCTCAGTTTAATTACACATTTATAATTAACGTTTGTGGTGTTTCTATTGTTCGACCAGAAACAAAGCGTGATAAAAATCAGAACTCCACCTTAAAAGGGTGAAAAACGTTCAAAGAGTACAGTTTTTGAACTCGTTGAAAATAAGAATAACCTAATTACAAACGTTGCCGTGACATCCAGAGTTTGCATATACGTGACCCGCAATGCCGTATGCCTTAAATTAAACTAATTAACTCGTAAATGACGTAATAAAACCGACAGGATTTAACTTTGACCCCGACATTTCTTCTTACGAAATATTCAAAAGCTCGTACATGTGCCACTGTATTTTTTTCCAATATACATATGCACGCAACATTTTTCTGTTGTAACATCAAAATTTATTCGGCATTTTCCCTCGTTTTGTCCACATTGTTTTAAAACGTCAATATTCTGTATAATGGATGCGTCAGTGACCCGTGAAGCTTATTCGTAGGACAATGAGGGCTCATTGAGATATTTTTTCATTTCAAACTGTGATTAACTCTGAAAAAGGTATTGGCTGAAATTTTCTGCACTAGATTGACGTCCAGCGTGCGCGTAGTGATTTTCTCTCAACACGAAATTGTTTGACAATCCTTGACTTTGCCATCGTATACCTCCACACCAGCTTCTGTTAGTTTAATAACAAGGCAAATATTTAACGTTTGCGTAAGCTGCCCTTCAGATGTGAAAGATTTTGACAAACTACTTTTTTCCGCAAATTGACTCCTTCGAAGCCACCGCCAAAACAATAAGAAAAATTGTATTCGTTTTCGAGGTGCTGATGCAGCTTGTTTAGTTTAACAAGCGCCAAAGAATGTGGGGCAATAAAATGAAATCGCAACAGCACTTTATTTACACAGTCGATTAGAAGCGAGAAGCTTTATTTACAAAGTCTCCATTGTTGTAGTTTTGATAATTTAACAATTTACTTCAATGGGAAAACGTTTCCTATTGAAAGCTTTGCCGGTTTTTCTCAAAAAGAGGACATTATAGGATTACTAAATTTGTTTAGATTTTATATGTGATTTCCATAGTGGGAAGCCAAGAAAACTCATTTCATTATTTTATTTAGCGACAAACACGAACAAACGTTACATAAATTGCATACGGCAACGCATACAAAGTGGAAAATGTAACAATGGAGCAACGGAAGAACGTGATTCTGGGCACGTCCGGAACAGACCCTCAGACCGATCTTCTTCCATTTCCAGAAAGGTGCGCCATCAGCTGCTATTAAAAAACAAGAAAATGGGGAGAACTAACGAGTTGATTATTTGCGCGGTCTGATTACAAAAATTAAAAACAGACGAATTACATTTTAACATTTTATCGGATAATTTCACTTACCGGGGAGTAATTACGCCGCATACTTCACTTTTTATTCAAAGGCAAGATGAATCTTTAATCGCATTAGGGGAAAATTTAGTTTGAGCGACTAATATCCATCTACTCTGCTTTTTTTAAATTGGTTTTACGGAATTCCATGTTAATTTTTTCATAACATGATGCTTGGGGCACATCGCAGACCTTGAAAGTTTTACCATACTTGGAGATTGTTTCTCTTAATTTGAATAGGCATTTTCCTCTTAAATTCAAAAATATCTTCACAATAAAATAAAATATCTTCGCATTTGGCTATAGTTAAAACGAACAGAAAGACAGTTATAAAATTCGAAAGCATATACATATATGTATTTTGCTATATGTAAGGTGGGTGGACCATGATGGAAGGCCACTATAACAAATAATAGTTATTAACAAACAATTTATTAAGTTTAGTAACACTTTGTTTTATTATGTAACTAATTGATTATTAAATTTAAGTTTTATTAAACTATGCCAAACGGCCTTGCAAGGAACAAGGCATACAAGGCCGATATAATAAATCAGTCGTTTAACTTAAAATTAACGTTGTGACAATACTTAAACTATATAAAAAAAAGGCTTTCATTACAATGAAACATTAAATACTTACCATATTAAATTCACATAAAGAACACTCAACGAACATTACTTGAACACTATCGTAAAACTAAGAATGTATTCCTGAAAATGTTTAAAAATAATTTTAATGTTTACAATGAAATAAAAAAATATATAACCGACCATAATGGCCTTCTTATGGGTTCGTTCCTTGTAAAGCCTAGTAAGCCAACTGTCAATTTTGTGATCGGCATTACAAGGAACCATTGGCTTTCCTAGGAACACTACCGATATTTTAGCTAAAATGGAAATAAAATAATGACGTCGGCGACCGAAGCGAGGGACCGCACTGACCACATAGCGGCACGAGCGACTCGCCGCCGCGTCTGTCTCCTTGAGTTCGATGGGTGTTGTATGAGTAGAAGGAATTTTGTCATCTCATGGCAGTAACTAGACTTTTTAATAATCGGTCTTCCATGGTCCACCCACCTTACCTATTATTGTCTTGTTTCTCCGGGAACATTAGTCTCCACGAGAGTGAAAAACCGAACAAGTGAATTGTTCTGGAATGTGAATGAAACAAAATTACCAAACTGGAAATGGGAAAGTGATCATTCTAGTAGTAATGAAATATTTGGTTTCAATACATAATGTATTATGTAGATATTACAAATCAAACCGGCACCAAGTTTTTCAAGTGATGATGGTTAACTTTGAACTAATTATCGACTGTTACTGCAGTTAATGATGCTAGTACTACGTATAACCTATTAGTTATACATTAACCAAAAAACTGGTCAGCAATTGGCGTTTTTCATCAAGTGAAGGAACTACCGATGTTAACATTTTTCACTCAGAACCCCAAGTACCAATAGCTGCACTTAATTAAAAAATAAAAATGAGTAATTTTAAAACAGGAAAACCGTAAAAAGAGCGCTGACGCCATCATAAAATAAAGCCTTTTGGATTTCCCTAACTCAAGGCTTCGATACCTCGAAAGCAGCTATCTTTACATCCAGATATGATGTAGGAGATATCTCTTCTCAACCCGCTAATTGTTCGTTCTTGAGCAAACAAATAAATCGTCCAACTTGTGTGTCTACACGATATACTGACATCCCAGAATCGTGACCGCACGTTGTTCCATCTCCTTATTGAATACGAAGCTTCCTGTTTGCCCTTGTACACAAAATATAAGCTTTCGGGTAAATTATCTCCCACATATAGAGTAAAGTGTTTGCGTAACTGAGAATTTAACCAACACCTCTGACGATAAAAGGTTACTGCCGACGCCAACGCAGCCGCTAATTACAAACTTGTAGTGTTAGATGTTCTGGAATGAAAATGTCAAATAGCTGTGGACGCGTTAAAATGACGATTGTTGTCAAGTTGTCATTTTTGTGCAGTCTTTAGAAATCGTGAATGTTAAAAAATACAACAATAAAGATAACGTCATTTAAATGCTGATAAACTGAACGGCCTTGTAAAACTAAGCTCGATATAGATGTAATGGCGATTCAATCCTTTTTCCGTGAAGTGTAAATTGCTCAATAAATCAATTCATTTAATGAACTTTTTCCCTGCGAGTTTTTACAATCACTTTCATATGACATCAGTGCATCCGATTGTGCAGTGAAGGTTACGATTTTAACACTATTGACTCTTTGTTGAAATTATTTCCTTTGTTGTTGTTTACGGATTGAGGTTTGAACTGATGCCAGAAGGATTAGTTTTCTCAGCGTGATTATCTCGGACAAACATAAAACTTGAACAGCGCCCTCCAAACAAACCTGAGCTTTTGTAGCTTTATCCCGGCAATAATTCTCATTACTGTGGTTTACAAGTTGCTTAACTGCCCCGTTCTTGTCGCTGGTAGAAATGGCTTTTTGCAAAATTAATCAAGTTTTTAGTAAAACGAATTTGGCATTGCTTAAAATTTTAATAAACACTGGATTAAACGGGGAAAATAATGTCGCTTTGATCACGAAACGGTGAAACCAAAGATTAATATCTGTAATTTGTTACTTTTGAAAAGTGCTGTATAATTTGGTTTGCAAATTGCTTGGGTTAGAGGACAGGAGTGTTATGTATGTGTAAAAGTAATTCATCTCAGCTTTGTTTCTAATAATAAGACGCATATGATGAAAATGTCTTATGGAATTTTGTATAAATACTTGGCACCACAGTGATCTCTCCTTTCTTCACAGCAAGCCCCAATTTACAAATTAATTTCGACTGTTCTCTTTGTTTCATTTTTAAGTTGATCGTGGTATTCCGTTTGAAATAAATCAAAAATGCCCATCATTTTGACAATTCTGTATACGGTGGGGATGCAATTTTAATGAAGAATATGATTTTTGCTATTTTTAAAAGCTCATGCGTCGTGCTATTTCTGAATAAATCGATTTTGTTATGAAAGGAGTTACGCAGACGTAATTCGTCCTTACATTGTTCCAAATTTTTTCCCGATCAAACCTGCTGATGAAAGTCCTTGCTTTCAGGTGCAGGACACAGATCCTCTCTCGCAACAGATCCAGAGCAAACTTGGCGACTTCCAGAGGATAAAACCGTTCATCGACCAAAAGGACCTGATTGGCGTGGACTACGTCCCGCCGAGTCCTGGCGTCCCGAACGGGCCGTCATCCCGACATAATCCGTTTTTTATGTCAAATACTATATCCTCTGGAGCGTCGTCGAGGCTTCAACAATCGTCAGAATCTCGTCCCGAATTCAAGAAACCACATCATCATCAGCTACACCATCCACACCCAAGAGGCGGTTACGTGAAACCCGCCGATGGGAAGCCGCCTTACGAGGGCAGAGGCGGATATCCCGGTCAACCCGTCAAACATGGCAGCGGCATTACTAATCACAGGTCCGTTGAGAGCTTTGCATTTAATAGGACGTCATTTTTGCCGTAATAATTGCTAATGATTCCACGTTTTTTGAAGAATTTAAGAACTCGTGGTTCTGAGAACATCTCGCGGTTCATACGTATGAACAAAATAAAAGCTATAATTCAATTTGATAAAGTCCGACAATGTTTAGTGCTATCGATTATCCCTCTTTCTGGCTGTGTAAAGTTCAGGACTTTCTTAATGAACAATTCCAGAGTAAGCTTAAGTATTCTTGACCTTACAAGTATGCAATTAACTTTCCAATTATATTATTTTACTTTAGTTTATGAATTCTCAATTTTATTTTAATCTTGGTGGAAATTGGCTAACTTACAGTTAGTGGGAACGAAATATGAGTCTTTCAACATTTATTGTTTATCGAATATTTATTTATTTAGTTTTAGTTAAATTGGGACTCTGAACTATGAAATGCAAAAAATCAGATCAATGAAATGCTCTGTATGAATTTAAACAATTTTTACATTTGTTTTCTGTCTTAACTACCACACTAGGTGTTTATTTTATCCGGAGCACACAAGTTTATGTATTTAGTTTCGTTGATAAATTTGACCATTTCAAATTACTAAGGCAAGTATTTTTAATAGGTCGAATGGCATTCTTCCTGCCAAAGGTCCACCTCAGTCTTCGCCAAATTCCTCGGCTACGTTACTGCCGTCCAACAATTCCTCCAGTCGGATACACACCAGCGGAGCACGCAATCACTCCCGCAGTTCTTTCGAACAGGTGAGTAAACAACAAGATCTTGATAAGTACGTAAGGAAGTGTGTTAACACAAAGACAATTTAACCATTTTAAAATTGACCATTCCAAATTTGGTATTAAACCCTTTGAACTGTCAAAGATGTTGACGTGTTTTCCCAACTTCTGTTCCGGTAACCAACTGTTGACGTTTAAACGTCAGCCATGTATTCTTCTTGGACACTAACCATTTCGAGGCGACTGCGTAAAGTGAAGATTTATTGGTTTATGAGGCCGATCGGAGGATTTATTGCTCCGGTCGAACGGTCCCTTTAAATTGGTTGTTCACATTCTGTCAATTTGCCGTTCAATAAAATAAAATATCACAGACCGGCGCATCAACTTCCAGAACTTACCTTGGAACCATAAATTATTCACGCTCGTTTTATGATCTCTCGGACAAGTTCCATTTTTTCTTATCCCTGTTATTTCTACGAAACCGTTGCGAACATCGAAATCTTGGGAAAACGTCAAGTTTAGTTGTTGGCATGTAACAGATACTGCAGTGGGGGCATCAATGGTTGCTATAATGTCTTGTATCGTTGCAGAATCAGGGACCTTCGGCTGGCCCGAGGGAGCCTTTGCCTTCCGCGACACCCAACACCGAAAATATGGAGAATATATTCAAGGTAAGTGCGACCCCGTTTTACGGAATCGCGTCTGTCAAAGACATGTTATGTAATTGTTTCATAATCACATTAGAGGAAATGATGAACAGACGAGTGGGTGAGGCGCGTATAATCGATGGTGCTCATTAAGCAACTGTAGGCTCGGTTTAACACGTTTAAGTGGAAACGAGGAATGAACATAACGGTTTTATTAATCTAAAAAATTAAAAGCAGATTCTCACCTTTTTCAGCAAACCCGAACGAAACATGTCGGCTTGAAGAAAATTAATGGGCTCAGTGTTAAAATAAATACATTTTATGTTAATTCTGCTGTGTTAGGTAGTCACAAAATAATATTTACATACATACAACACAATCGTATTATTCAATTTAAACAAATCAATTTTTTCAGCTGTGCAAAATACATTTTCCTATTAATCAAACCTATTATAAATTTCTAGGAAGGCAATAGAATTCCTTGATGTAATATGGATAGGGTAACAAAGGTGGATGGCTATATAAGGCTGTTAGTAGAGAACGCAGGAAATAATTAATCCTTGCAAACTAAAGTTTTAAAAGAAACAAAAAGGCAGCTGTTTGACACGAAAATATTAAGCCAATGTAGGTCCCTCCCGGTGTTGAATTTCATGCTAATATAATTTAGAATTTTCTTGACAAAAGAAATGATTAAAAAGTAAAATATGTAATAATTTTATTTGGCCTGTGAAGTAACCACCCAGAAAATTTGTTAGGTACATAATAATAGCCATCCAAAAAGCTTTAAATGATAATAACATTGATAGCTGTCCCCTTATCTCTATATAATCTGTCTATCGCTTCACATCGAACTTAAGAATCCGGATATTTTTAGAGCGATCAACACAAAAGGGAATGTACCTATTATAGCATATATGTGTTGTATTTGACGGTGGCACCAATGCAGTAAAATTTTGCACTTGTCACGCTAATAAAATCCTTAATTTTGCACTGTTTTGTTTTGTATTGAGTAAAAAGGCGATAAGGTAATGGTGTTACGGTTTGATACGCACCGAATTGCTAATTTCCTAACTGAAAATACACTTACAGCCCATCCCTCGATTTCATAGCGATTTAACAAACCCCATTATAGGCTTTATGATTGGCGCCCAGCGTTGCATATTTGCCGGAACAGAAACGAAATTATTTAAAAGCGTTTGATCGAGCCGTGCATTCGCAAACAAATATCCCATCAAAGCCCGACGGATTCGCTGTAATTAACTGCAATAACACTCGGGTAGAGCAAAATCGAATCTGTACGTTGTCGAAACTCGAAGATTTATTACGTTTGGAATCTCTACCTCATGTGCTGTTTTTGCAGGAAATGATCGAAAGTCGAACTCCAATCACTGCCATCGCCGCTACTCCTCGAAAAGAACCCGACCATAAGTTTACCTTTAGTCCCAGCTTTACCAAGGTGAGTTAAAAGTTAAGATATTTTTCTGCGCCAAACGTTTGATTTAACCTTGTTTATCGTTGAAATTTTGGCTGTATAACCACATCCTGTGGAGGAGTTTAGCAAGTCAAGGAACGATTGTCTATTAATTAGGAACACGTGATCGCCCTGCGATGACGTGTTGTCATCGTATAATAACGTGTAATTGGTGTTGGCCAATATCGAGATATACACACTGTTTTGTATCGATCTGTTATTAATAAATTACATGACGTGATAGTAAAATAAATTCTTTCTATTCTAGCTGACGGAGTCGACACCAGCGCCGCCTGCACCCAAGAGTAAGTAGTTTGCATACTTTTTTCGATAGATAGATGTAGGTACACTAAAGTAGTTGCGTCGAATTATTCCTGTCTACAGTTAACCTTGATTCAGTAGTAACCATAAATAAGTAATGTGCTAAGTTGTGCACTGTGCGTCCATTACGAGGCCATTTTGCCCGAAATTATAGGTGTGAACGCTAGCGTGAGAAAACCAAAAAAGAAGACGAGATGCTATCTGTCTTTTTCGCTAAATAAAGTGCGTCATAAAGGTAATGACAATTAATTATTGCATGTGCGCGTCAAATGACCACTGACATAATGGTTTTCTTCACTACATTTAAAATGAAAAGTACGTATTACAAACCGATAAAAACAGGTAATAGAAGTGCATACAAAGTTGGTTGAAACAACTAATCTACAAAATTAATTTCATTATTACGATTGTTGCTCCTCAATAAATTATTTTTTTATTTTGAGTTTGAGGAAAACTTGTGTCTGTTTTCGTGACAATCGAATGTTTATTCAATTTGAATGGTGTCGATGTTTTGCCTTTATTTGCAATGGAGTTTAGAAAAACACAAGAAAGTCTTTGTATTCTAAATGCTATTCCTATCAGTACAGCTGCATTTGTGCTTGCTTTGGTTCTACTAGTGTGAGAGCAATCGGATGTACACTGCACCGTTGCAGAATTTATCCCAGGTCAAGGTTATATTCTATGCATATCGTCAACACTCATTAGAGGTAGCGTTGATGGAGCTTTGCCTGAGCCAGACGGTGCTAAACGAATATTGCAAACGCTAAATTTTTAATCAGTCTTCCGTTTATGTTTTGCTTCTTTGGAAATATAAACTGTAGTCATATGAGACTGAGGGATAAAAGTAAAAGACATTATATTATTGTAGAGTATAAAATATTACCTAAATCCCTTATTAGTTTCTGATATAGCAGTAAAATAAGAAGAAAGAAAGAATTTTGATGAAATACCACTATCTCATTTATGCAGTTTTTGAATATGACTTCATTGTCAAGTACTTGCCAAATAGTAAAAAAATATTGTATGTATTAAGTTAAGCATGATTCTCCTTTTTAATCTGTACAACTTTGATTTTAAAAGTTTTTTTATATGTAAAATTCCTGCCTCAAAAGCCAACCTGTATAATGAAATGAATCCACAATTTAATTTTATGGCAACCATATCGTGTGCCTTATTCGACGCCACAATAAATAAGCTCCTCCCCTATGTCAGATTCCAATATGTACTGTGTTAATTATCAAGCTACCATTGGCCACTACACACAGGAGCATTCTTTAAACTTCCGATCTCTAAATTAAGTCATAAATTTAATTAATACCTACATTTCCTAGTAAAGCCTCCAAAAATAAACAATCATAACAAAACGTAGTTTTCCTGGTGTAAGTGGAGGAAATAAGCGGTCGACGCACTCGCATATCGCCTACTGTCTATGTACGCATAAATGTTACGCAAAATCGTAGTAACGGAAGCTCCTGGCTACCTAATCATGACCTGGCGGTAAACAGCGCACAGTAGGTAACCTCGTTTTTAAATTTTCAAAGTTCCCGCCCTCTTCTATTAATGAATTAATCAAGCGCCCGCAGCCGCCTCCGATGCCCACTGCCCTAATTCGTAGCGCGTGCTGTGCGTAGTCGTCATAGCAACGCACGTTCCCGCTCAGGGGGTTGTGTACATCGGTGGGGCAAAGAGGGTGCGCGACGCCGGTGCAACCGAATGCACACACGCTGTAAGAGTGCAGTTTGCGGACCGTTGACGAGTGGTGTGGACGTGCACCATGCTTGTTATGTAATGGTGGTCGTAGACGCGACGTTCGGCGTAGCTGTCTGTGTGAGAGAGGCGTCGTGACGCCTGTGGCGCAGTTACCAAATCACGTTACCGTTGCCGTTTTTGAGTGTTTTTGTTTGTGTTTCGTTCGGACGTGCCTTTGTGTGGCGCGTCGACCACATGGTTGCGCATAAGTGTAATGCGCAGTGGTACTGCCGGGCAATGCTGCTTCGGTACCGTCCTGGCGGCGTTGCCAATTCGCGGGTAATTACCCAAATTGTGAGTATGTATTTGTAATTTCGTTAAAAAATATCCAGTTTTTTCTCATAATGTGCAGTGGCCTTAAGCTTTAAGAGTTACCATAAATGACATTAAGTAGCTTGTCAGAATTTATAAGCCAAGGAAGCTGGATTTTTGACATTTACAGGCAGCTGATCATTAATAAACAGTCGTTTCCACACGGTATTTAACGTTCAAAAATTTTTCTTATTACATTAAATGAAATTTTGAATGATGACATACAGATATAAAATTAAATTAAATAAAATGACTAGTCAATATTTAAAATTTGAAAGCATAATTGACAAAATTTGACAGTTGCCGTCAAACAGTTGATTTATAGGTTAACACCACTTTTATTGGCGACCATTTGATTTTGCAATGGAAACCTACAATCATTCAGTTTATGATCGGTATATATATACTTACCTAAATCAGTAATGAAGGTTCATGATAGCCCACGTCTTACAAAATTATAATGACAATTTACCTTTTGTTTTTATCAACCAATGAGATGTCAAAATAAACAAGCAATAGGACAATTATTTTAGTAACAATTTTTCGAGAAGCTTTATTCCAGCGACAATTTTTTAAGGTCTAAATATTGCCGCCAATTTTTGCTCTTCAGATTGACTCGTTTCTGTTTCTGTATCGTCGCAAGAGATACTCGTGTTATCTAAAGCGCGAAAATTATTGTCGATAATATTTTGACCTTTCGTCCTATTATTATTGGAAGTCTGGTTCTCAAGCTCCTCGATTTTATTTCTTATTTCGAAAAATGAAAGGACAACTTTTGTTTTTCTTTGTTAACGACATGATGACAAATGTGAACTTGACCTGCATAAATTCGTATATGGTGCTTTAGAAATGTCTTTGTATGGCACATATTTATTTTATATATTTAAACAATGGTCGTACATATTTTAATGAGACAAACATAAGAACTTGTGGTATAATAATTTTGAAAATTGTCGCCAATCGAGATATCGGGTGAATCAATTAGACTTGTTGACATGCTAAATAGATTTTCAGAATCTTGCTGGGGTTTTTAAATCAACTTTTCATCAACCATGCGGCGTTTCCATTTTTTTTACATTTTTATTACTTACAGACGACTTTAATCCCCGATTAAATTTTAACGTCATATTAATTGAACCCTTTTCAATGTAATTCCGGTAGATATGGGTAGCTAAGGGTAGATCAGTCCCCTGTTCAGTCTTTATTTAATTCCACCTTGTCAGTTTGGCATTCTGGGTGAACCTAGGACACGAAATAAAGGCACTGGCAACGCCGCCGCTACGGTACCGTCCTGGTTTCTTTCTTTGTTTCCGACGGTGGTTCGCCTCTTCTTCCGCTGCCGCCGGTTGTTGACACAAAACATGTCGAAATGCTGCAGCGGCACGCCAACGTCGTTGCCACTGATAGGTGCTCGAACTAATTGTAACGTGGTACTACATACAGTTCGGATGGCACTGTTTAGGTACTGGATTAGAATAAGGAGAAATTACGCAACGAAGGTTAACGTACGCTACACTCGCCGACGATTACTTCTTTTGTTGGACGGGGTCGGCTCTCAACGGTCGAATCGACTCGGCATTGAAGAGGTACTTCCCGTTTGATAGGGCATTATAATCTCCCGAGTTCTTGTCGTTATTGACCAGTTAAGCTTCATCGTTACTCATTTTATATCGGCAAAGTTTCAATAAGTTGTCGGTCGCGTTGATGCAAAGGCTACAAGGCCGGACCAAAATACAATTTACCTATTTAGAATCATGCAGGGACCTTGTATTTCATGATCTTGGAATCTTCCAGTAAGTAAAAATTTTAATTGTTTTGGAGGGATTTATAACATCAGAGTGGAGGAGATTCATGTTTACAGTTTGTGTTGTTCAATTTGCCAACTTGTCTCAAGGTGACTTGATTTTATTTTATACAATACCAATTTGCGTCAGTTTTGTAGTTTTATTATTCTATTAAAATTGAGAGTTGAAAGGTAAACATGTTGTTTCAAAGTTTTAATACCTGACTTTCCGTGTATTTGTGGCTAATGCTGAATACATTATACATGTAGGGTACTATATGATTTAGGAGGGGATCATTGATTTTATTGTCCAGCCTCTACAATGGTATAAATTTACAGCTGTTCTGTTATGTAGAAACGCAAATCTACACGTGCAAAAGAATCACTAGAGCAGTAGAGACGGGGACATGATTTCAGCCTCTCGATTTCATTAGCCGCCTTTAGGTGATTTATGACGTGGCAGTCGCTAACTGGTTGAAATCCACAATTAGAGAAATAAATCATTTATATATCGTAACTTTTTTTAAAGAAATTGGATGATTGGATCTTACGTGTAAAAATGAATGTGATCTATCTGGGTGATAAAGAAATTGGTTTTCAGTCACAGTCGACTGAATACACTTCATCATCCATACGACCGCTGGTACTTCACCATTGCACATAATAAAGCAGGATAAACTCTACCTCATGAGGTTATGTTGTTAACAGCAATTTCCACAAAGTAACCCGTGCACTGGCAGAGTCGCATAACAATTACCTTCTTAGGAAGTTTAGCCGGATTATTTAATTTTGCTGCAAATAATTTTCGGAATCAGCGATGCATTAACAATACGTTGTGTTATTACAGCATAAACTATCCGCAGTAAATTGCCAGTAAATTTGCGTGATGTTCCAATAACGTAGCTCTTACTTCAAACGACCGTTTATTCTTAAAATATTCGACTTCCGCAACTGTAAATAGAAAAGTTAAAATAGTGGTGTCATTTATCATTGAAATTTTTTGCGATTATTAATTCTGTGTCGCCACATCAATCAAAAAGTTCTGAAGAAAGCAGCATCGCGGTTTCGTGGCTGATGAACTCAATTGTGAAGTTAAAAGACATAAATAAAGAATAAAATACTTAAAAGTTGTCGCTTTGACCAGTAGCAAGACTTGGAAGTTTTATGTTTTTGTGATACTTATAAAACTTGGAACTTTGGGCGTCAGGAGGGTGCCGCATCGACACAAGATTAAAACAATGTCATGTTAAACCACTCTTCATTCAATTCAAAGGCGTCAAAATGAAAATGAATGATGCACTTCTTCAGAGGGTATGTTTTTCTTCACGACCCCCCGCTGACAACTTCTTGGCGAACACATGCCGTTGAAAAGGATAACGAACGTATGAATTTAAATTGTCTAGAGCTAGTTTTTTAATAAGCGTTCGCATTTATTTCCGGCCTGTGGATTGACAAAGCTTCAAAGGGCCAGGTGCTGTCATTTCCGACTGCTAGTCGTACAGTAACAGTTCTGTTATTCAAGCCTAAGTACTCGAACGTTCTAAAAGTGTTAAGATTTATACCATAGTGTCAGCTTGGAAGAAAATCTCCGTTCTGATGAAATAAATGTCATTTAGTGAGTAGTTAACTAATGTTAAGTGAATCTCGTCTGCTAGCGTTTCTACGTCACAAAGCTGTTCTTTCGGCGCGCTTTTATCGATTAGCGTTGTATTTGAATTTAAATCATCTTCGCCTTTTCCAGCGGCACGAATCTTTTCAATTTTTCGACAAAAATTCGAGCGGTCTCGACGTTAATCTCTTTGTTCGCGCCATATAATAACAGTCTATGTTTCCTATACACTCCATTAAACCACCTGACTGCAGGTGTTCGCAGCTTGCTAACAGGTGGCCAGCTACTGCTCACTGTTATATTAACCATCATGCGGCCGAATATTTTTTACAGACTTTTGTTATTTATCTTCTTTTCTTTTACAGAACGTGAAAAGGTGCCCGCCCCTAGAGCGTCAACGTAAGTATGCAGCAAACACTTTCACATTAATTGCCTCCATCCAGCTAACCGATCAGCAGCGCGACTCATTAATAGCAACTTGTCTGGTAGCTTCGCGTGCTCAAGATGCCACTTAGCCAGACTATTCGATTATAAGCTATGAAAGAAAATGGTAGTCTGATCGGCCTTTGTCTTGTTCGGAAGATAAATGTGGATAGTTTGAAGTATACTGACTGACTGATACTGATCCCAGTTCTGACTTTCAATGCACCATTAAAGTGTTCGGTGGTGATGGTAGCACTAAAACTGACCGGAGGAGAAAAGACCGAAAGACCTGATACCGTGCTATGGTCTTCTTTCCAGCTCTCGATACCACTGATTTGCGGCCGAAAATTGTCTCTATTCCAGAAGACCTTTTTTTTAATTAAAATAATTCAAGGTGTGGCAATTTATATGTCAGTCAGTATATTTGCTCACTGTTTTCGAATTCTGTTACAACGGTAATCTTTTCGAAAGTAAAAATTACATAGTTTCACTACGCGTGCAACTTGTTATGAGGGCTTGTGTAGAAGTAAAGAAGTTATTAAGTCAACTGATGAATTTTCATGGATATGCATGTGGGCAGGGTGTACCTACGTCAGGTGCACACTGGAATAGGCACCTGCGTGCAAATAGGGGGTTAACATTTTTACAATTTCACTGAGCTAAAGAAGCCATGGTTATGGATCCAACTTTAAGTGACAACTCTACTTAGGTGTCAAATTTGACAGTGTGAGGAATAGGATGAACCTTTCCAAAGTGGATTTGGGCGATAAGCTCGCAGTTGGCACAGATGTATAGGACGGGAAGAGGATGTTGAAAAATACTAGTTTGTAGGTTAACCAGATTTCGTTGGATATTCTTTTATTTGAAGGAAGACATTATTCATAAAGATATATTTTTCTGTTATTGTCGTTATTAAAATACCACTAACTTGTCAGTTCCAATAAGTGGTCCACAACAATATCATGTATTTTTATAATTTAATAATATAAAAAAGACGATCAAGTAAGATATACAGAGATGCTCGTTCCCAGTGTAAACGTTAGTCATAGGCCATAATCATCGTATTACAAGATTAGCAAACACTTCACCAACCTAATGTGCACTTACCATATTTGGATTATACATCATCTGTATAATGCCAGCTATTGGGCTCCTGGATCATTTTTAGTACAGAATGAAAATTTCAATTTTAATCACCAATTTGACTCAGAAAACATGTCAGTATGCCCATTATTATTACCCTGATTTTCACTTAAGTATAATTAGTTTGCGCTGATCCTCTTTTTTAAATATGGCCTTATTTATTGCAGCACTTATTCATTTAATATGCACTACACAATTTATATCGGGAAAATTTATTTTTAAATGATCGATTGGCGGTTAGAAACACCACCTCTCTCTTCGGTCTATACATAATCAATAAGATGTCATTATCGAACACCGTTTTTTATTTATTACAGATGATAAGTCGGAAGCTCAATAGACATTACTGATAGGAAAACAATTATCCGGACTAATTACAGTCTTACTTGAAAAAACTGTGAGTGTCATTTATACCATCGAGGCGTCACTTGTCATTAAAACTACTCAATTATGCTAATTGAAATTACCAGTGGTAATTGTACTTTGAAAAAATTGCTGTGGAATTTTTTACTCTTATTATGGCATGACAGTTAGAGATCTTGCATTAACAGCTCACAATTGCTTTATTAAAACGAGGAATCCATCCAATTGTGGAGCGTTGAATCACATTGATCGGTTTATAGGTCTCCACGTTACATTTTCAGTTTGTATACGTGATACGTAATATGGCATCGTCGAAACCGACAATTTTTACCGCATCGCGTGCAATATGTGGGTGGCCGAAACGAGCGAATGTGAAAAGATAAGAAACCGTAAAAATACACCGCCAGATAACATCGTTAGTGCCCGGATTTTAAACAACCAATTCCGCTTGAGTGACTTCTTCATCATCTTCAAATTAATTACGGCTAGACTTTTTTGTGCTTTGGTTTTAAATTTAAATTAACATTGGATGGTTTATCTAGTAATATGAATTGCTGGCGTTCTGATACTTTTCGACAGTGTAACTGGTAGTGCTATTTTGGATGGTGAAAACGCTAATATTCTTTTTTGTATTGAACCTAAGGAATTTATGAACTTAAAACAAAAACAATGTGAAGTCTTACACATTGAAACCAACCATCAGACTACCATTATATGCGTCCCACAACCTTGACATTTCTACTTCATGCAGGTGCTAATTTTCTTTCTAATTGCAGTGATCTCAGAGATGATCTAAATCTATCAGATGACAGCGATGACGAACAAAAAAGAGATTTACAAGCGTCCAAGTTACCAGTAGAGAAGTAAGTGTTCTCCCATTCATGAATTCCCGTGATCTTAACAATGTCTTTATTCAGAATGGTCTCCCCGCTGGGTGCAACTCCTGCCGTCAACAGCTTCCCGAAGATGAGCTACGTCCCAGACCCACCGGAAGCTGCGGCATCGTCCTCCAGCGATTCAGGTTCGGATTCGGGATCGGAGAGCGATTCGAGCAGCGACGATTCGGTCGAAGATAACGTATCATCGTCGAATCCTGTGAAAACGAATGTTCCTGCCGAGACGACGCCTTCCTCGCCGCCCCCCGAAGAAAAAGACAAGAAGAGGTGGAACCTGGGATCGTACCTGGAGATCGACCAAAACAACAAGGCAGATTCGGTTCTTTCGCCCAAAGTACAAACTTCCCCGCTCACTTCCAGCATGTTACCGTTGGACAGCAAGAAGAAAGTTACCGAGGAGTCGGACGCGAGCGATTCGACCAAAGATTTAGACAGTGTCGTGGCCGAGGCATTCGCGACTACGAGAGTTCCGTTGCTGTCGAGTTTCTCCGATTCGGACGATAGTGCAACAGAAAGACGTACCAAAAGGCGGAAACGCGCTTCGATGACAGTTACCAAAAGTTCGGACAGTGATAGTGACGATGAAAGGACGAGAAAACCCAAACCAATTCCGGTCAGACGAGCAAGTCCGAGGACTAAATCGGTGGATTCGTGTAGTGATTCGGAAGCGGACTCGAAACCCTATAATAGTGCCAACGTCGTTAAAAAACGACTGTCTCCTTTGCCACAAAAGTCGCCAGAGCAACTGGTCAAACCGAAGCAGAGCAGGGGGCGACCGAGGAAAAATAAACCGGCTGTGAATCCTTCGGATAAGAAACCGAAGAAGAGGGGGCGACCGCCAAAAGTGCGGCCCCCACATCCTAACAGTAGTTCCGACGAAGATGACACAAACGAAAAGCCAAGGCCGGTTCGAAGGAGGACCATTTCGAAAAGGGACGCTTCCAGCAGTTCCGATTCGGACACGAATGTGCCCAAATTCGCAACACCGAAAAATACCCACGAAGACAAAGCCAAGAAGCCCAAAAACGAATCTGACGATGACGACTGGGGCAAAAAGAACAAAAACAAACTGAAGCAGAGACAAAGGACTGAGTCGGAAAATTCAAAGAAAAACGAACCCCTGAAAAAGGAGACGTTCCGACGTAAAGGTCGAACATCATCACACATGAAAAGTGCCGAAACTCTTCCCACAACGACTGATTCCAGCGACAGCGATTTAGGGCCTTCCAAACCTCGCTTACAACGAAGTCCCAGCTCTGGCAGTCGACGGAGCAGGTCTTCAGATAGCGACAACCACACCAGAGTTTCCTCCGTCAACAAAGTCGAAGTCAAGGTAGAAGAAACGAAACCAATTAAAGATAAAAACAAGAGCGACACGTTACGGAAGCTCTTCACACCAAAACGAGATTCGGAAGGTGGTAAGGGCGGAGGAAAAGGAGGAGGCAAGGGTGGAAAAGGTGGCAAGGGCAAGGGCGGTGTTAATGTGATTTTCGCGGACGGTGGAAACGAAAGAAGCAGCTCACCAGTCGAAGACGAAACAATGCCGACCATATCAAACCCAACCTTACTGTCACCTATCCCAAACAAAGACGTGAAACCGCCATTGTCGCCTTGTAACGAACCAATCAAATTTGTTAAGACTGAACCTGACGATGGCAATCAGAAAATGTCGATGAAAGTTAAAATTGGTTTGAGTCGCATCGATCTGAACACCATCGCGTGTTTGAGGAATAAACTGGAGGCTTTGAAGCATCCATATCTCCGTGAGTTAGAAAAGACAAAAATTAAACCAGAAACAAAAGACAAGATGCTGAAAGAAAGTGATACTGAAAACAAAAAGCCATGGCGGACCGAAAAGGAGCCATCGTCCGATCTATCCGAAATAAAACACAAATCAAAAAAACGGAAGAGGCGAAACAGCTCAAGCTCCATTTCATCCATGTCAACGGTGAGCAACATGTCACACAGCAGCAAGAAGCTGGAACACAGGAAAGAGAGGGACAATCACAAGTCCAAGAGGCGAAAAGAAGAAGCCGAACTTTATCCGAGATCTCAAAGTGATAATATTAGTTTAACGAATGCTCCACCGACGAACCACGAGCGGGAAGGTAGCAAAAGTCGACAGCTGAATTCGCCTGTCGACAAAAACGTCAAGTCGCAAAGTACCAGAGAGTATTATTCGTACTTCGAGAAGCCGGACGAGCCGCTGGAGTGCGAGGAAAGGTAATTCTTATTTTGCTTTAAATTGTATTTCTCGGTTCATCTTAATCTGATGTGGTTGTTTGTTGCTTCGTCAAGCGGCAGACTGACTTAGACACAATTTCAATGGACATGATTTATTCATAAAGCTTTCATTGTGAATAGCACGTTTCAAAAGTGTAGTGTGGCTCAACTGAGGCAGAAGAAGACTAATTGGCATTGACAGTCGTTCGCGACGGTGACTTCACACAAAGCTAAAATTCTAAATCTATAACTGTAACTACTTAATAATTTGTTCGACAACCGATTGTGATCCGTAAATATTTAGTTCATGATCATCACCTTCGGTTTCATTGTTTGTCTTTGGATTAATTTTCTTACTTACGACAAGATATGAGGCCGTAGAGTTTGCCTTCGTGATTTATCTGTTATTTGAAGAGAATTTGGGTCAACTTCTGCCTCTAAGGAATATCTGATTCAATATTTTTCGGTGCGCGCAACGAGTTTTCAGCGCTCGTAAAAAACGTTTCAAAATGATGACGGCTCATTCCGTTCTAAAACGATCTTTATCCTTCGCTTTTATTTTTCTTTTTTTACTTATTACGTATTTCATTTTAATATACCTACATTACGAGATAGGGTTCCGCAGTATTTTATAATAAAATCGGTGCTTTTTCGTGCTTCATTTGCTCCACCTTTTACTGTTGGATTTTCCGAGATCCTGCTTTAACAAGAATATAGTATATATGACTCTTTTAGTTTGCATGATGAAAACGCTGAAGTGTGCTGTTACTTTGATCCATTGTATTTCAGCTACGCTTCAACTAAGCTTGCAGATAACAATATCGACCACATAACAAAGTGCTGTGTCCTGTAGAAAGAGTGCTTATGTAAATGTTATTATTAAGCGTTGAAAGGAATTAACACGCAAATAGTATATTGTTGAGGAAGTCACGTAAATTTTAAACGTATTTGTTGCACGGAGTGGACGATCTTGATTCTCATCTTGATGATTTTTTTCAGAGCTCAAAGTCAGTACCTGAGCGACGCAACAAGGTTGAAACACCTTGCCGATAAGGAGACTGATACTACCAAGCAGTGCATGCTGTACCTGGAGGCCGTACTTTACTTTTTATTAACTGGCAATGCCATGGAACTTACTAGGGTGACTGAAAATGCCTGTTTCACAATGTATAAAGACACACTATCGTTAATAAGGTAATGTGACTAGTGAAACTGGACAAGACTGGTGACTAATGAAATTGTTTCAGGTACATCACCTCGAAATTCAGAACTCAACATAACGCGTCTTCAAAGCACAACAAGCTCGCTGTTTTGAGGTACTTTTTACATTGAGCAGAAAAATAATTCAAATTAATTTTTTGTTCTTCTTCCAGTTATCGGTGCCAAGCGCTTCTGTACTACAAGTTATTTAAGATGAAGAAGCATGAAGCAAAAGACTACCAGAAGGTCTTGAGTGAATATTTTAATAATAAGGTGAGCACATTTATGAAGACTCATTTATAGATTTTCTTGATCACTATACTAACATACTGGGTATAGAATGCATAGACATTAGAATTTTACATGTGAAAAAAATCAGAAAATTGGCTGCCCTAATTATTTTAGAGCCTTTTTGGATAAATGTACAGAATAAAAAGAAGTTCAAGTGTCAAAATAAAACAAAACAAAACAGAAGTTAAGTTAAGAAGACAAAAAATAGGAGTAGGAATGGAAATGTGATTACCTTGATTGATTTTATTAAATTATTCTGCAAAAGGTTTTCAACAGGCGGAATTTGTCGTCCGGCAAATCTTTACAAAATTAACTTTTTCTTCAGTTGTATAAATCTTCACTGTCAAATGAGAACATAGAAACTTCTTTTATTACTTATTTGGCAAGTAATTGACAGTGATGTGTCAAAATTTCCATAGGTAATGCTATTTCATAAATAATCCTTTTTTTCTTCTTTTTTACTGTTTTACCCAAAAGTTGTTAAGGAACTAAAAATGCATTTAGGTAGTATTTTTGCACTCCACAACTTTAATTTCTAATGTTTTGCTCTAAATAATTTGGTAACCCAACATTACTGTTGCATTTAAACGCTTTAGAAGTAATTAAATTAACGAAGTGAGCTAATTTTGCTTCTTTGCAGCCTGTCGCGATGCCCCCGGAGCAGCAGAATCAGCAAGGTCAAGGTACCCCGTCCCCCATGTCACCGACGCCGTCTCCTGCTGGTTCGGTGGGGTCGGTCGGGAGTCAGTCGTCGGGTTATAGCAGCGGCGAATTGGCGGCAAGGGGCAGCAACGTACCTGCGGCTGTGCCCTCTACACACGCGCAGAACATGGGGGCCCACGTTTGGGTGCCCCAGTCGATATATAATGCGATGTACAAACAAAACCAAAATCTCACATATCTTCTGTCTTCTCAGGATCTCTGGGATACCGCCGATGCTCTAGTGATGAAGGGTAAACACACAGGTATGTGTATGATGTTGGTGTGTTTTGGGGGTGTTATTAACGTGTTTTTTTTTTTTCAGAGTTCTTTATCGACCTGGACAGGTTTTGCAAACCGTTAACTATGCACAGCTCGCTAATCGACTTGGTGAGGTATATTCGCGAGGGCATAAAAAGGTTAAATGAAAGTTAGAAATGACCAATGAAGCTTGTAAATATGAAAAATGTATGCCAAAGAAGCACCGAGTCAATTTTAACGTCAATGGGAACCAGCTTGTTACTTGGACAGATTTTTACATTTTACCTACAGATTATATTAGTATAGTTGACTTATTTAATCATTTACTTAGGGCATATTTGCCATTAGATTGGTTTAATGTTGACTAGAACAATTGAGTGATCCTATATATTATATGACTTTTGATGTCGTTTCTAGTTAACTGACTTAGGGTGCAGTACTATAATAATATTTTTACAATGATAGGAAATTCCACGTACATAGTGTATATTTTTTGTAAATATTGTATGCTAAAGTTATATATTTACTACATCTGCTATATTTGTACAACGCTAATATAGAGGCCTAGTGAATCAAACTATTACATCTCACGTGGTTGTGGATGTTAAATTAATAAATATTAGTCATTGTTATTTTTGCATATATATTGTAGGCTAAGTGTGCATATGTAACATGTATGTAAAAATCTTGTATCATATTTTATAAATTTTAAATTATTTTATTTGTATTATAAGTATTTTCTTTAAGGCCATTTACAAAACAAAAATCAAATTGATATGTATAATTTTGTACCTAAATATTTGTTGTTGCATTATTTAATACCCTGGCAGAAAATCTTAAAGTTCTATTAATTTTCTTCCAGAGTTGACGTATTAAAGCACTCATCACTAAGTAAAATTTCACTATGATAAGTTCCCCTCAAAACATTTACTCATACAGTTTTAATCAAAACTGAAGGTTGATCTCAAATGTTTACTTGTCATTAACACAATTCTACTACATTGTAGTGAAAATTTACTTAAATGTGCAGAACAAAGTTTGGTTGCAAACTTAAAACTCCATTTGCACATTGTTGGTTACTGTGGTGCTATATTTATTGCGATCTTTCCTCGTGATTTGTAAATTTGAGACGTTGAAATTGAAACAGGCAGATGCTATGGGAAAGATCGCCACTTATTTCCTTTTTTATAATTTATCTTACATTGTTTTGCCGCAATCATGGTCAGAAATGGTACATTTGGCTGTTTGGGACCAATGGAAAAATCTCTGAATGTGTATACGATTGGCATGCTGGAGGCGATCAATTTGATATTAATTACGAAATCTCACTTTTTTTTTTGCCTTGCATTCAGTTGATTTTAATTTATATTTTCGTTTGAAATGTTGCTGTTTTTATTCGATCGTTTTTATTGTGAACTGTTTTACCTAGTTATTTATATCTTGTATTAAATTTGAAACCCTGCATTTTATCATGTTATCAATCTGACATATCGACTGACAAAATGATGTTTGTTTTCTCTTATTTTTGTTTTAAATATATTAATTTATTTTATATTTATTTTTGTTGTTTTTTTAATTATTGTTCATGTAACCAAACTTGGTCTCTGCTACAGTTGCAATAGGAATAAATCATAGAACTCCAAAGTAAACTTAAAGTGACCTTGTCTAGATCATAAATGAAATAAATACATCAGTACCTTGTACATATTTATACATAAATTTAACATCAGTTATACTTTTGAGGTGATGTGTAACAAAAGGACCCAACTTTTTTTTCAAATATATTATTACAGCATACATTGCAGTTTCACCTCTCAGTCAGCCCCGTCCTCCCTTCTTGCATAAAAATTAAAATTTAAATGAACATTGAACATGAATTTTACTTTCAATTAAACATGCATTACCCATTCTTCTTAATTCACTTTAAAATAATTAGGTTGACGATTCTGAGATGAAAAGGCTCATATTCTTTAACACACAAAGTACATGATAGCGGGTACCCTTCACAGCATAGATTGAGCTATTTTAAAATCAAAAAGCAATATTAAACTGACAAATTAAAAATTTCCAATTTCCTAGATTTTAAGATGTCTGCCAAGATTTCCAAAATTTTGTCGTAGGTACAGATTCTAATTCTGGAATTCTAATCTTCAAAGGTTAATTTGACAATTCCGGAAATACAAAAATAAATAAAGAATTTGAGATATCAAGATTTTAAAAAATCACTAAATTTTGAGATAGTTCAAAGTTTCCGAGAATAGAATATTGCAATTTTTGGGTTCTAAAAGTACAAAATTCCAAGGTTAACAATTCAAAATTTGAACTTCCAAATTCAGAAACCCCAAAGCTCTGAGGCAGGCATTTTATAATATTGCGAAATTTTGAAATTGCAGGATCTAGGTTAATAAAAATTAATGGTTAGAAAATTGCAACATCTTGAGAAACTAAGGGTCTTCCTATATTGTGTTCTTACATATTCTTCCCACCTCACTTCGCCTTCTTTTTCATTTGAGCTGACGGAGAACCTCATTTTATCCACCGGTATTTATGCTCTTAAAATTTCTACATTTGTTAGTTTTATTTTGTATTTTTTTTTTTTTTAGTACTGTTCATGAAGTTTATGTTCAAGATTCACATCAATATTTATTGTATTGCTTCTACATTTTTGTGTTTTTTAACTAAGAAAATTGTTATATATCATCTTCAATAATATTCGTTGAAATCTTCAATTCAGTCATTTTCTCGTTTAATCTTTCACTTTTCCGTTGATTCTTTCATTTTCACATCTTTCTTGTACATATGCGTGATGATTCCCGCACTTGCCAATCTTTGGGAGCTTTCTTTTCCTTTTAAGCTTGAATCATAATATCCAGTAATTTATGTTGTATTGTCTCGTTAAAGTATTTGCCCACCTCTCTTGTGACCTCATTGTGGCCCAGTGCTTTTTCGATATTTTTTTATTGTCTCTACTAAAGAAAGCGTCAGGGATATAGTGATATCGAACAAATAAACGAGTCGATGAGCAGGTTTTTTATTTTGCACTCGTTTATTTGTTCTATATCACTATTTCCCTGACGCTTTCTATACTAATACTCATCGTCCGATCTTGTAATACATATATAATTTTCATGTATTTGCATCTTCTGGAAGTTTCATAAAATTTTACGTTCATGTCTATAATTTTCTTCCCGATTTTTAACTTCCAAATTTATTAAATTTAGAGTAGGTATCCGAAATTCCAACAGTGCAAAATTTCAAGATTCACAGACTCTACTTTTAACAGATATCCCAATATTTAGATCACCAATATTAGAGTTCCAATATCACAAAATTTCCATCGCGATATTGAATATTGTGTCTGCAGAGTGGGCATATTGATATAATTATTATATAATCGGGATCCAAATTACGTGATATTTACTGAAGATGTAGCATCATTAGCCTTCTAAAAGAGGTGAAGATAGAGCCTAGGATACTTTTCAGCAAATATTTTAATAACTTCAACTATTTCTGTAGCAATTATACAGAATTCCGTATACATTCCACAATAATACTACATACTTAAAGGTAATTAACGCGTGAAGGTTTTTTAAAAAACTTTTTAACCCCAACAACAGAAATATATTTATTATTTACAAAACAAAATTATTACATCTTCTTATTATTAAATCACATTGTCATTGCTGCATTAATTTCATTGCCACTTGAGTGTCCCGCCTCTTCCGCCACATCCTGTCGTTTAGTAACCTCCCCCGCATTCTTCTTATTCTTCCACTTCCCTCCCCCGTACGGCGCATGACGCCTTTTCAAATTCGAGGTCCCGTCTTCCTCCACCTCAAACTCCATGTTGAGGTCGTCTCTAATGATCTTCAACAAGGTCGTTCTTGGTAATCCCAGCAGTTTGGACCGTTCCCTCAAGGACAGATCTGGAGCGTCCTTCAAGGACGCCCGCACATACGGCACATGCATTAATCGCGATAGAGGTCTTCCGCATTTCTCCCTGTCTTCTACGTTACCGACACTGAATAATTTTCGTTCCCAACTCAAAAATGTCGTTCTATTGGGGGGTTGGGCGTTGAATCTTGCGAGGAAATTCGAGTTTATGTCTTTCCAAGTTTGGTTGTTGTATTCCTTTTCGTGGACCCAGACGGCAGCGACGATCTTCTGCTCGTGGGTATAACGGGATGCATCGGAGCTTTCAGGTTCATCATCACCATCTACCCATCCACGATCATCACTCATTTTAGGGACAACACGTCCGCGATGACATTATTTCAGAACAGCTGTAGATACGACGTGGGGATTTTATGGATTTTGCGTAGTATAGGTCGTGGAGGACTAGTGGGCCGATTATTGCTAGAAATTGCGAAAAAATTACACCTCAGTGATAAAAAACCACGAATGGCTTGAATGTGAGTTGCATTAAGGAAATCTCTTATAAAACTTTTTTTATAATCAATTTCTTGGGATTTTTTTTCAAGTAAAAGATACAGAGTGCGACTTTACCGACAGTTTGACCCAGCACGCAGGCGCAATGACAAGGCGACGCCACCACGTATCCACGAAAGCTGTTTCCTTCTCTTTCGTTCGTTGACCGTACAACGGGGAAGAACTAAATGTAAGTAAATAGCTTTTTCTGTTTGTTTGTAAGTTTTTTACGCTTCTAAATCTTAATTAATTGTTTAATATGTTTATTCGGTGTCACAGAAGAATTTCTTTTAGTTTTAATAACAGAATCTACGAATTATACGTTAAAATTGGAAATTTGCACGTGCCCATGAGCAGGACGCCATCTTGAACATGCTTTGTTGGGTGAACAGTAATTTGGATTTTAATATCACTGCGGTCATTAATTTACCATTTATTTGCTAATGGGGTTTCTAACTATCGTTACCATGTTTGAAATTTTTGAATTTTACAACTTTCACTGTGAAGATAATACCTATTTCGTCATTGTTCAAAATCGTCAACTATCCATACCTAGTTCTGTCGGAATTATTTATCTCTAATAAATGTTTTTTTTTTAATAAAGTACAGTAGAACTTCTATAACGAATCCTAACCAGTCTCTTGTTTGTATGCCCTATTGCAAGAATTTCACTTTATAGCAATACGATAGAATATATTCCAGTAAAAACGTCGGAGGTGCCGCAATTCCCGAAATTGTATAGAATGTCTTTATTACAATGTTTACTACTCACCCCTCTAATCTTCCCAATGGATAATAATCATGCAGTCAGTAAGGCTCGTGTTGAATTTTACGACATTCCAGAGTTAAATTAATATTCTTAAGTACATTTATGACTGATCATGTGATTTGTCCAAGCAAAATCAATGAAGTTTCCATAGTAACATGCAACAGTTTCTTCATCAAGCAGCCTAGTTGTCGAAATTTTCTTCAACCACACATAAATTACAAACAATAGTTTTTTTTTCAATTTTTTGAATAAACTGGTTCATTATGTATGTAGCATCACTAGTGAAAAAAATTACTTCTTTATTGCTCCAGTCCAATACAAAATTATTTTAAATTGATTTGATGATTCATTCTCACCAGTATTTGTATTGTGTGTAACAGGTTGGGTAAATGTAGGTAGCTAAATTTACTAGAGATGTAAATTTTGGGACGATCGTAGAATTCACTTTGTGTGCAACACGTGTAAAAAATATTAGGGCAACTGGACTAGTTTGATAAATAGAGAAATTGAAAACTACATTAGTTAAAGGTGGCCATGCGCGAATAGCCGCTTGTCGTAGTTTAATTTAAATGTCAAATTTTGTATTGTCAACTTGAAATTCCATAAATTTTCATAATTCTGTTATAGTTTTTAACGTTATAAGTCCATAATGTCTCAACGAGTTACAAGTAACTAACGGACGTGTATCGTAATGCATTTTATTTCATACTGTAAGCCTGTTCATTATTTTATTTCAAAAATCAAAAAAATCACATTATTTTGTGAAAATCGCATTACCTTTGTTGTACATGGAAAACCTCACCAGCAGCCGAAAAATACCAAATTAAACTGTCCGGTAAGTATTGCTTAACGACTTTACCGGCTCTGATACTGTAATAGCTCACCTACCGGACTCAAATTGATCATGTAATCAAACATCTACCGGACAGTATGAAATAAAACTACCCGTCTACTACAAGCGACCTTTGACTAATTTAATTTGTGATCTCTGTACATTAAAATAAACCGTTAACTCCAATTACAAAAATTATCGTTTTATTCTTGATTTGCAGAATGGCGGACGCAGCTCCAGCCGGTGGACGTGGTGGTTTCCGTGGAGGATTTGGAGGTGCGCGTGGCGGAGGTCGCGGTGGACCCCGTGGCCGTGGGCGCGGCCGTGGTAGAGGACGTGGTCGTGGAAAGGAAGACCAGAAGGAATGGATTCCAGTAACAAAACTAGGCCGCTTAGTTCGCGATGGAAAGATCCGTTCTCTAGAAGAAATCTACCTCTTCTCTCTGCCAATCAAAGAGTTTGAAATCATTGATTTCTTTATTGGACCCTCCCTAAAGGATGAGGTAAGACTCATATTCATATCCATTTCTACAAGTAAAGATTTATATGATGAATAGTTTTATTCTTTCGCGGTTTCCACCAGAAGAATTTATTCTTATGTTGGCCAAGATGTCTGACTTCCCATTGTAAAATATATGAATTTTCTAGTCATGAAGAAAATTACCATTAATTTATTATTGTTGTAGGTGTTGAAGATCATGCCTGTCCAGAAACAGACTCGTGCAGGTCAGCGTACTCGTTTCAAGGCCTTTGTTGCTATTGGTGACAGTAATGGTCATATTGGTTTGGGTGTCAAGTGCAGCAAAGAAGTGGCAACTGCTATCCGTGGTGCAATTATTCTTGCCAAGCTTTCAGTTGTTCCCGTGCGTCGTGGTTATTGGGGTAACAAGATCGGTAAACCCCACACAGTACCTTGCAAGGTGAGGATTTTAAAATATACCTTTTTTGAAATACAACCTCTTTAATGATGAATAACATTTATTCTTTCGCGGTTTCCACCCGAGGGCTTTGCTCTGTGAAGGCTAGAATGTCTGATTTTACACAAATATTTTCTTTAGTTTTCTAACGTATTCAACTATTCTAATTTTTTACGTCTTCCTTTTTTAGGTAACTGGCAAGTGTGGTTCAGTCACTGTACGTCTGATTCCCGCTCCTCGCGGAACTGGCATTGTATCTGCCCCCGTACCCAAGAAGCTTCTTCAAATGGCTGGAATTGAGGACTGCTACACTTCCGCAAGAGGTTCAACCGGAACTCTGGGTAACTTCGCCAAAGCCACTTATGCCGCTATCGCAAAGACATACGCGTATTTGACCCCTGACTTGTGGAAGGAAATGCCGCTCTCCAAGACTCCATACCAGGAATTCGCCGATTATTTGGCGAAGAACCACCGTCCTGTGTCGGGACAGAGACCCGCAGAAGCGGGTGTCTAAAATTTTTCTTATTTTTGTTTTGTTTTCAGTTTTTTCTTTTATTTCTAAACTTGCTTTTGATATGTTCATGGGTTTGTGCCCGTATGCTTTGTGAATACTACAAAACCTGTTCAAAAAGCATACTGTGATGTTTATCCATGAACATATCGATGCACGAAAAATAATAAAGATTTGTAAAAAGAAATAAGAAATAAAGCAGGATTTTCTTCATTTCTTGCCAATTTTTTTACAGTTTACCTAATATTTAGTTACATAAATTACCATTTGAATCTAAAAATAGTAATTTGTGCACCTAGGCCGTAAAAGTTAAGTTTTTTGGACGCATCTGCTGTTTTTTGGCCGAGGCGTGAGCCGAGGACAATGCAGAGATGGCCAAAAAAGCACTTGGCCGAGGTGCACACGACGTTTTTTAGGCGATGATCACAAAAGAATTCAAAAATTTGGTCATAATTTTTTTTTAGGCGATGATTACCAAAAAGTTGTATGGCCTCTTTTTTGAAGCCGTAAAGTTTGACTTTTTTTGTACACATCTGTCAAATTCTGACAGATCAGTCCCAAAAAAGTAAAACTACGGCTCCAAAAGAGGCCGTAAAAGCACCTTTTTCGTAATCATCGCCTAAAAAGTACTTTTTTTATAGGGTTTTTGTATGGACCATAACTCACGGTTCGAACGATGGATAATTATGCGTAATCCTTTTTTTTTGTTCGTTATGGTAAGTTTTCAGGAAAATAAATTTCGACGATAGGACGTTTTGAATGTTTTCAATTAAAAGAAAAAAACAAATTGGGAAGTTCTGGAGAAAAATCTGGGAAAACGCCTAAATTCAAATAAAATCAAATGTTTTATAGCCACAGTACGAACGCAAAGTAAAAAACATATATACAGTCGAATAGAGAACCTCCTCCTTTTTTGAAGTCGGTTAAAAAAAAATAGTAGATTGTTTTATCAGGAGCAAAAGTGAGGTTTTCGTGGCAAGTCTGTAGGTTTGTTAGGTAAATACAGATGAGCCACGAAAAGCCACTTTTCTCCGAATAAAACATGCTATTTTTTCTTTAAACGCCGAAAATCGTCCACGAAATACAAATTTGACGTTTACTAACCTCATTGACATAATTAAATCACATGAAAACTTCAAAGCACACGCTTTTTCAATTGAGCGGCAGAAAAAATGGCCATTTGTCATTGCCTATTGACGTATACAATGTCACGTTTTTCAAACGTTTGAAGAAAAAAAAAATTACCCGGATTTTTTAATTCTCCAATTTTTCTTTCCGTAAGAACCTTATTTGGACTATTACGAATATTTAAAAAAATATATCCAAATCGGTGCAGCCGTTCTCAAGTTCTGCGCTTACAGTTGGGGACACTCACTCTACATTGGACATCATTTGTGACATTGCCATTTAAGATGTAAAGCAGTCTTTATATCATAACTTTATTCTTAGCTATTGTCAGCATGGGCGTAGCCAGGTACGGGCCAGGGGGGCAGTTGCTGGTTCGGGAAAAAATATCAGTTAGCATATCAGCGGCATGAAAAATGGTGAAGTGAGAAAAGGATTAGATAACTGACAAATGAAAAGGCTTTATTAGTGTATTTTGGAGAACTGAGCAAAGTGCAGAAACCTTCTTCTTTATGGAGTTGACTTGATTGCTTTACTTAAGAGGAAGTCTGAAGGTTATAAATCCAAAAACTCAGACGATGAAAGATTTCTACGGATGAAGGTATAACTTTTGAAATATCCTTTTATCGACTTCAACAATTTGTTTTCAGGTTGTGCTAGAGGTTGCAGAAGAGAAAAAATAATAGTATTTGCTTAGAAAAAATGTGAGAGAAGAAGAATTACTATTATTGGCACTTGTTTGGGGGGTGGTTTTACGCGATTTTGTTGGGGCATTCTGTCTGGGGGTGGCCAAGCTGGTAACACTTGGCGCATTGTAGTGGGACGGGGGCTGGCGGTTTGGATGGCTCGCACAGATGGTGCTTGCCGAAGACTGTAATGCCGTGGGTCAGAAGATGGCAAGTGATTGTAACTCCGCCACCCCGGTGATGACGCGAATGAGTGGGGTCCTCCTGTTTGTGGATGGGGAGAGTGAGATTTTCCAGGACCAGAAGGATATTGCGTTCCTCGGTGTCAAGGTCCACACTGCGGATCACAAAGGAAAAGAAAGGGCCTGTGCGGGTTGCTTGTGGTTTGGGGGCGTTTGTTATGGCCATGGCTGGAGGTCGTTCGAAATGGGTTAAAAGGATATACATATGAAGTGACGACCGTATATAATGACTTTGTATTGGAGCTCAAAATACGTTAGTAAAATGTTTTAGGATATTGTAGAGATCTTGTTCTCCTTCAAATTGGGCGTATGTTTTTTCATATACCTCGCCTGACGGGGCGGCGTATATTGAAGAACTTCAGAACTCATTTTGGGAAGGACTAAAATACGATTACTGATGTTTCAAATAAATTCTATTTCATAGCCGCCTTTAATGCACTTAGAAAACGTGGCCAACCGCCGCGAAATTCCCTATATTGATGTGAATTTTCATTATTTTGTATAAAAAGTGGCATTTTGTCGCACTTACTCATTTAGGGAACGACGAGCGTAGCGAGGAAACCCGTGCGTGCGACAAAATGCTTCTTATAAAACTCGTATCATAATGTACGATTATTTTAATGTCTACCTTAAATTTGGTTGCTAGCGGTTCTGTTTTGGCGAAATTTAAAATTATTCTTGTACTCACACGGTTTAAGTTTGGACGCTGAAATGTTTTTGGAAGAATCTGCACTTGCAGATCCATTACAGGTTTAAATATCTAGCACACTTCGTGAGACACGCTGTATAGCAAATGGTCTATACAATCAAATTCACTTATATTTTCTCCCAAATAATAATTATTATTAGATATTTCCATTTTGTTTTCTAGTACTTATTGTTAGTGTTCTTGTAATAACAATTTTCTTTTTCCAGTTAATTCTGTGTCAAACTTGCTCAGTCAAATGAACAAAACTTGGACTTTTATTATAATTTTTTTTTGAGAAGTGTATTTCAAGAATAAGTATACAAAATCACCCTTATTCACAATTTTTAGTTGCAGAATTCCGTCTGAATTATACTTACGTACATACATACATACTTAACTAACAAAAATATTTGATCAAACGCAGCAAATAAAAACGACATAAGTTTTCTGTTACAAATAATTTAAATTTTATTTATGTATTTTGCACTCTGTAAAACAAGAGAGAAATAAAATGCAGGTAGGTGCTTTAGCTTTCCATTTCGAAACCGACCTCCCTTTTAAACAAATTTTCGGGAAACTCCAAGAATAGATCCCAGGTTGACCTGTTTTTCGGCGTTTACATTTAAACTTGTCCTAAACACTTCAAGAGGTATATTGCCGCCAGAATGGCACCACTTTTATGGCTGGGCCGTTTCTAAAGTTACACGCTTAGTATTTTCATTAATTTCTACTTTAAATACTAAAATCTATTCATTTAAGCGGAATAAGCATGCGACATGTAATAGTAGGAATATACAAAATCAAGGTACATTCAACTAATTGATATAGATACTAGCAAACTAGGGCGATATCTTTAATTTAAAACAGTCATACACAATAAATTATGAATAACAAACTGAAATCTCTATAAGCTTGAGAAGATCTGATTCTTCGACTGGGCCAAAAAACTTATCAAACCACTACAGTCTTATGAAGTATTTAAACAATGACAGATCCAATACTAGATCTGATTATGAAAAAGTTTGCTGAAATCGACAGTGGAGGTATTATCTAGCAGGACATTCGTGTTCAATACGCGCATGTTCAAAAATTTGGTCATTGATAACATCTGGCAAAACTTCTGACTGAGGTTTATTTAAGAAATGTGAATTTAATTCTATTTATGTATGTTTACAAAATTAATTAACAATCTAAAATCATGTTATAGATCATTGACGTAAACCCACCATTTCCTCTGTAATTTCCCACAACTTCTTTCTTTTTTCTTCATCTCTCGCCCCACAGTAGGGCGACACTTTTTTACAATTATCGAAATGTTGTCCGCTGTATCCTTCAATACCGTCTTCAAGAGCCACATAAATTGTTGTTTGCGCTCCTTGCTCTGGTGTCTAAGGGTTAATTTATTAATTACACTAGATAATAATCAAAATTTTTCACATACTCTAAGCACTTTCGGTCCTATCCAACTAAGAAATGTGGAAAATCTTGCAAATTCTGTGGAAACTGCTCCGGGATGCACAGAATATGTCGTTACCCCTGTTCCTTCAAGTCTATTTGCCAATTCTTGAGTAAAATAAATTTGACAAATTTTAGTCTTACAGTACAAGTAGAATCGACCATATTGATTCAGCTCATCGAGATTAAGCTTATGAACAAAAGCAGCAGCATAAGACGAAACATTGATAATTCGACTTGGTGCACTTTTCTTCAAGAGATCTTCAAAACGTTACATTAATATTGTTTAATTACCAAGACTTTTAACTTACCAAGGAGCAAGATTGTGAGTAGAAAGTGTGAAAAGTAGTTACACGCCATTTCAGTTTGCAGTCCATCCTCTGTGATTGAATCAGGAAGATACGCTGCACCTGCGTTGTTTATTAGTAAATCTAGTCTTTCTTCGGTGGTAATGATATTTTTAGCAAATTCTCTTACAGAAGACAATGAGTCTAAATTTATAGATTTGATGATAACGTTTTCATTGCCAGTAGCTTCTATAATTTTGTCACGAGCGGCGGTGGCCTTTTCTAGATTTCTACAAGCCATTATTACTCTGCAGCCACGTTTTGCAAACTCTAAGGCGGTCTCATACCCAATTCCTAAAAATGCAAAGTTAGTAGTTTACTCAAACATTTTCAGATTTTTCTAAAGGGAAAATTCCATTTATCAGTGAGAAGTACTGATGGAAACAAATAAACTAACGTGCGAGCCACAGTAATCCGACAGCCATAAATCGAGGCCCATTGCCTCAAATTAAATGCACAATGAGATTTAAGATAATTGTGGGCAATGAGTCCGGGTTTATTTATAGGTATCGGATTTCTGTGGCTCGCACTTTATGTCGTGGTGATGAAAAAGCACTACAAGAAATTTGCCGAAGCAAACCAAATTTAGAATTCAATTCTTAGGGTTTTTGGTAGGTATGTATTAGGTTTCAAATTTTGTGGGTTCACTTGTAGGAAAATTAATTAAAAACTAAGTTTTTGCAGTTACCTGTATTCGCACCGGTGATAACAGCGGTTTTACCAACCAAAGACCTATTACTGTTATAGAAAGTGACCATTCCGAACGATTATATTGCTCAGTTATCGCTCAAACTTTGTATTTACACTACTAGGAACAACTAAGATGTGGCCAGGGAACAAGTGACACAAGTTTTGGCTTTACCTTGAACCCACGTATCGTGGAAGGACAAGTAAAGAATAACTGTTATTTTTTTTAAATATGTAATAAAATAAAACTAATGTCAAGATAAAATAGGTTTTCGGAAGCATGTGAGGACTTAACAAAATCGCTTTCTAAAAACAATATATTGCTATTCTGTTTTGAAGTTTTTTATATTTATCCAAGTAAGAAAGTCGCAGTATTAAGTTTTCAAAACGGGGACTTTAGTAGGTATTATAGTAAATGTTGGCTTTGTAATTTTAGATAAAAAAAAGTGTTATTGTTACCTGTATTCGCACCAGTGATAATAGCGGTTTTACCAACCAGAGACTTTTTACTTTTACAAAAGGTAACCATTTCGAACGTTTAAATGGACCAGGTATCACATACACTTATTACAAATGGGTGTTAAAATTAATGAGTGGATTGGATGAAGAGAAATTCCACGTATGTAGATAATAAGTAAAATGAACAAAAATAATTACAAGATAAGGTAAGTGGTTAGATTGTGCGCATATCGTCGCGACAATCTGTTTTTGCAAGTTTTAGAGGACCTACGTGGGTGGATGTTGCGTGCGTTCAATGAGTATCATATGCCTCAAACGTTACAATTATTCAGGACAATTATTATTAATTATAAGTACCGTCTAAAAATAGCAACAATATTTGTGGTTTACCATGGAGAGCAGATATAATAGTATATTATTTATATAGAACGAAAAGTGAAGGTTAAAGTAAGATGGGTGGACCATGGAAGGCCACTATAACAATAAGAGTTATTATTACCTTATTTACTGGATAAATGAAACAAACAAATTATTAACTAACACTTTGTTATAATACAATCAAAATATCTGCCTATACTTAAACTACATAAAAAGGTCTTTCATTAAAATGAAACATTAAATACTTATACCATATTAAATTCGCATAAAAAATACTCACCAAAAATATAACCCACCAAAGTGGCCTTCTTATGGATTTGTTCCTTGTAGAAGCCAAAATGTTAAAATAAAATGATTTAAAGCGGCACGAGCGACTCGCCGCCGCGTCTGTGTTCTTGATTTCGATGGGTGTAAATATATTCTTCTGACATTTCAAATTACCACGTATTTCCTCTTTCACCCTCTACGGTGACAAAAAACTCAACAAGCTACAAAAATCATAAAATGTAGAGTTTTTCTTTGACTATGGCCTTCTTGTTTACTCAATTTACTGCAAAGTGGTACTGGGCGTACTTGCAAGACCGGAAAGAAAGCGTGAGAAAAGATATTCAAAATCATAAAATAATAAATAATAATTTAAAAAATAGATAATATAATAAAATAATGACAATTAAAAAATCCTACGACCTACATGTAAAATACCAAAAATCTCTTTGCTATCGAAAATTACAAATTGCTGCGAAGGTCTTCAGGTCACTTACAGAATTAGAAGAATTAAAATAAATTGTACCGAAAAGTTTAACATTGCAATTATTATTAAGTGGGCTTTTATCAAATGATTCAACAAAGGTTATTTTTGAGATATTAGAACGTGTTTGAGTGATGGTCGAAGGAAAAGCATAGTGTACAACACGTGCTGACGGATATTTCAAACTCGTGTGACTAACAGCCTGATTTCATGTTGATTTGCGACTGGTCGCAAGTGGCGGTTGCTATGATGGAAACGTCTTAACTAAAGACCAGGCAGTAAGGCTCAATTTCAAGTTTCATGTTACGTACACAACTCGTTTGAAATATCCGTTTTTCAGCACTTGTTGTACAATATACTATTTACTAATGTGCTTTGGTAACAAAGCTAACGCACCCAAAATCTAGATTTTTTGTTTCCATTGGTAACACACTGGACCCTTCAGTGAACGAAATGTCAGTGTGATTTTGAGGTTATAGTTCCATGCCAAGTCATGTTAAGTATACGTCAGGTACAGAAAAATCAAAATTTAACAACTCCCTAAGTTATCAAAATTGATTTTATTTGAAAAAAATGAAATTAATATACAAATTAGAAAAAATAACATGAAAAACTCGTTCTGTAAAACTTAAGAGCACTCAATCTTTCCAGGCATTCCTGCCTACGGCAGTCGTGCTGCAAACCTGAACTCGTGTCTTAATATAAGTTTTACAAAACTAGTGTTTCAATATACTAATTACAATTTGTTCAGTGCTTGGTTAACAGCTGCAAAAGTGATAAAAATAACAGAATATTTATCAGGGAAATGTTTATCTGCACCGAATTAAATTGATTAAAATAACATCTAAATGAAACAATTATCACATACATGCTATTCTAATTTGTATTATAAATAAATATTTAGAATTGGCTTTCATGATTTTTGCCGCAGGCCCACCATTTCCTCTGATATATCCCACAACTTCTTTCTTTTCTCTTCATCTCTCGCCCCGCAGTACGGCTTGACTTTTTTACAATCTTCGAAATGTTGTCCGCTGAAATTTTCAATGCCATCTTCAAGTGCCAAGTAAATTGTAGTTTGGGCCCCTTCCTCTGAATTCTAACAAATAAAAAAAGTAAAAGGTAAAAGTAGTTTCCTATCTTCCGTTCCATGGAAGAAAAAAAAACTGTCCTTACTTAAAGCTTCAGCATGGACTAATCGTGACGTAACAGAATGTATATGTCGGGTGTTAATGGTTAAATTAGTCATTCCGCAAAAATTTAAGTCATTGGCTTACTTTATGTAACTCATTTAGACAAATAAACACTAATAACCTACGTCATATACAAAGTTAACTGAGAACTAAAAACCTATACACCAATGTTGAGAAGACATTTTTCTTAGCCAAGCTATTTTGTTGTCCAAGATGCGAAACTAAGAATAGTTCTCAAACGTGTTTTATACTTTTTTTTCACTACTAGCACATTTGTTTAAGTTTCCTTCAATAAATGATAATGCAAAAAGTCGGAACGAATTTAACTAAGATATCTATGAACACCAAGTAACATGTGAAAACAAATAGATATTATATTTTTTCCATCTAAAAACTGAAAAGAAAATGGCAAGTAGCGAAGAAAATAGTGTGTGCACCTTCCCGGAAATCGGCAGAGAAATCAGTCAAATTGTTATCAGAAAAATCATTTTTTTATAAAACATTTTCAGTTGCTTTTATTATTGTATACTAATAGGAGAGAAAAAACATTATTGTGTAAAACGATATAATATAATGTTTCTTGAAGTTAGTAGTGGGAAAGAACTACAAAATACCACACACTTACTCTAAACATTTTTGTCGATGCCCAATTAAGAACTTTGGAACGTTGATAAAACTCAGTGGCGACAACTCCTGGATGCAGAGAATATGTCGTTACTCCTGTTCCTTCAAGCCGCTTTGCCAGTTCTTGAGTAAAGTAAATTTGACAAAGTTTAGTCCTACTGTACAAGTAACCGCCATGTTCATTCAATTCATCAAGTTTTAAATTATGGATAAGAGAAGCAGCAAAAGATGAAACATTGATGATTCGACTTGGCGCACTTTTTTTCAAAAGATCTTAAAAAAAATGTCAGAAACTATGAAAACGGCCAAATTTTAACTTACCTAGTAGTAATATAGTCAGGAGAAAGGGTGAAAAATAGTTACATGCCATTTCTATTTGAAGTCCATCTTCCGTGATTGTTTCAGGAAGAGAGGCTGCTCCTGCGTTATTGATTAGTAAATCGAGTCTGTCTTCGGTGTCGATGATATTTTTAGCAAATTCTCTCACAGAAGACAATGAGTCTAAGTTTATAGATTTGATGACAATGTTTTGATTGCCAGTAGCTTCGATTATTTTGTCACGCGCTGCGTTGGCCTTTTCTAGATTTCGACAAGCCATTGTTACACGACAGCCACGTTTTGCAAATTCTAAGGCGGTCTCATACCCAATTCCTGAAAAAAGTTAAATACGTAATAATTAATCAAATTTAATCAGTTTTGATTCATTACGTCGTACATAATTACATCTCAAAATCAAATTAAAGAAGTTACAAAGTTAAAGTACTATCTGTGGTACTATTGTGTTCATCCATAGGGCTGTTACGTCATCAACAAGCATTCATATCTGTGTGAATGTATCAGATTTAGACGATATGAAATAGCTATTTGAACAGTTATTTTCTTGGACAATCGAATACATATTGTTTATAGTTAAATAAAAAATACAGTTTTTCGACCTACCTGTATTCGCACCGGTGATAATGGCGGTTTTGCCGACCAAAGACCTTTTACTTTTACAAAAGATGACCATTTCGAAGGATTAAGTATATCGCACAAATTGATTAATTACAAATTTAAGAATGACTTTGGATGGCACAAGAACATCAACACGCAAATTCCCCTAGACTACTACATCACGTCATGGCAGATTATTATGCAGTATTCATTACAAAAAACTAGTTTTGTTTTAGCAACTCATTCTGTTCATGGATTCATGGATATTCTTTGATTATACCTAACTTTTAAACCCGCTTATCGTGTAAAAGCAAGTGATGACTAACTACTGTTGATTGACCTTAGCGTGTTTCTACTAATACACGTGTTTCAGAAATTAGTGCAATAAATTTAATCAATAGTAGTAGTAGTATGTATATTTATTACCTTTACATGTTTATAAAGTATCCGATTAATACATTTCCCATAACTCAAATAAAATAAAATATAATATAATAAATCAATAATTTAACACAATAACTAGCAGCTTTTTATCCCTTCCCACTTATTGTCCCTTTTCTCCACTCAACCTTCTTCATCCATTCAAATTTTCCCTCTTCCGTCCTCATTCAAATTTTCTTCTCTACTCTTATCTCTCCCTCTCAATTCTACGCATTCCTTCAACAAATGCTCTATCATCTCCTTTTTTTCTCCACACATCCTGCATACTCTATTATTATCCTCACTCCAATATTTATTCTCTCTCTCCTCATTTCCACATCTAAATCTTGCTATTATCACTCTCTCTTTTCTACTCTCTCTTCCTAGGTACTTTGGCATTTCTTCCGTTATTATTTTTTCATTGTACCTAGACTCCCTAATTCTCGTTCTTGTTTCCTGCACTTGCACTCTATCTCTCTGCAGTAATTCATCTGTCATTACTCTGCCTCTTTCTCGCATTCTGTCTATCTCCGCGCCTGCATACCCGTTTCTTTCGAAATATGCCTCCCTCTCTTTCCATATCCCCTTTCCTATTTCTTTCCTTTTTTCTTTCAAACACTTGCAAAATTCTGCACTCTCCTCTCTCTATCCCTCTCTCCTCAAATGTTATTGCTCTTTTTTCTGCTTCTATTCTTATTCCATCTCTCTTTGTTTCCTCCATCACTATATACCCCGGTGTTTCTCTCTCTACCCCTAACACCCATTTCATATATTTTCCTTGCACCCCTTCGAATCCTTCTTGCTCTCTCCATCCCCATATTTCCACTCCATACATCATCACGCTTTTCACCAAACTACCAAACATCATTACTCTCCTTCTAAAATCATGTCCAAATTTTCTCTCTCCTATTCCCCATACAGCTCCTATTATCTTATTTACTTTTTTCACTAACTCTTTCACATGTGCTGTTGCTGTGTTTCTTTCATTCATCACATAATTTAAATACTTCTTTCCTTTCTTCAATTTTCTCTTTCTCCCATCTCCACTCATTTACTTTTCTCCTACCACCCCCTTTTCTGAACACCATCATCTTGGATTTCTCTACAATCACCGTCAACTTTTTCCTCCTCATATAGTTCTCCTTTCTCCTCTCTCGCTAGCACCACCAAATCATCCGCAGATGCTAAAGACCACACTTTATCTTTGCCCACCACAACCCCCCCTGCCTGCCCCTTCCTGAACATCTCCTCTATATCTCCAATAAAAGCTGCAAACAGGCTGGGGCTTAGTGGGCAACCTTGTCTTACTCCCTTATAAGTTTTGAAACATTCACTCACCCTTCCATCCACTCTCACTCTACTCATCGTCTCTTCATATATCTCTTCTATTTTTGTTACCAGATGCTCATTTATCCCTCTCTTTCTCAAGCATTCCCACAGTAAATCTCTTTCCACATTATCAATAGCCGCCTTCTGGTCCACAAAGAATGCATATATCTTGCCACCCCTGACTGTATCCTTTTCTCCTTTCTTATATATGGGGCATATTATCCCTCTCCCTTCCACACTCCATTCATTATCTCTAACAACCTGTCAACTTCCCTTTACGTTCCATATATCCACGCTTCATTCTGTATACCATCCCTCCCCGGTGTCTTTTTTCTTTTCAGTTTTCTTAGTTGTTGCTCTAGTTCTTCTCTTGTTATCTCTTCTATTTCTTCCACTCTTTGTTGTCTCTTTTCCTTTTCTTGTCTGTTTTCATCACCCCCCAGCAGCTCACTGAAGTACTCTCTCCATTCCTCCATAGTAATTCCATCACTCACTCTCTCTCTATTTTTCTTTCTTTCCTTATTTATGTATCTCCATACCTCTTCTTCCGTCTTTATACCCTTCATCTTTAGCTTTTCTTCCATTCGTTTCTTTTGCTTCTTCTCTTTGCATACTAAATTGTACCTCTTGCGTGCTCTCTTATACTCTTCCTTAGTTGCTTTTTTTCCAATTTGTTTTTTTTTTCCAATTCCACCCCTTTGTACCCCTCATGCTGTCATCCAGCCATCGGACATCATCGAAAAAAGCTAAGATGGTTTCAGGCGAGGTACACCTCAAGTTGCCCCATCTGGGCCATGTCTCCCCCAGTATGAAGCCGTACATACCCGTAGGATATGTTCGATAGTTCCTCTTCCTACACATTGGGTCGTTTACCACCTCCATCACGTTCAGGGTCAGGACTAATTTATTTACCAAAATTAAGGATTAAAAATGTGTTTTTACGAAAGAAGTTTTGTTCTCATTAAATTTAATAATAGTTATTTTTAATAATAGTTTATTAAAACAAGTGTGTTAATGAAGGCGATTAATAATCGAGGCTGTCTAAGCACGAGCGACCGAAAGGGAGCGAGTGTCTTTAATTGTCGAGATTATTAGTTGCCTATTAACATACGAGTTGATTACAATATTTTTCCGTTAACCAAAACCTTTTTAATCTGGGGACAAAAATCCGTTTCTGAAATTTCAGTTAAAAAAATAAATGAAGTCGCCATATAAACAACAGAACGCCATTGTGAAAGTGCAAATAATGCATGTTCGAGTTTGTGTTCATGTGTAGCGACTAAGATAAGCGAAATTGCATACAATACTGATACACGGTTAGAGGCGTCGATTCAAAGTCGGCGGGCTGCAGGTTCGAATCCCGTAAATGCAAAAGTTTTTTCTATGAATTAATTATTGCAAAATCTGGCGTTAATGAAAAATCATGCATTAATGTAAAATCGTGCATTAAAATGAGGTACATTATCGATCAGTTTGTTAGACAAAATCAAATGTTATTTCAGAAAAATGATTAAGGCAACTACTAGAATTCTAGAAGAATTTGGAAGTCGTTTAGTAATCTCTGTATCTAAATAATTTTTCTGGGGTTATCTGTGTTCTAGCACCGGACCGGTCAGAATAGCAGATTGCTAGCTGCTATTTCTGTTGCAGTAGTAGTTGGCTACTAAGAGTGGCTGGAAAAAGACACAAGGGGTGGCGGCAGCAAAATGTCTCACTAACTCAGGGTAAGCGCAGGTCACCCCAACTGACCTCTTCTCCCTTAAATTTATCGCCAGTTGGACAATCGACAGAAACACTGGATTTATTGAAATATTGAATTATAGTATATTTCGATACAAGTGCTTTGTCAACCCACAGGGACGAGGACAATTTTTGCAGCACGAGGCGTTAGCCGAGAAACTAAACGAGAAAAAAATAGTTAATTAACAACAGGCTCATTTTAGAAAAATTTGAATAATTTAAAACTGCGGAACTGTTTTCTTCAAGGGTCTATAGAGTACTATAATTTTTTCAGGCTTTGAAATTAATATTTTATAGGGTAATAACATTTTTTTAATTGCAACTATATTACAGCTGCACTCCACCGTCACCGTTAGAAAACGTTGCAAGAAATTTTTCCACCGTCATCATTACCCCTACAAATAAAACGGCGCCGCTTTTTGTGCAGACGGTGGTTGCTACCGCTTACTAGGAAACCACTTGTATTTACAATACATAGAAACGTTTTTCGTGACGTCATATGACGGCACCGCTTTCCTAAGAAACCGTAGCGTTACCTGTGTTGGGCATGCCGTCAATGCCCAAGCTTCTTGCACCTTCTTGTGTTTATGGGTCTTTCACCACGGTTACGTCTGACTCTCCTGCGTCCATCATAGGTCGATAAACACGCGATCCATCCGTAAACACTATACGTTGCCATTCTTGTTCCCAGATTACCCTCTCTCGTTATAACGAGTGAGCAACAAAATTCGTGATCGTAGGAGCCTCTGAATCCAAAATTTTGAGTCGATTCTTGATCGAGACGATTGTGTAAAAAGTCATCGAGTAATGTAAACAGTAAAGTAAAAGAACCGATATACGTTTAGCCAACTGCGATCACGAATTTTGTTGCTCACTCGTTAACATTGTACACTACGAGCGCGATGACGTGGAGTAAATAGTAGGCATAGAAATGCACGGTAATTGCATAGTCCAAAACTACGAATGCGGCTATATACGGATGCCATTGATAGCCTGTGTCGTACTTCTTGGATTTCAAGATTTTCGTTGACGTTGATGACGATCTTCTTCACACCATGCCCCCCAACATCGTAACATAGTACTTGCATTATACCCAACCAAGGAGGAATAATAAGAAATGGAGTCCTTTATTATCGTTTTCGCGTGATGCCGCCGACGCCTCACATTCTAATTAACAGAATTACAACATTGCCATGTCTTGCGAAAAGTACCAGTACAGTGCTATTGCACCCGCATTGTACCGAACACTAATGCCCCGGTTATGCATAGGTTTGGCAACACTGGAGTAGCACGTGTGGTTGTGGAAAAAGAATATGTCTGCCATTGTTATTGTAATGGTTTTGTGGTGAATTGAATTTTAAACATTGAAAACCATAAGGACATTGGTGTAAACATGGTTAGACAGTGTTATGTGTGTAAAAAACTGGATTACTTGAACCCCAACTTGACTTTCCACAGGTAAGCATGTACAACGCACGTGGTTGCTGTGTTTATCAGCTCAATGGCGTACAAATTTCGGTGGGGATTGCAATAACGGAGTTATGAAAATCTGTTACAGATTTTCCAGTGATGAACTCACGAGACAGATGTATTTATTTGCCTTAAATGTTAGTGTTGATGTAGGGCTGGTACCTAAAAATGCTTTGATTTGTTGTGAACATTTTCGGGAAAATGACCGTGCCTCAACTGCTAGCCATGCCAGTGGAGAGTCCGCACACGCATCGAGGGTACGGTCACATTCTATCGCGTGAAAGAAGACAAACCACTATTCCCCCCGCCCACAGTTAATTGGCTTCATAGCGCTGCATTATGTTTACTACTGGAATGCGGGCTCCATTTATATTATTCCTCGGTGTACCCAACCCAATTGGTAGTTTCTCGAAACGAAAGTCCACCCTCTCGCATACCAATAATACGACCTCTTTTAAACTGAGATAACTGGTTAAAATGGGCATGATGATGCACTCTAGGCATTTTTAGTAAAGTTCTCTGTCAATGTAGCTAACATTTTTTTTATGTATTTTTAATAATAACGCGCTTGACTTTACTAAGATAATGAAAAAAGACTATTTACAAAAGGATAACCATTTGGAAACTTCAATCGTTCTCGTTCTAATTTAAAACCATGAAAAACAAACTGAACTACTATTTTCCATCATAAGATAAAACAAATTAGTTGTACGTGTTTTTCTATGTTAAGGCGCTTCTCTCACCCCATGTTTGCAGTGTACATTTATAAAAATCGCTGTATTGTTAATTACTGATCAATAATCTTCAAATTTTTAATAGTTGTAGACAAAAGGATCGCTTTAGAAGCTACGCATATTTCTTTTCAAAACTGTTTTGATAAATATGCAAAAATGTCGAACTGAACATCCGTAACTTTTGTCACCATTTTATTGACACTTACGAATTTAAAACCTACCAAGAAACATGCGTATCGCCTTGCCTATAGTTTTTTTTTATTGTTTGCTACTGTTATGTAGACTGGTTCGATGAAATAAGAACTACTCTTAACTTAGGACTGTATATTGAACGAAATTGGTTTAAGTTAAGTCGTCTCCACGGAGAGCTACTGTAATTCTTATATCTAGATAGTTGTCTCAGTTTGAGAGCTAAATGTTACTTAGAATGAATGATCGTCTCATACTGAGAGCTAAAAGTTCACTTAGTTAGATCGTCTCATACTGAGAGCTAAAACTACACTTATAGGTTGTCTCGACTTGAGAGCTAAAAGTTTACTTAGTTAGATCGTCTCATACTGAGAGCTAAAAGTTCACTTATAGGTTGTCTCGACTTGAGAGCTAAAAATTCACTGACTACAATTTGGGGTGCTGGTACCTGACCCATCCCTCGGTACACATTAGGGTGGGGGTTGCAAGTACCAACGTAAACAGCTACATTATTGAAGATGGAAGCGCAAATACAACTATGTAATAATGTTTTAAATAAAACCCTGTTCTGTTGATTTCTACGTCAAGAAAGTAGCTCTACCTATACAGCCATGCTACAGATTTGCCGTGTACAGTCCGAGTAAAATCTTACCTATACCTACCTACCTGACCTATACCTAAACAAAATTATGCAGAACGGAGAGCCCCTGTTATCTTAGAACTTCGCGGCCGTAAAAGGTAGCTTTTTTGGACGCATCTGCTGTTTGTGGCCGAGGCGTGAGTCGAGCATACAATGCAGATAAGGCCAAGAAAGTACTTTTGGCTGAGGTGCACACGATATTTTTTAGGCGATGATCACCAAATATAAATGAGCATTGAAAATGTCCCAAACCCGAAATATTCATTCCTACCTAGTATTACGCTTTCAATTACAGCTATTTTTTTAACAGATCGGTTGGTATCTTACTTGATTCGTTGATTGATATTTTTATAAAATTTTGCAATGTGAGGAGTCTATTCTTTTTGATTTGATTAACATAGATAATTACATCACTAATAACAGAGCAATAAAACTTCGCTGGCAAAAGAAGCAGCAGTGCATCGCGAAGCCCTACGACCATAAATTCCCCATAATAAAGATAGAGTGCGTAAACCATTTACTACGTAACTACTGTAGTAAATTGAGAGGCTATTTTTGTCAAGGAAGCAAGGAAGGCGAAATCAACACAGTTCCAGACATGATCGAGTCTGGCCTTTTTGACGACATTCAGTCGTGTGGAAAAAAACTTGTTCAAAATGTTCATAGTCTAATTTTTAATATGAAAAATAATGCAGCAGAAACTTATAATTCTATCGTCTGTAAATTTATAGGGGACAATTTTATGTGATAAAAAGGATGAATATTTTGTCCTATTGCACAGAAAAATTTTGTAGTCCAAGAAAATTCGCTAAAAACTATATCGCGGAACTGAAAAGAAAACGCGAGTATAATAAAATAAATATAGTAAATAGAAGAAAGACTGCTGCTCCACCCGATGAAAATTACGGTCTGACCGAAATTCATCTAGATGAAAACGAATTTATTAGGAATACGTCAAAGCTAGCTCGAAATATTGTCTGTTCTGAATTTCGAAAGAGCGCAACTATAATGATGTGGGGAAGAGAACATGAAGCAAAAGCACTTTGAAAAAGACTATGGGGTACTTGTGCGTGAGTGCGGACTGTTTATTGACAAGGAAAATTGTTTTCTCGGTGCCAGTCCGGATGGAATTATTGATCACGATCATATTGTGGAAATAAAATGCCCTTGGTCCATTCGAGACTTAAATCCCTAACAAGCGGTCAATGAATAAAAAATTAATTACTTAAAAATAGACCAAAATGCGGACGTTAAACAAAAGCAAAAATATAATTATTACTTTCAGGTTCAGGGGCAATTGGCAATTACTGGTGCTAACAATTATTGTTACTTTGTTGTATGGATTGTATCTATTGAAATTGTTGTCGACAATTTATTCCAAAAAATTTATTCCATAGTAATTTTATTTTTTATGTTCTTTTACAGATTGAAAAAGATAATTATGTCCTTTTGGGAGAACATTGTGCCAAGATTTAAAAAAATATATGTTTATATAAAATATATATAATATATAAATATATGTCACGTTCTCATTCGACTGTTTCATCAGAAGCAAAGTACGACCAGACTTATAGTAATTTTATGGACTCCGGTCAATAATACTTTTATAATCCCGAATGTCGTTTCGGGTGGTGGTTGAATTTAGAATATTGTATTGGTATTGTGTTAACATTTGGGTCGGGCGTTAGGCAGGTAGAGGTTTATGACCCTTTGGCTGTGCTTTGGGTTTCACAACTGACCCCTGCAAATATTTCTGAACAGAAAGCATTGTTTCACAGAATGTACTTTTTTTGTGTCTCGCGTGGATTTTTGTTTACGTCCTACTACTTATGTCACACTTCGAATTTTTTAATTACTCTCACCCAGTAGTTGCTCGTCCTTGCGAAATGCCCCTTAAGCACTACACTATTGAGTTTAACACTATTTTGTTTATATAGAAGAAAAATTATTAGCACACATGTATTTCTATAAAGCACACCAGCTTCCTCATTTTGGTTACCTGTATTCGCTCCTGTGATAATAGCGGTTTTACCAACCAAAGACTTCTTACTTGTGCAAAAATTAACCATTTTAAATGTTAACAGTCGATATAGAGCACACCTACTAACCACAAAACTTTTCAAAAGATATTGTTTGTAATAATAAGCACTTGGCCCTTAATATTTCAAGGCCTCAATCATCTTCAACTCTTTATTTAAAAAAAAATTATAAACAATTTTTTTTAATCATTTTTTTGGCTTGTTACTTGTTTAGTAAACAAGTAGTAGCTCTGTTGCATGCGAATAATATTGACCTATCTAAAATTACTAGGAAGAACAAGGTCATTTAAGAAATTAAATCATAATAAAAAATGTTTTTTTTGCAATTCATTCTTTAGATTGAATGCTGACTGAACAATAAACAACAAAAAACATAGACCTTGTAGAATGTCATTTATTAAAAGAGATAAGTTTATTGATAACGATAGCGGCTTATACTATTTGACAACAAATAAACGAAGAGGGACTAAAATGACATTTACCTTTTCTATTACACTTCACTTTTATTTATTTATGAGAAGTTAAAATAAACAGCGTTGAAAATAAAAGAAAATAAAACATTACAGATGTAATCTGTATTCACTGTATTTTATTTTTAATCTAAAATACTCACAATAACTGAAATCGCGATAGTTCTGATTCTTTGACTGGGCCAAAAAAACTTAACGGTAACTGGTCAAATAACAATCGACAAGGTTGAAGAAGTATTTAAACAATGATGGATCCAATACTACATGTAAAAATTTTAACTGGTCCATCATGGTCCAGTACAACATATCTGTGGAAATTCATGAAAAACACACTCGAGCCCAACAGATAAGGTTTAAATTAGCACTTGACATTGAACTTGACCTACCTGCCTCAATAACATTATAATAAATGCTCAAAATAACGTCCTTCATTTTATCACCGATTCTGAAGCACGTGGGGTTGGCACACTAATGCTGTAAATCACAGTCAGTCTTTTGTACATTTTTATTTTCGGGAAAAGGAAGCACACACGGTCTCGGAAGCACGCACGGAACTGAGGTCAGGTAAGTGAGGTGATTCTCCAAAGAGAGGTTGGCATAGTCTTTGTCTATTACTTATGAACTAAAGATATGTAGCAAAAAAGTTCTTGTTTTCATTGCACCGGGTTTCTATAGACGTGCACCAATTTTATAGTCAAACTTTAAAGAATTTTATCTAGATATACAGAGGCAGAGTAAAAAACGCAAACCAAGGGGGTTGCACTGTACTCATACCTGTGTCTAGATTTGATTATGATGAAAAAGTTTGCTGAAATCGACAATGGAGGTAATCGAATAGAAAGAAAAATACGTACAGTTCAGCAGGAAATATATGATAATTTAGAAGCACAAACAAAAAGCTAAGGGAGAAAAAAGTTCTTGTAGAAAAATAAATACATGCATACCTAATTCAAATTTAATTGAAGAACTAATCCAAGATTTTAGTCTCCTCGTTAACAATTAGGAGGAGTTTATAAAAAATTCACTTGACATTAAACGAAATTATCTGTGTAGCAGGACTTTCATTTTCTACAGTGTGTGTGTTTTTTTTTAACTCGTTTCACACATTTCGTTTAAGAAATGTAAATTTACCCTAAACATTTTATGTATGTTTACAAAATCTAAATTAACAGACTTATGTTATAAATTATTCATGACCTTTGATGTAAACCTACCATTTCCTCTGTTATTTTCCACAACTTCTTCCTTTTTTCGTCGTCTCTAGCACCCCAGTAGGGTGAAACTTTTTTACAATCCTCAAAATGTTGACCGCTGTATTCTTCAATGCCATCTTCAAGAGCCACATAAATTGTGGTTTGCGCTCCTTGTTCTGGTGTCTAAGAGTTAAGTTATTAAATATTTTAGATAATAATGAAAAATTATCACATACTCTAAATAGTATTGGTGCTATCCAGCTAAGAACTTTGGAAAATCGTGTAAATTCTGTGGAAACTGTTCCTGGATGCACAGAATATGTCGTTACTCCTGTTTTTTCAAGTCTGTTTGCCAATTCTTGAGTAAAATAAATTTGACAAAGTTTAGTCTTGCAGTACAAGTAGAAACCACCATATTGATTTAGCTCATCAAGATTTAGATTATAAACAAGAAAAGCAGCATAAGACGAGACGTTGATAATTCGACTTGGTGCACTTTTCTTCAAGAGATCTTCAAAACATTAATTGTTTAATTGAAATTATGACACTTTTAACTTACCAAGGAGCAAGATTGTGAGTAGAAAGTGTGAAAAGTAGTTACACGCCATTTCAAGTTGCAGTCCATCCTCTGTGACTGAATCTGGAAGATATGCTGCACCTGCGTTGTTTATTAGCAAATCTAGCCTTTCTTCGGTGGCAATGAAATTTTTAGCAAATTCTCTTACAGAAGACAATGAGTCTAAATCTATAGATTTGATGATAACGTTTTCATTGCCAGTAGCTTCTATAATTTTGCCACGAGCGGCGGTGGCCTTTTCTAGATTTCGACAAGCCATTATTACTCTGCATCCACGTTTTGCAAACTCTAAGGCGGTCTCATACCCAATTCCTAAAAATGCAAAGTTAGTAGTTTACCCAAACATTTTCAGATTTTTTTAAAAGGAAAATTCCATTTATTAGTAAGAAGTACCGATGGAAACAAATAAACTAACGTGCGAGCCACAGTAATCCGACAGTCATAAACATTAAATGCACAATGAGAAAGGTTCAGCCTTGTAAATCAACAGGAAGCGGCAACGTTTTATTGGTGGATGAAACAGACCGGACTCGGAATTTTGGTCTCGGAAATTTATGGCTGGGTTAGTCCTCCACTGTTAAAATAATTGTATGTAATGGACCCGGGTTTATAGGTGTCGCATTACTGTAGCTCGCACTTTGTATCGTGGTGGTGAAAGAGCACTACAAGAAATTTGCCGAAGCAAACCAAATTTAGAATTCAATTCAGTATTAATCTCATTCTTAGGGTTTTTAGTAGCTATTGTTACGATTTCAAATTTACCGAATTGCCGGTCACGGGTTTGACGTATAGTATAAAAACAGTACGCTAAAACTATTAACTTTACAAAAAAAAGTTACTACATAAATTATAGGAATTTTTCACTAGTTTAATTTATTACAATCATAACTGTTTTCATCGTAAAATTAGTCGGAAAGGAGATATTGTCAAAAAACTGTTTTAGGCGCCATTTTTCCAATATGGCGACACGAGCGGCAAATATACGAGGTGGCAAAGTAGAAATTCGAAAAGAGGACGCCGAAATCTATAAATCACCATTTTACAAAACTCCCGGCACCCTTCTTGTGCACCAAATGATTGTACTAAACAGGGTCCTAATTTATCCCGTGGGTTCGAAGGGGTAACGCCCATCTCCAAGCTAAAATTCAGACAGCGTCGGCAGATCCAGCGTGTTTTTTTTATTTAAGTAAAATTTTTCATACTAGTTTTTTTTTACTCCCATCTAGTTACTATTATTAGTTATCACTAAACACCACTAACTAAACTCAGATTCAATTATAGCTAATAACTTCCATCTATCTTATATAATAATATTGCTAATTCTTAATTTAACTTTCCATTTATTGCACATTGTTAAAATTTACGTAAGATAGGATCTGTGGGATATAAAATTGCCTAATTCCTTGTAACCCAGACCCCTCCCTAATAGTAGGGGAGCCCTGGATGCTAAATTTGCAGTTACTAAAGTGTCATAGGGACCCATTGTCTTGTGATGATTAGGTTCTAAAACGAAAAAAAGTTTATGTTAAGTTTTCCATTTTAGTGGGGGGAAGAGCGTGTACAAATTTTGAAATATTCGACCGCGTCAGACATTCATAGTGTACACGTGGTTTGTCTTTCTGACGATTAACTAGGGGGGTAGCAGTAAAAAGGGGTTAAAAAAAAGTTATTCGAGCGTGTCAGATTTTCAGAGGGAATGTGAAGTGTCCTATTCAAATTATTGACGATTTGGACGTGACCAAAAGTCATGACCGATTTTTGAAAACGTAAAAAATGTGACCTTGAAATACTCGAGCGCGTCAGATTTGTATACAGGCGGCTCAACTTGATGCCCTAGTCGTCCTAAATGATAATCTGAAAATTATAGGGAGGGATATTGTAAATCTGAACTGAATTTTTTTTAGTTTTTTTTTATTACTGGGTGTAATAAAAATAATATGTACATAGAAAATTTAATCATTTATTGATATAAAATAGATTAAAAAATTAAAAACAAGTATTTTAATCTTCATCCTCACTGAATTCGTCTTCGAAGTTGATTTCCAAATGTTCAACTTCCTCGTCATCTCGTGTTGTATAAAAATTAAATTTATTGTAATTATTTATATGTAAACCCAAATTCAGTGAAAATTTATCAAAGTAAGGAAACTAAGTGCAAGAAGTATTTGAGACCAGTTTTTAGACCTCTGGATCTAGATCTTTTAGACCTCAAGTATAAACACAACAATAACTGTTTTTCATACAATGGCGTTCTATATTACATATTTCATAGAATGTCAGTAGTTTCATATGCATATTATTCATTGATTTACGAGGTACCGTCGCCCGACTCCATAATCTGAGATATTATTACTTGAAATATTTTTTTGGACCTCATGAGAGTGCAGCAAGCATGTTGCGACAATTCTTCTTAATTTTTTTTATGATATTATTTTTTCAATACCAAATTAAACAAGACCCCGATGCCAATGTACACAGTTTTCGGAATCTGTACGCTTCATTCTTTATTGATGGTTTTAGCTACATCGCCCCATGAAAATCGTCAGATTATATGTTTTTCGTAATCCTAAATAAAAAAAAAAACGCGCTCGAGTATTTCGAGGTGACTTTTTTTACAACTTTGTGACTCACCCATTTCCTTATGTCACGCTCAAATTGTCAGATTATTGAAATATACACTTTTCTACATGTACTTAACTTACCTTGTCTTAATCTGATGCGCTCGAGTTTTTCTGAGGATCGATTTTTTTTTCTAATCTGACCCTCAACGAACGCTTCTATATTTTACTAAGGGTTCATATTTGGTAGAGGTACATTACAGGGTGCAAGGTTTCTCCCCATATGATTTTCTGACGCGCTCGAGTAAAGCGCAAAATCCCCGCTTGGGCTCCCTACTATTGATCTCTTTATCGGTTTAAGAAGATAATAACTTTTGATATTTGCATATTTTTCCCTGTCTAATCGGGAAAATATTTTTTGCAGAAAGGGGAATATAATTACTTCTAAATTAAATCTAAAAAAGATCCTTAATAATTATAATGATTTATTTATACAATGTACAGTTTTTACTCCTCGACTTCAAAACGTTCTTGAAAATGTTATTCGGGTGTCCACGATCGTTACAATAATAAAAATACTAATGGAATTATTTTTTTTCTGGCTGCTACACACTCTTCTGTTTTTAAGTACGTATGTAGTATGGACCAGGATTGAAGAATGACCACAACATTAAGAGAAGAGGATTTTTGGGACCTAACAGGAATCAAGAGTTTCTAAGCAATTATTTCTTCCACCAAAGTTTGTATTCCTTAGCATTCCTTGCGAATATCACTCAGTGAAGCTCACCTACAACTTTGGAAACTGTTAGGGCTGCCACACGTTCAGTTTCAACTGACTGAACTACACAGTTAAACTGAGACGAATGAAATTTCAATTTTTTCAACTAAATGGTTCAACTGATCGTTGCGTGTGTGGGGGTTCAACTGTACAGTTCTCAGTTAAATTTGTGTTAATCAGAGAATATTTAATATTTAATAGATATCTTGCACCAGTGTTTATAATTCTTGTTTTTTTATTTATTTATTTTGTAAAATTGTAAGAACAAAGTAAACCGAGAGCGGCCAAATCGTTCGAATCCATTGCAAAAGCTGAAGGACTGAAAACTGTACGTGTGTGTGCTTCACAGTGTACAGTTTCAACTGAACAGTTCAAACTGGCAGTTGAAACTGAACGTGTGTGCTGCCCTGAAGGTCTGAGATGTTCGCTAGGTTATCGATAGTTATCTAGAGTAATGTTTAGCAAAAATGATGATCTTTCGTAGGAGAAAACTTATGTGATACCAGTAAAACTCGGTTTCAAATAGTTAAGTTAGTGTGCCAAGACTATGTCATTGTTCCACATTTGCAATCTAATATCTCAGACTCACCACCACCACCATGATTGCAAGATTGGTTTTGTTGAATAATCAAATATTTTTTGTAGAGTTAAATAAAAAATACAGTTTTTGTACCTACCTGTATTCGCACCGGTGATAATGGCCGTTTTGCCGACCAAACACCTTTTACTTCTACAAAAGTTGACCATTTCCAACGGTTATATCTCACAAATTTATTAAATACAAATTTAAGAATGGCTTTGGATGGCACAAGAACATCAATGGGCAAAATGCTCTATACTACAAGATTACATCAGTGAAGATTATTATGCGGTATTCAATATAAAAACCAGTTTCGTGTTACGGACACAGTTCTCAACTCGCTAGAGGGTGATGACCTGTTTATTCAACAAATGATAATATTTACATCAATGTACAAAACAGCATGAAAATAGTTTATTATATACCAAGGTAGAGAAGTTGTTTTTCTCAGCTGAGCAGTATTAATTAAGTTGATTAAGTTAATTATTAGTGATACAAATAGTACAAATAGCAACAATATTTGTGATTCACCATGGAGAGCAGATATATAGTAGATTATATTATTAAGAGCATAAGTTAAGCTTTATGTGCTGAGCCTGGATTGTTGACCGACAAACGAAGTCTTATGTTCTGAATAATATATTAGTATATTATATACCAAGGTAGAGAAGTTGTTTTTCTCAGCTGAGCAGCTTCAAGGATGGAAAAGACCGTTCAATTCAATAAACAAAAGTATAAATTGATAGAATACGTAAATAATATTTTTTGAACAGTTGCACTGAACTGGTAAAAAATCATAAGTAGCGTTTGGGAATTCCCCGGACTACTTTTCCATGCGGAGTGGTAGTTCGCAGGAGAACCAGCGCAAACCCCGGATATTCACTCACTCCTTCGCGATATAACGTTGAGCTCACCTATTGTTTAATTATTTGTAATAAATTCTAAATGGTTCAACGTTTACATTCACCCTCTGACCTAAAAGCAGAGATTTTCTCTCAGTATGGCCTTGTCTAATTTTTGTGATACACTATTTAATTAATATCGTTTAATATTTTAAAATTACAAAATAGTATCGTAGCCATTTTGTTTAGGTTTGTGACTTTTATGGATTATAGAATTCCGTGATCTATAATATCTTTTAGTGAAACCTTGTTCATTGGGCCTCAATAAATTAAGACAATTACATATTATTGTACATTTAATTCTGTATTAAATACATACTACTACATGCAAATCAATACATAAGTTTTAAATAACGACTCTAAATTAACTTTGTAAACTAATGAACACATACATTATAATCTGATTTGTAAATAAATTAATATTTAGAATTGGTTATCACGACTTTTGCCGCAAGCCCACCATTTCTTCCGTTATGTCCCACAACTTCTTTCTTTTCTCTTCATCTCTCGCACCGCAGTAGGGCTTAACTTTTTTACAATCTTCGAAATGTTCTCCATTGAATTCTTCAATGCCATCTTCAAGAGCCAAATATATTGAAGTTTGGGCTCCTTCCTCTGGGCTCTAAAATTGTAAAACAAAAAAATTAATCGTAACATCTATGTATTTATAGATTAGTTTGTTCTCTTTTTTCTAGGGTCTTTGTAATGATGTGTTCAGTGGTAAACTGTTCCATAGAGAAAAAAACTTGAAACCCATCCCGACATTTACAAAATTTACAAATTTAATTACTTTTAATATTAAATTATCACACACTTACTCTAAACACCTTCGTCGATACCCAATTGAGAACCGAGGAAAATCGTTGAAATTCGGTGGCGACAGCTCCTGGGTGCAGAGAATATGTCGTTACCCCTGTTCCTTCAAGTCGCTTTGCCAGTTCTTGAGTGAAGTAAATTTGACAAAGTTTAGTCCTGCTATACAAGTAACCGCCATGTCCATTCAGTTCATCAAGATTTAAATTATGGATAAAAGCAGCTGCAGACGATGAAACATTAATGATTCGACTGGGCGCACTTTTCTTCAAAAGATCTTAAAAAAATATGTTAAAAACCAAGAACACGACCAAATTTTAACTTACCTAGTAGTAATATAGTCAGGAGAAAGGGTGAAAAATAGTTGCATGCCATTTCTATTTGAAGTCCATCTTCCGTCATTGTTTCAGGAAGAGACGCTGCTCCTGCGTTATTGATTAGTAAATCGAGTCTGTCTTCGGTGTCGATGATATTTTTAGCAAATTCTCTCACAGAAGACAATGAGTCCAAGTTTATAGATTTGATGACAATGTTTTGATTGCCAGTAGCTTCGATGATTTTGTCACGGGCTGCGTTGGCCTTTTCTAGATTTCGACAAGCCATTATTACACGACAGCCACGTTTTGCAAATTCTAAGGCGGTCTCATACCCAATTCCTGAAAAAAGTTACATCAATAATAATTAATCAGTTTGATTTATTACATCGTAATATGACTTCAATAATAATTGAATCTCAAAATCAAGTTAAAAAAGTTACAAATGCAGCTAATTGAACTGCTGTAGTGATTAGGTAGTTCATTCTTTTTCTGAAGTACTCTTGTGTTCATCCGATCCTAATAATTTATGGACGACAGAAGAACGTTTAGATGTTTTATGTTGTTGTTAATCCAGTTTAACACCAAGCACCAAGCAAACATAAGTAATATAAATAAATAATAACAAAAATGTTTTTAGTATTTGATAGTGTAATATACAGAACAATCTCATGGAGGTTTTGCTGGTAAATATGTGTGTGAATTTAACTATACATTACAATTTACAATGGTATTGGAAGGATTTAATTACAGGAAGCATATACCTGGTAAAAGCAAGATTTTATCTTTTTTTTTTTCTCAGTGTTTAATTACAACCTTTATGGGCAATGAACTGAACAGCGTTTTGGAAAAACTAACACCATGATTGGTTTTGTATCAGAATGGGACGGTAGGATATGGTTATTTTAACATTTATTTTCTTGGACAATCGAATATTTTTTGTAGTTACATAAAAAATAGAGTTTTTGTACCTACCTGTATTCGCACCGGTGATAATGGCCGTTTTGCCGACCAAACACCTTTTACTTCTACAAAAGTTGACCATTTCGAACGATTATATCGCACAAATTTATTAATTACAAATTTAAGAACGGCTTTGGATGGCACCAGAACATCAACGGTCAAATTCCTCTAGACCACTGCATTTGACTACACTACATCAGTGGAAATTATTATGCAGGATTCGTCATAAAAAACCAGTTTTGTTTTAGCAACTCATTGTGTTAATAAACATTACACGTAAGTTCCACTTGCTTATGGTGTAAAAACAAGTGATGACCTTCCAACTGCGAGATTTATTATTTAATCAAAATAATTTTTTTATCAATATGTAATATTATGAATAGAGGAATATCTTTCTGTCCGGTTGCCTATCAAAATATGGCCGCAAGTACTTTAAATAGAGGCAAATAGTGTGACGTAAATGCACTGGTGGGGGAGCCAAAACCTTTCCAAACAATGAGTCATCCTTTCCATAGGTGACGTGCAGAAGTGACAGCTCGACGAGACTGGAGGACCAACATAACCCTGCTTCATAAGATTTACACTGTTGTGCAGTAAGTTTGGATGAGTTGTTTAGTGATAAAGAGAAGATATATTTGAGAACTTTGTATTGAGACATTTAGTAGTAGTAGTGAATTATCTAATTCTGAAGTCAAAACAGTCTATATCGCATTTAATTTAAAAATTGAAAATCCATGGAAATGGTCCAATTGGTGATTAATTATACTCATAATGTGTTTCATTTACTGATGCAATAAAAAAAAATTTGGTATAACCCCTTAGAAAATTATTTTAATCGACTTTGAAAACACGCATTTTATATGGAGAATGGTTGTGTTGGTCCTCCAGTCTCGTCGAACTGTCACTTATGCACGTCACCTATTCCATGCTTTGAGCATTTGAGGTTATGTAAAAGTGGTTTAAATCGACGTTCATTTTCTAAGTTTAAGAACACGTTTTGAAGTCATGGTTCAACGTGGGTCAAACTAGGGAGGCTAAAGCTAACAACAATTGGACGAAACGTAAAGTACATGAGAACAAAAATTACAGCGAATGACAGGTAACCTTACTATTTCGAGCCAGCTGTTGACACGTGCGTTTGTTTGGAAAAGTCCCCACTCTCATTGACGTCACGACTTTTCCAGTCTATTAAAATTAACAGCCGCACATTGCGTCCTTGTCTGATGAATGGTGCGGTGCGCTGTATCTTTCGCTCTTATCTATCTTTAACAGCTAGCAGCCCCTAATACACCAAGAAGTTGCGGCCAAGTGAGCCATGGCTGCCTAAACTTTTAAAATTCATTACATATCTCTCTATGAAGTGAATTATAATTAGGACTGAACGAAATTGTTTTAAAAAATATATTAACTTAAGTTCAATAAAAAATACTTGTGTTCATATTTTGATAGGCAACCCGGCAGAAACAGATTCCTCTATTCATAATAATGTAACGTTTCCTGAGCCGGGCGCGTTAGTGGATTGCACTACCGATGTTACTAAATTTTATTAAAAATTTTAGATTTACTATGTGTACAATTTGCACGCTAATTATTCACAATAACTGTGTTCGCAGACTGAATTGTTTACTGCTATTCCTGTACACTACTATATACTTTACGTCGTTGGCCCCCTTTTTATACCCTAGTCTTCTGTTCTGGAATGATGACATCATCCTTTCGACGCGACCGAACGTTCTCGACTGATGACATCATACTATGTAAACATTCAGGTAGTTGTCCCGGTACAGATGGCATCATCGTATGTGATCATTGTTCCCACACAATGCGACTTTGCTGTACTTTGGTAAGCGCATCACTTGAGAACGGCTGGACCGATTTGGTTATATTTTTTTTACATATTCGTAATAGTCCAAGTGAGGTTTTTACGGAAAGAAAAATTGGAATATAGATACCCGGAAAATTGATAAATGTGGGAAAAACTGAAAGTGCACTGCACGCGCGTAAATGTTGCACATGCTGTTCATTTGTAAGCGCATCACTTGAAATCGGCTGGACCGATCTGGCAATTTTTTTTTCTTCATATTCGTAATTCCTAAGCCGTTTGGTATGTAATGGACGAAAAAGCATAAGAAAAACAGTCTCTAAATGTTTCAGAGATATACGAAATTGATTTGAAAAGCACTCCCAAAGCCCTTCGGTGGGTTATAGAATAAGAAAGACGGCTCCTAAATGAGTCAGCCATGGGTGAAATTAATTTGGAAAGACTCCCTCTAAGCCGGAAATAGAATAAGAAAGACAGTCCCTAAATGTTTCAGAGATATGCGAAATTGATTTGGAAAAACAGTCCCTAAGTCCTTCGGTGTGTAATGGACGAAATAGAATAACAAAGACCGTCTCTAAAGTTTCATCGATAAGGGAAATTGATTAGGAGAGACAGTCGCTAAGCCTTTTAGTATGTAATGGACAAAACAGAATAAGAAAGACAATCCCTAAATGAGTCAGCCATGGGTGAAATTGATTTGGAAAGACTCTCTCTAAGCCCGAAATAGAATAAGAAAGACAGTCCCTAAATGTTTCAGAGATATGCGAAATTGATTTGGAAAGACAGTCCCTAAGTCCTTCGGTGTGTAATGCACGAAATTGAATAACAAAGACAAGTCCCTAAATGTTTCATCGATAAGGGAAATTGATTAGGAGAGACAGTCTCTAAGCCCTTTAGTATGTAATGGACAAAACAGAATAAGAAAGACAGTCCCTAAAAGAGTTAGCCATGGGTGAAATTGATTTGGAAAGACTCTCTCTAAGCCCGAAATAGAATAAGAAAGACAGTCCCTAAATGTTTCAGAGATATGCGAAATTGATTTGGAAAGACAGTCCCTAAGTCCTTCGGTGTGATGCACGAAATAGAATAACAAAGACAAGTCCCTAAATGTTTCATCGATAAGGGAAATTGATTAGGAGAGACAGTCTCTAAGCCCTTTAGTATGTAATGGACAAAACAGAATAAGAAAGACAGTCCCTAAATGAGTTAGCCATGGGCGAAATTGATTTGGAAAGACTCTCTCTAAGCCCGAAATAGAATAAGAAAGACAGTCCCTAAATGTTTCAGAGATATACGAAATTGATTTGGAAAGATAGTCCCTAAGTCCTTCACTGTGTAATGGACGAAATAGAATAACAAAGACAGTCCCTATAAATGATTCATCGATAGCGAAATTGATTAAGAAAGACAGTCTCTAAGCCTTTTGGTATGTAATGGCCGAAACAGAATAAGGAAGACAGTTCCCAAATGAGTCAACCATGGGTGAAATTTATTAGGAAAGACACTCTCTAAGCCCTTTAGTATGTAATGGACAAAACAGAATAAGAAAGACAATCCCTAAATGAGTCAGCCATGGGTAAAATTGATTTGGAAAGACTCTCTCTAAGCCCGAAATAGAATAAGAAACACAGTCCCTAAATGTTTCAGAGATATGCGAAATTGATTTGGAAAGACAGTCCCTAAGTCCTTCGGTGTGTAATGGACGAAATAGAATAACAAAGACAGTCCCTAAATGTTTCATCGATAAGGGAAATTGATTAGGAGAGACAGTCTCTAAGCCCTTTAGTATGTAATGGACAAAACAGAATAAGGAAGACAGTCCCTAAAGGAGTTAGCCATGGGCGCAATTGATTAGGAGAGACACTCTAAGCCTTTTGGTATGTAATGCACGAAACAGAATAAGAAAGACAGTCCCTAAATGAGTCAGCCATGGGTGAAATTGATTTGGAAAGACTCTCTCTAAGCCCGAGATAGAATAAGAAAGACAGTCCCTAAGTCCTTCGGTGTGTAATGGACCAAATAGAATAACAAAGACAAGTCCCTAAATGTTTCATCGATAAGGGAAATTGATTAGGAGAGACAGTCTCTAAGCCCTTTAGTATGTAATGGACAAAACAGAATAAGAAAGACAGTCCCTAAATGAGTTAGCCATGGGCGAAATTGATTTGGAAAGACTCTCTCTAAGCCCGAAATAGAATAAGAGAGACAGTCCCTAAATGTTTCAGAGATATGCGAAATTGATTTGGAAAGACAGTCCCTACGTCCTTCGGTGTGTAATGGACGAAATAGAATAACAACGACAGTACCTAAATGTTTCATCGATAAAGGAAATTGATTAGGAGAGACAGTCTCTTAGCCCTTTAGTATGTAATGGACAAAACAGAATAAGAACGACAGTCCCTAAAGGAGTTAGCCATGGGCGCAATTGATTAGGAGAGACACTCTAAGCCTTTTGGTATGTAATGCACGAAACAGAATAAGAAAGACAGTCCCTAAATGAGTCAGCCATGGGTGAAATTGATTTGGAAAGACTCTCTCTAAGCCCGAGATAGAATAAGAAAGACAGTCCCTAAATGTTTCAGATATATGCGAAATTGATTTGGAAAGACAGTCCCTAAGTCCTTCGGTGTGTAATCGACGAAATAAAATAACAAAGACAAGTCCCTAAATGTTTCATCGATAAGGGAAATTGATTAGGAGAGACAGTCTCTAAGCCCTTTAGTATGTAATGTACAAAACAGAATAAGGAAGACAGTCCCTAAAGGAGGTAGCCATGGGCGCAATTGATTAGGAGAGACACTCTAAGCCTTTTGGTATGTAATGCACGAAACAGAATAAGAAAGACAGTCCCTAAATGAGTCAGCCATGGGTGAAATTGATTTGGAAAGACTCTCTCTAAGCCCGAGATAGAATAAGAAAGACAGTCCCTAAATGTTTCAGATATATGCGAAATTGATTTGGAAAGACAGTCTCTAAATCCTTCGGTGTGTAATCGACGAAATAAAATAACAAAGACAAGTCCCTAAATGTTTCATCGATAAGGGAAATTGATTAGGAGAGACAGTCTCTAAGCCCTTTAGTATGTAATGTACAAAACAGAATAAGGAAGACAGTCCCTAAAGGAGTTAGCCATGGGCGCAATTGATTAGGAGAGACACTCTAAGCCTTTTGGTATGTAATGCACGAAACAGAATAAGAAAGACAGTCCCTAAATGAGTCAGCCATGGGTGAAATTGATTTGGAAAGACTCTCTTTAAGCCCGAGATAGAATAAGAAAGACAGTCCCTAAATGTTTCAGATATATGCGAAATTGATTTGGAAAGACAGTCCATAAGCCTTTTGGTATATAATGGATGAAACAGTATAAGAAAGACAGTCCCTAAATGAGTTAGCCATGGGTGAAATTGATTTAGAAAGACTCTCTATAAGCCCGAAACAGAATAAGGAAGACAGTCCCCAAATGGGTCAGCCATGGGTGAAATTGATTAGGAAAGAGAGTCTCTAAGCCCTTTAGTATGTAATGGACAAAACAGAATAAGAAAGACAATCCCTAAATGAGTCAGCCATGGGTAAAATTGATTTGGAAAGACTCTCTCTAAGCCCGAAATAGAATAAGAAAGACAGTCCCTAAATGTTTCAGAGATATGCGAACTTGATTTGGAAAGACAGTCCCTAAGTCCTTCGGTGTGTAATGGACGAAATAGAATAACAAAGACAGTCCCTATAAATGATTCATCGATAGCGAAATTGATTAAGAAAGACAGTCTCTAAGCCTTTTGGTATGTAATGGCCGAAACAGAATAAGGAAGACAGTTCCCAAATGAGTCAACCATGGGTGAAATTTATTAGGAAAGACACTCTCTAAGCCCTTTAGTATGTAATGGACAAAACAGAATAAGAAAGACAATCCCTAAATGAGTCAGCCATGGGTAAAATTGATTTGGAAAGACTCTCTCTAAGCCCGAAATAGAATAAGAAAGACAGTCCCTAAATGTTTCAGAGATATGCGAAATTGATTTGGAAAGACAGTCCCTAAGTCCTTCGGTGTGTAATGGACGAAATAGAATAACAAAGACAGTCCCTAAATGTTTCATCGATAAGGGAAATTGATTAGGAGAGACAGTCTCTAAGCCCTTTAGTATGTAATGGACAAAACAGAATAAGGAAGACAGTCCCTAAAGGAGTTAGCCATGGGCGCAATTGATTAGGAGAGACACTCTAAGCCTTTTGGTATGTAATGCACGAAACAGAATAAGAAAGACAGTCCCTAAATGAGTAAGCCATGGGTGAAATTGATTTGGAAAGACTCTCTCTAAGCCCGAGATAGAATAAGAAAGACAGTCCCTAAATGTTTCAGATATATGCGAAATTGATTTGGAAAGACAGTCCCTAAGTCCTTCGGTGTGTAATCGACGAAATAAAATAACAAAGACAAGTCCCTAAATGTTTCATCGATAAGGGAAATTGATTAGGAGAGACAGTCTCTAAGCCCTTTAGTATGTAATGTACAAAACAGAATAAGGAAGACAGTCCCTAAAGGAGTTAGCCATGGGCGCAATTGATTAGGAGAGACACTCTAAGCCTTTTGGTATGTAATGCACGAAACAGAATAAGAAAGACAGTCCCTAAATGAGTCAGCCATGGGTGAAATTGATTTGGAAAGACTCTCTCTAAGCCCGAGATAGAATAAGAAAGACAGTCCCTAAATGTTTCAGATATATGCGAAATTGATTTGGAAAGACAGTCTCTAAGTCCTTCGGTGTGTAATCGACGAAATAAAATAACAAAGACAAGTCCCTAAATGTTTCATCGATAAGGGAAATTGATTAGGAGAGACAGTCTCTAAGCCCTTTAGTATGTAATGTACAAAACAGAATAAGGAAGACAGTCCCTAAAGGAGTTAGCCATGGGCGCAATTGATTAGGAGAGACACTCTAAGCCTTTTGGTATGTAATGCACGAAACAGAATAAGAAAGACAGTCCCTAAATGAGTCAGCCATGGGTGAAATTGATTTGGAAAGACTCTCTTTAAGCCCGAGATAGAATAAGAAAGACAGTCCCTAAATGTTTCAGATATATGCGAAATTGATTTGGAAAGACAGTCCATAAGCCTTTTGGTATATAATGGATGAAACAGTATAAGAAAGACAGTCCCTAAATGAGTTAGCCATGGGTGAAATTGATTTAGAAAGACTCTCTATAAGCCCGAAACAGAATAAGGAAGACAGTCCCCAAATGGGTCAGCCATGGGTGAAATTGATTAGGAAAGAGAGTCTCTAAGCCCTTTAGTATGTAATGGACAAAACAGAATAAGAAAGACAATCCCTAAATGAGTCAGCCATGGGTAAAATTGATTTGGAAAGACTCTCTCTAAGCCCGAAATAGAATAAGAAAGACAGTCCCTAAATGTTTCAGAGATATGCGAAATTGATTTGGAAAGACAGTCCCTAAGTCCTTCGGTGTGTAATGGACGAAATAGAATAACAAAGACAGTCCCTATAAATGATTCATCGATAGCGAAATTGATTAAGAAAGACAGTCTCTAAGCCTTTTGGTATGTAATGGCCGAAACAGAATAAGGAAGACAGTTCCCAAATGAGTCAACCATGGGTGAAATTTATTAGGAAAGACACTCTCTAAGCCCTTTAGTATGTAATGGACAAAACAGAATAAGAAAGACAATCCCTAAATGAGTCAGCCATGGGTAAAATTGATTTGGAAAGACTCTCTCTAAGCCCGAAATAGAATAAGAAAGACAGTCCCTAAATGTTTCAGAGATATGCGAAATTGATTTGGAAAGACAGTCCCTAAGTCCTTCGGTGTGTAATGGACGAAATAGAATAACAAAGACAGTCCCTAAATGTTTCATCGATAAGGGAAATTGATTAGGAGAGACAGTCTCTAAGCCCTTTAGTATGTAATGGACAAAACAGAATAAGGAAGACAGTCCCTAAAGGAGTTAGCCATGGGCGCAATTGATTAGGAGAGACACTCTAAGCCTTTTGGTATGTAATGCACGAAACAGAATAAGAAAGACAGTCCCTAAATGAGTAAGCCATGGGTGAAATTGATTTGGAAAGACTCTCTCTAAGCCCGAGATAGAATAAGAAAGACAGTCCCTAAATGTTTCAGATATATGCGAAATTGATTTGGAAAGACAGTCCCTAAGTCCTTCGGTGTGTAATCGACGAAATAAAATAACAAAGACAAGTCCCTAAATGTTTCATCGATAAGGGAAATTGATTAGGAGAGACAGTCTCTAAGCCCTTTAGTATGTAATGTACAAAACAGAATAAGGAAGACAGTCCCTAAAGGAGTTAGCCATGGGCGCAATTGATTAGGAGAGACACTCTAAGCCTTTTGGTATGTAATGCACGAAACAGAATAAGAAAGACAGTCCCTAAATGAGTCAGCCATGGGTGAAATTGATTTGGAAAGACTCTCTCTAAGCCCGAGATAGAATAAGAAAGACAGTCCCTAAATGTTTCAGATATATGCGAAATTGATTTGGAAAGACAGTCTCTAAGTCCTTCGGTGTGTAATCGACGAAATAAAATAACAAAGACAAGTCCCTAAATGTTTCATCGATAAGGGAAATTGATTAGGAGAGACAGTCTCTAAGCCCTTTAGTATGTAATGTACAAAACAGAATAAGGAAGACAGTCCCTAAAGGAGTTAGCCATGGGCGCAATTGATTAGGAGAGACACTCTAAGCCTTTTGGTATGTAATGCACGAAACAGAATAAGAAAGACAGTCCCTAAATGAGTCAGCCATGGGTGAAATTGATTTGGAAAGACTCTCTCTAAGCCCGAGATAGAATAAGAAAGACAGTCCCTAAATGTTTCAGATATATGCGAAATTGATTTGGAAAGACAGTCCATAAGCCTTTTGGTATATAATGGATGAAACAGTATAAGAAAGACAGTCCCTAAATGAGTTAGCCATGGGTGAAATTGATTTAGAAAGACTCTCTATAAGCCCGAAACAGAATAAGGAAGACAGTCCCCAAATGGGTCAGCCATGGGTGAAATTGATTAGGAAAGAGAGTCTCTAAGCCCTTTAGTATGTAATGGACAAAACAGAATAAGAAAGATCGTTCCTAAGTGAGTCAGCCATGGGCGAAATTGATTCGGAAAGACAGTCCCTAAGCCCTTCCGTGTGTAATGGTCGAAATAGATTAACAAAGACAGTGTCTATATGTTTCAGCGATAGGCGAAATTGATTAGGAAAGACAGTCTCTAAGCCTTATCTAAGCCCGAAATAGAATAAGAAAAACAGTCCCTAAATGTTTCAGAGATATGCGGAATTGATTGATTGACAGTCCCTAAGGCCTTTGGTATGTAATGAACGAAATATAATAAGAAAGACAGTCCCTAAATGAGTCAGTGATAGGCGGAATTGATTAGGAAAAACAGTCCATAATAGTCCTTTGGTATGTAATGGACGCAATAAGAATAAGAATAATAACAATAGGAAAGACAGTCAATGTTTCAGCGAAATGAGAATTTGGACATTATAACGTCTGTCGGGTCAGCTAATTACATATTGATAAAAATTTTATTTTTATTAAATACTAGATAAACGTAGAAGTCGTATCTCGTACAATAAGCGTGTTTTTACAATAGGTTATGTTTTATATTATAGGTTACAATGGCCAAAAAAAGAGTTTAAGCCATAGGAGGATTTTGAGGTAAACGGTCTTTCGGCCAGAGGTGCGTGCAACGTTTTACAAAAACACAAAAATACCTATGTTGAAGATAGTGATAAGTGATAAGATAACCACTGCGTCGTCACAAAAATCAATTCTACTGACGGTGTATAAGGTCAATTTATTATTGATGCCTAATTAATAATGTACTTAAACTTGTTTTATAACTGCACTGTAATTTTAAATATTAAAATTAAATTCTTCCTATGATCGATTTCAATTCAGTAGTTTTTACTATGTACTAATTATGTATTAATTAGCTGTTTTAGTAAAAAGATTTACACTTTTTATTTGGTTTGATTAGTTTCTATGTAAATGTAAAACCTTGTAATACTATTTAGAGAATTGAACTGCGTTTAATCAATAGACCCCCAATTTTACCTATACTTTGTTAAAAGGCAATACAAACACCTCGTTCCAATTCAATAAAGAGTACGCCAGTCTTTTTCACACGTGCTCATTTGGCTTACCTGCATTTGCTCCGGTGATAATAGCGGTTTTACCAACCAAAGACTTCTTACTTGTGCAAAAATTTACCATTTTAAATGTTAACACTCGATTCAGAACTCACCACTAAAGCACAACCAGTGACAAGAAATGGTTTGTAACAATGAACAAAATCAATAATTGTCCGGTTTAATATTTATTTCAGTCAAGGTCAAATCCACTTAAGTGTCATCACAAAAATTCTTTCTTTTCTGCAATTCATTTCCTAAGTCCGAAATCACAAAACTAATAGAAAACCTGAACTTTGTACAGTACTTAATGACTAATAGGTGTAATCTATAGCATCATTGTATAGTATGAAACGTTTTTATTGTGAATTTAATTGAGGAAAGCTTTAATAAATATGAGATAAGGAAAGATAACAACGTGGAAAAATATAATATCGAATACTTGTTAAAAAGACGCATTTTTTTTGCAAAAGTGGACACAATAGTAGATAAGAGTAATTCTTCTAATATATAAAAATCTCGTGTCACGGTGTTTGTGGACGAACTCTCCGAAACGGGTCGACAGATTTTTATAATTTTTTTTTTATATTTGATAGGTATGAGAATAGGTGGTAAACTATTTTTCACATGGACATGGGGGCCCCCTTGGGCTGGACTGATTTTTCGGCTCGACCGATTTTTTTTTATATATATTTGGTATGTATGAAAATAGGTAGTAAACTATTTTTCACATGGACATGGGGGCCCAGGGGGCCACAAAATTTCAACGAAAAATCTTCAAAAATAAAAATGTTACATTCAATGGCGGGCAAAAATGTACAGCAAAATACACCATGCACGAAAATTAACATAAATATGCTAAATATTGTAGAATTCGTTTCATAATGAATGAGCTTGCAACTATTGGCGGTGTGCACATTTTAAATTCCGCGCGTTTTACAACGCCTCCAACGGCCTTTCTGGCATTTTTAGTGGTAAAACAAATAAACGTCATATTTGCAACACTAATTTGTCTAAATTCTGTGGCTGTGCAACAAACTATAAAAGGCTGATCTCTGATTGTGATTTATTAGAAATTTGCACAAAATCTAAATGCAAATTTTATCCAAATCTGCTGTCTTTCTTTCTCATACGATTTATTCGGAAAGGCGTAAAATTTCACAGACGGTTATATATTATAGTATTTATTAGGACAGCCAACAACACAAAAACCGATTCTCGATGAAGCATTTTATTATTATTACATTAGTCGAATTGAAGAAATCTGTGGAATCTGTTAATTCCGTTCGTACCTATCGTAAATTACGTACCACTAAAAATGACAGAGATGCCGCGTGGTGGCGCTGAGGTAAAATGTGCACACCGCCTATATCGTTGAAACATCCTTCATACTAGAAAGCTTTTAAATTTTTAATAAAATCTTAATTTAAGACTTGAATATATTTAAATTTGAATCTTAATTTAGTATAAAAGTACGTAGTACGTAGTACGTACCACATGATCCACAAAATTGTTGGCATCACCTATACAATTTTTATTTCATCATATAAAAAATACAAAATTTATGCAAATTATTCCAAAACAACGAAATATCGTCAGTTTTGGTGTAATCCCACCATTTCTTCTGTCAAATCCCAAAGCTGCTTTCTCTTCCTTTCATCTCTTGCGCTGCAGTAACGATTAACTTTCTTACAGTCTGCGAAATGTTCCCCACTAAATTCTTCAATTCCGTCTTCAAGTGCCAAATAAATTGTAGTTTGGGCTCCTTCCTCGGCGCTCTGATAAATAAAAATTAAATCCCAACACAATGTATTTACAAGAAAATTACTTTAAACATCTTCGACGCCACCCAGTTAAGGATCGTCGAAACTTTTTGAATTTCGGTGTGGACAGCACCAGGATGTAGCGAGTATGTCGTCACTCCCGATCCTTTGAGTTTTTCTCCCAATTCTTGAGTAAAATAAATTTGACAGAGTTTGGTCCTGTTGTACAAATCTATTTTACCATATTTATTCAACTCCTCAAGTTTTAAATTATAAACAAAAGCAGCTCCCAGAGAAGAAACGTTAATTATTCGACTTGGTGCACTTTTCTTTAGAAGGTCTTCAAAACACCAATGTTATTTTTAATAAGCTTGTAATTTTAACTTACCTAGCAGCAACGTGGTCAACAGAAAGTGTGAGAAATAATTAGAGGCCATTTCTGCTTGTAAACCATCTTCTGTGATCCTGTCGGGGAGCAAAACGGCCCCTGCGTTGTTTATTAGTAAATCTAGCCTGTCTTCCGTGTCAATGATTTCTTTAGCAAATTTTCTCACAGACGATAATGATTCCAAATTTAGAGATTTGATAACGATATTTTCGTTACCCGTTGCTTGAACAATTTTGTTACGGGCGGTCAATGCCTTTTCTAGGTTTCTACATGCCATTATTACACGACAGCCGCGCTTTGCAAATTCCAAGGCGGTTTCATATCCCAATCCTACAACAAAAAAGAGCAAAAAGTTATTTTTATAAATATTATTTTTTTAAACAATGATTGAGGCGTTGAAATAGCAAACGATCAAGTGCAAACATTATAAAACAGTTGGTCGAATAAAATGTTGCTTACTTTGAACTTATTCTCTGGTTAAAGAGCGACGAATTTATTCTTACATATTATTATCAAATCTCAACAATCTTTTAAAATTTTTGGCACATGTCCAGTTTCGCAGGTTACTTTCCAGGCAGTAAGCAACTATAAGGTGTTCATTTAAAAAAGTCATCAAGTTGCTTATGATTTTTTGAGTGAGGAAGACGAATTGAAAAACGCATGTGATTTATTGCTTCATCTACAATTTGAAAGTCCGCAACCAACAATACATACTTAATTATTATTTTGGCAACAGACATACGTTAAAATGTTATGTCAAATTCATAGACGACTTGATGACTTTTTTAAATGAACACATAATATTTTAACAGTACAATAGTATAATTATTTTGATACAAGTTTGTGACACTTTTCAGGGGAGAGGGCAAATTTTTGAGGCACAAGGCGCCAGAAAAGTGACAGAGCACGACTATTGAACACCTTTTTTTGTATTCGTTCACAAAATAAAACGTCAATACTAGTATTTTTGTTTATCCTTTTGACAAGTATCAAAAACGTGGTAGTGAATTTTAACCCATCCCGAACGACCTCCAAAAACGTCTCTCAGCTATGATGACTGAAGCTGCTAACCTCACAATAACCTCCATAACAAACGTCTCCAAACTACAAACAACTCGCACAGGCCTTTGTGATCCCTGGTGTGGACCTTGACACCGACAAACGCGATATCCTTCTGGCCCTGGAAAATCTCAATCTCCCCATACACAAAATGTGTAGAATCAAATCCCGCCAAACAAACAAGTGAATTCCCCTTAATCGCGTCATCACCGGAGACACAAACACCCTCAACCATCTCCTGACCCACGGCATTGCAGTCTTCGGCAAGCGATATCAGTGTTCAAAGGGCCAGCCCCCGTCCAACTCCAATGCGCCAAGTGTTACCAGAATGTCCCAACAAAATCGCGTGCCTCAAATGCACGTGAAGCCCCTCGGCAAACAAGTGCCAACAATAGTAATGCCAATTCACATTAACAGCTGTTCATCAGCCACTTGGACTTGACAGCGAAGTATAGGTTAGGATTGCCCTGGGATTGTCAAGATTGCCAATATTAAAACGATAAATTATACTATTTTTAGTAAAATTATTATTATAGCACCGCTTTTGTCTATTATGACACGCAAAAGCGTATCGTAATAGCCTCAGTATACGAACGCAAAATAGAAAAACTTAATTTGATGTTATAAAATGTCGCTTTGATATTTCAATGTTCCAACATTGTACTAGTAGCCGTACCCATGTAGTACAAACATGATGAGAACAAGGTTTTTGTCTTTCATTTCTTTGAAATTTCTTCATGCAATAAGTGTAAACAGTGACTGTTGCTCGCAACGTAATTGTGGTTAATAGGAGTAAAATCAGCGCCTTGGGGACGTAAAGGTTGCAAAACGGCAACATTCATAATCAATAAAAGCTAAATCAAGCTCATTTTGCTTACCTGAATTCGCGCCTGTGATAATTGCGGTTTTACCAACCAAACACTTCTTACTTGAACAAAAAGTAACCATTACAAACGTCGACACTGAACACATATAAAGCATCGACTAACACAAATCTTATTATAAAGTTTAATGTTGTATAATGGTTATATTAATGAGAAAATCAATGAAGGAAGTTCATGTTAGTGTAACTGCATGCGAATGATATTGACTTATCTAATAATACCAGAGAGTACAAGGTCATTAAATAAATCATCAATCTAAACGTGCAGCTGCATCAAACACTGATTTCGCGTGATTCGCGTCAATGGTCGAAAAATGCGAAATATCTTTTTCCGGCCGTTTAATGTGGACCAGAACGCGTTCTGGACCTTTTACAATTACCAGAAAGCGAACTTATTAAATAATTCGCTCACTGGTTTTCCCAAATCCGCCTGAACTGATTCTGGCATTCGTCTCATTGCCAGAACGCGTCGAGCACAGTGTCTCAACTTGACTTGCCTCCAGAATATCGCAAACATTTGACATTTGACATTAATAAGAAGATAAAAATAAGTTGCGCACTTATACGTAAATGTGAAATACTATCCACATTTCGAGTATCACGTAAAGTTAACTATGACCTTCTTGGAGTATTTTTCTTTAAGTAGTCGAGTGCGTGGCGCGAGGCACCAATTTCAATTATTCTTTTGGGTATAGACTTTTTATGCAAAGCCGGACTGGTAATTAACCACGCCCACCAGCGGTGGCACTTCAACGGTCAGCGCCATCAGACTTACGGATTTATTCCCAAACGTGAGACACCCACTCTAAAGCCGATTAACGATTCAACCAGAACCGCGCCTGTCCACGCTCTGGCGCTGAACACTCCACTAACACCGGCTCTGGAAAACAACGCCGACGAGCTCTGAACGACCTGATTTTAGGGACGCCCCAAAGACCCCAGTCTTGGACGACATCTTCGCCGAGTTCCGATTACCCACTCCGGTATCACCCCTAGCCTTTCCAGTTACCGACGACGTCATGTCAGGAATCACCGACGGCTCCGGCCCGGCGCCATTGCCGTTTCCTGTCTGGATATGGCAACCATGGATGTCCTCCTCCGTCCTGACGACGAGGCCCGGTTTCTATCAACCCACGAAAAGGACCAGCTTAACGCCCTGATCACGGCCCATCACGACCTCTTTAACGAAACAGAGCCACCGACGCCTCTTACGAAACATGGCATCGACACCGGCGACCATGCTCCAATCTCCAGCCCACCTTATCGCCTCAGCCAGGTCCGCCAACAGGAATTGAAAAACGAAATTGACGCCCTCCTTCGGGAGAACATTTTAGAAGAGTGCGAGAGTGCCTGGGCTTCCCCCATCGTAATGATCCCTTACGCCTATGCGACTAGAGGAATTTGAACGAAATCACTAAACCCGATTTATATCCTTTGCCACGTCTTGACGATCTGCTTCACGCTACCGGTACTACAGCGGGTACTACTAAATACGTATGCATGAGGCTGACCAGGACAAAACCCCCTTCGGAATATACCGCTTCCGAAGGATGCCGTTCGGGTTGCGAAACGCCCCGGCCACGCTCAAAAGCCTCAGTAAACGCGTCGCCCGATGGGCCTTGTAGTTACAGCGGTACAATCTGGTAATTGAGTACGCACCCGGGAAAGCGAACGTCTTCGCCGACACGCTAGCCCGGCTTCCCATACGTGAAGAAATCCCGAACTGCCAAATCAACATAGTATCAATTGATTTGCCAAGTAAAGTACCCGAACAGTTGCGTAAGAAGCAATTGAAGGACCCTGAGCTCAACAACCTGAAGTCGCCTACCGATGGACAAATCGAGGGTATCTACTAACCCAGGGTGTCCTATATAGATACTCACCGGACGACGAGACGGAAAACCCCAACTAGTGGTCCCCTCGGAAGACCGGATACCGTTACTAAAGAAATTTCACGACATACCCAACGCCGGCCTTTTTGGGGCCGAAAGGACGCTACACAACCTAAATAAAAACTTCTTTTGGCCAGGCATGCGACAATCCATTAAAGACTATGTCAAGAATTGTTCTGAGTGCCAACCGGTTTTGAGGTACTTTCTATCGACTTTTTCGGTCCTCTCTCAAAGGGACCCAATGACGAAACCTGGATCTTTATCATTGAAGCTTGCAGTTCCCGGTGGATAGAAATTCACGCCCTAAAACAGGCAACCGCCCAAGCCTGCGCCACAGTCCTCATAGATGAGATATTTCTCCGCTACGGATTTCCACGAAGAATCATCTCTGATAACGGCACGCAATTTATTAGTGGCGTTATGCAGCATGTGTGCTATTGTCTAAACATAGACCAGGCCTTCACCCCGGAGTACCACCCCGCCAACATGGTGGAGCGAAAAAAAACAAAACATGAAGACCATACTATCCATCCTGGCCATCTAAGCTCCCGTCAATCCGATTTGCCATCACACTGCGTTAAATCAGAGCCTTGGATCTTCCTCCGCCTATTTGACGTTCGCCAAACATCTACCGACTCCAACCGACGTACAGCACGATATACGCCTCATCATTAGAAACGAAAACTTCAAACCTGAGGTCACCCCAAGCTTCTACAAATGGCGGACCTCCTCGAAGAAGCCCGAGAAGCCCACGGAAAAGCCCAAGACCGCCAGAAGTCCTACGGAGACCAATCCCGGCAAGCGACGCCCCGGTACCAGCCTGGAGATTTGGTGCTTGTAGACTCCCATATCTTGAACCAAGCCAATAAGGGGCTTTCCTCCAAGTTTGCTCCAAGACGCGACGGGCTCTACGTCATACTCGCCGAGAAGGGGCCCTGCAGCTATGAGATCGCTTCCCAAGAGCAGCCCGATCAACCTCTAGGCACCTATCATTCATCCGCCATACGCCGATGCGACGCCGGCCCTGAAGAGTCACAGTCGGTGGCCCCCATACGCCGTCGTGGGAGACCCCGGAAGACAAAGTCATAATTTTAGAACCACCGGTTCTGAAGGGGGAGATTGTGGCAAATTTCCGCGTAGTTCCATTACGCTCCGCAGTACCCTCTCGGTTAGCGCCACTGAGCCAATTCGTTATATAAACGCCTCTTCTACCAGTCGAGAGCCAAAACACAGCACAGCAGAAAAACCAACAGCACCCTCGATAACAGCACTGGTCTCCGGTCATTATCATTTGGTCTTGCGGGAAGTACAGAGTTGACGGCAGCCTCTATCTTCTAATATGTACATATTTATCGTCACGTGTAATAATACTCTTTATTAATATAATTTCGTGAAATAAATTATTTATACTATTGTAACGGACGTGGACCCGAGATGACTCATCGCTGTAGCGGCGTCATCATTTACTAGAATATGCTGGATTTATACTACAACGTACACGAGTATGACATAATCTTTTGGAATATCCGGTACAGATCGAGAGCGCCATGGAACATCTGGAGCGTCTAGAAGCATTTAGGCGCCGGTATATTTATTAGAGGACGTTCCAGCAAAAACGAGTCTAGTCGCATGTGAGTCAGTCGTCAAATCGAGGTCGAAGATTAGTGGGTCGGGTCGGACAGTTGCTTTTATCTATCCGGAGTGTCGCGCGATGTGTAAATAAATAATACGAGACGTGCCGGTGAAGCAGTAAATTGTAAATAGTGTAAATAATGTAAAATAGTGTAATATTAGAAGTTTAAATAAATTGTTCATAGTGTTCAAATAAATAAATAATGGAACCCATAAATGCAACATTGCTGTCAGAAGTGGGATACGAAGATTTGTAAGAAATAAATAAATCGATATGAAGGTTAAGAAGAAATACGAAGCTGGGCACGAATAAAAAAGAAAGAGTGTAAGATTACTTGAGAGAGAGCTGGAGCAACGTGAGTTATAGAAATACCTGGAATAAAATCGGGGCTGAACTGGAAGTTGGAGAGACCTGAAGAACGACCCGGACTTGCGATTGGTGCTTTGATGGAAGAATGCAGACCAAGGGCGGACAGGAATGGAAGTTGCACGCTAATGACCTTGAGGAAAATCCTGCCGGACCCAATGGGATTCCATGGATGTGGAACATGGAGTCTGGAGACGTGTGCTAGAGAACCGTGTCGGTAATATGGAAAGTGAGAAGCTGATGGCACCCATGGTTAGAATTCCGGAAGATCTGGAGGAACTCCATGAGGGAGTACCTGGTGGACACCTGGGGGTGTCGACGATGTTTGTGGACCTGCGTGAGAGGTTTATTTGGTCTCCATGGTGCATGGATAGAATTCCATAAGTTCTGGAGGCACTCGATTGCGGAGTACCTCGTGGACACTTGGAACTCTCGAAGAAGTTTGGCAAGCTGCGAGAGAAGTTTTCCTTAGAGAATTGAAAGAAACTGAGAAGTGGAGCAGAAAGTGTGTAACTTGCGCTCCAAGCAAGAGTCCATAACAATGTCAAGGGGCACCGATACGTCAACACAGTGTCGTAGTTCATGTGGTAGTTGAAAGCGTACTCCTCCAGGCAGATACCCGGCAGGAACTACGAAGAGACCTGTGTACAAGAAGGCCACCTACCCTACCTAAAGTGCTTGGGATACTTTATGGGAGTCGAAGTGGGCTGTTTTGTCCCAGGGTATCAGGAAATTAGCAATCGTGAAGATCGTCTGTGAATTCGACTGTTTGGTTTGGAGAACAGTCAGAAGCATTTGGAAGGAGTCTTTCGTTTCACGTTTCAGTTGGCTTAAGCGAATAGTGTTGCAACCAGAAGGACATCGGAAGGGAGATGTAGACATCAGGACGAAAGATCTATAAGGAGGGGGCAGTGTAACGGACGTGGACCCGAGATGACTCATCGCTGTAGCGGCGTCATTATTTACTAGAATATGCTGGATTTATACTACAACGCACACGAGTATGACATCATCTTTTGGAATATCCGGTACAGATCGGGAGCGCCATGGAACATCTGGAGCGTCTAGAAGTATTTAGGCGCCGGTATATTTGTTAGAGGACGTTCCAGCGAAAACGAGTTTATTCGCATCAGTCTAGTCTAGTGAGTCAGTCGTCTCATCGAGGTCGAAGAGTAATGGGTCTAGTCGGACAGTTGCTTTTATCTAATACAAGATGTGCCGTGCCGGTGAAGTAGTAAATTGTAAATAGAGTAAATAATCTAAAATAGTGTAATATTAGAAGTTTAAATAAATTGTACATAGTGTTCAAATAAATAAATTATGGAACCCACAAACGCAACAAGGTTCCCAAGGACCAAATGTAAAGTAAGACTTGAATTATTTTGAAACCATGGGAAGACGCTTTTCAACGCTAACAACTATTTCGAATGAATGCAGTTTTGATTTTCATCCAAATTTTAATTTCTAACTCACCCAACCTTGAGAAATTTACCCTCAAGTTTTCATTAATAAATGTGTTAATCTTGGTATGACTGTATTTTTTATAAAATAGCTACTAGATGATTAAATACATAAAGTTTCTATTTATCATTAATCCAGTTCCACCATCACCGACTCGTTCAAACCTATCTGCAACAGAAATTAAAGATATCTAAAATTTTTGCAATTTCGTCTTACCTCTTGTCCTTCTTTAACAGCACATTCGGCCAAATTTGATGAGTAAACACAGGGATCGCTATCAACGGCAACTACAAAACAATTCATAATATTTTTAAGACATAACGTGTTAACACAAACTTCTTTCGTTGCAGGTTTTGAACACCTGTAAAATTTTGTTGTAAACCTTCACGTTACGTTCCTTTAATGGCTCCAAGGCTTTTAAAGCACCCTCCTTATTGACAGAACCGTCATCGTTTTGCTGTAATCGCAAGAGATGCGGAATGATAACACTGGTAATAAGAAATAACTTACAATCTGGAAACGTTTGTGGAAGCAGAAGATTAAACATTTCCCTTCGTGGCTTTCGGGGATTTTATGCGAAATGAGGCTCTCGATGTCGTCTGTAAATTGTTAATGCGTGTGAGACATGTATTTATTTATTATTTCTGAATTTTACCTGCAGTTGCTTTCACTTCATTTATGCACTCCTCACCGATGGTTTTCATTTTTTCCATAAATCGTTCAACCAATTGTCGTTCTAACTAAATAACAGTTTTAATAAATGGTCGAAATTAAAAATGTATATGCATTTATATGATTTACGAACTTGTACTTATTACAATAATTATTATTATGAGTAATATCTTACCGAATTAGCAGCTAGAATTAAAGATGCAACGATTAATAGGACTTGCATTTTAGACGTGTTGTGTCGACTAACTGGGGAGAATTTGATTATTTTCGCCTTTATAGTTATTTCTTAAAGGTTTTCGAGGTCAGTCGGCGCACTTCTTTTATAAAATGGGACTCAAATAACAGTCTTCATTCCCGCAGTAATCATTGTTACTCAATTTGTGTAATGACAATATGAGGCAATTAAAGTGTACCCAGAAATCAAACTTAATGACTTACTTTTGCCAAACTAATATATTTATTTATAACAACAGTTTAGTAACTTAAGACAAAGTATTTCTTAATAAAAAGAAAACCGTTTAGTTGTGCATAGAAGTCAGTGGGAGGCCGTTATTCTATCAGTAATTCATGAATTCCTTCCTATAAACATAAATATAAAAATTTGGTTAGGTAAGTTGCGCTACCTACCTCTTTGGCTTTATTTAAGAAACAAACCGAAAGAGCAGCGGAGTACATGCACGGATCAGAATCAAAAGGAGCTGTGAAAATCACAGTTAGAAATAATAGTAAAAAGGGTATTTTACCAATACTTACTTGAAGAGCAGTGATGAAACGTCTTTACTAGTTTGTCGTGAAAATCAACGTCAACATCTTTTACAGCCTCGAAAGTTTCCAATGCACCTTTCTCGTTTATTGATCCATCTTCGTTTTGCTAAAAGAAACTCCAATTTAGTCTGAAATTTTTTAGCTAACGTTATTACCATATTCAGTTTTTTGTGTGCACAGAATAGAAGACATCTTCCTTCATGAGTGTCGGGTATTTGAAGGTTTAGAATCATATCCAAATCGCCTAATTTTGCAACAAATTGTTACAATTTATTAAAATACTAGATTATACTATAAGTGACAGAAATGCTTCATTGTCTGCGAGTGAGATTTTTGAATCACGAGCTTACAATGTCATTTCGGTCACGTGTGATATACAACGTTTTGTCCAACAGTTGTAGTTTTTCAACAACAAAGGATTTTGAGAAGATATTTAACACCTAAAATATGCAACTGTTGGACAATAGTAATTTATTATATAAGACGATAAAATTGAATTTTATCTTTGAGAGTGCATTTAAGTCACTCGAAAAGATAATCAGCAATTTTATCGTCGTAGATAAATTTTATTCAATCATCACGTGAAAAAATTTAATTCAACTGTCAAACAAAATGTCAAAAAAAAGTTATCGTCTAAGGATAAAATTGCATTTTAACATGTACATAAAATGTAATTTTGACATTAAAGATTAAATAAAATATATTATGAACTCACTCATTTTTGCATGCTCTGAAGCAACGCATTCTTCCATCAAAGCTCTGAGTCTTGCCCTAGTTTGTTGAAGGAATTGTTCATCAATCTGGTTTGATAAAATTATATCAGTATCTAAACATTGATATAGCAATAATTACACTTACCGCTTTGGCTACTAACATAACAGCCACGAAAACTATCAAGTACTTCATGGTTAAATTATATTAACTTATTGTGTTCCTTGCAGATTCTTTTATAGGAAAATATTTTTTTAATTCACTGTTGTACAAATAAAAACCCGGCAATTAAAAATAATAATAAATGCTTACATTTCCGTGATTTTGGTTTTAATTGCTGTAAGAAAAGTGGAAATTGCAGTATTCTATATATAATTAGATTTGATTAGAGTACAAATTGCATAAAGTTCCAAGAAAATGAATGCGGCTATAGGGATTTATTGAGGCAATAATTTTTATACCACATAGTTTTTGATTTGCTGGTTTATTTATTTATTCTGTTTTCTTCAATAAATCTACCAACCAATAATCTAACAACTCGATTGGAATATCCTTTAGCACGTGTTGTGCACTATACTTTTCCTTCGTCCACCACTCAAAACAAGAAGATAAAGTACATGTAACTGTTAATTCATAGTTTTCATAACACATTCTAATGCCTAAAAAATCACCGTAGTTGAATTGTTTTATAAAAACCCACTTAATAATTGCATTGTTAGAATGTTCGGTACAATTAATTCCAATTCTTCTACTCCGTAAGTGGGTCTATAACGTTTGACGTTTGCTGTCATTACTAATATTTCCTAAATTTTGGAATTAACATATAAAACCGCTATATTTAAAAGTGATGCGTCAAAGTATAAATCACCATTATTTATTTAAATATGTAAGTTATGTATAAAAAAACATATAGCATAAGAACTTTTTATTGTAATTAAATTTTAAATAAAGCATTCGATTTTTAAAGAAAGTTTGCGTTTATTAAAGAAGTTGTTATAAAGTATTTTTCTACGCCTGTTACCGCAACTGACATTTTCGCCATTAATTTCAATGTCCGGAAGTGTCAAATTTGACAACATATATGTAAAGGGCACGAAAGTGCATATATGTTAAAAGAAGATCCAAGAAAAGGTACGAATACATTTTCTTCACAATGTAGAAACAAAACCAGCACAAAGAGCCCAACCAGCTCAAATGCTCTAATTTTTTGTAATAATTATCGATTTATTAATAAATTTTTTTACATTCAATTAATATATTCATAGAAAAAGTATTGAGTGCAACCCTGCACGTTTTTTAGGCTTTCGACACTAGTTACGCAATATATTATTTCGATGTAGTGTAATTTAAATAAGTGTTCTTTAGTTTTTTCGCTCATTTGTAAAGCTGTTTCTAGCATTTTGTATTTCGATAATACTATCGTTGTCATTTTCATCTTTAGAAACGTCACTTGTGCCACTGAGAGCAGGAGATACAGGGACAGCCAAATTTTGAGGTGATTATTGCGTTCTTGTTGAAGTGTCAAAAGTGAGTGTCAAGTGACAACTATTTAATTATTTCACGTACGTTTAGGCGGAAATGATGGAAAATAGTGACAGTATATAGAGTATAAGAAATAAGTGCTATAACCGAAACTAGTGGTAAAGCAACAACTTTTCAATACCGGAATCGCACATTTTTAAACATTTTTCCAAATTGTCGTCATAACTACTTGACTAATTTTTGTACGTTTGGTTATCTTAGTTAGCAAACATTGAGGGTCAAGTGAAGGGCTTTATAGGGTTCGATACCTCTTGCAAGCATTTTGGATACGTTGTAGTAGTAGTAGTATGAGAGTATACCTTTACACGTTTATAAAGTATCCGATTAATACATTTCCCATAATTCAATAAAATAAAATATAATAACGAGTGAGCAACAAAATTCGTGATCGTGGGAGCCTCTGAATCTAAAATTCTGAGTCTATTCTTGATGGATACGATTGTATAAGAAGTCATCGAGTTGTCAAATCTGATTTGAAATAAAAAATCTGTTCTTTTGCAAAAGTTCACTTGAGTGGGACCCGTACAACCTTATTTTCACAATGCAACAAAAGTAAAGGGGATTTGGAAACATTCTATTCCGGATATCTGCACGATGACGAACTAACGATGGGTTATTTCAAGCAGGATGAAGCTACAGCGCACACAGCAAGAGCTTCCATCAACTTATTAAGAGAATTTTTTGATAACCGAATTATTAGCATTGCTCCAAAACCAGGCAACCATAATCACCCCATGACCCCATTCCAACCTCACTCAAATGTTCTACATAATCGACTGACATCATAGTCGATCCTAACCTGTGGAACCGAAGCGCTAGTAAGTCCCCATATTTCAAATTCAGTTAATATAATGACTCTTGGAAAGCCAGGACTTCTACGGTCGCAAACTCAGCACCAGAGCAGGAGAGCGTTGGGTTGACACGAGGCTGGTCCACAATGCTTCAATTTTTAATGCTGGGGATTGCAGTTGTACAGTTTTGACGAGCCTGTCTCAATTCCCTATTGGACGAGGGTTGGAAACCATACAGTTTTTATGAGAGGATTGTTTCTAATTATAGGAATAAGTTGCACACTTTGTGTTTGTTGGGTAGGTCTGTTCACTATTGTGATAGAGTATGTACTGGAGGGAAATGTTGCAGATATAAAGGTCAAGCAGCCCACATTAGAACGACCTAAATTCATGTCTGTGAGTGAGGCTTCGCAGCAACTGCTGGAGATACTGAAGAACAAGGGACAGGGTGATATAGGTAGATATCAAAATGGTGTAAAAATGACTCTTATTGGATTTGTAGTGACTGAAAACACCCTTTGCATTTGTATTGCTAGAGTAGGATCTGAAACTCAGAAGATTCTGGCTTGCAGCCTCCAGGAGATGTCCCAGGTGGATTTGGGGGAACCCTTACATTCTCTCATCATTGCAGAACCTGTATTACATCCTCTTGAAATAGAATATCTTGAGCATTGTAAGGGGGGGAATAAATTTGAATTAGTCACTTGTTATTTCAACATTATGCAGTTAAAATGTCCTAGCTTTCTTATGAATCTTCCTCATTGTTTCAGAAACAAATGTTGATTGTTCTCATTTCTAGCGGTAACATCAAAGGAAAAATCGACACGCGATAATTCTTCCCCCATTTTGCTGCAACTTTTCACATCAGTGGAAACACTGAGTTGCGCTTTCTCAAGCTACAACTATAGACGACTTTCAGTTGCTCAGATAGAAACACAAAGTTTATGTATGTTGCCAATTCCTTAGGGTTGCCAAACATTTCCTAAACACGCGACAAAGGGAAACACAAAGTTCCTCAATGTTTCTTCAGTGGTAACTTCAGTGGGGCTTGAAAGGGACAACAGTTTTGACACAGACATTCAAATTTTTGACAGTCAGAGAAAATAGGCTAAAAGTTTGGCAATTAATGTGCACTTTGTTGCGCTCGCTCGTTGTAATAAATAAAACTAAATAAATCAATAATTCAACACAATAACTAGCAGCTTTTTATCCCTCCCCACATATTGTCCCTCTTCTCCACTCAACTTTCTTCATCCATTTGATCCCTCCGTCCTCATTCAAAATTTCTTCTCTACTCTCATCTCTCTCTCTCAATTCTACGCATTCCTTCAACAAATGTTCTATCGTCTCCTTTTTTTCTCCACACATCCTGCCTACTCTATCTATTCCTAGGTACTGTTACAATTTGATTTTTGAATGAACGTTTAGAGATAACCGGCATATACAAAAAACACGATAGGTTCTTGCAGTGCCGCGCGACCAACCTACAGCCTTCTCTTTTTCGTTCGACATCTGGCGAAGTAACATCGCAGCTTAAATTTTGTTCCTGGACAAGAGATAGCTCCGGAGAATCACGTAAATACGGATAATACGACTGGGTGTTCAGTTATTCAATAATTAAATCGGGTTAGCGAATAAAATCGTTAGGTGTCGATTCGGGGAAAAAGAGGCAGATTCACCAGGACTTTACCGAGGATCTTTCTTGTATCACCTTCTTTTGGAATAATAGCTGGTAATAATAATAGTTCTTTCCTGGACGCACGAAGTTTTCACGTGGAATCAGGCTTTATTAACCAGGAATCACAGGAAATCGTAAACCCGCAGGATTCGCAATTTTGTCAGGGCGTTAGAACAATGTAGGTTGTAATAGTACTTTGGCATTTCTGTGGTTATTATTTTTCATACTTCTCATCGTACCTAGACTCCCCAATTCTCGTTCTTCTTTCCTGCACTTGCAACGTCTCTATCTCTCTAAACTAATACATCTGTCATTACTCTGCCTCTCTCTCTCTCTCTCGCATTCTTTCTCCGCGCCTGCATACCCGTTTCTATCGAATTATGCCTCCCTCTCTTTCCATATTCCCTTTCCTATTTCTTTCAAACACTCACCTCTCACCATCACGTTCCCTTCAAATCTTATTGCTGTCTTTCCTGCTTCTATTCTTATTCCATTTCTCTTTGTTTCCTCCATCACTATATACCCCGGTGTCTCTCTCTCTCTCTTTACTCCTACCACCCATCTCAAATATTTTCCTTGCACCCTTTCCAACCCTTCTTGCTCTCTCAATCCACATATTTCCGCTCCATACATTATCACGCTACTCTCCTTCTAAAATCATGTCCCTCCCCGGTGCCTTTTTCCTTTTCAGTTTTCTTAGTTGTTGCTCTAATTCTTCTCTTATTATCTCTTCTATTTCTTCCACTCTTTGTTGTCTCTTTTCCTTTTCTTGTGTGTTTTTATCACCCCTCAACAGCTCACTGAAGTACTCTCTCCATTCCTCCATAATTCCATCACTCACTCTCTTTCTCTTTTTCTTTCTTTCCCTATTTATGTATATCCATACCTCTTCTTCCGTCTTTATACCCTTCATCTTTAGTTCTTTTTCCATCCGTTTCTTTTGCTTCTTCTCTTTGCATACTAATTTGTACTTCTTGCGTGCTCACTTGTACTCTTGCTTAGTTGCTTTTTCATTTTTCCAATTTCTTAGTTTCCTTCTTGCTTCCTGCTTCCCTTCCCTGCATTCTTTATCCTACCACTCGTTCTTATCTCTATCTCTTCTTTTTCTGTTGCGTTTTTTACGTTATAGCTCAGTTCCCTCACCTTTTCGTTTATCGCTGCTTCTTCGTATTTTGCCTCCCTAAGTCTTGCTCTATAATTTTCTTTTCCTTCTTCTGTCCAAAGATTCTTCACAATTTTTCTTCTAACCTCATTCACACTGCCTTTATCTTTCTCTCTTCCTTTTGTCTTCACTTCCAAAATATGGTCCGACTCCAATCTTTCTCCAACCTTAAATTTCTCTATTTCATCCCATGCTTCTTCATTTACCATAAAAGAATCAATCCTCTATTGGTCCAAGGTACGTGTACTCCCCTTTCTCATCTCCTGTGCAGTTCCCATGAAGTATGTCCCACCTTCTTTCTTTTACTAAGCTAGTACTCTCCCTTCTGCGTTTTCTGTTCCATCTTTTGTTGATCTTCCTTCTATTGTTTCTTGTTCCTTTTCAATCCGTCTTCCTTTTCTCCCAATTCTTGCATTAAAATCTCCCCCAATCACCAAAGTTCCTTCTTCTTGCTCTTTTACTCGCTCTTCTATTATTCTCTTCGTTTCCTTCATACTTCTGCTGTACACTGTCACAATTCTCCATTTTCTCTATTTACTTTTCAACGTTCTTTCCATAATCCCTCTTTCTTCTTTTGCTTCAGTTCCATTTTCTCCTTCCAGTCCCTCTTTCACCCCCATTATTGTCCCACCTTTAGCTCTCCCTTTCTTAAACTCTTTCGGCATTCTCTTTTCCAATTTTTCTCCCCTCTTTTCTTCCACCCACGTTTCTACCTTTCCCACTACGTCAAATTCTCTCAAATACTCCCAAAATTCATTCTTTTTGTTTTTTATTTCCGCTTTTCTCCCCTATTCCTCTCCGTATTCGTTTTCCCTTTTTTGCCCTGTCGTTTTTTTTTGTGTTCTTATACAAAAATTTACTGTATTTAACTCCCCCTTTTCTTCGTCCCACATAAGCCCTTTTCCCTTTGTCTATATTTTCTTATAACCCACTTTCACCCGATGTCCTTTTTGACGCTCTTCCTTGGCTATGGCTCTGAATTCCTTTTGTATATCTCTTTTCTTCTTTGTCAGATCATCTTCTATGTATACTCTTTCCTTTTTTCTTTCTCTTAGTTTTCTTTTTGGATACGTTGTAGTTTCGGTTTATTTTGTTGTACACAGGCGAGCAGTAATCAATTAGGGGTAGAATTAAAGCTTTTACTAATTTGAGCTTGACAAACTGATCGAGATAGTATTTACGGCCAACTGCATTTTTTATACTTGTTTACATCTTGGTTACCATGATTGAAAATGGAACATTACACCCGTAAAACAAATGCTCGTAAAGTAAAAGCCCGTAAAGTAAAAACCCGTAAAGACAAAGCCCGTAAAGAAAAACCCCGCAAAATTATCACAAAAGAAATGAAGAAACATTTATTTATGGTAATTATAAGTATTAATTGTGCGTAAAACGTTGTACGTACCTCTCCTTCGTCGGGCCTCAAAATCGTCCTCTGGCGTAAACTCTTTCTTTCGGCCCTCTATACGTAAATAACTATTATAGTTGGACACTGTTAGAGTTTTCGCTCTGGTGTAATTTTCGCTCTGGTGTAAACACTCTCTGTCACGCAATAATAAAATGTCACATAAACGTCACACTATTTTGATTGATTTTAAGCAATTTAAAGACTTGCCGGGGTTGTGTCGAACTATAAAACGTTGTATTACACTCGTTCCTGTGTAGATTGGGCGATTTCCGGCACTCGACCGGAAAGCACTCAATTTACACAGGAACTCGTATAATAAATAACTATTATGTTCATATAAGTTCTTTAATTTCCACATTCATCACATAAATACGTTTTTGTTCGAAAATCATGTTTCCGTCTATACATAAACCTAGATTCTTTGCACACTTTTCCGATCTAATATTTTCATCGTTTATACGAAGATGAAAGTTAGTTTCAATGATAGAACGATGTTTTTGTTGATCTAGTACTAAAACTAACGATTTTTGAGCGTTTAAACGTAACCCATGATTTTTGTATAACTTGAAATATTCGTAATATTCATGTTTTTCACCGAAACATAGATGTCACTGATTTCTGTTGAGTCATATGTCTGAATATCATCAGCAAACATAAGTATATAGAGATTCTGAATGTATTTTGAAAGATTAAAGACATGGAAAAGAGTACAGGCCTCCAAACACTACCCTGAGAAACTCCCGTAGTCATGAAGCTATTTCACTATTGTTTATGATGATTTTTTGTAGTCTTCCCACTAAATAACTTCCAAATCACCTCAGAGTAGGTTCCTGAAAGTCAATGTACTTAAACTTTGCGATTAACAGCCGCAGATTTACCACATCGAACGCTTTGCAATGAAAATGAAAACTAGCAATGAAGGATTTTATCAACCAGAAGAATGTCGATAAATCCAAGTGGAGTAAATTAAAATTAAAATTTAAATATATTTAAGTAGAACTCCACAAACTTTAATAAGCGCAAAATTACAATTACAATATGTTTCGACAGAACACTACTGCCATCATCAGAAAAACGGTTTCATTAAAACAGATAACAACTTATTCAGATTTTTTATTTAAAGTAAAGATCCATTACATTACAAATCTTCATCAAGTGTATACAAATTGAACTGCTCTTCTTGTGAGTCATTCTACATAGGTCGGACAGGTCGCAAAATATCAGACCGTATTAAAGAACATTTCAGGCACATCTATAAGATGTGAGATAAGATGTCAGATCTTGATCCTCCTCCATCAACACCTTCTTCTTTCGCCAATCATATATTAATAACGAAACATAGTTTTTCACCATCAAATTCCAAATTGATTCATAAATGCAATAAAGGCCGGAAATTAGATTTTCTTGATACTTTGGAAATAAGGAAAGCCTTGAAACTGGAAAACAGATCTTGTTAAAGGAACAGAATAACTTAATAATCCCATTATTATTTCACTATTTTAATTTTTTACCACTCAAACAAACTTACCAGATTCTCCTTGATCCATTTTTAATTTTTCCATTTTATAAAATGTTGTTTTTACGAAATCTTTTAAAAATCATGTAACCTTTTCAAAACGTCAAATTTAATTCAACATAACGTCATAATTTTAAATATTCTCTGTAATTCATCAATTGTTCGACTTAAATATATTTTTCTACTTTGCGGTCGTACTGAGGCTATTACGATACGGTTTTGAGTGTCATAATAGACAAAAGCGGTGTTATAATAATTACACTAAAAATAGTATATATATATATTTTTTTAATATTGTTAATCTCTCTGTCTGATCTTGGCAATCCTAACCTATACTTCGCTGTCAATGATGTATGAATGTGAATTGGCATTAATATATATTTTTGTCACTTGTATTGGAACTTCACGTGCATTTAAGGCAAGCGATTTTGTTGGGGGAGGTGTTCAACAAGCTGGTAACACTTGTCGATTTCGCGGCGCATTGGTGTAGGACGGCGTCTGTAGGTTTTACATGTCCTGGATGGCTCGCCTTGACTTTGTGTGTGGACGCTGTCAGCAAGGTTTTTAATAGTATAAGAGAACATTGTGGTGTTGCAGCTCAAAATACATACGGTAGGAAAATGTTTTTGGAGATCGTAGAGAACATGTTCTCCTTCTGCCAATTTTCAAATTGGGCGTATGTTTTTCCATATACCTCGCGTGACTTTGAAGGTAGTAAATCTCCTATCGTATTTTCACCAAAACCCGTATTTCTGGGGGCGTACATTGAAGAACTTCAGAACTCATTTTTGGAAAGACAAAAATACGAGTGTTGTGGTTTCAAATTAATTCTTTTTCATAGGCGCCGTTAATGCAGCTCGCAAGCGGCCAACCGCCTCGAAATTCCCTAGATTGTGAAATTTGATTATTTTGTATAAAAAGTGGCAAAGTAGAAAAAATACTGCATGATAACTCGTTTATAAGGCATTTTGTCGCACTTATTCTTTTACCCGTGCGTGCGACCAAATGCTTCTTATAAAACTCGTATCATAATATACTATTAAATTTTAATTGAAGGATTTTATCAATTGTGCAGGCCTAATCATTTGTAACAGTCATTCGTGCTGTGTGCTGTGAAGGATAATATTTAAATATAAAAATTGTTTAATCTGATTTTCTAAAATTGTTTCAAAAAGCTTGGAGAAAGCCACAAGAATACTAATGGAGCCATGGATAAAACACACATCAGGGAGCAAGAAACGCAAATAAGGCGATGGGGTGTTTATGGGGAATAGGACAGAGAAAGTGGGAAGGCGAGTGTTTCAAGAGGGGAATGATGATGTATGAAAGTCTTATTGAGAGCATGTTGAGGTGGGTGCTTGGGGTTCATAGAGAAAGGATATTGAATCAGTGCTGAAGAGAAAAGAAGAAGAACGCAGGGGAGAACAAGAGGAAGAAATGTTACCAGAGGAATAGGTACTCGAGCAAAGAAATAGAGAAACTGAGAGAAAGAGGGATATGGATGAACCCAGAACTGAGCGAAAGAGACAGGGATACGGACATACAAGAAAGAAGGAAAAGAATCAGATTCCAGGTACGAGGGATGGATGAGGGAGCAAATACCGAAGTATTTGGAGAGTGTGTGAAAGAAAGAAAGATGATGGCGATGTTTAGCTGCGGAAATTAGACAGGAGGAATAGGTATTGGTTGGAAGAGGGAGGAAGAAGGTCTGCTACGAGGGGAGAGAGACGTTTGAACATAATATGTGGAATGAGTGTAGTGAAATGGGAGAGAGAGAATGTAGACGGGAGGGGAATAAATCTGCTGATCTTCTGCTCCTAATGGTGGTACATCTGTAATACATATTTCTGATATTCTGTTCGACTTATAGAAAGTAATTAACACTGGTTCGGATATGGCACGAGCACAAATGTGTTGGAGTCACACAGAGTTCGAGTTAGAGGGTAATTCTTACACGTAATATGCTACGCAAGTGCTATTCTCGACTCTATTTTGAAAATTGGGATTATGTTTTCTACAAGCATTTTCACGGAAAGCTAGTAGTAGTGGTTCATAATGTTTTATAGAAATTTCTTAAAATTATAAAACTTAAAAATTATAAAATAACAGAGTTCAATTGATTTTCCTATTTATTCTGGTAAAATATCCAAACATTACACTATGTACAAATATTTTGATTGTACGCAGACCGCCTATTCCATTTCAAAGTCTTCATTTAAGCCAATCTAAAATTAAATTTAATATTATGTATTACTTTTTGCAAACAACTTTATAAGTAACAACTTACAGAGATCCGTTCTTTTACATAACATGACACTAAATTGGCACCGAAAACGCAGGGATCAGCATCGAAAGGAGCTACAAAATTTTGGTTTAAAGAATATAAAATTAACCGGTTTAACTTACTTGATGCACAAGTTTTAAAAATGCTGGAAATCTTTGTATGCAAATCGGCATCTAGTTCTTTTAGTATTTCTAAGTGTTCAAGTGCTCCAGGCAAGTTCAAAGTGCCATCATCGTTTTGCTACACAAATAAAGATTGGACTGTATAAATTCGATATTAGATTAAATACTTACAGTATGGTGTTTCTTGTGCATGCAGAAAAATATGCATTTACCCTCATGGGTTTGTGGCATTTTGTGTGCAAAAATCTCGGAAACGTCGCCTTAAAAGCAATCCTCAACATTTAAAAATAATTATTTATGTAAAACAAACTTACCAGCACTGGCAGACACCTCTTTGGAGCATTCTTCCACTTCAGCCCTCAACTTATTTCTGATTTCCTGAGCGATTTCTTTGTCAAGCTAAAAGAGAGCGTTTAATGGGTTGCCTATATCAGAAACCTTTCTTACCGCATTGACCGCGACCAGTAAAAGTGCCAAAGCAATAAAGGTTTTCATTTTTGCTGTGTTTACTAATGATTGTATCGGTTCTGCAAGAGTATTTATATCATTTGGGAGTATACGTCAATTTAGCGCAATTATCGAAATTATAGACTGTGGGTTAATAGGAACTTTAGTTTGAGTCAAAATAGAGGATGATCAGCATTTATGATTACTGCTTTGTTGAGTCAAATAGATACAACAATTTTTTTACTCTATAAAATAATTATTGGAATTAAAATTTGACAGTGCTAATTTAGGTCCTACATTTTTTCACAGATTGAGTGACACACTCTGTACATTCAAGTACGCTGATACGCAACATAACAATTATTATAATTTTTACAAAAAGCACAATTACATTGCAAGATATCCAGGAAAGGAAGAAGTAAACTGTCATTACGAAAAAAATTGCATGCCTATTGAACGCACAACTGGTAGGTGGGTAATTTATTCATTATTTGCACAATTTCTTGAAGTCCATGCTAAACGGTAGGTAGACATTGGCAAGTCCAAATCATTTCCAAGCCGTCTGTGTTTATTTAAATGTAATTATTTGTAGCTGCCGTTTTTGCCGCAAACAGCAAAAGGAAACGTCCAAATTGATGTTTGTATTAGTAAACAAACCCGAAACGAGGGCATCGTTTGTAAACACCGATGTTAGTAAAACCAACAGGCCCATTTGCATAATCGAGAATGAAAATTAATCAGGTGAAAAATGTCAAGTCCGGTGCTGGAGCTCTTGGAGGTCATCGCATCCGCCCAGAGGTGTCTTTGCCGTTGCATCTGAGCCTCCAGTCTGTTACAGCCTCTGTCACAATGATGCTAGTGTTAATGGTGATATTAGTGTTAACCGAGATGATAATGGTGACCTAGTGTTCACAATCATGTTTACGTGGATGTTAAGAAGATGTAACATTTAAAATTCGCGCCTTTCTATAGGTGGAGCTAACTTACGACAGAAATCAGCTGATCATTGGTGGCAGGTGACAGAAAACAACATTAAGAAACTTCTTATTGTTAGTTGTATTGTATTCAAAATTTGTATCATACTGTAAATGGAATCGAATTACAACATTAAAAAATTTAAATTGTTAATGCCGTTGAAAGCAAAGGAAGAATGTGAAGGTCATTAACCTCAAATGTCATTCAATACAATTATAACAACACTGCGCACTCAGAACACTGCACATGCATGAAATGTTCAAATGTGATTGGTAGATGTTAAGAGGAATGTTAAGAAACCCAGAATTTTCTGGACGCCTAACATCGCCGACTAACATTAACATTACCATTACCATGATTATGAATGATTGCATCTTGCAGCGCATCTTCTGGACGTTAACATTCTCCTTAACATTAACATTTTGCGTATTGACCAGAAGGAGCGCCCCGTGATTCCGACCTTCACGAGGTTCCTTGCTGGTCAGGTCCTGTTCGTACATCATAGCCACTCCTCAAAACCATGAGATCAGCAACTATGAATCCCGTAAATCATGTGCCCTGAGCAGACGCAACGACCCCAAGATGACCGCTTTCTGCATTCCAGCCGGTTTACGGCAGGCAGGAATGATTTTCAGATTGGAGACGAGCGAGTCCTTGATGCCTCCCATGCACCCAATTACCAAAACGACGAGCTTCACTGAGTAACTTGAGTACAGCCTCCTAAGTTCAAAGAGCAGGTCTTGATATTTTGTCCGCTTTTCCTCCTCCTTGACGCAGACGTTAATATTACCATTAACACTAACATTATTGTGACAGGGCAGTTATGGATTCATTAAGTCGCGCGCGTTTGCTAAATCCGCTGTGTATGTCGCGGTAGTAACCAACAGCCAAAATGTGTTTGGACAACCGTTTCCAAAATTTTTATGTGGAGTTATCCCTTTTGGTGTTGGTGTTTTAAAAAAGTACATATAAAAGACTTGCATTGTAACAGGTAGGTGAACGTGTCTTCGCTATTTATTATTATTTTTAAGGGGCGCGGTTCAGACTTCGCTGCACTGAAACTTCAGCTTAGGTGCACCTCTTAGCAAGCTTACTCCATAAGGCCTGTGCTGTTGATGAACTTCAGCACAGACTCTATGGGCATATGTTTTATGTCATTCGGTTCAACATATTACGTCAACCCGAGATGTCGAAGCCTCAAGCGCTGGACACTCGCAAGTATGTGTAGTGGAGTTTCTTCTTCCTCCCTGCACATTCTGCAATCAGGATCTTGCTTTATTCCGATTATGGTGAGATGTTTCATAAAACAGCAGTGTCCCGTCAAGAGTCCAACTACCTTTCTTTGTTGTCTCCTGCTCAATCGCAGGATTTCTTCTGACCGCTTTTTTGACGAGCCTTCCATGAAGATTCGCGATTGCTTCTGTCCAGGAACGTCATCCCAATGGATGTGGTGTTGGTGGTGGTTGTGGTGTTTTGCAGTCTCATGTGCGATCCCACAAGTAGGCTCTTTGGCTAGGAGGTCAGCTTTTTTATTTCCCTCAAACCCCTTTTGTCCCGACACCCACCACAGAGTCACTCTGTTGTGTTCACAGCTCTGGAGCGTACTTCGACACTCTCCAGAGCTTTCAGCGCTTCCTGACTGTCAGTCATAATGTGGATCCGCCTATTTGCACAGCCCTTCCTCATTATTTCCCTGGCACAAATGTCAATTGCAGTGATTTCTGCTTGGAACACGGTTGCCAAGGAGCCCAGATTGATGCTCATCTCATCCCCGGTGCTTCTCCGGCTACCCATGCCCCAGTGCTCTTTGTTGTCTTGGACCCATCTTTGTACCAGATGGTTCCGTTGTTATTCTTCAGATTCCGGGTATCGACCCTCTCCAAAAGTTTTACAAAAGTCATACTCGGTCCTGAGTCGGTCCGATTGCATGCTCAGTACGCAATTGGTCCCTATTTTCCCAAATATCTCGGTGTGGTATTTCTTTCTAACGTGGGTCTTACCATATCCGGCACTTACAAGCCTGTATGCTGCCTTCATTGCCTCCGATTTCACCAAGAGGTGAAAGGCGGAGGCAGGTTCAGGAGCACTTCCATGGCTGCGGTAGGCGTTGTATTTATTGCTCCCGTTATTCCAAGGCAGGCAAGTCGTTGCAGCTTCCCTAATAGCCTTGTAGCGTGCTTTTCAGACGCCTTATGCCACCAAATCATCGAAGAGTATGTTACCGTGGGAATTATGATCTTGGTGTAGAGCCAGTGAACCATTTCTGGTTTTAATCCCCACTTCTTTCCAACCATGCCTCTACAGGCCCATAGGCCCGAGTGGCCTTAGTGGTAATGTATTTTAGATAGGGTTTGACCCCAAGTTTGGTATCTAGCATTGGTCCCAAGTACTCGACTTCTTTCCCTATCGGCAGTTCTTTTCCCCACAGTCGGAACTTCTTCAAATCGTTGAGATTCCTCGTTCTTGTGAAGACCATAACTTAGTCTTATCGGGGTTAACTGATAGCTGTTTTTCAGTGCACCATCTTTCGACGACTGTCAGAGCCCGCTGCATCATTTCTGATACAGCCCCTCCGCACTTGCCGCTTACGAGTATGGTGATATCGTCCGCATATCCTTGTGCTTGAACTCCTGTCTGCTCCAGGTTCCCCAGGAGGTCGTCCACCACGAGTGACCACAATAAAAGCGACAAAGCGCCTCCCTGTGGGCACCCTCTGGCCGCCACCACCCCCTAGTCACCGGGCCGACGATGCATAAAATCTCTCTGCCTTTTAAGGCGGAGTTGATCCATTCCACTACCACAAGGGCTATACCCCGCCTCTTAGTTGCTTTGTTGTCGAAAGCATCATCTATGTCCAGAAAGGCCCCCATCGCAATCTCTCGATTTTCCAGGGTTCCTTCTATCCTGCGAGTAAGGTCGTGAATCCTCATCTCGCATGATTTTCCAGATTGATAGACAAACTTTTATCGATGTAAAGGGGCTTCTACCAGAACATCGTCCCTGATATATCTGTCAATCAGTTTCTCCAAGGTCTTAAGGCGAAATGATGTTAGGCTTATTGGTCGAAAGGATTTCGCCCGGGCGTATGATTCTCGCCCTGGTTTTGGTATGAATACCACTTTCACATTCTTCCAGCCCGTTGGCACATACTTCAAGGCCAGGCTGGCCCTGAGTAATGCGCACAGGGGGGAGGCTAATTCCTCGAATCCCTGTTGAAGCGTCAGCGGAAAAATTCCGTCGATTCCTAGAGACTTGAATGGTTTAAAAGATTTCACTGCCCATCCAAGTCTTGTTTTGTTAACCAGCCTATCGGCTAGTTTCCACTCCTCCCTGGACGCCCGATGAATCGGTATGTCTAGGTTTGGAGTGTTGCATTTGCCGAGGATACACTCCCCGGGAAGTGTGTCTCTAGAAGGAGTTCCAGAGACTCCTCACTCGATTCAGTGTACCCTCCATGAGGTCTTTGCTGAGTTCCACTCTTACCCCAATTGTCCCTCATCAAGGCTTTCTGGAGTCTGGCACATTCTTTCGATTTCCTCACAGTGCTTCCTCCATGAGGTGTTCTTCGCCTCCCTCAATGTGTAACCATATTCTAGACGGGAAGTCTTGCATTCTTCCCATCTCCTAGTCCTTTTGGCCCTCCGTACCTCCCTTCTCATCTCGGAAAGTTCAAGGTTCCACCACTTGGTCTCCCGTTTGACCTTTCTCTTTCTGAGTGGGTAGTTGTTCTCATAAGCTCTCCTTACGGCTGCTGTAATGCATTCGTTTAATATTACAACTCCCGCCGGAGTTTGAGGGACATTCTTCCAACGCCTGGACTAGTTCCTCTGTAGAGTTGCCAGTCACAGTTTCTTGGATTTCTGTACCTTTCGACCGTCTCCGCCGGATATTCAATATCGAATCTTACGTACCTGTGATCCGAGAGCGTAGGTTCAGATGGAACAAGCCACTCACGAATAACTCGGCACACGAACGGCGTACCTATCGTTATATCTCGATAACCTCTTGCCTTTTGTCGCGGTGGGTAGGTTTGTTACCGCGGTTAACTACTTCTAGCTGATTACTAATAATAAATTCTAAAAGTGACTCCCCTCTTCTGTTGGTCCCTGAACTTCCCCACACTATATGGTGGACGTTGGAATCACAGCAGAGCACTAGCTGCGTGTTGGTTTCTTCGCAGTATTCTACCAGTCGTCTAACCTCTGGTGTTGGGTCCGATTAGTATTTTGCTCTCGCTTCCTGCCATAGTGGTTTTTATCTTGCCTGCCATGAGGTCCTGACCACTAAGCCCTAACATTGGCAGTGTATTCGTTTTTGTCTTTGCAAGTATGCAAGCTCTTGGATTACTTCCTCCTGGTGCTAAGAGCTCCCATTTGTTCCCCATCCTGAGTCCTCTGATCTGGTCCCTATATACCCATGGTTCCTAAATCAACACGATATCAATATTGCTATTAGTTATGTATCTTTGCAAGGCAGCTGACGCCGCTGTAAGGCCCTGAAGATGCCCACGTTTTTCTTCATACCCTCGGATGACACAAGGTTCCTATTCGGCCCCTTGTTCGCCTCCTTGGGATTCAGGTGTCGGATCGGGAATATTCCTTGCGGTCCCCCCCTCCTCAACCTCCACCCCTTCGGATGCCCATCTGCCTCTCCCCAGAGCTTTAAACATCACCCTGGAGAGATTCAGGTATGGCCTGCATTGCAGCTCCTCCCAGATTTTAGTCCAGGAGTGCCCATCTAGTATGATAAGTTGCTGTCTCTTGGGGTCCAGCTTCCTATTCACTACTGACCAGCTTTCTGTCTTAAGACGCCGCAACACGAGTTCCGGTTCCTGTTCAGGCCCCGGAACCCATGTCATCATCTTCACGGGTTTAGGGACGTCCTTAGCATCGACAACGCCAAGTTTCGCCCTACCCAGGGTACGATTTCTGTCACCACCCGCAGCAGCCTTTCCCTGGTGGTCTGGTCGGCGCAGGAGGCAAGCAGGTAGCCCCCCCGGAAATTTACGGCGGAGAACCTGGGTGCAGGCTCCCCTTCCTGTGCTTCATCCAGAGTCTGGATCAGAGCCGTCTTGATCAGATCCGCCTGATCCTCGCTGAGGACGTTTGCTGGATATCCATGCGGCAAAATTGCCACGACACGGCCGGTTGATACAGTGGGCCTGGTAGGTCCACTCCTCCTTTTTGGCGGACGTGTTTTGTCGCTGGTAGTACCTCTGGCAGTCGTCGGCGTTTTTTGCCCCTGACTGGCGGAGAATTCCCCCTTCTACCGGGTGTTTTCGCTATTAGGATTCACTATTCAGGATTCTTTAGTGACTTTAACATTTTTTTTAACTGCAGTACCCTTGGCATATCTATAGAATTTTTAAAAATTTTCAGAAAAAAATATCAGCATTCTTCAAGGCTTATAATTTACTTTGAAATTACATTCGTCAATCTTAAATTGTAACCCTTTCTGAGTCTTTCAAATCAACAGTTTAGAATTAATACTTTGAGTTCCCCATTTACTGAGCAACTAATGATACTGGTCTGTTTTAGAACCTGAATACTTAATCATATCAATTATCAATTGTCTCAATTACTAAATCAACTGAATTATCAAACATCTCAATTATTAACATTTCGATTGAGCTCTGCCCAGGTAGTCAGTGCAATGAAACTGATGTGACAGACCCCAAATACCCAGCACGGTACTTTGGATTCACATTGGGAAAGTCAGCAGAATAATTTCAGATTAATTAACTTGACGTTAAGGCTCAATTTCAATAATATCTCTTGTACAAAACTCTTAATTCAACAATGACTAAATTAATGAATCAACCAGTTCTTCAATCTCCAATATTGCAAAATAACTATTGTACTCTCATGATGATATCAAGTTGCAATTGATTAACAGTTAAATGTAAATTAGAACGGACTCACCAATCTGTTGTCTGGCAATGTCACAGCAATAAACCACTCAAAACACTGTAACTTAGACTCAGAAATGATCACAAATGCACCTGGATTACTTGTTCAGTGAAAACCTCACCTCAATCACTTTTAAATAAAGCTTAATGCAAAATTCGATTCTAACGCTTGTTTGAATGAAGAACAAACCAGGACTGACTAAAGTTTCTGAATATGTGTTTTTTAATTTTGGGACAAGTTGCCGAAAACGACCCTCTTAAACATTCCAAAGCTGATTTATGGGTCTGGGAACGTTATGTAAACAAAAGTCGCTGCGCGGGTGATTTTTATTGTCAACTGGCTTATTTTTTACAGAGTGAAGTATTTAAGAAAATACAAAATGACTAATTAAGATTGGGTCGGACGGGATGGTGTTACAGATTCAGCCATCCTGCAAATGCCTCGTCCCGTCAGATAATACGACCCCATCTTCCCCGCTCTTACTATCCGTCTGATTTGACTTTAAATTAATGGTGTGTTACAGTCCCACTTGGGCGTGCTGCTTTCTTCCTAAAGCACTCTGCCTCGACATGACCATCTCGACGGCAATAATTACAGTGTTTCTTGGGGATTTCGGTCACTCCACGCTTTTGGGAGTTTGGGAGAACCATTTCGCCGATGCTATGTCAACGTTAATGGAATGTCTGACTTCATGATGGGTACCCTGTGGTTCGCTCTCAACACTCCGTCATACAGATAACGTCACTGGAGTGCCGCTAGACGTCGAGTAAGCCCGTAACGTCTCCGGCACAGTGTGGTTGCTTGGAGTTGTAATAATATTGACAATGTTGTCGTCGATACCTCCTATAATGCAGGAGACAGCATCCGCCCCCTTGATCTTACATGCTGTTAACATTGCCAGTTTCTGATGGAAGTAGGTGGTATACGACTCATCTGAGTATTTATGGCGACGTATCATCTTGGCTAAATCCTCATGGAAGTCTCTTTTTGCAGGGGACGCTTGTTGCATCTTGAGCTTCCATTCTTCCCATGAGAGCTTCAGGGTTGGTTGGCTCTTGTACCACACCTCAGCCATCGCGCGCAATTTGGACAACCCGTAATAGATCGTCAATTCCTCAGGCCAGTGGAACACCTCCATCAGTTCATCTACTTTCTGACACCACCTTTCGGCGATGTTGTTCGTGGTTTCCGCAAAACATAATGATGACGCTTATGGTCTTAAACATTTCACAGGTTCATTGATTATTTGCATTTTATTTTCGACGGATACCCGACCATTACAGTCACCGACTTGCAGTAGTGTGAGTAGTTTTGAGTAAGAAACTGACGAACTACAGCTAAATATAACTTGCCCCCCCCCTGAGCTAAGGTTTGGGTGCCCGGTAAATTAAGTGTGGCATCTTATGGCATTTACCTCAAGAATATCGCAAAAAAAAACTCGGGATCTTATAAGTAAAATATAAGCGTTCGTGGAGAATGCAGCGACCGGAGTTAGTCTTACTTCAAAGAAAGAGATCAAGGGGTACTGCGCCGCACAGTAATAAATTATCATATTACCAAAAAAGATTTATAACTTTATGGGCACTAACCCAACTTGAACTTGCCAGAAACTGGCCAACTGGAGGCATTACTTGATTAACGATTGGGTGTGTTAGTAGACATTTTTATCTCCTTTTTGTTCTATTACTTTGTAACGTTGGATTATTCAGTAATGTTTTTATTTTGATCTCTGTTCTAGGAATTTTAGTTTATTCAATTCAATAATTACATTTTATTTAACTTCTACACCTTTTTGAGCGCTTTAATTTCTTTTGGGTACATTTGGTTACACTATCTACGTAAGTATGTATTCACTTTTTTTTTAATTTTTACATTGATTCGATTACCAATCCAATACATACCACTCGAATTTCGAATGACGGGCGATCACTATGTGAATAATAATAATAATAATAATGGTTTATTAACGCCAAGTAGCATTTACATTAATATAAATATGAAAATAATACAACAGTACAATACAATGTTATAAATGTTACAACATAAACAGAAACACATTACGCTTACATTCAGATTTGAACTTTATATATGACACTCCAGTGAAATTTAGAGTTTTACAAAATTAATTGGAGTCTAACAGCATTTGATTCACCGGCGAGTGATATGAGTAATTATATTTGCTGAAACGAGCATAAAATATTTCAAAATTACGAGTGTTACATGCTGGAACGTTAATGTTGACTCTAGCTAGTATTTCAGTATAGATGCATATTTGGCGACAAGCTCAAGATCATTAAATACGACATTTTGTAGCGATAGCTTATACCTAAGATACTTTACAAAACTGGTCTGTACAGCTTCAAAACGATTGATATGTGTAACATAAAATGGTGACCATATGATGCTACCATATTCTAAGATGGAACGAACTAGAGAACTATATAAAGTAATAATCGTTCTAATGTTGTAAAAATCATATGTCCACCTTTTTACGCATCCTAACATTTTCCTGCTCTTCGAGATTACGTAATCGTAATAATTTTGAAAGGAGAGCTTTGAATCCAGATATACACCAAGATCTTTAACTAAATTTACTACTGCAAGTGCAATGTTTTCTAAGGTATATCTGGGTTCAGAAGGTACAACTTTTCTGCTAAAGCAAATTGTTTGACACTTGTGGGCATTAAATTCCATGATATTGTATTCACACCAACATGCAAGCGTTTGAATGTCGTTTTGGAGAAATATATATATTATACGCGCAGTCGTTCTCTCGTCCTATTTAAAGGGGGAAGCCGCTTTCTGGTCTCTTCGAGAATAGAATATTCGCGATCCTACGGATTTACGATTAAATCATCACTCCGCGATTCTTCGAGAACGTCACACTGCCCCCTCCTTAAAGATGTTTCGTCCCGAAACGTCAAAGCAGTCTCATCGTGGCGAAACCTGCAGTTTGCTCCTTTTCTGCACCCAGACGTTCTATGGAAGTAACAATCGACAGTCTTCCAGTTCGTTGGCCTTTTTGGGTTGTAGCAATGCACTCCCGTGAAACGAAAAAGCACTTCCAACATACTTCGGACTAGCCTCCAATCCAGGCAATCAAATCCACAGGCGATCTTCGGAATTGCTAATCTCCTGATACCTTGAGAGAGAACGGTTCCCCTCAACACACATAAAGTATCCCAAACATTTTGGTAGGTAGCCTTCTCGAACGTGAATTGTTTCGTGACTAGATAGAAGATGTTCCTTCGTGAATTCTGCCGAGTGCCTGCCAGACATAGTAACCCTCCAACTTGTGGGTTTTGCTTCCGAAGCTCATCGAGTCTACCAAACTTCATTTTGAACACAGTGGCGATCCCTCTCGACATGTCCAGATCTTGAGACACACAATGGACTAGTGAATAGTCTGCTGGAGCTTTAAAAATGTCTTGACGTACTTCTTGGGTGACTCCAAATCGGGACTTATAACTTCCAGAATGCAGAGACATAAACTCTTCAAATGACAAGTCTTCCACTGGCATCAATTGCCGCACCTGCTGGCCTTGCTGACGGTCTTCGTTGGTTCCATGGTACGATGAAAGTTGATGATCTTGGGTTTTCCGTGTGGCCTTTTCCTTATGCGGTAAACGACATCATTAATTCGGTTAAGAACTTCGTACGGCCCTTCCCAAGAACTAACTTTGGAGACAAACCCCGGCGTCGTCGTGGGTTGTACAACCACACCAAGTCGCCTGGCTGGTATCCACCTCTGTCAGCATTGATGTCGTAGGTATCCTTCATCCGATCGCTAGCACTCTGGATGTTTAAGCGTGTCCGATAGTGAATGTCTTCCATCCTTCTTCGCAGTTCGGTGACATAGTCGTCGCCAGCTAGGTCTTCACCCGGTGAGCACCCAAATCGCAAATCGCAGGGAAGACGTAATTCGCGACCCATCACTATGCTAGCTGGTGTCTGTCCGGTTGACTCATGAACGGATGATCGGTATGTCATGAGGAATAGGTGAAGGTAACGATCCCAATCTCTTTGATGGTCAGAGACGACTTTGGACAAGTATCGATTTATCGTCCTGTTCATTCGTTTCACCAATTCATCAGACTGCGGGGGAAGCGGTGTTGTTCTTGTCTTCCGAATATTCAAAGTGCTGCACATCTTCTGAAACAAGGCGGATTCAAAGTTTCTACCTTGGTCGGAATGTAGTTCCAACGGTACACCAAATCGACAGATAAGCTCTTTCACAATTACATCGGCAACTGTGGCAGCTTCCTGATTCGGAATGGCATATGCTTCCACCCACTTGCTGAAATAGTCCATAACTACAGCAATGTACTTATTTCCGTCATCTGTTTGGGGAAACGGACCAGCAATGTCCACAGCAATTCTTTCGAATGGACTACCCACGTTGTATTGTCTCATCGGAGCCTTCCTGCGTTTTTGTGGACCGTTACTTGCAGCACAAGTTGCACATTTCTTACACCTCTCCTTAACACCCTCCTTGCAGTTCACCCAGTGGAACCTTTCCCGCAGCTTCCCAAGGGTCTTTGACACTCCCAACTTCCGGAATTTTGTTTTTGGGGACCAACAGTTGTTTTCTCTCTATTTGACCCTCAGGTTTTTCAAGCACGCGTTTCAAGACTCCATCTTCCACGACAATGGAATTCCACTGAACCCAATACGATTTCACACTGGGTGAGTATTGCGCAACTTGTTCCCACGTCGGTCTCCGGTCTTCGTTCTTCCATCCTAGTACCAACAGCAAGTCCGGGTCTTCTCGAATCCTTTCAGGGCTCCAGCGTTCGTTTATAACTTTCGTCCTTCGAACGGAGAGGTCCTTATCCTCAGCACGTCGGCAGTGACTGCAGTTTTCTGGACACGGTCTTCGCGATAGCGCATCGGCGTTCTGATAGATTATACCAGCACGATGTACCGTATCAAAGTCGAACTCTTGCAGTCTCTCGATCCACCTGGCTACTTGTCCTTCGGGATTCTTGAAGTTTAGAAGCCACTTCAACGCTGCATGATCCGTCCTCAACAAGAATTTTCTTTACGGACTTCACGACGGCCAACAGTTCTCGTCTAGTAACGCAATAATTTCGTTCTGGCTTTGACAAGGTTTTGCTGAAGTAACCAATGACACACTCTTGCCCCTCCTGTATTTGGGACAATACAGCGCCTATTCCCACGTTGCTAGCATCTGTGGCTAACACAAAATCTCCTTGTGGCAACGGATAACTCAAAATCGGTGCATTGATCAGTGCGTTCTTCAGCTGGCCAAACGATTCCTTGTAATCTTCGTCCTATTAGAACCTTCTTTCGCCCTCAGTTAGCCTAGTCAACTGTTTAGCAATGTTGGCGAATCCTGGTACGTACCGGCGGTAGTAAGTACATAAACCGAGAAAACTGCGCAAGTCGTGCTTCTTTGTAGGCGTTGGCCATTCCTTCACGGCCTTGACCTTCTGCTCGTCTACGGCGACACCCTGACTTGAGACTACATGCCCTAGATATTGCACTTCTTTTCTAAACAAGTGGCATTTCTTCGCACTAAGCTTCAGTCCAGAATTTCGAAGGCGTTGAAACACTTCCTCTAGATTCTTCACGTGCTCTTCGAATGATTTTCCGACCACAATGATGTCATCCAGATACACTAGGCAAGTTTTCCACGATAATCCTTTCAGCACCGTCTCCATAATCTTTCAAAAGTTGCAGGAGCATTGCAAAGGCCAAACGGCATTACAGTAAACTGCCACAGGCCTGTGCCAACAGTAAATGCTGCTTTCTCTTTGTCTCCAGGTGCCAATTCAACTTGCCAGTAACCACTTTTTAAGTCCAAAGTCGAGAAGATCTTCGAACCCGCCAAGGTATCGAGAGTATCATCAATTCGGGGGAGTGGATAACTGTCCTATTTCGTCACGTTGTTCAGTTGACGATAGTCCACGCAGAATCTAGTTGATCCATCCTTTTTCTTTACTAGAACAACAGGCGAGGCCCATGGACTGCTGGATGGTTCAATCACTCCTTCTTCCTCCATTTCCCGAATGATCTTGTCGGCCTCTTCCTTCTTGGCAAGAGGTAGTCTTCTAGCAGGCTGTCTAACCGGGCACGCATCCCCAGTGTTGATCTGATGCTTGATGACATTGGTTCTGCCTCTTTTGCCCTTTCCGGTATCGAAGATGTCCTGATAACGACTGACGAGTACTTTAAGCTGCTTCCTTTGGGTGTCATTAAGTTCCCTCGACGATGTCTTGACCAGGTTGACTAGTTCGGGTGCAATCCTCTTCTGTGGCTCTTCAGTGATTCTTATTTGGCGGATGATGGATGAAATAGGAGAACAATACCCTAATACAGTGCCTTTCTTCAGGGTCAGAGCGTAGAAGTTGACATTCATCACTCTTATTGGTACTACACCGGACGAATGCAACAAACCTTTGCCCAGTACCAATCCTCGTCCTATCTCATTGTCACTACATCTAGGTTCAAACATCATGATGTTTCTCTCTCCATCTTTCTGATCCACTCGAGCTTCCAGAATCATTTCACTCCGTTCTCGTACTGAAGTGTCTTCAGTCAAAATCACACGAATGGCTTCCTCATTAGTTCGGTGTAGTACGACGTCTTCTCCATTTATTTTCAACGTGCCACGTTCGAAGTCTAATCCGCAGCCCTTACTGCCCAGAATGTCCATTCCAAGTATTACCTCATCCTGGATATTCGCTACCAGTACCTTGTGGTGGAAAGCGGTATTCCCAATTGTGATAACGACGTTGACTTCTTCGTGGGTGGTAACCGAATCCCCAGTAGCGGTACGAAGTCTCCAATTTGTGGGTATTATGTCCTTGTCGGTGTTTAAAACGTTGGGCCGTACGATCGTTTTCGTTGCTCCTGTATCCACCAACAGCGAACATGGCTTTTCGTCCAGAAATCCGTCCACGAGCGCGCTGTTAAGTTGGCGTTTGATGCATGCAACACTTGCTTCCAGGGTATTTTGACGTTGCATTCTTATGCTGGCTCCGTTGGACTTTTTGACGTTGACGGTGCATCGTTTATTCTTGTGACTCTCTTTTCCACACTTCCAACACTTGATATTCGTCTTCTTTTCTTTTGGCACAATATCCTTTAGCACCCTCCTAAGTGTTGCTTCAATTTTTTCTTCGATTCCATTCGTAGCTTCTTCTTCAATGGTTCGAACTCGGGCTTGACTTCTCAAACCGGCTTTACTTGTTTCGAACTCCAAAGCCCGAGCTAGAGCATCAACTAATTTTGCTGGGCGAGCTAATATCAATGCCTGCCTAGTGTCACCATCTCGAATGCCGTCTGTAAAATTTTGCACAGCGATTCTTTCCATCATATCCTCTGGAGCGTCCGGGAAAGCTAACCGAACCAAGCTGTCCATAGTCTGCCCTTTGTTCTGATGGGATTGTCTGTAGCACGTCGGTTGCGTCACATCGTAGTGCCAATATCAAGGCCATGGCTTTCTCGGCATTACTCCAAGCGTTGGCTGCGGCTGCTGCTTCGAACTGCAGAATGTAGTTGGACCACTGAGATTTACCATCAAAGCTTGGTGGTTGCATCCGTATTCTGGAAACTTTCATCAAACCACTTGTCGTCTGTTGTTCACGACCTTCAATGTGCCCTAGATTCGCAAACTTACTCTCAAGTTCTCTTTGCTTCTCTTCAATCGCTATTAGTTTATCGTCGAATTTATTCTCGATGTGTTGAAGACTTTCCTTGAATTCATTCCTCAGACCATCCGATTGTTCTAGAAGTTTTTCTTCGATCGAACCAGTTTTCACTTCCAGCTTTCCAGAATTTTCTAGGAGTTCTTGTTTTAGACTGATAGAATTTTCGAGAAGCTTTTGCTCTAGAATTGTAGAATTTTCTAGAAGTTCTTGTTTTAAACTGGTAGAATTTTCTCGAAGTTCTTGTCTACTTTCTTGAAGTTTCTGCTCTAAATTTGTAGAATTCTCCAGGAGCTTCTGTAGCATAGTGGTTACGTCGCAGGAAACTGCAAACAAATATATTTCAGGATTCTCGCCCGCCTTTTCAAGATCCTCAATCAGCCTGTTCTGTAACACTCACGTTCCTCCAGCTCCCTCTTCAGCTCTGCGACCTTCAGTTCTTTCAACGTAACTTTCTTCGTTGCCATCTTCGTATTTATTTAATTAATTCCACTCCTGACACCAATGTAGCGTTTACGGGTTCACAAAACTATTTATTTGAACAAACTATGTACAATTTATTTCAACACTAGACTATTTACAGTTATAACAGCCCAATTATTTATTTTAACAGTCACACCGATTAAGTAGCTTATTCGCACTTCTTCATCGACGCGATTCGACTATACTGATCATGCCGCAGTCGTTCTCCCGTCCTATTTAAAGCGGGAAGCCGCTTTCTGGTCTCTTCGAGAATAGAATATTCGCGATCCTACGGATTTACGATTAAATCATCACTCCGCGATTCTTCGAGAACGTCACAATATTGAATAACAAGGGACCAATAACAGAACCTTGAGGCACACCGGAAAGAGCCTCATACGGTTTGGATTTGATATCTTTTAAGATTACGCTCTGTGGGCGTAATGTAACTATACACCCAAGATAATAAAGGATCACGTAAACCATATAAATGGCACTTGGAGATGACTTCTTGCTGGCAGTCTTAGGCATTGCGATTAACAATATAAATAAAACTGAAATATATAATTTGAATGAATTTTGACAGTTTTGTTAGTTCAAGTGTGTTGCAGCTTCAGCGGACACGCCAGCACTGGTGTGAATGAATGAAATGAATAATAATGTAAAGACATCAAGAAATTGTACATGTACCTTAAAACTTAAAAATTATAAAATAAGAGGTCAATTAATTTTCATATTTATTCCGGTAAAATATCGAAACATTACACTGTACAAATATTTTGATTGTACGCAAACCGCTTATTCCATTTCATTTAATCCAATCTAAGTCATCATTTAAGCCAATCTAAAATTAAATTTAATATAATGTAATACTTTTTGCACACAACTTTGTAACAACTTACAGAGATCCGTTCTTTTATATAACATGACACTAAATTGGCACCGAAAACGCAGGGATCAGCATCAAAAGGAGCTACAAAATTTTGATTTAAAGAACATAAAATTAACCAGTTTAACTTACTTGATGCACAAGTCTTAAAAATGTTGGAAACCTTTGTATGCAAATCGGCATCTAGTTCTTTTAGCATTTCTAAGTGTTCAAGTGCTCCAGGCAAGTTCAAAGTGCCATCATAGTTTTGCTACACAAATAAAAATTGGACTGTATAAATTCGATTTTAGATTAAAGACTTACAGTATGGTGTTTCTTGTGCATGCAGAAAAATATGCATTTGCCCTCATGGGTTTGTGGCATTTTGTGTGCAAAAATGTCGGAAACGTCGCCTTAAAAACAATTTTATACATTTAAAAATCATTATTTATGAAAAACAATTTTACCAGCACTGGCAGACACCTCTTTGGAGCATTCTTCCACTTCAGCCCTCAATCTATTTCTTATTTCCTGAGCGATTTCTTTGTCAAGCTAAAAGTGAGCGTTTAATGGGTTGCCTATTGTTGATAAATTATGGTCAAGTTTATATTAATAATAAAGATTTAATGAAGTAAGACAAACAGACATGCTTCTCATACAAGAGCTTGTGGACAACTGTTTTTGGTCAAATGTATAATCAGGTATATATCCTAAAACTATAACATAAAAAAAAGGAACAAACATTTAAAGCAGCTGTGTGGTTAATCCGTGAAATGGAACTGTTGAATAACAGAGCACTCTAGACTGAACGCTGAGGGTAGTTCCCATCGTAAATCACACAATTTATTACTTTTCGTTTCTGTTTCCAACACTCCCACTAAAAGGAATAAATCTTAACAATAGGTAATTATTATCTAATTATCTATATTAAGGAGCTTAACTACTTTCGTAAAAATTGGTTTTACCAAAGGTTTAGTCAAAATATCAGCAACTTGATATTCTGACGATACATATTTGACAAAAATGTTACCTCTGTTACATTCATCTCGCACAAAATGAAACCGTACATCTATGTGTTTCGTTTTCTTGTGAAATTCCGAATTTTTCGAAAGCTTAATTGTGGATTGATTATCCACATTGATTTCTACAGTTTTTTGTGATAAGCCTAGTTCGTTTACAAAAAATTTAACCCACAAAGCTTCTTTCGTACCTAAAGCTAGAGCAATAAATTCAGCCTCAGTTGTTGACTGAGCTACGACACTTTGACGTTGACTAGCCCACGTAATAGGACCGCCACTGCACATAAACACATATCCACTTGTCGACTTTCTGCTATCAACACATCCCGCATAATCGGAATCGGTAAAACCGCACACACCCACATCACTGGCGCTGTAGGTAATTCGGTAGTCCATGGTGCCCTTCAGGTATCGAAGAATCCGCTTCACAGCTAACCAATGTTCGTCAGTCCAATTGTTGAGAAAACGGCTGACCTGGTTGACGGCGAACGTGATGTCGGGACGACTCACGGTACTTAGAAAAATTAGGGAGCCGACCGCCTCTCGATAGGGTTGATTCTCATTTTTCTGATTATTTTCTTCCGGTTTTCTCAGGTAGACTCCTGGTTGAGCTGGAACTCCCACTGGATTTGCATCCTTCATATTGAACCTTTCGAGGATTTTTAAAATGTACGGCTTTTGGTGTAATGTTACAACCCCCGGTACATTTTGTTCAATTTGCATGCCGACAAAATGTTTTAAGCCGCTTTTCTTTTCCTCAACGGTGACTTTAAAATGTTGCATTAAAGACTTCATCAGACTGTTTATGGCCGTATCTGATTTCGAAAGGACAAGGCCATCGTCGACATAGAGAGCTAAATAAACTTTACAATGTCCTATTACTCCAATAAACACACAGGGATCACTTTTGAGACTCTTGAAGTTGAATTCATTTAAAAACTTCACGAATTTTAAGTTCCAACACCGTGGTGCCTGTTTTAAACCATAGATGCTTTTGTTTAACTTACATACAAAGTCTGGATGTTCGTCATCAATAAATCCAAGGGGTTGGTTCATATATATATCCTCCGATAACTCGCCATACAGGAACGCCGTTTGTACGTCGAATTGTGCGATTTTTAACTGATCTTTAGCAGCTAAAGCTAAAAGCACACGAACTGAATCGTATAGCACTACCGGGGCAAATGTTTCTCTGTAGTCAATGTCTTTTTCTTGTGTGAACCCCCGAGCAACTAGACGCGCCTTATAACGAATTATTTTTCCATCAGAATCGGTTTTTAAACGGTACACCCACTTATTATCTACAAGTTTTGCATTACACGGTAAAGGCACTAAGTTCCAGGTGTTGTTTTCTTGTAAGGCATTCATTTCACTTTGCATTGCCTCTTTCCACTGGTTAGATTCACTACTTTTTATTGCAAGTTCATACGTTTGTGGTTCCAATGTGACACAGTAAGAAACATACGGTCCGTAAAAATCGGGACGCGCGAGTGTTTCTCGATTTCTCAAATTTCTTCTTTCAATTTCGGGTTGTGCTTCGACTTCGACTGGTATTTCAGGTGCAACTTCCTGATTTTCTTCAGCGTTGTTTTCGCCATCTGGGATTTCTTCATAATTGCCAAAAGTTAAAGTCAATTTAACTTCATCAGTTGTTGTTGTTTCACGTACATCTTTTTCGTTGAAGACAACATTACAGCTGGTTTCTATTTTCTTCTTTTCTGGATCCCAAAGTCTGTAGTTTGTCGAATATCCATCGTAGCCAACAAATATTAATTTCTTTGCCTTTTTATCGAACTTCTTTCTGAATTGTGATGGAATGGACATGTAAGCAGTGCATCCAAATATTTTTAAGTGATTTAATTCTGGTTTTCTTCCAAACCAACCTTCAAACGGTGTAATCGATCCACAAAGGCTTGATACAGTTCTGTTTAGTACGTAAACTGCTGTACTTACAGCTTCTGCCCAAAGTTCGTTGGATACATTTTTATTTATCATCATTGATCGAGCACTTTCCACAATAGTACGCATTTCGCGTTCAGATCTGCCGTTTTGTTGCGGTGTGTAGGGAGCGGAGCATTCGTGCACAATACCTTCTTTCTTCATAATTTCTTGAAATTCGCGATTCATGTACTCTCCCTTTCCTTGATCACTTCTCACAATTTTTACTTTATTTCCGGTTTGTTTTTCAGTAAAGGCTTTGAACTCTTTGAATTTATTAGTCACTTCAGATTTATGACGCATGAAATACACACTTTTGTATCCGGTTTTGTCGTCTTTAAACAAAACAAAGTATCTTGAGCCTCTTGGTGATTCAACGCTGATTGGCCCGCTGACATCTGTGTGAATTTTCTCGCCAGGTGCAAAAGCTTTTTCGTGGTTTGACCTTTTATGTGAACTTCGCGCTTGTTTGCCGAATCTGCAACTTTCGCAAAAGAATTCTTCAGTGTCGCTGACTTCTAAACCGATGGCTGCCTTATTTTTGGCTGTATTGATGATAGATTTAAAATTCACGTGACCCAGGCGATCATGCCATAGCTGTAGCGATTCAGTTTTTGTTAAATTACACTCAATCTGGGCAGGAACTTTGAATTTCATCACCCATAAATTATTTTCGCGAACACCGACACATGAGATTTTACCGGATTCTTCTCGAAATTCACAGTGGTTTTTAAACGCGTGGTGCGAGAAACCGCGGTTCACCATAACACCGACCGAAAACAAACTTCTCTTCAAAGCTGGTACATACAGTACGTTGTTGAGAGTCCTGTCGATCCAATTTCCATTTACTTCGGCCTGGATTTTGATCATCCCAATTGCTGTTGCTGGAATTATTTTGTCATCAGCGATTTTGACGTGTTGGGGTGTTTCAAGCGGGTTTAGATGATCGAACCAATTTAATTGATTTGTCATGTGGACGCTTGCTCCGGAATCACAGATCCACTGAAATTGGTCTTCATCTTTGCTGGTCGCATACATTGCTGAAACGTCACAAGAATAAACGGAGGCCGAACTGGAGTTTTCTGCGTGACTCTTTTCTCTCTTCCTATATTCTTCTGCTTTTAAGCGCTTTCTGCATTCTCTAGCCCAGTGACCTTTTTTCTTGCAGTAGTTACAGTTCGTCTGCTTCTTTATTTCTTTCAATCCAGAATCTTGGACAAATTTCTTCCTAATCTGAGCTTTTTCTAACTTCGCTTCGAGTGCTTGGACTTGTAGAGCTAGTTTTGAGCTTTCATTCTCGTCGATCGTCATTCGCGATTCTTCTTTTAGCAATCGAGCAGTCAAATTGTCGATTGTTTGTTGAGGTGTTGCGACGGAATCCCAAGCGGTACGGAAAGCATTGTACTTTGCAGGAAGACTATTTATTATTTTCGAACAAACTGCGGTATCACTCAAGGTTTCACTGACATTTGTTAACTGTGCTCGTAGTGATTCTATTTTAGACAGGTGATTGGCAATTTTGTCATTATCGGCCATTCGATAGTCGTAAAATTGCTGCCACAGTAGTTCCCGAGATATTTCCGTTTTCTGCTCGTGGATTGAAATTAGTTTTGCCCACATTTCCGCAGCATTCTTGCAGTTTACTAAGTACTGCAGCTGATCTTGTGTGATGGAGCCGAGGAGAAGAACTTGCGCTTTTGAGTTTTTCTTTTCCCATGTATTGATTGCTGCTTCATTTTCATCTGTTGGAACAGGTCTTACTTCTCTTCCTTCGACGACATTCGTCAAGTTTTCCGCTTTTAATATTATAGAAATGCTGAACTTCCACAGCTGGAAGTTGGAACCATCGAATTTTGTGATTTGACTCACATCTATTTTCACAGAAGACATCGCGTCGCGTTTACCGAACCAACTACACTTTTTAAACTCGTACGACACGGATAACAATTCAAATAAACTTTGACCTTACAGTGTTACGCAAACTGGGCGCATAACCTGTTGATAAATTATGGTCAAGTTTATATTAATAATAAAGATTTAATGAAGTAAGACAAACAGACATGCTTCTCATACAAGAGCTTGTGGACAACTGTTTTTGGTCAAATGTATAATCAGGTATATATCCTAAAACTATAACATAAAAAAAAGGAACAAACATTTAAAGCAGCTGTGTGGTTAATCCGTGAAATGGAACTGTTGAATAACAGAGCACTCTAGACTGAACGCTGAGGGTAGTTCTCATCGTAAATCACACAATTTATTACTTTTCGTTTCTGTTTCCAACACCTATATCAGAAACCTTTCTTACGGCATTGACCGCGACCACTAAAACTGCCAAAGCAATAAAGGTTTTCATTTTTGCTGTGTTTTGAGGATTGTTTACTAATGATTGTATCGGTTCTGCAAGAATATTTATATCATTTGGGAGTATACGTCAATTTAAAGCAATTAACGAAATTATAGACTAGTAACTTTAATTTAAGACAAAATAGAGGATGATTTACAATTTTTTACTGTCTATAAAATAATAATTGTTGGAATTGAAATTTGACAGTGGTAATTTAGCTCCAAGGTGCTACATCTTTTAACAGTCACTCTGAACATTCAAGAGTCACTCTGTACATTCAAGTACGCTGATACGCAACATAACAATAATTATTATAATTTTTACAAAAAGCACTATTACATTGCAAGATATCCAGGAAAGGAAGAATTAAACGATCATTACGAAAAAAAGTGCATGTCTATTGAACGCACAACTGGTGGGTACGTAATTTATTCATTATTTGCACAATTTCTTGACGGGGTTCTTCGGAACTCCATGCTAAACGGTAGGTAGACAGTGGCAAGTCTAAATCATTTCCAAGCCGTCTGTGTTTATTTAAATGTAATTATTTGTAGCTGCCGTTTTTGCCGCAAACAGCAAAAGCAAACGTCCAAATTGATGTTTGTATTAGTAAACAAACCCGAAACGAGGGCATCGTTTGTAAACACCGATGTTAGTAAAACCAACAGGCCCATTTACATAATCGAGAATGAAAATGAATCAGGTGAAAAATGTCAAGTCCGGTGCTGGAGCTCTTGGAGGTCATCGCATCCGCCCAGAGGTGTCTTTGCCGTTGCATCTGAGCCTCCAGTCTGTTATGGAATCCATTAAGTCGCGCACGTTTGCTTTAAATCCGCTGTGTATGTCGCGGTAGTTACCAACAGCCAAAATGTGCTTCCAAAATTTTTAAGTGGAGTTATCCCTTTTGGTGTTGGTGTTTTAAAAAAGTACATATAAAAGACTTGTAACAGGTAGGTGAACGTGTTTTCGCGATCTTGTGCCTTTTACACATTTGGGCAAATGCACAACTGTAAAAATTGTTGGTGGGTTGAATGTAGGTAGAACCGGAAAGCAGTGGAGGGTGGTTTCGTAATTACAACACCTATTTTGTGTTCTGGTGCATGTACGTGTGGGTTTGGTGAACTGCAGCATTATCGGGCATTCACCCCTTTCAATGCATTATTTTTTTCCGGGTTAAATTGCAGACTATTATTGGGGTTTCCAAATCAATGTTGTGTAAATAATTTCCAATGGATACAAAGTGCCAGATGGTAAACGTCGAGATTATAATACAAGTGTACTTAAAATAGCCCCTCTGATCGTTTTGTACACGAAGGAACAGATTTCGTTACTTCGTTTGGGTCAGGGAGGCATTGTTTTTAGACTTTTTTTAAACACAGAAACCAGCTATTTTTAATTTCATGTGTACTAGATCCATCCAATGTAATTTATTAAAATAAGATTCTGCAAGTGCATTCACGCTCCAGTTCCGTTTGTTCGCCAATAATATTTTTAATAACGTTATGTAAGTCCACATCCGACCAGTTAACATTTGGCCTTCCTGTATTAAACACAAACAAAAATTACGCGCTTCCTCTCTAAACTAAAATTTAAGATACAGGCCATAATAATCACTATGCAATTAAACGTCCATGGTGTAATCGCATATGGTTGTCTAAGTGGCCCAATTAAACGTTTAAACACTCTTAATTGTCTGCACAAGGAGAGAAACTCTTCTTCTTCTTTACCGGTGCTTAATGATCCAGTGATAATTACAGGTGCATGAAATCAAACATAATTTGTCTATTACAGTTTTAATACAACAAAAATAATTGAGTTATTAAAATGTAACTTGGGGAATCTCTGAATAAGAAGATAAATTAAAAGATCTCCGACGTCGTCGCTTCCCGTTAACAACTCCTAATTGGAGAAGCACTGGGTTTGAGGATAGAGCAGCAGCCGCTCCAAGTAAAGCAATTCCCGCTAAGGGAATCAGCAAACCTTTAAGTCCCAGGCCCTAAAAATTTCAACTATTATCTCTTACTCTCTTTCCATTCATGTATTTACGCCGTGTCCTCCATGTCCATGAGCCGGGGCAGTATGACCATGGTCGTAACCACTTATTCCATGTCCACTTTGTCCAAGTGAAGGATAAGAACCGTGTGCTGTGGGATAACTTGGGTAGTAATGGGGGACACTGTGACCGTAAGCGTGACCGGGGCCGGTAAATGTTGCAGTCTCTTCATATCCTGTTGCCGAAGAAGTAGATTAGTATTTATATTTTAATCTTGACTAATATTTCAAACGTGTTATGTCCGCATATCGGAGCACGTTTTATTAATTGTGTAATTAATGAACCCAGAAGATTTAGGTTACGGTGTTAATAGTCATTTACCTTTTATTAAACGTTAGTTTTTATCATTTGAATTATTAACAAGATGATAACATTTCTGTGTGGTGTTGACTCAGGAAAAATTCGAAGTTGTAAATCCATACAAGGCAATGTGTGTGTAGTGACCATTGTTAAACTAAAGATCGCGATGTTAATCAAAATTGTCATATTTTATGAACATATTATGCGGTCAATTGTGCTTCCTTTCTTTGTACTAAAATAACATTGTTAGCAATTACCGAATTATTATTTTTTACTAATGAATTAATTACTTTCTTCTTTTTCTGATTTGTCATATTTTCACTTGTAATTACGCGAGAACTCTAAAATTATCGATATGTAACACCAAAGCTGACTTAGTGACCACGAATGTCACGTTTTGATAATTTCGTGAGCTCGAGCTGTAATTCGGTAAGATTATTTTGTTTTTTAATAAAACTAGAAAAAACTAAGCCTCTAGACATCATCTACCGAAATGACGAATTTGATTTGAAGCATTTGAATTTTTTAAAATTATTACACAGATTATTATCATTATGAATAAAAGAATTAAAATGAATAATAAATAAAAAACCTAATACAAATTGAAACTGTACCAAAAATTCGAACCAAAGTTTGATGCTTTTCTTACCTGTAACTAACTATGCACTTAAAATCCTATTGCTCATATTTGTGAAGACTATTTATATCGGAATCGCTACGAATGAATAGGAAAAATGTCTATCACAAGCACCTTACAAAAGCTCAAGAAGGTAGATCGCAACTAAAACATGACACAAACAATACCAAAATCAAAGAAACTATAGAATGTTTAACTTTCAGAAAACTACCTTTACCAAGATTACCTACAAATATATGTTTGTATAAAAGACAAATATTAGAAGGGGAATCTGGTCGTGGAGCTCAAGAAGTTGGTTCTTGTCTATTTCAACAAAACATATTTATTTCCTACGGAATTTCCGATTTCTGTGACTGCATAACCATAATTTACATTCTATTAATTTCAAAACAACGCCCCTTCATTTCCTCCCTCCTCCCCTCTCCTGTTCTGCCTCTCCCTCCTCTTCCATACCTCTTCCATCCATTTTATTTCCTTTCCAGCTACATTCATATTTCCTCTCTCCCCTTTCTTTTTTTCTCTCTCATCGCACTACACTCATTCTACATAGGCTCAATCGTCTCCCTCTCCATCGTTCAACCAATACCTATTCTCCCTTTCTTCATTTCCTCACGTAAACCTCGCCATAATCTTTGTTTCAGACTCTCCCTCTCCAAATACTATCCTTACGCTTTTCGCTCAGTTCTACATTCATCCACTGACCTCTTTCTCTCAGTGTCTTTGTTTCTTTGCTCGCGTACCCATTCCTCTGGTAATATTTCTCCCTCTCGTTCTCGCCTGCATTGTTCTTCTTTTCTCTCGTCCAGTCTCCTGCATTCTCAACATCCTTTATCCTGTCTTCGAACTGTTTTCCCGCTTTCACTCTCAATCTATTTCTTTTGCATTCTTCTCTCACTTTCACTCATTACAACAGCAAGGGCCTTTACCAGCCATTCATTTATCCCTTTCTCTCTATCCACTTTCTCCAAAGCCGCCTTGGAAGTCTACGAATAATGCATACGCCCTGTCGCGTTTCTTCTTTAGTTCGCTCTTTATCAAATGGTCCAGGATGTATACATTATCCATAGTTCCCTCCCCTTTCTATATCCGGCTTGGCTGCCTGGTATTGCTCCCTTTTCCCCCATCTCTCTTCTCATCCTTTCATTCAGAATTGACGCATACAACTTCTATTCTACCCTGTGTGCTTAGCAGAGAGAGTTATTCCACGGTAGTTTGCCACCTTACTTTTCTCCCTCTTTTTGTAAATCTTACTAATAGTATAAATCCAAAGGTTTCGATGGATGGATGGATGTTTGTTGCTCAATCACGTCAGAACGGCTAAACGGATCTGAGATGGAGTATAGTCTGGAATAGCACATAGGCTACTTTTTATCGCCGAAAAAGGTACGGTTTCCGTGGGATAGATTTTTTTTTGTTTATTACAGAGTAAGGGATCGACATGATTTTTTGCAAAGTGTATATATAAATAATAAATGAATGCGGATGAATGAGAGAGTAGTAATAGCTGGGGCTTCGGTCGGTTTTAATGACCCTCATTAAGATAATGATCGTCATTAAGATAATGTTTACTTAATGATATCATTATTGGTTCATAATGATAATGATATTGGCCGAATAAGAGAATTCATTATGAACCAATAATGACATCATGACCTCATTTCAAATGTGACGTCAATTTGCCCTTGTCAAAAATTTCTGTTAAACTTTCCTATTCAAAATGGCGTCTAGGCGGTAAAATTTGAATCTCTCATATTTAAATTATTTTGACATTATGGAAATTTTTCTATTCAAGACGATGTAGATAATTGTAATAAATACATCATGACCTCGTTTATAATGGATTGATACGAAGTTATTATTGCATTTACTGAATACCTCATTTCAAATGTGACGTCAATTTGCCCTTGTCAAAAATTTCTGTTAGACTTTCGGTCTCATTAGATGGCGTCTAGGCGGTAAAATTTGAAAATGTTTTGAGTTAAGATGGCGTCTAGGCGGTAAAATTTGAATCTCTCATATTTAAATTATTTTGACATCATGGAAATTTTTCTATTCAAGACGGTGTAGATAATTGTAATAAATACATCACGATCTCGTTTATAATGGATTGATACGAAGTTATTATTGCATTTACTGAATACCTCATTTAAAATGTGACGTCAATTTGCCCTTGTTAAAAATTTCTGTTAGACTTTCGGTCTCATTAGATGGCGTCTAGGCGGTAAAATTTGAAAATGTTTTGAGTCAAGATGGCGTCTAGGCGGTAAAATTTGAATCTCCTCTATTTAAATTATTTTGACATCATGGAAATTTTTCTATTCCAAATGGCGTCTTGGCGCTAAAACTTGAATGTTCTGACTGTTCACAAGTGATACTGATAGGAATGATAGAATATGTCAAGAAATATTTGATATGTATTTTTATTTTTATTAAATATATTTTATTATACAAAAAATACATGCAATACTTTACATCATTAAATAAATAAAACATAAAACATAAAAATACGTACAATTATCCTACTATCTTACATACTATTAGGTTCTAAATCCATAGGGTAAAGCGTCAAACGAGTCTTGATATTTAAAAGGAAAAAAATATCCTTACCTTACCTGAATTCGAACCCGAATATTCAGTTTATGAATCCAACACATGATCTCATGAGTCATGATGTCTTATTGTAGATTAATGTTTTACTATTAATTTATATATTCTTGAAATCTTGAGTGTTTCGGTACTTTCGACCAGTTTCTAATAAGGTATTGGAAAATTAAACAGACGCTCGGACGCCATTTTACAATTGTTAGATACGAAATTAAGCTCAATCTCTGAAGGTGAGCTGAATATCTACGACATTACAAATTCAGAAAATCTGAGAATTAAGATATTCACGACCTGAGTAAACAAGAAATCTATGAAAACTTTATTTAAACCTGTAAATTGAGAAAACTTAGAACCTAAAAAGTGAAAACTTAAGAACTTGAGATGAAAAGTTAGAAACTCCAGAGCAATTTGAAAACATAAAACGAAAGCGATGAATATATATCGGCCACATTACAAATCCAGAAAATCTGAGAAATTAAAATATTCAGGACCTAAGTAAACAAGAATCTATGAAACTTTAAACCTTTAAGTTGAGAAACTGAAATGTTAGAACCTAAAAAGTGAAATGAGACTGACGAAGTACGAGAGTCATAAGTGAGAATCTTTTCGACCAACTTTTGGGCGAACGCGTTTATTTTTTGACACGTTTGTAAAATGAGTTCTTTTTAAAAATTCCTAGCAGATAAATATTATCAAGCCGTGTTTCTTCAACTTTAATATTTTCTGTTTCAGATTACGTAAACGAAATTGTGAGTTGATGGTGTATCGTAGTTTTGAATTTGGGTCTTTTTTCTGGATAGTAGAAGAAATTTGCCAGTTTATCTTACACGTTTAAATTTAAATTAATTTCAACGAATTTTAAGTTATTACATGGTTCAGATAAATCAATAATAAACAGGTAAATTAAAATTTAAATATATTTAAGTCGAACTCTACTGCCATCATCATCCCTAATTTAACAAGAGATTAATGATACAATTGATGAATTACAGAGGGGTTCTTACCTTAAAGAATATTTAAAATTATGACGTTATTTTGAATTAAATTTGACATTTTATAAAATGTAAAAATTAAAAAACAATGTTTAGTGTTGCTATAACAGCCTACACAACAGCCAATGCACGATTAGAACTTTATAAATATTTAGAGATACTGGATAGGCGCGTCATTACAAATTCAGAAAATCTGAGAAATTAAGATATTCAGCTCACCTTCAGAGATTCTGCTTAATTTCGTATCTGGCAATTGTAAAATGACGTCCGGTCGTCTGTTTAATTTTCCAATACCATTATTAGAAACTGGTCGAAAGTACCGAAGCACTCAAAATTTCACGAATATATAAATAGTAAAACATTAATCTACAATGAGACATCTCTGTCCAATTTACCCCAAAACGAGCTCAACTAATTTTAACCCAAAAAGAAAAACGTGTTCAAAAAAAAGTTATATTCCGTATTTCACTGTTAATTTTCCCTCTGTCCAAATTTACTCAAAACGAGTTCATCATCAATAATTTAATCGTTTTTATGGTCGTTGTATCCTCTCTGCTGCAAGAACCATTTCTTCATCTATATCCGTCATAACGCCTGCTATCAGTACGCTATCGTCGACGATGTAGTCCATCGCAATAATCGGATACTGGTTCGCCAAAATTTTTATTTTAGGGCTCTCTGGTCCGGCATCTTGGGCATAATTAGTGCACCTTACGACAGGAGCCATTTCTTAAATTAAAATAATAAATAATTATAAAATAACCTTAATAAATAAAAATAATAGTATAACTTACCAGAAATATTTGAAAAGAAACTTCACAAAAACTCAAAAACTGAAAAAAAAAAACGCAGGTAGGTACACTTACAATTTGCAGACAATCGTTGAAGAGTATAGTGATGAATACAAATGCACTTGCTCTATATATTGCAAAACGACGCAACTAATAACGGCCAAAAGTCTATTAGAAATTTTCGACAAGGCAAATTGACGTCACATTTTAGAAACCCGCTAGTAATTAGCTATAGTCATTAAAACTGCCCCGAAAGATTAACAGAAATTTTTGACAAGGGCAAATTGACGTCACATTTGTAATGAGGTATCGATTATTTGGAGGCTGTCGAGCGTGTTTGAAGATTTCCTTACTTACTTTTAAATGTTAATAATGTATCCAACTTAAGAAAAGAAAAGATGAATCTGATAGTGGTATACAAAATAATCGGTGGAAAAAAGAATGTAAAGCTGCAAATTTATGGGAATCAGGGTGACAAGAGTCAAAAGGTATTACGCAATCTGTGATACTAGGTTTTCTATAAATGTCAAATTTAAAAGTATTATTATTTCTAGTGATTAACAAGTCTAAAAAGGGAATTTGGGAATTGATTTCAATTTCAACGCTGAATTTAATGGATTGGTTTAAAGAATTTAAGTTGCTAGTTCAGAATCAGATCGTTTGAATAAAACAATTATGTCATCTACATATTTGTACCAAAAGAGAAAATGATCTTTAAAGGGAGAAGAAGTTAAAAACTGAACTTCTAAGTTATTCATGAATATTTCTGCTAAAAGAGGTGACACATTAGAACCCATTGCTAAGCCTGAGTTTTGTGAATAAAAATTATTATAAATTGAAAGAAATTTTGATCTAGCACAGTCTGACAAAGTGAATGTACTTTTAGCGCATGTATATGGTTGGGATATTAGATATTCTATTTTTGCACCGATTATTTTGTATACCACTATCAGATTCATCTTTTCAACCAGAACTTAATAACATTAAACAAATTGCTTCAAATAAAGGATATTCTTTAAAAACTCTAAATAAATTATACCATAGATACTATAACAAATTCAAATACACACACCAGTTGGTTAAAAATCCTTCAGAAACAATTTCCTTTTCAAATTCATTAACATACTTTGGCGTCGTCTCAGAGAAATGTTCTAAAATACTTAAGAAAAATGGTTTCAAATTTTCATTTAAAACAGATAACGAAACAGAAAATATTAAAGTTGAAGAAACACGGCTTGATAATATTTATATTCTAGGAATTTTTAAAAAGAACTGATTTTACAAACATGTGTCAAAAAATAAACGCGTTCGCACAAAAGTTGGTCGAAAAGATTCTCACTTATGACTCACGTACTTCGTCAGGCTCATTTCACTTTTTCTTAACATTTCAATTTCTCAATTTACAGGTTTAAAGTTTCTTAGATTCTTGTTTACTCGGGTCCTGAACGTCTTAATTTCTCAGATTTTCTGAATTTTTAATTTCGCAGATATTCAGTTCAACTTCAGAGATTCTGCTTAATTTCGTATCTAGCAATAATTGTAAAATGGCGTCCGGTCGTCTGTTTAAACTTCAGTGGCAAATTTTCATTTTATTTTATTTCCTTCTGATATTACTAAGGCAGTTTGAAAAGTAGTCTAAAATTCCTAGCAGATAAATATTATCAAGCCTTGTTTCTTCAACTTTAATATTTTCTGTTTCAGATTGCGTAAACGAAATTTTCAGTTGATTGTGTATCGTAGTTCTGAATTTGTCTTCTTTCAGGATAGCAGAAGAAGTTTGCCAGTTTATCTTGCGCGTTTAAATTTAATTTAATTTCAACGAATTTTAAGTTATTACAAGGTTCAGATAAATCATTAATAAACAGATAAATCAATAAGGTTGTCCTTATTATACGATTTCTCTATCTAACTCAGCAACTAAACTAAATTTTACTTTACTCAGAGTGCAAAATTATTCAAATTTTAAACTCTGTTACTTTAACCGATTTAATTTTGGATTATTTTGAAATCTGCATTTTATGGTTTTCATGCACAGCTAATAATGGTATTGGAAAATATTACATTGAAATTTTGAGTCGCAAAATATTCCGTATTTCACTCGTCAGCTGACGAGTGAAAACGCTACCGCTTCGGAATATAATTCAGCAATTATGTATTTTTATATTTTTAATCGCAAATTAAATTTAAACATTAAAGTTTAATTGTTTTGCAGATGATATTTGAATCACAAGTCTATATAAAGCAGATTTAACAGGTTTTGATTTAGTTTTAATATTTACGCATAGATTTTATAACGAATCAGCCTTGGTTCCTCTTCATAAATTAAAGCTGCATGATCTGTTTTCAATAAATCATAAACAAAATTCATCTACGCTGAAAAAGTAAGATGTCACAACAATAATTTTCCAAATGTATCTAATAATAATCGCTTCCAGTAGAGAGAAAGTTCTTTAATATAATATAATATATTACAAATTTTAAACTCTGTTACTTAAACCGATTTAATTTGAATCATTCTAAAAATTGCATTTTATGGTTTTCATTCACAGCTATTGTTTGGGATTCGTAACCTTAACTATGATGCAAATTCAAAAATTACCAAATTTTCATTATTATCGTAAAGTGATACATAGTTATCTTCCATGTTCATTTATGCGAAACACAACATACATATTCAGAAAAATTTGAACTTTTTTTAATTGAGCAAGTAATATTTTAATTAGAATTGAAATTTTAAGACGCAAAATATTCCGACGCGGTAGCGTTTTCACACGTCAACGACGAGTGAAATACGGAAAAATTAAAGCAGAAACAGAAAAACAGAAAATATTAAAGTTGAAGAAACAAGGCTTGATAATATTTATCTGCTAGGAATTTTAGACTACTTTTCAAACTGCCTTAGTAATATCAGAAGGAAATAAAATAAAATGAAAATTTGCCACTGAAGTTTAAACAGACGACCGGACGCCATTTTACAATTATTGCTAGATACGAAATTAAGCAGAATCTCTGAAGTTGAACTGAATATCTGCGAAATTAAAAATTCAGAAAATCTGAGAAATTAAGACGTTCAGGACCCGAGTAAACAAGAATCTAAGAAACTTTAAACCTGTAAATTGAGAAATTGAAATGTTAAGAAAAAGTGAAATGAGCCTGACGAAGTACGTGAGTCATAAGTGAGAATCTTTTCGACCAACTTTTGTGCGAACGCGTTTATTTTTTGACACATGTTTGTAAAATCAGTTCTTTTTAAAAATTCCTAGAATATAAATATTATCAAGCCGTGTTTCTTCAACTTTAATATTTTCTGTTTCGTTATCTGTTTTAAATGAAAATTTGAAACCATTTTTCTTAAGTATTTTAGAACATTTCTCTGAGACGACGCCAAAGTATGTTAATGAATTTGAAAAGGAAATTGTTTCTGAAGGATTTTTAACCAACTGGTGTGTGTATTTGAATTTGTTATAGTATCTATGGTATAATTTATTTAGAGTTTTTAAAGAATATCCTTTATTTGAAGCAATTTGTTTAATGTTATTAAGTTCTGGTTGAAAAGATGAATCTGATAGTGGTATACAAAATAATCGGTGCAAAAATAGAATATCTAATATCCCAACCATATACATGCGCTAAAAGTACATTCACTTTGTCAGACTGTGCTAGATCAAAATTTCTTTCAATTTATAATAATTTTTATTCACAAAACTCAGGCTTAGCAATGGGTTCTAATGTGTCACCTCTTTTAGCAGAAATATTCATGAATAACTTAGAAGTTCAGTTTTTAACTTCTTCTCCCTTTAAAGATCATTTTCTCTTTTGGTACAAATATGTAGATGACATAATTGTTTTATTCAAACGATCTGATTCTGAACTAGCAACTTAAATTCTTTAAACCAATCCATTAAATTCAGCGTTGAAATTGAAATCAATTCCCAAATTCCCTTTTTAGACTTGTTAATCACTAGAAATAATAATACTTTTAAATTTGACATTTATAGAAAACCTAGTATCACAGATTGCGTAATACCTTTTGACTCTTGTCACCCTGTTTCCCATAAATTTGCAGCTTTACATTCTTTTTTCCACCGATTATTTTGTATACCACTATCAGATTCATCTTTTCTTTTCTTAAGTTGGATACATTATTAACATTTAAAAGTAAGTAAGGAAATCTTCAAACACGCTCGACAGCCTCCAAATAATCGATACCTCATTACAAATGTGACGTCAATTTGCCCTTGTCAAAAATTTCTGTTAATCTTTCGGGGCAGTTTTAATGACTATAGCTAATTACTAGCGGGTTTCTAAAATGTGACGTCAATTTGCCTTGTCGAAAATCTCTAATAGACTTTTGGCCGTTATTAGTTGCGTCGTTTTGCAATATATAGAGCAAGTGCATTTGTATTCCTCACTATACTCTTCAACGATTGTCTGCAAATTGTAAGTGTACCTACCTGCGTTTTTTTTTTTTCAGTTTTTGAGTTTTTGTGAAGTTTCTTTTCAAATATTTCTGGTAAGTTATACTATTATTTTTATTTATTAAGGTTATTTTATAATTATTTATTATTTTAATTTAAGAAATGGCTCCTGTCGTAAGGTGCACTAATTATGCCCAAGATGCCGGACCAGAGAGCCCTAAAATAAGAATTTTGGCGAACCAGTATCCGATTATTGCGATGGACTACATCGTCGACGATAGCGTACTGATAGCAGGCGTTATGACGGATATAGATGAAGAAATGGTTCTTGCAGCAGAGAGGATACAACGACCATAAAAACGATTAAATTATTGATGATGAACTCGTTTTGAGTAAATTTGGACAGAGGGAAAATTAACAGTGAAATACGGAATATAACTTTTTTTTTGAACACGTTTTTCTTTTTGGGTTAAAATTAGTTGAGCTCGTTTTGGGGTAAATTGGACAGAGATGTCTCATTGTAGATTAATGTTTTACTATTTATATATTCGTGAAATTTTGAGTGCTTCGGTACTTTCGACCAGTTTCTAATAATGGTATTGGAAAATTAAACAGACGACCGGACGTCATTTTACAATTGCCAGATACGAAATTAAGCAGAATCTCTGAAGGTGAGCTGAATATCTTAATTTCTCAGATTTTCTGAATTTGTAATGACGCGCCTATCCAGTATCTCTAAATATTTATAAAGTTCTAATCGTGCATTGGCTGTTGTGTAGGCTGTTATAGCAACACTAAACATTGTTTTTTAATTTTTACATTTTATAAAATGTCAAATTTAATTCAAAATAACGTCATAATTTTAAATATTCTTTAAGGTAAGAACCCCTCTGTAATTCATCAATTGTATCATTAATCTCTTGTTAAATTAGGGATGATGATGGCAGTAGAGTTCGACTTAAATATATTTAAATTTTAATTTACCTGTTTATTATTGATTTATCTGAACCATGTAATAACTTAAAATTCGTTGAAATTAATTTAAATTTAAACGTGTAAGATAAACTGGCAAACTTCTTCTACTATCCAGAAAAAAGACCCAAATTCAAAACTACGATACACCATCAACTCACAATTTCGTTTACGTAATCTGAAACAGAAAATATTAAAGTTGAAGAAACACGGCTTGATAATATTTATCTCCTAGGAATTTTTAAAAAGAACTCATTTTACAAACGTGTCAAAAAATAAACGCGTTCGCCCAAAAGTTGGTCGAAAAGATTCTCACTTATGACTCTCGTACTTCGTCAGTCTCATTTCACTTTTTAGGTTCTAACATTTCAGTTTCTCAACTTAAAGGTTTAAAGTTTCATAGATTCTTGTTTACTCAGGTCCTGAATATTTTAATTTCTCAGATTTTCTGGATTTGTAATGTGGCCGATATATATTCATCGCTTTCGTTTTATGTTTTCAAATTGCTCTGGAGTTTCTAACTTTTCATCTCAAGTTCTTAAGTTTTCACTTTTTAGGTTCTAAGTTTTCTCAATTTACAGGTTTAAATAAAGTTTTCATAGATTTCTTGTTTACTCAGGTCGTGAATATCTTAATTCTCAGATTTTCTGAATTTGTAATGTCGTAGATATTCAGCTCACCTTCAGAGATTGAGCTTAATTTCGTATCTAACAATTGTAAAATGGCGTCCGGTCGTCTGTTTAATTTTCCAATACCTTATTAGAAACTGGTCGAAAGTACCGAAACACTCAAGATTTCAAGAATATATAAATTAATAGTAAAACATTAATCTACAATAAGACATCATGACTCATGAGATCATGTGTTGGATTCATAAACTGAATATTCGGGTTCGAATTCAGGTAAGGTAAGGATATTTTTTTCCTTTTAAATATCAAGACTCGTTTGACGCTTTACCCTATGGATTTAGAACCTAATAGTATGTAAGATAATAGGATAATTGTACGTATTTTTATGTTTTATGTTTTATTTATTTAATGATGTAAAGTATTGCATGTATTTTTTGTATAATAAAATATATTTAATAAAAATAAAAATACATATCAAATATTTCTTGACATATTCTATCATTCCTATCAGTATCACTTGTGAACAGTCAGAACATTCAAGTTTTAGCGCCAAGACGCCATTTGGAATAGAAAAATTTCCATGATGTCAAAATAATTTAAATAGAGGAGATTCAAATTTTACCGCCTAGACGCCATCTTGACTCAAAACATTTTCAAATTTTACCGCCTAGACGCCATCTAATGAGACCGAAAGTCTAACAGAAATTTTTAACAAGGGCAAATTGACGTCACATTTTAAATGAGGTATTCAGTAAATGCAATAATAACTTCGTATCAATCCATTATAAACGAGATCGTGATGTATTTATTACAATTATCTACACCGTCTTGAATAGAAAAATTTCCATGATGTCAAAATAATTTAAATATGAGAGATTCAAATTTTACCGCCTAGACGCCATCTTAACTCAAAACATTTTCAAATTTTACCGCCTAGACGCCATCTAATGAGACCGAAAGTCTAACAGAAATTTTTGACAAGGGCAAATTGACGTCACATTTGAAATGAGGTATTCAGTAAATGCAATAATAACTTCGTATCAATCCATTATAAACGAGGTCATGATGTATTTATTACAATTATCTACATCGTCTTGAATAGAAAAATTTCCATAATGTCAAAATAATTTAAATATGAGAGATTCAAATTTTACCGCCTAGACGCCATTTTGAATAGGAAAGTTTAACAGAAATTTTTGACAAGGGCAAATTGACGTCACATTTGAAATGAGGTCATGATGTCATTATTGGTTCATAATGAATTCTCTTATTCGGCCAATAATCAAATCATTAAGTAAACATTATCTTAATGAGCGTCATTATCATTATGAACCAATAATGATATCATTAAGTAAACATTATCTTAATGACGATCATTATCTTAATGAGGGTCATTAAAACCGACCGAAGCCCCAGCTATTACTACTTGAGAGTATTACGGCGCCGGCGGTTTAGATGGTAGCTACGCCCCCCTGTCCCAAGAGGGGGCCGATGGTAGCTAGGCCTCTTGGCCCAAGGAAGCCCCGATGGTAGCTAGGTCCCCCTGTCCGAGTGGAGCTTCCAAGGGAGGCCCCGATGGTACCTACGCCCCAAGGGGTTGGGAGCCCTTGAGTTATATTTATTTTTACTTTTGTGTGGTTTCGCAATCTGTCCAAAAACAAATCTATTGCAATTAGGACAGGACAGCGTCTGTCGGATCAGCTACCTAATAATTACTCAAATCCAAATGCTGGTATTGTCTAAGATTTACAGCAATTATTCTGCCAGTAGATTATATTTCCGCTCTACCGGTAATCCCTCCCCTCTCCACGCCCCATTCACTATGTTAACCAGTTTCTCGAGAACTCTTCTCGTCCCATATATCCACGATTCGTCCTGTACTCCATCCATCCTAGGCGCTTTCCTCTTCCTCAGTTTCTTCACTTGCCTCTCCCCGTCTTCCAGTTATTTATTTTTTCCGTGTTGTTGCTGTCTGGTTCCTCTTCCGCTCTATTTATGTTTTCAATTTTTCTGTTTCTTCTCCAACAGTCTTATGAAGTATTCCTTCCACTTGTTCATCGTTATCTCCCCCTCACTGTTTCTTTTTTCTTTCTCTCTATTAATTAAATCTTCTTTTCGCTTTTAGAAAGCCGCTTTTATTTGCTTTCGTGTTTTTCCATTCTCTTAGCTCCTTTATTGTCTCCTTTTATCAGTTTGTCCCACATTTATTTTTATTTCTTGCTCCTCTATCTCTTATTGTTATTTCTCCTTTCGTCACTGCTTCTTCTAATAATTTTTCAATTGTTTCTCCATCTTCCCTTCTCTTAATCTTGCCTTTCCCAGACTTCTATAGTTCTTTTCCACTCCTTGTTTGTCCCATATTTTGATCATCACATTCTTCTGTGTTTCCTCTGCTCTTTCTTCTCCACTCTTCTCTTGTCTCCCTCTTCCTTCATTTATTTCTATAGGCAGATGGTCTGACTTTATGCTTTCCTCTACTTCCTTCCATGCTTCGTCGTTTACTACTCCGTAGCCTATATACAGGTCCATTCTCCTTCTTTGTCCCCTTGTATCTCTTGTTTCCTGTTTATTTAAACATATTAAAGAAAAAGTGGTTGGAGTCGAAACACTTATTTTTGGGGCAGATCATGTGGTGGCCAAAATAGAAAATATATACAGTCAGATTCATTACTTAGAAATTTTGAAAATTTCGTACATGTGAATCAGGATTTTTATCAAGGACAGTCGTAGTGGAGACAATCTAGTTGCAAAATTATTTGCGAAGATAGTCAAGTTTTGTAGGTTAAGAAGCTGTCAAAGCTACTGAATTGGATATTTTTTGTAGCTGTAACGCGTGGTAAAGATTTTCAATTAAACCACCCTTAAATATACGCGTCTTTACAACCCGAATGAGACTAGGTACTATACCGAGAAAATTTTTCTTGCACCTGACGTCCGGTGAAGGTCATAGGAAAGGTTCATTTATGGTGAAGGTGGGGCAGTCATTTTTCTAATCTTCGTAACATCTAACCACTGCCTCTTGAAGCGGATTCTTTGCTGTGAACTCATTTTAAAAGCAGATTTCAAAATTTTGTACATATTTCTTATTATTCTCTTAGCACTTGTGCTCCTGTCTGTCAAATGGAATGGCAGCGTGGGTACGAAGGGTAAAAAGTTATCATTTTGCTGCCAATCTGTAAGAGCAAAGAAACTAAAAGGGTACTGCCAACCTAACTTTTTATTCAGTGGGCGCTAAGAAATGAATCCAATAGTATATGTATAAGAATTACAATTTTATTGAAATCTGCATTCTATATTGAAGAAAATTTATGTAATTTTTTTTAATATCATCAGGATAAACTTTCTTACCAAATGACAGATTTTTCTTTAAACCACCAATCCGACAATTACATTAATATAATGGAGCAACGCAGACCTACGAACAAGTTAACTGTAGTAAAAATAAATAGAAATGTTTTTCTTAGTAGTTTTTAGTAGAAAAAAGTCTAAAAGAAAAAAAAATTAAGCCGTCACGGAACTCCCGACAGATGTGAAACATCGAAATTGAGGGTTATTGAAAGAAAGGTGCAAAAATACAGTCGACTCTCGATCATTTGAATCTCGATAATTTGATTTTTTTTTCGGTACCTTGAAAAATACTCGATAAATTGAATAAAATCAATATTAATTGGTGATAGACAATGATAGACTGAAGTCGCTCACTCAACAAAAAATTACGGAACATTTGTGAATAATTGTACAAATGTTAGAATAATAAATCACGAATTTTGATCTCTTTCGAACTCTTGTTTACTTGATTTTCTCCTCCCTCCCTCTTGGTTATTTAATTTAAACTCCTGTTATTTTGAATTGGTAATTTGACACCTCTATGACCAAAATTGTTCTGCGGCAGATTAATGTAACATGTAAACCAAAGCGTGATGCTTTAATAGTATATTATGATACGAGTTTTATAAGAAGCATTTTGTCGCACGCACGGGTTTAGGGCACGACGAGCGTAGCGAGGAGTGCCCTAAATGAGTAAGTGCGACAAAATGCCTTATAAACGAGTTATCATACAGTATTTTTTCTACTTTGCCACTTTTTATACAAAATAATCAAATTTTACAATCTAGGGAATTCCGCGGCGGTTGGCTACGTTTGCCACATTAACGGCGGCTAAGAAAAATAATTAATTTGAAACGTCAATACTTGTATGTGACTCGCATTTTTGTTTATCCTTTCACATGTATCAAAAACGTGGTAGTGAATTTTAACCCATCCCGAACAACCTCCAAAACCGTCGGACTCAGCTGTAACTGAAGCCCTTAACCTCACAATAACCTTCGTAACAATCGCCCCCATACCACAAACAACTCGCACAGGCTCATTCTTTTTCTTTGTGATCCACGGTGTGGACATTGACAAGGACGAACACGATTTCCTATCCCTGGAAACTCTCAATCTCCCCATCCACAAAACGTCTAGAATCAAATTCCGCCGCACAAACAAGTGGAACCCCCTTATCCGCGTGATCATCGGAGACCCTCAAGCATTTTCTGACTTCTTCAAGCGCCATCAGTGCTTTTGGTTGAATGGCTCAAACCGCTAAAATCCCAATTCAAAATTTATTGACAGCCGTTGAAATCGACTTGGACTTGACAGAGCGAAGTAAGGTTAGGATCATGTTAGGATTGCCAAGATTCCAATATTAAAAAAATAAATTATACTGTTTTTAGTGTAATTATTATAACACCGTTTTTGTCTATTATGACACTCAAAACCGTATCGTAATAGCCTCAGTACGAACGTAAAGTAGAAAATAGTAGTTTATTATACGAGTTCCTGTGTAAATTGGACGCTTTATCCCACAAGGGGTATATAAAAGCACGAGTGAAACGAGTGCTTTTGTGAGCCCCGAGTGGGATAAAGCGTTCAATCTACACAGGAACGAGTGTAATACAACGTTTTATCGTTCGACACCACCCCGGAAAGCCTTTAAATTGCTTAAAATCCATAAAAATGGTGTGACGTTTATCTGTCATTTTCATTATTTCATGACAGAGAGTGTTTACACAAGCGAAAATTTGAAAATTCTGACAGTGTCGAACGATAAAATGAATTATGCATTAATATTAATAGTTTATGGTTTTGGATATTGTATTTATGTAATAAATTAGGTTACTTTAAATTTTTCTTTTATTTTTAAGTTAAATGAATTTTTTAAAAGTTACATAATATAATATAATGTAATACATAATATAAATCTCATAACCCAGGGGCATTGTTCTCAGACATACTTACCTTGGTTTGAAACAAAAACCTTAGAACTTCTTTGCGAAAATTATTTTAGAATGTTTTTGAAGTAAAACTTCTTTACCGACACTTGACTTGGGGAGTAAGCTGGTGAATGCGTGCCGAGAGCATTACGAAAAGTGTGATCGGGGAAGCGAACAGAAGTTTTCTTTAATGCACGATTTTACAATAATTAATTCATAGAATTTTTTTGCTTTAACGGGATTCAGACCCGCGTCCTATCCGTTGTGAATCCGCACTTCTCACGATACACCTATTTGCGTGTGTCAGTTTTGTATGCAGTTGCGCTACTTATTTTAATCGCTACAATTCGCTCACGACAAACTGAATATCCAATACTGCAGACGGTATTAATTTAGGATTCTCTAGCTCCATTTATAAACTTACATAAAGTTAGAGCACTTTCACGATGGCGAACTGAAGTTTTACTTCAGTCGTGTGGTCTAAAGCACACTCGTATTTTTTTCTTTATCGTTCGACATTGTCAAAATTTTCAAATTTTCGCTTGTGTAAACACTGTCATGAAATAATGAATTTGACATTTAAACGTCAAACTATTTTTATGGATTTTAAGCAATTTAAAGGCTTTCCGGGGTTTTGTTGAACGATAAAACGTTGTATTACACTCGTTCCTGTGTAGATTGAACGCTTCACGCCACTCGGGGCTCAAAAATATAAACTAATATAAATATAAACTATAAACCCCTTGTGGCATAAAGGGTCCAATTTACACAGGAACTCGTATAATAAACTACTATTAAATCAGACTCTGGCAAGATATAAGTAAAAGTTACGTTATTGAAGTGAAGTTTTATACGCGGGCTCAGAACCGTAAATCGTAAATCATGGCCTTTTTGTTCTCTTTTAGAATCAAACACAGTAGTGTCTGAAAATTAAAATAACTTGGGATATTAGAAAATCAATAAAAACTACATAATCAAAATCAATTAAATTATAGAATTATTAAACCTATAAAACTGAAAATATTATATCGGGTCTCATAAATGATTCCCACATCCTGTGACTCGCAAACCTAGTGCATCAGCATTTATACGAAGACCCTGTACTTATACGTATAGCACGCAGTTTTACTATTTAATAGACAAATATTTTTTCGAAAAAAAAAAAATAGTAGACTATATTACAAGTGACAGAAATGCTTCATTGTCAGCGAGTGAGATCTTTGAATCAAGAGTGCGATAGCACGAGTGATACACATCTCACGAGCTTACAATGTCGTTTCGGTCACGTGTAAGATATGACGTTTTATGCCCGACGTGTAATTTCTTGTAAAAGTTAAAAATAAAAAAATTAATGAAAGTGTCAAAATGACGTTTCAAGAAATTATTCATGTCTTATCATTGTGTAACCATAGTAATTCACCCCTTTTTATCATTATATCACTTGTGAGAGAAATACTCTATTGTACCTTCCTTTTGCGTGGCAAAAATAGTCATCTAGATGTTAGTCGGGTATGAAAGTAATTTATTTCTTTAAAAATATACTATAATTGGAAATAAAAAAATTATGCAACTCCAAAAAAGAAATCGAAAAAAATATTCACAATTTTTTTATGGTTTATCATAATAAAATTCCATGAAATTTTTATAAAGGTGACATCATAATGATAATTTGAAATTGATTTTTGCCACTCGATCATAAGGAATTAAAAGAATAGCGAATTTCAATTTTGTAGTTACATAATTATCATTTGAAATATCCGTTTTGAAAATAAATAAAATCATTATGAAGATTTAACATTAGTTTCCTATTTATTAACAAATAATAAATTAATGTTATTTCTGTACATAATTTTAAATGTGACATTTTTATTATTTACATAATTTTATTTCATACTTGTATCTAAAGTGACATTTTGGGATTATTTTTGATACCAAAAGTGGAACATTAACGTCCTAGTACTTTAAAGTTATACGTCAAACATTTCTTACATTGTTCCCGAGATTTTTGTGGCATCAAATTGTTTTTCACGTGATCTGCTGCATCTACAATGTCTTGAGGCACCTCAATTTTGTCCATTTTAAACGAAATAATCGAATAAAATATCCAAAACCATTCACCGTGACCCAGTTTTTTCGTTGTCATTTTTGACAAACGTTTGTTACTATGGAAATGTTAGTTCCCGCATATTTAAATATTACGAATAAATTGTGCGAGATAAACACACAACATTTCTTTTTATTTTGACTTATTTATTAAACTTGCAGTATGAAATAAAACGTTGTATTTACCTCGAACGAAGAAGTGTTTTTAAAGGTACTCACAAGTAATTCCGGCCTCGGCTAGGCGCCTCGGCCGTAAACAACTTGCTCGTACTTTAAACTTCACTTTTCGTTCTAGATAAATAACATACTATTAATTGTGATATTTTCATTATGTACATAATTTTAATTCGAAATTTTTATTATGTACATAATTTTAATTCAATGATTATTATTAAGTATATAATTTTATTTCAAATTCAATTTGTAGAATTCGGAATTTTATTGAATATGTAAAAAATTTGCTAACATTCTTGTTGAAAATAAAAATAAATATCCTTCAATTTTATTTATATCACAGCATAATAAAAATTGCCAATTAAAATTCTATCCCAACATAATTATAATACCTCATATAATATAATATAATAACCTCATTGAGGTAGTATACTAAAAAATGAAGTTTTTGTTAAATACAATAATCATAAACTTCATTGAAATGTGTATGGTTTATGGCTATTATGGTGAAATTATACTGACTGAAAATGCAAAAAAAATTTAATTGAAATTCGTTTATTTTTTTATGAGAGAACTGTACTAGTTTAAAATACGTCATTAGTGGCCGGCATATGAATTAAGTGAGGACCTACGCCTTTCCATTTCCCACTTTCACTCATTTTATTAGTGATTCTTTCCTTTTTGCTCTTACTCCCTCTATGCTCGGAAACGAATGACGTTATTCGCCCGCGAAATAATTTATTTCATGAAAACGGTTATGATTTAAACAAAACGAAAAAATAGGAGTCCTCTATTCTAAACAGTTTCATTTATAAAAAAAGTTTCAAAATTTTGTATACTACCTCATTGATGTTTAAAATTTAGCTAAACTCATAATTTTAATTCACTATTATTTAATTATGTTAGTGCATAATAATTAATTTGAATAAAATTTATATATTAACATAAAAGTAATTCATTCTACTTCAATTATGTTACACATATAAATAAATCATTTAAAATTCGTTTCTTTAATATTATGATAATTTTTTTTCGGTGATTAATACAAAATTATGTATTAAAACGGCGTGTCATACTATCGCATAAGATCACTTCCAGTGTGTGGCCCACCAAGCACACTCTACTTTTTTTTTATATTATAGTTTTGAATTTTTTTCACCTGTAACCTGTTTTACCTCCCACATCAGGTAAGCGCAAGATCGACAGCCCGGCAGACTAAGCTACTAAGACAAAAAGGGAGCTGAGAAAAAAATCGCATTGCTACAATCACGTGTCTTCTAACGCTTCTTTGCAGTGAAATTCTCAAAAAATAGTCATTTTGAAATTTATTAGTATGTATACCTTTTTGTCATTCTCTTTCTTTCTTCGAGGATATTTTAACAAACTGATATATTAAATCGGGGTTAAAATAATATGGGCAAACAAAATGCTTTACACAGATATATACACCAAAAAATTAAATGACTTGATATATTGGTGCCCACATTTCGCACATCCAGTATTCTAATCTAGCGCTAACCTGAGTAACCTGATGGATAATGGTGTCTGGTGTGAGTCCCTGAGTCGTCATAATTGTCCCGTTTATAAGATCCATATTCAACCTGCTTCGAATTGTACGAATCAGCAGCTCTTCGATCTTCGTCATTAATAACATTCTGGAAAAATCGGTGTGACTCCGGCAAGCAGGAAATCCGTAAACTTACATTCTCCTGATTGTAGTCATTGGCGATGCAACTAATCTCATTTAAAAACAGCAAGAACAACAGAACAAACAAAAGCAGACAGACTTTCTGTAACTTCATTGTGCCGGTCACAGAGGCATTATAAAACGTTATATTCGTTTAGTCGCACTAAAACTGACAAGATTCACTAGAAAAAAATCTATTTATGTGTCCTGGATGTGCAAACTATAAAGTTTTGGCCATGTATGCTCCCCGTAATGCCTTATCCTGTCCACATTTTCTCCTATTGTGTTAATATTTGGACCGAGAAGAGACACTTCGACGCTCAGAAACAATGCATTCCGACACGAAGCGTCATTTTTGTTGTGTTATCCTTGGTTCCGTAACAGAACCGCTTTTGCTGATCGATTTTGCGGAATAAACACGCAATCCTGGAAATGTCTACTGTCCATCATGATGGTCGGCGATTCTGAGGGGAATATGTGAATAAATTTACAACAGTTGGGGTTTAAATGACGACATTTTCGCCTGATTCTCTTTTTATATTTTGTCGGCTCATGGCTTTATCGGCTTGAAGTCCGTGCAGAGGAAATACGGAGGTAATGAAGAAAAAATGACGGTGGCGGCAAACAATGGCAGAATTTCTCAATAGTTTCATGGTAATCACAGCAGTCATTGTTGAATGTTTGCAATGAGATAATAATGTCAGTTTTGTGACGTCAAACATGTAGAAATTTTTATCTTAATTCGGGCCTGATAATGACAGCAATTTTTCTCATAGCCGAACATATTTTTATTCTGCAGTCAAATGAATTTAGCAACTATTCGGTCTATAAAAAGTGAATTATTTAAAATAGAAAAAGATCAACTTTCACAATTAGTCGCAAAAAATAAATCGCCTAATTCTTCTGTATACTACGAAGAGTACGAAGTAAGTATTTTTTGAGGAATTATTGGTTTAACGTTGATTTACCAGTTATTAAAAACAAATAAATTTTAGTGATATGTGTGATAAAAGCGATCACCAAAGCAAGAAATCCACACACTTCCATGTGTCTCTCACAGATTTTTGTAATTTTTTAGTGTTTATTCGAGGATATTACAGGGGGCATACCACTGACATAGTTTACAGGGCCTAAACCGTAGATAGTCTAAATTCTTCAAGTAACAACGTTTAGTCACTAATAACAACAAGATCAAGCTAGCATATCACTCACAAAAGTGACGTCATTTTAATGACATTTCTCAGCTGCCACAAATCTCCTGCGAATATCGATTTAGTTAAAAAATATAAAACAATATTTAATTAAAAAATGAGTAAAAAATTAAACTAATTAAAATTTAAATATATCTAAGTTAATAATAATAATTAAACTAATGTTTATTCCCCGCCTTGGCGTTCGTTATGAAAGAGTGAGGTTATGTGAATATTGTTCATTTTACTGTTAATTGTTACTGTTTAATTTGGTTGTGTTGCTTGTCGATTTTACAATGAGTATGAAGTACCCAGCATCGTACTTTTTATTTTAGTCGCTTCGATTCTCCACCATTTCTGTGGTCCTGGATGCACTATTTAATTACATATTAGTTTGCCAGTAAGAGTACAAAACAATTGGCTTTAAAAATTTTCTTGTTTTGAGTTTTGAGATTGTGTACTTTGATTAACAAGTGCTATTGACTTTGTTCGTTTGGTTGGCAACGATTTGACAATTTAATAGCAATTTGCAGCCAATTAATTCCATTTAACCTTTGCAATAATTTTATCATAATACAAAGTAAATAAGACATTACCGCTGTGTATATGAATAATAAATCTAAATAATGTAATCAGAACCTTTTACTCTGTAGATAATTTTGGTTGAACGCAACGGATGACTCAGAATTTAAACTCAAGACTTTAAACTTGAGTAACTTAAACTTGCTCTTAAAGAATATTTTAGCATTTATGTTTTTTAGCATTCTTTAGCAATCATAAATAAAATGTTCCAGTCCCACGAATCTTTTTTAATTTTGGAGTAGACCATGTCCACTATACTCATCGACTGACTAAATCGATTAGAAACGACAACCATTGATTGAATATTTTTTTCCTTTAAAAACTAGAACTCACTCTCGTGTTCAATCCAACTTCAAAATTCTTAAGTCAAAAAATGGTTGGCATTCCAATACCCTTAGTCAATCGGTCAGTTGTATAGATGCGACGAAACACCCGCCCACCTCATTCGCATGTGGTGCTATGAACCATATGGCTTATAGTCACAAAGAACAACTGTGGAATACAAGAAACGAAATTTGGATACAATATGAAAATGGTTGTCATTCTGAACCAGTTTGTCAACCATTCAGTCAAAAATGTAAATTTGAATATATTTTGGTATAAATCTCTTTTGGTGGATACAATATGAAAATGGTTGTTATTCAGAACCAGCTTGTCAACCATTCATCAAAAATGTAAATTTGAGTATAATATATTTTGGTGTAAATCTCATTTTGGATTTATTCTCTTTACTGGTATAATGTTTCTTTGTGACTAAAAGCGTATGGTTCTGGCATCGTTTGTGAGTGCGGTGGGTGGGTGATCCGCCCTGACCACTATACTTATCGACTGACTAAATGGATTAGAAACGACAACCATTTATTGAATATTTATTTTCCTTTAAAAACTAGAACTCACTCTCGTGTTCAATCCAATTTCAAAATTCTTAAGTCAAAAAATGGTTGTCATTCCAATACCCACAGTCAATCGGTCAGTTGTAGATGCGACGACTTTAATAAAATGGGTGACAAAATGCACGTAAATTTTGTCACCTGTGACAAAAGTCAGCGATGTCAGTGGTAGGCCCCTAGATGCAACTTCATTGTTACTTGAAAGACGGTTTGGACCTTTTAGACCATTAATTGCTACATCTGCTGCCTGAAACGATTAGTTTCTATGAATTGTAATAATACAACTTTATTCACTCTTTCGAGGTCGAATATAATAATCGCTACATAGATAGAATTAATCTATATTCCATGTTTAATTAAATCGACCTTTTTTCTCCTATTCCCTTTCCTTTTCTCTACACTTGTCCTCTTCCCCTTTCTCTACTGCTACGCTTTTCTCTTCCTTCTTCGTATCACGCTCTTCATCCATTCTCTTCCTCGTCCATTCTCATTCAACAACTCTCGTGGCTTTTTCTCCGTTTCTTCCAGATGTTCCATTCTCTAATGTTCCATTGTTTCCCTTTCCTCCCAACACATTCTGCATAACCTTTTTTCCTCTTCCATTAAATATTCATTCTCTTTCGTTTCGTTTCCACACCTAAATTTTGCTATCATACATCTATTCTTCTTTTTGGCTTTCTAGTTTAGGTATACTGGTACCCCCTCCGCCATCTATTCTTCGTACCTCTCATTGTATTTCGCGTCTCTTATTTTTTCTCTTCTCTCCTGTTTGCATATGTCCCTATCCCTCTCTCTTGTCTCTGCCCATGTACTTTCTCCTCTGTATCTTCTATTTTCCACTTCCTTCCTTCCCAGCCCATTCCTCTCATAATACTTTTGTCTTTCTTCCTTCTCTCCTGCTATTCTTTCTTTCAGGCATTCTTGCAATAGTTTTTTTTTCCTTTCTTTTCCACTGCTTTTCTTCGTATTTACTCTCTCTTTTGCCCGCTTCTACTCTCATTTTCTCCCTCTTGCATTCTTCTAGCACCATATATCCTGGCGTAGCTTTGTCTAATCCCAACACCCATCTGTAGTATTTTTGTTGCACCCTCTCTATTTTTTCTTGTTCCTTCCAGCCCCAGATCTCCGCTCCATACAGCACTGCGCTCTTCACTAGGCTTTCAAATAGCATCACCCTTTTTTCCTTGTTTGTTTGTTTCCCCATTTCCACTCCCTTTTCTTCTCTCTTCCGCCTGGTTTCATGAATATCATCATTTTGGTCTTTTTCTTTATGTACACCGCCATGTCATCCGCGAAAACTAACGACCACACCTTTTCTTTTTCTACCCCCCTCTTGCTCATTCCGTAGTGCTTCATCTAAGTCGCTTATATATAGGCAATGCGTTATATATATGGCGAATATGGTCGGGTTGAGAGGGCATCCTGGTCTTAGTCCCTTGTTCGTGTAGAAGCATTCACTCACTTCCTCTCCCACTTTCACTCTTTTTCTAGTTTCCTCATATATTTCTTCTTACTAACCTCTCGTCCACTCGTTTCTCTCTCATACTCTTCCATATTTTCTACCTTTCCACACTATCAAACGCTGCTTTCAAATCCATCAGGAACATCGTGTACAATTTCCCCCCTTTTTTCCCCAGTTGTTTTTCTGCCAAGTAGAACGTACGAGTATACGGTGTCCATTGTGCCCTCTGCCTTCTCTGAATGCTGCCTGTGCCTGTAGTATATTTCGCTCTTCAGATTCTCTCACTAGTCTCTCATGCAACGTCATGCTGTAGATCTTATATGCCGTGTCTAGTAGTGTAATCCCTCTGTAGTTATAAGTATATTATAAGCCCCTCACTTCATTCACTCGAGAAACCTTTTCCCCTCTATATCTCATTCAGTATCTCTGTCAGCCTCTCATATACTTCTTTTGTTACATAAATCCATGCCTCGTTCATTATCCCGTCTTCCCCTAGCGCTTTCCCTTTCTTTAGTTTCTCCACTTGTCTCTTGACTTCTTCGGATGCTATTTTCTCTTTTTCTTGTATTGTCGTTATTTTTATCTTCTTTTCTGTTCCGTGGTTTTTTCCCTCCAGTAGTTCCATGAAATGTTTTTTCCATGTGTGTATTTCTATACCTTTGTCCACTCCCTCCTTGAATGGTTTATATAATATCTCCATCGTTCTTTCTGGCAGGTTAGTGCTTCAATTTTTTCTCTTTCTTTCTCCCTCCATATGTTCTTTTTTCTATACATTTTACATTTTTCATTTTTCAGTTCTTTCTTCAAATCGCGACATTCCTTATCCCACCAGTCGTTTCTATTCCTATAGTTTCGTCGTGTGGTTATTTTCTGTTTTCTTATTACTGCGGCTTCTATCGTTCTTTTTAACTCTTCCCATTTTTTCCTGGCCTCTGTTTCCTTCTTAATTTCTCTCTATATTCTGCAATGTTTTCTTCTGTCCAGCTCTCCCGTATTGTCTTTACCCTGCCCTTTTTCTCTTCCTTCCAATTTTTTCTCTAATGGCATGTGATCTGATTCTGATCTCTGCTGTACTGTCATGTGCTCTATCTTATTGAACGCCTTCTCATTGGTTATCACATAATCGATTACTGTTGCTCCCCTATATCCCACGTACGTATGATTTCCTTCCTCATCCCCTTCTTTATTTCCATTTACGATGCTCCAACCGTTTTTTTCTATCATTTTTAGCAATTCTTTCCCTTTTTTGTCGACAACTCTATCTCTTGTTGTCCTCTTCTTTTTCTTCCTGACAAGTTTTCCTGACCCCCCCCCCTTTCTCCTACTCTTAGTGATTAGTTTCTATAACCCTCCGCTTGCAGAAACTCCAAAATAAGGCGACGATATTTGTACCGTGTCGCTCGAAGATCGAATTCAGAAAAGGTATTTTAACATCGCAGCCAGTGCAAACCCGCTGGATATTAAAAACGTAACAGTACTTTTCACGCGATTTACTAGGAAGCAAATTTGAAGTTGCTTCTTGCTCTGCTTCTAGAGTCCAACGAGAATTATTTAGCTATCACATATTTTGTTTTATTTATTTGTCACCATGCAAGTTTGGCACCTAATTTTTATAAATTCCAAGACATTTACCTACTTCCAATCAAGTACATACACTTTCAAGGGCCAGGGAGAATTTTTAAAGCACGAGGCGTAGGCCGAGTGTTGCAAATAAGCCCGAGCCCCTAAGTCACAACGCACAAGTTGAATGAAGTATATTCAATACGTAAGAAACGTGAGTTTTCACTCCCTGGAAAAGTAGCACTTTTGTTTAGTTGTAGGTACTGTTAATCCATCTTTGTTTGAAGTGTTTGAACCATCTAATACAATGTAACTATTAAGTGTGTGTAACATAATGGGACATGCAAGGACAAATCCAAACTTTTTTCACATCTACGTGATCACGAGCGATGTTATTTATGACAGTCATTTGTACATCCGTTGGAGATTCTATTCTAGGGATTTAGTGTAAATATGTCTTCTGTGCATCACGCATATATTCGATAGATATTTCCTGAAACTTCGAAGTATAACGGGTCTTATAAGATAAGTACTTGCTATTAGTTTAAAAAAAAAAGAGATATTGGGTGAATGGGAAGTCTCAGTTCTTAACAAGAAAATTTTACATCCATTCTTAAAATGAATTGGTTTCAAAATTACTTTGAAAATTATTCGCTCTTCGGGCTTGGGAGAAACATGTTGGAAATAAACAAAAACACTGGAGTTAATAAGACTTGTGACTTCGTGTAAATTTTTTACTGCGTCCCAGACTTTGCAACTTCCCCGAATATGAAGCCATTCCTGTCCTTTTTACTCATAAAGAGACAAAATATTTGTGTCTGTGAATGTAGTTTGCGGAAATGTTATCATTTTTATCGCAGATGCTCCACGTTAGAGGCCTTTTTGCCCAACTACTTGGATATTGAGAGGGTTGCAGTGGCGCGCGCGATCGTGACGAAAATATCACCGCTGCTTTGAATTCACTTCTTCGTTTTTCTGTTTATTGCACATAAAGCACATATAAGTACGGCACTTCATTCCACTTTTTATGGAGCATTTTAAAGTGTATGTTTCCATAGTGTCTAGAATAAAGCTAATTTCGTGCGGCGCCCATGGTAATACCCGGAGTCCAGGCGGTGTCGTTTGGTGTTCAGTGTTTACTGCGACAGTTGAATGCTGGTAATTCCGGAGCTCCCCGGAGATATCGTCTCTGGTAATATAATATTTCAGTTCTCTATTCCACATACCTTTCGTCGCAAAGTCGCATACTATTTTAAAGGTTTATTCCTTTCATAAGTCCTGCAGTAGAACCAAATTGCAATTCGTTGGGAATTTATGGCGCTGCAGAAAAACCGACTTGGTTTTAATGCTGAAAAGAATTTAATTTTCTTCTCAGACTTTGCTGTCTCGCCTCATAAATATACACTTTTGTTTAATTGGTTGCATAGCTTCTACATTATATAAACTATTGGTGTTTTGTTGTGAATTATAGTAATAGTAAATAGTAATAGTAGATTATGATATGAGAGTTAAAGTTAGATTTTATTTTGTTGTTTTTTTTTTCTACCAGAAAGAAGGGGTAAACACTGACACTTAATGATTAATTTAATTTAAGTTCGGCGGGTCCTGGTGGAGAAGAGCAATTGCCCAAATGACGAGGTTTTGTTATCTTATAACTCTAGTGTTAAAAGTAGTTTCAAAAATCAAATATTATTCTTATTCTGCTGCAAATGCAATATTTTTTTTTATTTCCAGGAGTTATGGCGAATTTTATTCAGTTCCGGCGCTCGAGGAGGTCGTCCACTTCCAGCGTTTACATGCAGGTACGTTCCATTCATAAATCATCCCTACGAGAATGAGATAAATCAAATTTGACTACCTCCAACACCGGCATCTTGTATTTACGAAACACCGCGCCACATGTTGTTTAGTGCATCATACATCAAAGGAAATCTGGAAAAATAACATCACTAAATAGTTTTTGTTAGATGATAGTCACATTTTGGTCACTCTTTATATGAGAAAGCCAATGCTACCCCATAAATCAGGCGTAACACGTTTCGGACGCAATGCGTGTGTTCTGTAATAATGCTTGCGGACTGTGGTATTGCCAAGATTCTTGCACGGAATGTAATTTCCGAAGGGAACAACTGTCGTCAATATGTCAAAGAATTGGTTTTGTGGAGTCGTAGTAAACGATTTAATTGCAGCAGGAATGGGATTAATTTTCTTTCGAAATGAAGGCGACCTATTCCACACGCAATGCCCTTGTAAGGGAAAGAACTACCTTATTGCTTATGACTGGTAATGGCATTTTATCTGAATTTTTTATATGGCAAGAGCATTAGGTCTCGTTTCGTGTTGAAAATTTATGTGTCGGGAAACAACGTTCGTATAATGTGTGCCATCTAATTGCATTTCCGTTAATATACAGCTGTAGGTTCCGCTATAGGGTGTTATGGTCCTTGTTTAACTTCGGGGTTAGAAAGGGACGTTGGAAGGACCTGAAACCCTAGTAATTATAGTGCAATTGGGAATGTTGGTGACCGCGGGCACTTATGGTCATGTGCGTTTAATGCGAATTCCCTGGATTTTATTATCACATCAATGTCCGCAAAAACCATTTAGATGAATTATGACTTTAAATTGGTCAGTGCTATTTATTAGGAGCTGAATGGAGGGAAGTTCGGGAAACTGCGTGGTGCGTGAATTGCTAAGGCATAAATTTTAAAGTAACGTACGGCTTGAGAATGTAAATTTATACGCTGTTTACATTATTTGTAAACTGTTCCTTGAAATAACGTGCTTTTAGCAAAAAGAAATATACAGGGTATCTACAATATACGAGCTACTACTGCTATAAGAAATACGCCAAGGAAATTGAAAACTCGCGAAATTTAAATTTGTCCCAGTTGCGCCTTGAAAATAATGAAAAAAAGTATAACCTACGTTTTGTTTTTGTTTTAACAAGATAAAGCAGTGTTACGAAATTCAGACGAAACGTACCCCATCAGAACAAAACCAGGTTCTTAATGGTGTGTAGATTTACAAGTATTTATGGATTTAGGTGTTTATTAGTTTTAGCAGTTTTCTGATTTGACTTTGTTACAAGTAAAGTTTACAGAGAAAAAAAATCTATCAAACAATCCAATAATTTCAGGGGTACAATTATTGACACATTACAAATTTGATCTTAAAATTAATGATTTAGAAAAATTCGTACATGAGCAATGTGTAATCTATATACAGGTGATTCACGTAGATCTGCAAGTACTTAAACCTGTAATAGTCTGTTAGAAACTCAAGAAAATATTTCTTTCAAATTTAAGCGAAAACCGATTCAGAACCGCTGGTAGCTTGATAGTCTGGTTCACAAGTCCCGAAATTTTCCGAAATTCGAGTTAAGAGGCACCAAAAATTATGACTGAGGTGTCATTCGATTCATAATTGCATCAAGAATTTTTTAGTTGAAAATTAATATCCGCAAATAAAAATTACAAAAGTTATAAACAAAAAAATGTGGTTACGTTTTTTGTAAATATTTCAAAAACTATTTGAAATATCCGAAATTTGAAAAAAGATCCTTAAAGACCAGGAAATTTCCCAACAAAAAGTCCTACCTCCCGGAATTGTCCCGGCAATATTAATTTATAATTTTAATTTAGCGGCGACAAAAGACAAAAAAAGCTCAGCTCCACTTCGCCCCGACCGAATCTAACACCTGAACACAAAAATTATTTTTAACCGAGTAAATATTAATATTATGGAATAATAAAATTTAGGTATTATCTCGACATACCAATATCAATAAACAATAATCCGTCGGTAATAGTATATTAAAGTATGAGTGGATAACAAGGTCTTTAAAACACGCGCGAGTTTTCGAGCACGACGGCGTAGCCGGGAGTGCTCGAAATAGAGCAAGTGTTTTAAAGACCAGTTATCCACGAATACTTTACGCTATTTTTTATTATACCAGCAATACTGGAAACAAATTAAGCACTAAAAACTTAGAAATATTTTTTGTCGTGATAAATCGAAATGGCGTAATAATATTGCCATTAGTTACGACAATTATTGTTTACGTTTTTCTCGCGTCCACGTCTGTCATTGCTTTTAGTCGTGTCAGCAAAAATCGAGGAAAAACGAGTTAAAACGAGATTTCACCCGATATAGAAGCATTGGCCGAACAAGCGGAATCCAAAATACTACCATCGAAGTCAAAAGACCCATACCTGAAGGAATATGAAAAGTTTTCAAATTTGATTTGAGTTATAATGATACCTATATTTCCTTGACAACCTTTAAAGCTCGCCGTGCTTTAATCGCCGGTATTCGCACGCTCAGGCGTGCTTTAAACGGCGATTCTGATGCAGGTATAATAAAAAAAAAATTTACCTCAATTTTTCTATTAACAATGCATTTGTTAATTACGGTAATTGTTCTGGTAGAAGTTAACATCCAAACCCTGATAATTGTTAAACTAAAATACTGGAATTTTTTTCCCTTCTTGGAGCTGTTTCTTGAAGGCTTTAGAAAAGATCCCCGTTGGAAAAATAAATCACTTTTTTATTAACATTCAAAGGCTTAAGAAAATTAAAAACATGCTTATAAAACCGGGTGCTGCATCCAGAAACGACAGAAGCAGTCAACCGCTTTCTCAAATCACCCGCTCCTAGTTAGCGCATCCTGGGGATCCTAGTAGGGACAAGTGAGCAGAACGGAGACCCTGACCTTCGAGTGCACCCTGAGCGGGGGTCGCTCGCTGCTATAATAAGTATTTTAGTGTGTACCACATATCAACTAAAATTTGTACCCCCCAACAATTCCAATTTCGAAAGACTCAGAAGAAAACGCTCGAACAGGTCAATTTTGTTTTCAAGGGGGACCAAATTGTACCAAACTTTCAAGTCTTAGATCTCACCGCTTTAGTCAGGGGAGCCACCCCCTTAAAAAATTTCAATGGCATGGGGGGTGGTGTGATACATCATTTTAAAGCTTATTCAATTCTCCGTTTGTACCATAATTATAAGAACAGTTTAAAAATAATATTGGTGTTTCAAAAATAAAATAAAATATAAAAATAGAAATCCAAAAATAATATATAAAAAATTAATTTTTATTGAAAAAATTTAATAAATACATCATACAACATATATTATTTATAAAAAAAAAATATTTTTAAATTTTAAAATTTTATTACAATTACGTAAACAAATTAGAAATATCTAACCTCTTATATCGTCACCAGCAGTTTACTGGCTGGACCTACTTGCTAAATGGAGTTTTGAGTGTTTACCTTAATGGTGAACAAAAATGACTAGCAAATTGTGCTTTGAGGTTATGTTCTTTACAAACAGGAGACCACTACAGTTTATGACTATCTATGCAACCAATAATGTATTTAGTCACAACCTGAAATTTATAAAAAAATAAATTCCAAATAAAAAAATATAATGGGAAAATTATTATACAGTGAGCGACAAAAGTATGGAATAAATTCATTAAAAAATAAACAATTTTTTTTCAAACATTTTTTTGGACGGGTCAGTTTTGGTTTATAAAAATGAATATTTTGATCCAAAATTAAATTTCAAGCATTTGTTTTCGAGTGTTGACGTCATCGTAATTTTTTTTTAAATAGAAACCCCCTATTTTTTTCTTGATTCAGATTCAGATTCAGTCTAAACGACAGTATAAAAATTTTGTTATCTTAGATGATGAAAGTTTTGAGAAAAAAATGGATTTTTTTATGACAAACAAAAACAAGTCAAAAAATCAAGTAGGCAAAACAAACAGTCAAATGGTACTGTCAGTTTCATTTGTATGTGTAAATTGTTTTTCCGGAAATCGTCTTGGAAACAACATTTTCCTGCTTATTTACGTACAGAAAAATTTAATTTATCTAATTTGCTGATGTAACAAAGCTATTAACGCATTCATTTTGAAAAATTCAATTTTCCTGTACGTAAATAAGCAGGAAAATGTTGTTTCCACGACGATTTCCGGAAAAACAATTTACACATACAGAGTGTTTCGTAATTAAACGGCAATACTTAATACACTAACTCATAGAAGCTAAAGAAACGTTATTCTGCAGTTTTTTCGTAAAACACGACAAGACAAATTTGTAATAACAATAGAACGCCACCAAATGAACGTCACATTTGACATATTTCTCGCCATGGTCTAACATCGATGACTTTATATATTATTTAGTGCAAATTCTTTTTCCATCTTTCTGTTGGTCCATTTAAAACCATCGGCATTTTTAAACCAGACGTTTTAGAAAATAAAAAAACTTCCCAAGACATTTCTCTTATCTTGTTATTCATAATCTCGGAGATTGCCGTTTACTTATAAAACAGCCTGTACAAATGAAACTGACAGTACTATTTGACTGTTTGATTTACCTACTTGATTTTTTGACTTGTTATTGTTTGTCATAAAAAACTCCAATTTTATTTTTTTTCTCATCTAAGATAACAAAATTTTTATACTAACGTTTAGACAATTAAAAGGGCTATCTGAATCAAGAAAAAAAATTGGGGGTTTCTATTTAAAAAAAATATCGATGACGTCATCACTCGAAAACAAATTACTGCTTGAAATTTAATTTGGGATAAAAATATTAATTTTTATAAACCAAAACTGATCCGTCCAAAAAAAATTTTGAAAAAAAAATTGTTTAATTTTTAATGAATTTATTCCATACTTTTGCCGCTCACTGTATAATATTACATTTTGTTAATAAAAATAAATTTTTTATATATTATTTTTGGATTTTTATTTTTATATATTATTTTTTAATATAATATATAATTATGGCGCAAACGGCGTCTCATAACATAGGCCTAAATATTAAAATTAAGAAACCGTTTTTAAAATCAGTATTTATATTGCTCTTCTGTATCATGGAAGAATTTTTTACTTTTTATTTGTTTATTTAAAAATATATAAACAAATGAATTTTCCGGTTATATTTTTTTCTAAAAATGTTGAAAACAACCATGCATCATTTGTTATGAAAAAAAAATGTTTTCTATTCCGATTTATAAGGGTTTGTATATTGTATATTACCGTAATTATTAACAATTGCATTGTTTATAGAAAAATTGAGGTATTTTTTTACCGATGGATTATTATTGTTTATTAATATATCCGAATAATACCAAAATTTTTTATACCTTAATATTAATAATAATTATTTACTTAAAATATTGTTTTTGTCAGATTCGGTCGGTGCGGATGGGAGCTGAGCCGCGCGTTTTTGCTTTTTTTCGACGCTAAATTAAAATTAAAATTATAAATCTTGCCGGGACAATTCCAGGAGGAAAGACTTTTTTTGGGAAATTTCCTGCTCTTTAAGGACCTTTTTTGAAATTTCTGATATCTCAAATAGTTTTTGAAATATTTGCAAAAAACGTAACCACCTTTTTTGTTTACTTAATTGTTTACAACTTTTGTAATTTTTATTTTTGGATATTGATTTTCAACTAAAAATTTGTTTGTGCAATTACGAATCGAATGACACGTCCATTTTTGGTGCCTCTTAAGTCGAATTTCGGAAAAAGGGACATAATGCAAGAAAATTAACACGAGGGATATCGGCCCCATCAAAAGTGATCGCAGTATTCTTTAATTTTAGGTTTGGTGAAACAACAAAATACATAAATTAAGGACAGAAAGATCGAAAACGAAATTAGTCAAAGTTGGTCATGCCGGAAAAATCGCTTGTTCTAAATTAATAGAATTGTTTTTTTTTGTTGACAGTATTAAATTTGACAAAAATAATTGCATTAAACTACGACAAACCTGTAATGTTGGTTGCATACATACATAAATCAATTTACAAACAAACGATGAAGATAAATAACTTCTTTAGATTTGTGATGAAGTTAATACATCGCTTCATGTTATCAACACACATTTTGTAGTGTAGCAGAAGTAATAAGAACGCACAGTAATAAGTCCAAGCTTCATCTGAGAAGCATGTGAAATCCAGCAAGTTATAATCAGTGAGATACTCAAGAAACCATCTGCAGTAGATAACAAAATCTGCCGGCAAAAGTTCATTTCTTTCAAAATTTTATGGCCAAGCACAGTCCAACTTTTTGCGAGAGATGCCTCAATGAAGTTCATAAATTACTTTCCATGCTTTGTTGAACTGCATCTTCTAACGACTTCTTTCTCTGACTCAATGATAAATGTTTTATGTTCCCCAGAGAAAACAATTTGGCACTTTTATTTCCAAAAAAAAAATCGAAAATTTGATATTTGAAATACCACACGGCTGAGTTTATCAAAGACAATCAAGATCTGTCTATTTAATTCTCACAGCCACCACTGATTAAGTAATTAATGAACGCACGGTGTATAATGTTAACTATAGCTTAGTATCAATTTTCATTAATTTGGACGCTCTTCTCTTCACTTGCAAATTACGTAATCCTCCATTAACCGGTTATTTTTGCGTAATAATTTTCTCCCAGAACTGATCTTGGGTTGGTGACCCTTGGTTTTAGGTAATGCTACCGGATTGTTAAATGAATTATTAGGAAAAGCTCTGCCAATTTTTCAATCTCGCCAATAAGGATCTGAGCTTTTTCTACTTGACGAAGTAGAAATTAGGAGTCTGAATTTCAAGCAAAAATTCTGAAAGTGTACGTTCTTTTTCATTGAACAGAGGTGTACATACCTACTTTATCCACTTTACCCATAAATAAATCAGTAATTAAGAGAGATTTTACTATAAAACTCATACATATTATTATTATGGTCGTATACTTATTTGACAAATATGTTGGAAGTGTAAATAAGTCCAAATTTTCAAAAGGGTGAGCCACCCTTACCCACTTACCACTTCAATTGTGTTAATTGCATTTTTAATTGTTATAGTTTCTTTCCTTAAATAAAATATGTACAACGTAAATACAGATTAATTAAATATTTATGTGTCACAGCTTGATTAAAAATATTTAAGTAGAAATAATATGACTGCAATTTAAAAAATTATTCTAGAGTGGAAAAATACGTTATTACAACCTAGTCAAAACAAGGTCCTGTGGCGCAACGGATAACGCGTCTGACTACGGATCAGAAGATTCCAGGTTCGAATCCTGGCAGGATCGACTTTTTTTTCTTATTTATAAAATTGTTCTATTTTCTGTACTGAGGAACGAATTATAGACTATTTAAATTGTATTTAGAGTAAAAATATTAGTTTTCCAGAACACATACTAATAGCGTTGCATCCTTCTTTCAAACCTAAATAAATTATAAGAATTAAAACATGATAGTATTTAAATATAACAATCTTAAAACTTTCGTTAAGAATTACAGGAAAAATAAATCAATTCTATTGTAAATTAAAAAATTTAAATATATCTAAGTCGAACTCGAGTTCGACTTAGATATATTTAAATTTTTTAATTTAAATTTACTCCACTTGGATTTAAGAACATTCTTCTTGTTTAATTCTATTGTAGGTAAATAATAGTGTTGATAAATAAATTGCTGAAGTGTTTACTTTTCTGTCTACCTAGCTGATGAAATATTTGTTTTTATTTTTTGTGCTTAATCGTAAAAAATGTATATTGTACATCATTGTTAGAAAGAGCCCCTGAAAAGCTTAATTATTTTTAATATTTATTAGTATCTGTATTTAAATAAGAGTAATATTTTTGTAAGTAATATGATTCTTCAAAAAGTTTCAATTTGGGTTCCGTGTCGCTTTTCAACTCCTATAAGCCACACTTCAACAACCTTCGATAGCTCAGTTGGTAGAGCGGTGGACTGTAGAGGTAAAAGTTGTAGGCATCCATAGGTCGCTGGTTCAAATCCGGCTCGAAGGAATCTCTCTTTTTACTTTTTTTACAATGTAAAGCAGACATAAATAATTATTACTGAAGTTTTATTTTATAAAAATAACAACCTGGACTATTTTCATTGATTTCCGTCCAGCCAAATATATTGTTTTCATTTCCGATCAATCACTCTCTTTGTGACGTTGAAAAACAAACACGAACCAAGAACCAAAACAAAACACCTGTCACATAATTAGCCACTCTTAAGTCCCTTTCAATAAAGTCCATAATCGTATGCTGACAAAACAAATTATGGCTCGCGTGCCTACTACTACACACAGCAAGCACATGTGTCTGAAAAACTTGAAAGCGTGTAAGTTCAGTACAAGCTGACCGACCGGTCGGTGATAGTTGACGGTTTTCAAGATTAGTTCCAATAACCGCAAATCCGCAAACTACAAAATGGTGATATAATTATAACGATCTTTTCACTGGTTCCGTGAGTGTATTTATAGTCATAGGTAAAGTGTTGTTTGGGTGCTGTGAGTTTGTATATGCATTATCGAAATAATGAGAATGTGTGGTGAACTGCAGTGGCAGTAGCAGAAGGCATGGCGGATTATTATGGGGTGAGTAGAAACGGCGGAATCGCAATTACTAGGCACCAGTCACACCAGTCTTTCGCAACCTTGAAAAGTTATGAATGTTACGATAATACGCGGGAAATGTAACGAGAACAAAAGGAAATAGGTTACCATGACGACAAAGTATGCAAACGTCATATTTAACATGATAATTTAAGTTGCTCAATTGCTGATTGTAGGTAACTGATCTGTTATTTCAGGATTTGTTGTTTTACTTATACATACAGGATCTTCATAAATATGATACACCCAGAAGTCTTTGCAAAATTCACCAATTACATGTAAGTTTTGTCTTCCACAGACAACTGGATGTGATCATTTATGAAGACTCATTCAATATACAGAATGCCCCAGAAAAGGGGCGGATCCCGATAACAAAATTTTGAAAGTAGGTTACAAAAAATAATGGTTGGATTTTAGAAATAATTTGTCTCATTTGACAGTATAGTATGACAGGTGCGATTAGTTAACTAATTTAACACCGGATTCAATGAACTTGTATCACCAAAGTAAAACCAACATATTTTGCCAAAAACTACAACAAATGTTTGAAATTGCCTTTCACTCTATGCACACACAAGCGCGCTCTTGCGAGCAAATTTTTTTGAAATCAACTTCATTTAAAAAAATCTCCCACGCACGTCCAAAATAGTGTTGTCGTCAGGATAAGGGCGTATTCTCCATAAAAAAAATCACTTTCAAGTAGTCTTACATAGTTAAACAAACTCTATGAGAAAAATGTCACAATGATGACATTAATAAGATCTTTAAAAATTAATAGTGGACCAGCCAAAATTATTACTTTTGAACTACGCCTGATGAAGGTGAACTTGCACTGGTCAACATTATCACGTCTTTTCTCTTTAACTAGATGAGATTTTCTTTACCTTTTTTTTTGTTATCTATACTTTGGTAGATCATACAGAAGCACCGAGTTTAATTTAATGAGTCCTGGGACAGTCTGTATGTAAATACCTAAGTATGTTGTTGCTTGTTGTTAATGTATTGTTGTGGACAGAAAATGTTAGACGGCAATTTTCTCATTTTGAAAATTCGGATGTAATCCATGCTTTATTGCCACTTTGACATTTGAAGTTGAAAAGATGTGTTGACCACGTTTTACACAACGTGTTCGTTGACAACTATCAAAAATGACAAATTAAAGAAATAATAAATATCTATTCTTTCAAAAACCGTTACAAAGTTACAAAAGCTACTGAATAAATGTCATAAAATTCAACAAAAGTACATATTTAATGTATTGCTAATAATTTATTATATACAGGGTGTATATTAAACATTGGCCAAAAATGCAAGGGGCAACTCCTTGGGCCTCTCCAAGACTATTCCTTTCCTTGGTGATATCCGAAAAACCGCCTTGTTGCGAAGATACAGGGCGATAAATATTTTTTAACAAAAAAATTGAAATTTTTTAAGTTATCAATTATTTCGATTGCTAAGACCGGATATTCTTTGTATTCACAGCAGGCTAATGCCCACAAAGTCAGATCGTCATGTATTTTATTTAAATAGGTTTTCCTATTGTGTGGAGAATTATTAAAAACAATTAGTTGTACCCATACCACATACAACGCGTTCAGGCACTTCTTCCTGCTGATTTTGTCCCACGTATTGCATTTTCTCAATGGCTTTTACACACTTTGGTTCAAAATCCAGTTATCGCTGATTTTCTTTACCGATGAAGCAAATTTTTCAAGAACTGCAATTAGAAATTTTCACAATAATCATTTTTGGGCCTACAAAATGAAGTAGTTGAAAACTTTGTTGTGGTTATTTAAAGAAGGGTTGTTCATATTAGTTTGTAAACGTTAATTTTCCTTTTTTATCTCGTACATGGGTAGTTATATTTTGTCGTTTCATTTGTTTAATCATGCATGGTATAGTGTTAAGTTAAGATTTAAAACAGTCGGTAAAGTAGTACCTCTGTGTGAGTGATTGAGTTAAGTAGCATGTCGCTACGTTGTTGCATTAAAAGTTATGTTCATGTGTTTTGTTAAATAAACTTTTCTCAGAATAAACAACACTTTTTAACATCAATTTTCGTTGAACTTTTTACAACAACTGCTATCTCAGTTTTTGGATGATGTAGAGATAAGAAATGCTATGTGGTGTATGCACGATGGGGCACCATCTCATTTTAGTTTGGTTGCACGTCAGTCCATGAGGAGACGATTCATGTATTCTAGCTGGTGGTAGTCATTTTCAGCAGTTTTTGTAGATTTAGAAAACTTTGCATGTAATATTTAGGTAATAAAATATGGTTATTGTAAAAAATGTAATCGCACTGTATCTTTAAAACTAAGCTACCTTCCAAATATCACCAAAGGACAAAATAGTTTTAAAAAAACCCAAGGAGTCACCCCTTGGATTTTTGGTCAATGTTTAATATACACCCTGTATATACTATACTACTATACTATACTACTGTATATACTTCAATATAACTTAACTTAAAGAATATTTGTTTTTGTTCTTAGAACTACAAATTTTGCACTAAGCTTGACTCATATTCTCATAATTATATTGCAATTGATCGTAGCTTTTTATATAACAAGAATGAAATTTTTTGCAGGTTAGATTCATGTAAACGTCAAATGTAAAAATGACTATACCGATAGAACCTAGATCCGAGATATATTTGTAAAACAGACTACAGATGGCAGTATGCACAGTTGCAAGTTGATTACATTCAAAAGTATAAGATTTTCGTTAAATTTAAGTTAATAAGTATAATCGACAAATTATTCAATTTTCAAGAAATTCATTAATTAATTAAAGTTTTTTTTAAAATGCAGAAATAACTCAAAAACGTTTTTAATTTTTCGAAAAAAAACAAATTTAAAGTTTTTGATTCCAGAAAATGAAAAAATCATATACATAGTACCATTTCAAATCTTCAAGGAAATGAATTAATTAAATTATTACGATTAATTTTTACTTAAGGTGCCAAATTTTATGATTTACCAAATTCAATTTGACAAATAATGTATAAGTTGAATTTCTTGAATTATCTCTTAAATAATAAATTATTAATTAAAAGAATAAAAAATTCCTATTGGGAACTTTTGATAACACTAAAAAAGTTTTTTTCCACATTCCAAATTTTGCCGCCCTAGAAAATTTGCCGCCCTGGGCACTAGCCCCGACTGCCCCTAGTGTAAATACATAATTATTTTCACGGGCAACATGATGCCTGAATAATTTATGAAGACTCCATGTCTTACACTTTATTATTAGACAGGATGCAGTGAGCTAAAGATAAACTAAGGTGTGTAAAAACGAATTAAATTATTCCAATACACATTAGAGTTATTTATGCAACAAGTGTAAAAAGCGACTGTTCACTGCACGCGGGGTAGAAATTGTACCATGTCGCTTTTTAGACGTGTTGCATACAACATATTTTCTAAGATCGTCGTAGGACTCACTTTTCTGGAGAATATGCTTTACTCATTACTGTGCCATAAGTTATATTCGGCATTTACAAACGTAATAGACAGGAAAATTCCACGCACAACAGAAGTGAAACTTTGAAGTTTACTCCTTAAAAATCTATTTTCAGTTTTCAAGCCCGGTACGACAGATTTTGGTACCAGAGGGGCTTTCTTATTGTCGTTGCCCTGTACCAAGCTCCCCGCCCTCTGTAATTTTTGCGATGTTTTAATAGTTATTCTGCTATTCGGGGCGGAGGAAAATCCAACAAATCGTCGTTAAAACCAGAAATTTGTGTAATTCCATTCTGACTAGTTTTACAGGAGCAGCAAAAAACTGTTTTCCTTCGCCTTGTGAGTCAATATAATTATTTGAAAACTTTCATTATCACTATATTCGTATCAAAGTTTTGAATGTAGTGATAATGAAAGTTTTGAAATATATTGACTCACAATGCGAAGGAAAACAATTTTTTACTGCTCCTGTAACAGTAGTCAGAATGCAGTTACACAAATTTCGGATTTTAACGACGAAATTAAAGATCGTCAAAATCGGTCTAGCCGTTCTTGAGTTATAAAGCCAAGGGGGCCCCCTTGTCCATGTTTTAATAGTTATTCTGCTATTCGGGGCGGAGACAAATCCAACAAATCAAAAACCATAAAAATTGGTCCAGCCGTTCTCGAGTTATAAATGTTCCAACAAACCCGACTTTGTTTTAGATGTATAGAGAGAGATATAACACTGTAAAGGAGGATAACAAATGCTCCGCGATTCGACGGATTTTATTGATTTTCTTTAGTTAGATGGTACTGATCTAGGGTGGTAACATTTTTAGTTACACAAGAGCTGTCATTTATCATATCAATGTCACAGTGTTATCGATATCGATTTTTTAGCTTGTGTTTTTGCTCAACAAGGTATTTATTTTGCGTTTTTCAGGACTTTGAATTCATTGTCTGCATTGTAAGTTGTAAATCATATTACATCGACATCGATAGTGGCCAGGTGCCTCTATGACAGCTGACAACTGTCAAATATCTCCCATAGATGCTAAATATAACATTCACCTGCGGCAACGTTGCCACTTTTACTTTGGTATCCATTTGCGCGCGCAGTCCAGGTGTTCAGAGACAGGTCCATTACATCGTTGCATTCAGAAAAAAAAAACACTTTTAAAATACATTAAAAAATGTATATCTTTGTAGCACAGTTTGTAGCCACTAAAAAACTATGCTTTTGGGTTTTTGTTTGGTTGGAATGAAATATAATAAATATGAAAGATATACAGTTCTGTCCGTTTTTTAAAACAGAGTAGGATATTTTAAAAAAGAGAAAATTGCACAAGTGGAACTCAAGCTGAACCCTGAAAACTCCCAGAATTGTAATTCATTACCGAATTCGTGAACTCATTATGAATTCTTTTACGAATTCATGAATTTATTGAATTCTTTGAACTCATAAAGAATTTGCTGAACTCCGAACTCGTACACAAAATTTCGAAATAATTAACCATCGTTTGTAACAATTACTTTAGTTTTAGTTGTTATATCGACATAAAGGATGTGTGTGAATATACAGGGTGTTTCAGAAATAAGTGCAATAAATTATTTAGATTTTTCTCAATTTAATAACATAGTTAACTCCACCAGCACCTGTTTAGATTTAGTCTTGTCAAATTGGAATAATGTTGTGGTATCTAACAGTGATTTTAGTATTGTACCTAAAATTGATAAATACCACCCCCCACTTTCTGTTCTAATATCTATCCCTGCTGATCATGCAGAAATGGGTAATAACTTCAAATTTAAGTATAATTTTAAGAAAGCTCCTTATGAGGTAATCAACGACTATTTGGCTTCTCTTGATTGGTCTAGCTTTTTTGCTACTTCTGAAGTCGACACCAATGTTGATATTTTTTATAATATTCTATATGATGTTTGTGATAAATTTGTTCCCAAGATTGTTTTAGGGGATTGCCATTTTCCCAATTGTTTTCTAATTGTACTAAATTGTTGATAAAAAAGAAAAATCGTTTTCATAAGAAATTTAAAAGATCACAGTCTATATTTTATTATAACAAATTTAAAGAATTTAGAGTATTAGTTAAGAATTCTGTTGAAGCGGATTATAAAAGATTTATTAAGTACACAGAACATAACATCAACTTAAATTCTAAATATTTCTGGAATTATGTCAACTCAATGAGGAAAACAACTAGAGTTCCTAGTTTTATGTATTCTGACGACAAAAAATCAAACGATCCGGTAACCATATGTAACATGTTCGCTGGCCATTTTCAAAGTGTTTACGTTAATCAAGGGAATTCAAACCCAAAAGTCTATGGAAACTTCACTAACTTTGATTGTTCACAGAACATAGCTGATATAGACATCACATGTGACCTTGTCTTCACCAAATTAATCTCACTTGATAACAGTACCAATCCAGGTCCGGACGGCATCCCGGCCTATTTCTTGAAACTATGCAGTCCAACTCTGGCTCTTCCTGTCACCCATATCTTTCAATTGTCCATAAAGTCTGGAACTTGTCCAGATAAATGGAAGAAGTCTTACATTTTGCCTTTATATAAGTCTGGAACTAGAAATGATATTCATAATTATCGACCAATTTGCTCTATCTCTTCGTTATGTAAAATTTTGGATTCAATTATTACTGATAAACTGATGTCAACTTTTAAAAACGTAATTTCTATCAATCAGCATGGGTTCATGCCCAAACGCAGTACTATCACTTTGTATACAATAACTACATTATCCAGACTCTTGAACGAGGAAACCAGGTCGATGCAGTCTACACTGATTTTTGCAAGGCTTTTGATCGTGTAAATATCTTACTACTGCTTACAAAACTGTGTAGATATGGGGTAATGGGGAAAGTTTTGAAATGGCTTGCTTCTTATTTGATTGGTAGAACCCAGTATGTCCAAAGAGATTCATGTAACCTCAGGCGTGCCACAAGGAAGCCATCTTGGTCCGATATTGTTTCTACTATTTATTAATGATATTGTTCAATGCTTTATGTTCGCTTCATTCTTGTTATTTGCGGATGACTTAAAACTTTTTTTAGAAATAAATAATGAAAACGACGCCATCAAATTTCAAAAAGATCTTGAAGCTTTAAATAAATGGTGCATTGGAAATGATATGGATTTAAACATTGCTAAATGTAAGGTAATATCATTTTCGTGGAAAAAATGTTTTACAACAAATGATTATTTTATTGGGGCCAAGAAATTGACAAGGGTTGAATCTATATCAGATCTTTCATTTAAAATTCAGCCTTCATATTGATAACATAATAAGCAGATCATTAAAATTAGTGGGTTTTATTAAAAGACAATGTAAAAATTTTAACAATATAATGGTCATTTTAAAACTATTTTACTCACTAGAATCCTTATTACTTTATTATTTTACTCTCTGGAATCCTTATTATAAAAACAATAACGATCGTATTGAACGTGTTCAAAGAAAGCTGGTTAATTTTGTTTTATGCAAATTAATAAACAAAACATTTTGTACACAGACCGGCTTAAGCTGTTGGGTATGGATTCTCTTGAATCAAGACGCAAAGTGCTATTGTTAACCTTTGGTTTCAAAATTTTTCAAAATTATTTTGATTGTCCTGAGTTGACTTCTATATTCAATATTCGCGTCCCAAGTTACAATACTAGATGTACTGAGATTTTGGCCATTGATTTTCACAGAACGAATTATGCTTATTACTCTCCATCTTTGAGAATGGCTCGATTAATAAACGAATTGCCCCATTGTGTTGACATTTTCAATTGCAATTTGAGTCAGTTTAAAAAAAAATTACGTTCTGATTTGTGCGTTTAGAATACCTATTTTTTTTTTTTTTGTTTGGTTTAAGTCTTCTTTTTATAGACTATTTGTAGAATGTACCTGTTTAGTTTAAGTGGTTTTGTAAATTTTGCCTTTTTTAGGCTTGTCCTGTTGGCAAATAAAATATATTAATGTTATTATTATTATTATTATTAAATTTAATCGGTAATAGAAATTATCATTGTAAAAAATTTTGCTTAATAAATTTTTGCCACAAGCCCCTGAACGGCTGATGGGTTGTGCTTCGGTGGAATTTCCTTCACCTTCTCATCTTTTATGATTAATAACTTTAAAAACGAAAATATGTAAAATACAATAACAAATTACAGCCGCACGATTGAGCCTCGATAAACTGCTTTCAATTATAATAATCAATAAAAATTTAGAAAGTTGATAAGCACTCTGACTTTTCTGGACAAAAACAATAAATTGATTCTCAGTAGCTCAAATTAACATATATGTACATATGCGGCTCGTCAGTTTGTAGGGGGGAATAATGCTAAAGAATGTAAATAATGTAATAATGTACCTGTATGTCTTATGTACCATTATGGCAAATGCTAATATGTCCGTATTTTTTGTAAAAAGAGGTTTCATTCTTGATGTCAGTTAGAACATTTTAGTTCTAAATAAACTAGCACGTGTGTTTATGAGATTTCAAAACTTTAACTTAGCCTCCTGTAAAATTTACTTGTGTTATTTATTTTTGGAATTCTCAACCTATAAGTATATTCTTTTTTCTTACGTTAGCCATGTTCTCTGTGTTAAATAGTAGTTATGTTATAATTTATGAGAACTTGATAACTGCAGGAATATTTATTATCTTTAAAAAGTATTTAGTGATAACACAGCAAATGATTCATTGTTATTTACCATAAACAAATATGAGCCAAAATAATAATAATTATTTAGGTGTTTATATGTAGTTTCAGATTGGTAAATAAACGTAAGTAAGTTTTTATATATTTGGTGTTGGTTATTTTCAATAAGAACAATAGTTTTAAAAAGGCCGGACCTTAGCACTTTGTGGCCACCCACATCGTTCTGATCGGTGACACATAGTTGAAGTTGACAATTCTAGAGAATAGCGAAATGTGAATTTGGCGATTGTGAACAATCACTAGAAACGCCAAAAACAGCATGATAGATTGCGGATAATAGCGGAAATCCATATAAAATGAAGAAAGCAGCAGATAGAGATGCCTCAGAAACTACTTTATTTACATTTTAGCCAGATAGGCTCTTGGTCAAAATCCTTCAAATTGTACAAGGTGTGGTCTTAAATTATGTACACATCCAGGAAACTTGTGTGAATCAATATTTTTGAGTTGGTAATACTGAATTTCATTTTTAAATGGTAGAATGAAATGAAAGCCGTCATTCACGCATCTCATTCACAACCAACTGACATTTCAAATTTGAAATTAAAACGTGAAATTAGACTGAATGGGCAGCAGTTTGGACACCATTGCCAATAGAACTCTAAATTCGTGTTCATACGTTGTGGAGAGCGCAATTTGGCCCAACGTTACGATTACTGGGAAGGTGTGAGGCTTGCCAACTCAAAATTCGAACAGTTGTACGTCTATAGACACATTCTCTGCGATGCAAATTGAGGAATCGACCCCGGAATATGTTAATAGTATTGGTGCCGGAATTCTGTACAATGAAAAATTTCAAGATAGTGAATGTCTTCGAGAGCCTAAAACGAAGAGTTTATCTTTTGATTTTGAGCATCACCTTTAGTTTCATTATTATTATCGTTCTGTATTTTAAGTTTAATTTCTGCTTCGTTTAATTTCCTTGAATATTAGAATTTCTATTCACCTAACCTACAATTTTCTCTCAGTTGACGTTACGTCAAATATGTGTATCCGGCTGTAGTGTTACAAATAGCCGAACAAAAAAAGTATCTTAAAAGTAATACCAACTTCAACTCCAAATATTATTAGCATATGAATTTATCGTTTAAGTATACAAATTTAGTGACATTTTACCACAATCGTTATGGACCTGAACGCTACTCACTATCGTTTGTTCCAAATTAAAGTAAAATGCGACTATATCAGGCATTTTCCATTAAAACCAAGCCATTATGTGCAGACAACAATACCATTCTTAAAATACACTATTTAAAATTCTTTCATTACAAAGAGTGAAGAGAGACAATGTGGTTTTTGTTTGAAAGGCAGGAAAGGGCTATGATGACTCATCCGTGAGCAGCCAGCCATGCACAAACGCCCCCATCAGTTGGAATCCCCTTTTACACACTACTCGCACACACACATGTATCAATAAAAGTGCAGAAGCCATTACAACTCCTACCTAAATTACAACATCGCAACGCGGAAGTCAAAAGGAAAAAAATAGATACAAAACATTGCACTGCTTTCAGTGTTTCAGCTTCGACATACAGCCCTAGGAGCGCGGACCTAAACTGATATAAAAAACAAAGTCGCGGTGAACCGGAAATGCCTCCAGAGGATGGTCGACATGATTTATATTATTGTGGCAGTATTGCCGTAATTAAATATTGTCCTTTTTTTTCAAACGTAGTCTAAGCTTCTTGTTTATAAAGCGGCAATGCTGTAATGTATAATCGGTTGCCTAATTCAGAAACTGGAGATTTTCAAGGGACGAGGGCGAATTTTTGAAGAACGAGCCGAGCCCCTGAAAAGTGTCAGCGCACGAGTATTGAACAACATGCAAACTGAGAAAAAACACGAATTGACATCAAATTCTGAGGTTAGGTTTGACAAATTCAGTCAAATAAAAACATAAGTGGAAAAGTAAACTTTATTGATTATGTATTTTAGAAAACGTGATTGCATTTATTTAATAAAATATATGTTTTACAATTTATTAAACATCTTTCTCTTTAATTCCTGGATGAGGGAGGGATTTTAGAACTTCATAAATGTGGTGCATGCAAATTTTGTTTTGTTTCAATTTAGGTTTTTTTTGCTATAGTGTTTTCAGTAAGACTAATGATACAGATCAATTTTGTAGATCATACAAAAAGAGAGAAAACAATGTTTGGCCAACTCCGACAAATTTAATATATAGAAATTGGTAGTGGGTATTGTTAGTTTTAAGTTCTGGAAGAAACTCGTGATGATTTCATTGCCGATTCATACGACTGAGATAGTTCTGGAGTAATTCTACTATCGAACGTGCGAAAAACTGGTTCCCTACAAATGCAACGCGAAACAACCGTCTGAGTTAGTAGTCAAAAGTCGAAACTACTGGGCGACACAATCTGTGTAATTCGTACGAACTGTTTAAACAACCGCGTCGTTACAATAATTGAAATATGTACATATTCACGATTTCTCATAATATACTTCTGTTCAAATATGTAAATACATATTATGCAAATTCATTATGTTTTAGTTGCTGTCCAGTCTTGCGACGGACCTGGATAACATGCTCAGCGAGCTGTGCACTACACCACCGCCCCCATACGACCGTCTGTCTGACACTGAACTTCACACCAGGTAAGTCAGTTCTTTTTCCACATCGTATTAGGAAAAGTGTCAGTCAATACGATTAGGTCTAGAAGCGACGTGTCGTTTATTTCTATTTTGCTGATGCCGTTTCCCTGTCACATCTCTTCCATTTCATTGAGCTGACGTTTCGCCGTTTTGTTTATTGCCCATGATGAAGATTAATCGCATTAAGAAAGCGGATCTCGCTTTTCCAGACAAATTTTGCTCCAAAATATATGGTGCCGATCAAAGAAAAAATACATTGCCGGAGGGTACGAATTCTATTCGTACATATCGGAAAATAAAATGCGCTCAGGGACATAATTCCATCCCTCTGGTGTCAAAGGGATGGAGAAATGATCAAGAAGTCGCTCCGATTTTTCACCACGGGAGGGAAAATTGTATTTATAAATCGTACAATGTAGCTTCCTAGTTATGGAATACAATTTTGTGGGTGATAAATCATATTTAGAATATTTTGTGCGATGTACAGTGTCATAGCAGAGGTTGTGATTTCTTTATGGGGTGTCTGTAATCAAATTTTGTGAATTTAAAATGGAAAACATATTTACATCATGTGCTGTAGTGAAACATTGGGGAAAGATGTGACTGCTTTTAGTCAAAATACTTGTTTATCAAATTAAACTAAAAATTGATTGCAATATTATTAATAATGGACATAACACATTTATTCTATTAAAACTCTTTGAACTTGATTCCCGTAATGTTTGATGGTTATTGAAAAAAAAAAAATTTATTAAAGTAAAGCAATAAATAAATATTTCGTTAATAAAATAATTTTTTTTTCTTCAAACGTCTCAAAAATGTGACATTGTATACGTCAGTAGGTTATGACAAATGGCCATTTCTCTGCCATGGCAGACAAAGTTGTCTAGCGGCGCATAAAGTAACCTTGAAATTACTTTATGCGCCGCTGGTGGTCAGGCAAGTTTTATCAAATTAAAGAAATTGACAGATTTTCGGCGTTTCAAGAAGAAATATGTAGCATGTTTTATTCGGAGAAAAGTGGCTTTTCGTGGCTCATCTGTATTATTTGTCAAACCTACAGATTTGTCACGAAAAGCCTCACTTTTGCTCCTGATAACACAATTTACTCTTTCTTATTATAATCATATACAGAGTGAACATAAAGTTCCGCACAAAATTCATAATTTAGTCATGTAATGTTCTTGCGAAAAACGCTTGAACAGGTCGATTTTTGTTTGTAAATTGCCATTTTTTCACACAAAATTTTGACGTCATCTGTTTTTGAACTATGACAATGTCATCAATTTTTTTAAATGGCAACCCCCAATTTTTTTTTTGGTTTTAAATACACTTTTCAATTCTCTATTCAACAAGTAAAAAATGGCCACTTTGCATAACTTTTTTTTTGAAAAAAATTTGTTTTACATCAAAAATAAAAAAAATTATTTCTTGAAAAAAATTGAAAAATAACAATAAATTTGGAAAGCAAACAACGAAAAATGAAAAACCATTTAATAAAATTTAACGCAAGTGCTCAAATTGCCACCCGCCAACTATTGGACACATTCCCAGACGTGTTTTAACGCTTTGAACACTTTGTTCAATCACTTCGGGATTAATCTGCGCCATTTCACCACGAATTCGTAGTGAAATAGTACTTTTTCAAGGAATAAAAATTTAATTTTTTGAAGTAAAATTTGTACATAATTTAAAAAAAAAGTTATGCAAGGTATCACTTTTTTACTCTTGTTGAATAGAGAATTAAAAAGTGCATCTAAAACCCAAAAAAAAGTTGGGGGTTGCCATTTAAAAAAATTGACGACGGTGTCATAGCTCAAAAACAGATGACGTCATCATCAAAATTTTTATGTAAAAATAATGGCATTTTGAAAACAAAAATCGACCTGTTGGAGCGTTTTTCGCAAGAACATTACATAACTAAATTATGAATTTTGTGCGGAACTTTATGTTCACTCTGTATACAAAACAAATATGTAAATATATTTTATTTTAACGGGATAATATACAGCCCATGTCCACCTTGAAGCTCCGTTCTAAATAATGGTGAAAGAATTTTTGAAATCGGATAAGTAAAAGTTTTTGAAATTACTTAGACACGAGTTCCTCGCACACACATTGGAGAAGAGCGAGGAGTGTCTGACGCCGTTTTACGTGACGACATTCGATTCGGTTTTACACCCATATCGCGGCTATAGATGTTACACATCAAAAAGTCAAATGATTCCTTGGGAGATATTTGACCTCCATTTACTTTCGTTTACTACACCACCAAGGGATTGAAACCGGAGATCTGCATAGGGTTTTACTTCGATCCCTTAAAATATTACGGCGGGGTTATCACGCACAAATTGAATTTCTAAATTTTATGGCAAGAAGGGCGCATTAGGTATACCAGTTAGTATAGAGAAATTTACGTTGTGCATATTACGCTTTATTAGCCATCAGCATTAGCAGTCTACGGACAGACAGGGGGTAAAGCAATGTCTCTATTCCCCGTTGTTTTGCGGTATTATGCTCAATTATTGAATTAGTGGTCAGGCACGTACTGTTTTTTTTTCTGTTAATTGGAGTGTTATTTTATAATGCCGATCAAAGCTCGGTTGCAAAACACAAATCTGATTATTTTGTGGGGTGTCATGGGGATATTAATGAAAATGTTTACATTGCATTTGCACTTCATTAGACTGCTGGTTTACGATCATATTTTATTATTTAAAAAAGGTGGTTCCAAATTACCTTATGAAAACCCTTTTGTTGGTAATTTTGAAATAAATTGGATCTTCTTTTCGTAGAAAATTAATTGGCTTTTAAATGGAACGAAAAATTACATTACTGTTTTACTTTTTAAATTATCACTTCAAATGGAGCAATTAATTATTATTAAACTAAGTATCAGACGATGGTGATATAGGAAAAATCGTTGCCAGGAATTACAGTTTCAAGATTTTTTTGAACAACCACTACTAGTTAAAGTCTACTTACTCTCCAGCTGAAAACTTACAAGTAATAAATTACAAAGGCATTAACATAATAACGTAAAATTATTAAAAGTTGGAACAACATATTTCAAAATTGTCAAAGCGAGACTCTTATTAGCATAAACCAAACCAGTCCAAGCTGTAATTTATATCCAATATAAACAAAAAATTAAAATTTACTCTTCCACCAACCAAAGAATTTTGTCCAATAAATTGAGACATATTTTGCTTTTTAGATTTATAATAATTACATAGATTATTTAGAACAATTTATTGCCTTGGTGTTAAGATGAATGGTCCAATCAAGACGTGTCGATCGATCTGGATAAATGTGTACCTACTGAAAAACTAGGAGCACTAATAAAAGTTCGATCTAATTTTATCTCGAGGTTTATTTGCTTGCTAAATTTGTTTTGTTATTGTGACTTTACGAGACCTTGAACTCTAACTGCAATGTTAGAAATGTGACGGCAGTGTAATGATTGAACTTTACTGCTCGTTTGAATGTAAAAATACGTACGTATATCGAATTGGTTGTTTAGATTTTCTTTTTTATGTTAAAAACTGTAAAATTTTAGGGCCTCGCTGCTAGTTTTTATTTTCTTTAATGTGCCATTCATATTTATTTAAAACATTGCCTTTGAATTTTGAGGTAGTGTAATAGTTTCTTTGTGTCATTTCTGCTGTAATATTCATATCCATACAGAGAATAGTTTCGCGTAAGCTCACTTCAAAAGTTGCAGTAAAGTGAAAATTATGGGCCGATATGGTTGAAGCTGGTAATTTTCTTTTGTCTTGTGATGGTTATACCAGTGTAATAAATTTTTTAGACAAGATAAAGAGACTCAGGTTTCTGAAACGGAATTGGAAAATGTAATTGTTCAAAAGATTTACATTAATATTAATTTAATATTAATAATGAAGCAGTAGCCAATCGAATGTAGTAAATGTTTATGTTAATGTTAATGTTAATATTAAGGCATTAAAATATTTGAAATTGAATAGTCAAATATTCGCAATATGTGAACACCTAAATAATCCACCATGTGATATTTATGTTGACTAAAATGGAAACTTGCTAGATTCCTTGAATTGGAAACCTATAATAGCGGTCTCATAGTAGCAATTCTATAGATGCTTGTGATTCAGACACGAAACTAAATTTTTTGCTACATATATTATAATGTTCTTGAACGAGAGGTGTGGTGGTCTTTACCTTGTACATTTATCTATGGATTCAAATGATTTAATTGAAGGTCATGATGAAGCTAAATTAATGACCCGAAAACAGTTAAAGTCAGATAATAGAGGATGTGTTGTTTTATCTCGTTACTTGGGTATTCCCTTGAGATGCGGGAATTCTGAGTCACAGTGTGTTAAAATTTGTCCCAGTTATAATAAACATTTTCGATGATAAATTTATCAGTCGTGGGTTTGCAAAGTTTCGTCCGATTTATTTTATATAAACAGTCGAACTTCCATACTCGAATTTTCTGTCTGCTGTTACATTCAATTACATCATTATATTATTTATAAGTTCAGTCACTGATATAAGGACGTTATCATTTTTATATTTATAGTATCTCTATAGGTAAATTATATTAATACTTGCCAAAGGTATCTACATAATTTTTCTCTTACGATGATGTAGATTTTTAACTTTTAAAATTTGGAAAGAAAAATATTTTGCGGCCATGATAAAATTTGTTTCTCTAAGAATAGTTTATTTGTTTTGGAGAACCTGTACGTGATACTTTAATTTGTTTGTTCTGCTATAATTTATCGGATTTTTGTTAAATTAGCAGGTTTACTACTTGGAAACGTATCAAAGCGTGAAGTTGGTTTGTATTAATTAGGAAATGAGACAAAATAATTTATGTGTATATTTCTATTGAAAATAAACTTTTTAAGAGTAAACTGGTGCATATGAATTATCATTGGATTACATCCTATGTAATTTTTAGTTCAAACTGCAACCAACAATAAATCATCGTGGACCACTTCCATTATGCAAGATGACATCAGCACAAGAATTTCCCGCCCCCTTCGCTTCACCACTTGGCTAAAATTACAGCCACAAATGGAAATAGGAATTGTTGCTCCTGCGTTTTGCCTAAAGCCTTTCACGTCGTATTTCCTATGACTTGAGGCAAATGGCACACATTTCATTTCACACAGCACAGAAGGATTAAAGAGATTCACTTAGGTTCCGATTCTGGGAGAACTGCGAAATCTTATTGATTTTCCTCCCAGTCCTTTCTAATAGTGTTAGAAGTTTTTAAACGGTTAAGATGACGCACGACGGTGCTTTAATAACATCCATTAATGGCGCTTTATGGATGAAGTCACTTAAAATAGCGTCTAAGGGCTGTCAGATTAATCCAAATGATGTAAACTTGGTCGTTACGATAACATCTTTGCTATTACGTTGAACCGTCATAAAATAACAATAACATGTTTTGCTTTATGGGAAAACAAATAAAATAGGCGCTCCTGGATGTGTGTGGTTGTCTTGTTTGATATAGCGAAAACGTAATTTTTATCTACACGTAGATATGACGTAGTAAATGAAGTAATGTAAGTAATGATGATTCATTTTTTTAAGTTGGCATTATGGTACAAAATACTGAAATCGAAGAGAGATTAGATAACCTGACTAACAAGTCTTTCAAGTGAATGTCCTCTTATCGTTGCGGTGAGGTAAATAATAATATGTTTCAGAACTCAGGTGGTGATATTTACAGTGAATTTTCCACTCTCAATAAAAGTTTTAATTTTGATTATTGGAATTTATCTTTCTCTCTAATAATAGAGCATTTCCTGCAGTTGACTATCTTAAAAAATCATAGAAATTTTAAAGATAAGTCATGACAGTATTAATTCTAACAAAGACTGATGTCACTAGTTCAAGTAGATAATTTAATTTAAGGTTTATTAAGAGTGTTATTAAGACCGAAAGAATACACTGAAACTATGGTTTTTGATATTTTTAATAGTAAATAAATATGTTTCCTCTAAATTATAATTTAAATTATGTACACAACAGTAAAAAAGAAGATCAGATCAATAAAATCTTCCCGGGCAGTGTTAATTTTTACCAAAAATAAAAATAGGAAAACAAACGAATTGCATTATTTCTCAAGTTAAAACCTTCCATTAAAGTTGAGACCTCCGTAGTAGTTCGGTTTTCCGGTGCCTCCAACGCCTCCAAAATGTCTATCGTAATTTCCGACAGCATCCAGCCTCATATTTTTGTTCCTCCAAAGATTCGCCGCTCCCGAGGCACTGACGTCTGTTCCAAATCCTGGAGTGCGTTGAGCACCAAGATTTAAATTCGAACCGGAAGGAGTGTGTGAGTACCCTAATTTCCCGCCAACACTTGTAGGTCCAATAGGCCGGAACTGTTTCGATACAGAGGCAGCTCCGTCTAAGCGATGTCCATTGCTGTTGAAGATGTTACCCTGATGAGTTCCTGTGACTCTAATTCCAGGACCACCTCCCGATGCACCTATACTTGTTTGTCTGAAAATAATATTTTAAATTTAAATAGAAAAAAGAGGAAGCGACTTACCTTCTTTGGCGGTGCAGGTGTTCAACAGGTATCAAAAAGTAATTTTGGCCATTTTCATCTTGGACGGTTTCGTACGCCGCTGCGGCGGTAAAGCAGATGAAAGCGAAGGCGAAGAATTTCATCTTGGTTTGAGTTCAAACTGATATTGCAGGTTTAGAGCCGGCGCTTCTTATAGTCGAAGATCGAGACTGCAAGGGACTTCACATCGTCCAAGATAAGCGGGAATCACCGTTTTATGAGAGGGTTTTTCCCTCTTAGAAATCGGGCGTCGTTCTTTAATTATTGCATCTGCTTTTTGATTTGTGGGTCGTTAGCGAAGAACTACAGGGTGTTTAAATAACAGACAGACCTGTATCTTTTTAATTTTTTGTGTAATTTTAACGAATGGAAATCCGCACGACATAGTATTTTGGTCACTATAAGCTGACTGATCCATTAATGCAATTAAGTCCCTATTTGCTTTTCTTGTAATTTTTACAAAAAAAAAGTATGTAATTATTTCTGTATTTTGTAAGCTACAAAAAATACGTGTTTTCAACTAGCTCCAAGGAATACACATTTTTTTAAAAAGTCCTTTATTGGAAAGAAAACCAATAACCCATAATAAACAATTTTTTAATGTTCAGCGTTCCTCATGATTCACTTGGGAATGTTGATGACCTTAATCACAATATTGATCACGCGTCAACAAAAGAAACGTTTTATTATTCATTAGGATCATGCTTTGTTATAAATTTGCACCGGCAGTAAAGAAAATGAACCAATTTAGTAAACTGCCTTCTTGATCAGTTGGACTCAACATCTTGCATTCCATCCAATTAAATTGAATAAAAAACAGTTAATAAATCGGGTTCTATTTGTATTTCATTGATTCCGGTACGTATATTTTCGACGCTTTCATCGACACAATGATGAAATACGCATCCAATCTGGAAAATTGCAAAAACCAATCTGATATTGAAGTGCACATTATTAATATCCCATTAGCTAGGGCTAAAACGAATAGAGAAAATGGAAAGTACAGTGGGATTGCAACAACTGCCACCGTTGCCATCAGTGTTATTAATGAGGCAATTGGCGGGAGAGTGGTTTCTATTTCTGTCGAATTAGCAGAAGTATTGTTAATTTAAAAATGACGTTTAGTTTCTTTAATATTTCACTGGTTTGCGTGCCTATGCAACCAATTATACATTTCACTGCTGCGTGGGAAATTACATAAGCGGTTTTGATCTGGTACATTTTATAAGCTCCTAATACTTGCTGGCAAATTTGCTTTGTTCGTTTACAATTTGTTATTACAAACGGGAAGAATGTCGATGAATCAAAGTGGAGTAAATTTAAACTAAAATTTAAATATATTCAATTCTCCTTGATCCATTTTAAATTTTTTCATTAATTTTATAAAATTTAGTTTTTACCAAACCTTTAAAAATCATATAACCAAAACGTCAAATCTAATACTTTCCAAAAAACTCTTTAAGGTAGGAACTCCTCTGTAATTCATCAATTGTATCAATCTCTTGTAAATTTAGGGCTGAAGATGGGAGTAGTTTTTTCCCGAAACATGTTCCAATTGTAATTTTACGTTTATTAAAGTTAGTGGAGTTTGACTTGAATATATTTTAATTTGTTATTATGATAATATTTTTTTGTTTAAAATTTATAAAATATACATATTCGTAATTGCTTGATTTTAATATGTATTTAGTTGTTATAGTAGGGGAGCCCACGATGCTAAATGGGGATTTACCCGAGCGTTGTGGGGACTTATTGGATTTTGAAGATTAGATGCTAGAAAGAAAAAAAAAAGATTATATGATGTGTACCCCTTTACCGGTGGGGGGAGCGCTTACAAGCTTTCAAAAATGTTAAAAAGCAAACAGTTACATGTAAATACTCGAGCGCGTCAGATATTGATATGTTAATCTGCCGATTTGCATTGTGTTGCGGCCGTACGAAAGGGTTAAAATGGGACAAAAAAATTTACTCGAACGCGTCAGATATTCAGAGCGGATGTTAAGTGAACCCAAACGAAGCTCCCATTCAAAAGATTGACGATTTGGATGTGACGCAAGCTTGTGGCGACTTTTTGAAAATGCAAAAAATCGCCATTTTGAAATACTCGATCGCGTCAGATTTTCATACAGACGGTTCAGCTTAATGATGATGATCTATAATCTGACGATTATTTGGAGGGATTTTCTTAATCTGACTTTTTTTTTCAAGTTTGTGACCTTCCTACTCCCTTACGTCACGCTCAAATCGTCAGATTAGTCCAATGCACACTTTTCAGCATGTAATTAACCCATCATACCTTAATCTGACGCGCTCGAGTATTTCCAACTATCGATTTTTTTTGGTAGGTATTGGTTGGGGCTCTGGTGTGTGTCTGTCTTAATAAACATTCTACTTTCTTCTGGGAGCGTCCATTAATTACGTTAGTCGATTTTGGCGATTTTTCGACCCCCCCTTTCTCATTGGGGAGATGTTCTGAGATTTGGATAGACCTCCTACCTCTCCCCCCCTAATCTCACGGGAGATTTTTCAAAATGAGTATTTTTTGTGTAAATACGTTAAACTGTGCTTGATTGCGTCGGATTTATTTAAAAAAAAACATAATTTGCTTAATTGTTTTTATTAAGACTAGTACATATGTAAGACTACTATGAACGTAGTCTAGAATCACAGTGAGAAAATCGAACAATAAAATAGCGTGCAAGGCCGGCAACTACAGACGAGCCACGAAAAGTCACACTTTTACTCCTAATAAAACAATCTACTATTATCGCGGTTGTGCGAACGCGAATATTTCACGTCGCTTCACGACATTTCAAATCGCTTCAAGTTTCTTCGAGTCGCCTCAAGTCCCTTCAAAATATTTCAAGTCGTTTCAAAACATTTCAAGCTCTTTCCAGTCGTTTCAAGTTTTTTTTAAGCCACTTCATTGCTCTTCAAGTCCCTAAAGGACATTTCAAGTCTTTTCAAGAAGCTTCCCGTCCCTTCAAAATATTTGAAGTCTTCCCAGGTCGCTTCAAGACTCTTCAAGACTTTTTAAGTCGCTTCAATTCCCCTCAAGTCTTTCAAGTCGTTTCAAGACATTTCAAATCCTTTCAAGCTTAAAGGTATTTCAAGTCTTTTTCAACTGGCTTCCAGTCCCTTCAAAATAGTTGAAGTCTTCTCAGGTCGCTTTAAGATTCTTCAAGACATTTTTCAAGTCTCTTCAAAACATTTCATGTCGTTTCAATTCGCTCTAATTCTTTTCAAGTCGCTTCAAGTCCTTTTAACATATTTCACGTCGCTTCAAGACATTTCAAGTCCTTTCAAATCGCTTCAAGTTTCTCCAAGTCGCTTCAAGACCTTTCAAAATATTTCATATCGCCTCAAGTACCTTCAAAATATTTCAAGTCACCTCAAGTCCTTTCAAAACATCTCAGGTCTTTTCAATTCGCTTCAAGTCTTTCAAGTCGTTTCAAATCCTTTCAAGGCTCTTCAAGGTATTTCAAGTTTTTTCAAGTGGCTTCCAGTCCCTTCAAGGTATTATTTGAAATCTTCCCAGATCGTTCCAAGACTCTTCAAGTATTTCTTCAAACATTTCAAGTCTTTTCAAGTCCTTTCGAAACATTTCATGTCGTTTCAAGACATTCAAGTCTTTTCAAAGCCGATTCAAGTTTCTTCAATTCTCTTTAAGTTTCTTCAAGTTGCTTCAAGAGATTTCAAGTACTTTCAAATTGCTTCAAGTCACTTTTCTCCGAATAGAACATGCAACTTTTTTTTTTTCAAACGCCGAAAATCGCCCAAGAAATACAAATCTGACAGTTTACTAACCTCAATGTACACATGAATTTCTGTCTAAAAGTGAACATCTCACTAACTTCCCGATTATTTTCTAAGACATCATACACAAGTCTTATGAAATTCTATTTTCTAACTTCATCGCTAAATCCCTAAAAGAATGAAATAATTTAAATTTAAAAAGCTGCCGATTTGACAGGCCTTTCGAATTTTTCAAAGCACACTATTGGTAAATTGAGCGGCAGACAAAATATTTTGTCTACGCAGCAAAAAATGTCAATTGAGCGGCAGACAAAACATCTTGCCTGCCTAGGCAGCAAGTATGGTTAATTGAGCGGCGGACAAATACTTTTTCTGTCTAGGCAGAGAAATGGAAGTCGCACTTCTGTCGGGACAACTACTTGAATGATCACATACGATAATGTTATCGCTCTGGAATATTCCATAGACTGTGGGAAGTCGCACCATCAGTCGAGAAGGTTCTCTCGCGTCGAAAAGATGATGTCACACTCTAGTCTAACACAAGAAGGATGATGTCATCACTCGAGAATGTTCGGTCGCGCCGAAAGGATGATCTCATTTTTCCAGAACAGAAGAAATCGAGAACACCAGTAAGGTTATAAGAATGGAACGAATGACGAAAAGAGCCGTAGTGTGAACAAGTCGGTCAGCGAAGAAAGTTATTGTGAATAAGTACCGTGCAAATTGTACATATAAATCGTTAATTTTTAATAAAATTTTGTATCTGCGGTGAAGCACACGTATTCTTTAAATCCTTGAACCCGCTCGGCTCAAGCAACGTTGCAGTATCCTACCTGTTTCCTCTTTTCTTTTATTTTCCTTGTTTCTTTTTGCCACTTGAAGGTCGTTTTCTAAGTTGAGGTTTATAATTCTTTCATCATTAGTGTTTTCGCTCTTTTACCAGGCACTACTTTCATCCTACTCTTCTATTTAGGTCTCCTACAATGATTGTGTTGTTCTGACTGTCATAGAATATTTCTTTTTCCTTCTTCTTTGCACATCTGTCCATAGGGCACCATTAGTGTCTACTCTTGATTATTTGCTGTTAGTAATCTCTCATACTTTTCTTCTTCATGATTAAAGCTACCCTTGCTCTCCCAAATTCTTCTTTCCTCACCCCAAACTGACCCTATTACCTAGGTTACAATTTTGTATTTCCTTTGTCAATTCTTCTTCTTTTCCTGTGAGACCCTTAATATTCCAGTTTTTTATCTTAATATTGTTGCGTTTCTGGGTTCCATTATTTATTTTCGATTTCTTATACTATTTACATTATTTACACTATTTACACATCACGTAGGCGAGCTCGTCTATTTATTTATTGCACGGCACTCCGGGTAGATAAAGTCAACTGTCCGACTGTACCGACTGATCTTCGACTTCGACTGTGACTGTGATGCGACTGATTGGTGCTACTGGTTGACCGATACGACTGTCACAATTGTCTTATTGTTTTGGTCCCCGACTACAACGTCCTCCAATAAATATATCGGCTACATCCTTCTAGGCGCCTCCAGATAATTCTCATGGATGACGTCGTGCTCTCGATGTGTACTGAATATTCGCGAAGATGATGTCACACTATCTAGAGCACGCCGAGGAAATGTGTCATTGAGGGTCTACTTCCGTTACAATATCATACTCTTGCGTCCTCTTTATATCGTTATCCCGATGTCCGGAATCTCTTGATAGTTCCTTTTACACTCTGTCGTTTTGTCTCTTGCCGTCCTTTCCGATCTTATCCATTTTTTGTTGCGGAAGTTTCCGACTTTTTGTGCTCTCTCTTTTCGTGGTCCCTGCACTGCCTTTCTGCTATTTTCTTTATTATTCTCTGGGTTTCTCTTTCTTTTCTTTCGTTTTGATAGAGTTTGGAATTGCAGCTAGATGGTGTAATTGTGTTGTCCGTTGGATGTCTTCCTCGGTCTAAGAGCGCCAGTGGTGCGTTTTGATTGGTCTTTGAGCTTGGCCATGCCTCGTGCTGACTCGCAATAATTCTGCTTCGCCTATTGAAGGGCAGCTTGGCAATGCAGTTCTATTTTTTTTCATAGTTCTATCTTGCATACCGTCTTAATATTCTCGCCTTCGGACTTTTTTGATGTTTTATTTTCCTCTATAAGCATTTCGTGTTCCCTTCTTAATTCTCTTATCTCTTGCTGGTAGTTATTGCATTGAAATCATGTCTGTCAATGCGTATCGAATTAGACACGAATGAGCTCTGAGGTATCGAAATAAATACATAAAATACAAATACATAAATACCAATTTAAATTTTTTTGTGGACTGATTTAAATTCAAAAGTCCTTGGACCCCTTGCGGCGATTGTGAAATTTTTGAAGAGGAGTTTTGAATTTGTAAAAAAACCCTTTATCAAAAAATTTTTGATATTCTAAAATTATCATATTCATCATATTTTTAAAACCTCGTAAGTGTCTAGTATAAAGTGTATAAAATGACTTTCATATTAAGTAGTGGGTAAGATGTTATTTAATGCACAGTTGCAAGTCTGTTAAAATAGATTTACAGGTGATTACACTGGGATCGAATTAGACACACCAAATAAACGACGGTCTTCGAATTTACATTATAGGAGGCCAGTATTGACGTGCCATGTTGTCTGGATGGGGTTTTTCCCATGTTTTGTTTCTAAAACAACTTCATGACTTTACTGTCGCTTGATCTCACTGCAGCTATCTTCCAAATCGTCCCATGGTTATCAAATGGCAATTTAGTTTTTTTCCCTTCTTCGAATCGTCCGGTCCTAACCGACATTTTAATCATGGAATAGCGCCGTCCAGTTTTTTATCTCAATTTGCCACATCTGTTGCGAAAAGCGAATTAAAGGTCAGTTCCAAATCGACTCGTCACCAGCTGCTCTTTCTGACTGATCCGAAAAAAATACCGGAAAAGCCGGAGCGTGTACTTTTTCAATTACACGAACATAAAACGTGAGCCGAGTCCCTCTCGCCACAGAAGCGTCTGAATTTAAAAATCAAAGAACGTCATGAGCACATAGGGTAAAAATCAGGTGGCGCAATGCAAAGAGGGTTGAAAATGTGACGTGTTTGCTTACTACGTAGATTAGTTTTTATGTGGAGGATTTATGCGAGGTGTAGACCTATCTGCATTGTGGGGTGCTTGTTATTACAAAATAGGATGTTAGTACAATTTATTATGAATTTATGATTTCAGCAGAGGTAAATCTACCTACAGCCTTGCCCTTCAAAATTAATTACAGAAGAATATTTACAGAATATTTAAGAATTCAATAAAGGGGGTTAAAATGTGGGATGGTCATGGTGAAGTCATGTTAGGAGTTTTACACTAGAAATGTGTATACCGAACATCGAGGGTGGAAAATTCGATGTGTTTTCTTTGAAGAGCGTGCGCCCTCCGCGGATTAAAATTTTCACGGGGAGGATTAATGTCGGGTTCAGGACACTAGAATCTCGTAAAAATGCCTTTGTGAGCGGCGGCGATTTTTTCAAATGCGGTCAAGGGAGATATTGAAAAATCCACTACGAGGTGAATAGCTGAAGAAGATTCAAGGCATTGACGGAACCCACCATGAACTCGCCCTCTGCAAGGGAAGGGCGACGAGAAAAATCTCAGACATAAATCTTACGCATCGAAAAACACCACCAGGACTCGGTCGTTACCAGGGTGGTTTGGCCAGATTCAATTTATGACCGAAAACGCGAAACTTTTCTGCTGGCAGCGTCTCCGGAACTTTAAAAATATTAACAAAAATTAATCGGGCTTTGGTGAGTGGCAATAATACGCTAATTATGAATGGGAAAAATTCCCCTCAAACCTTAGGCTCTTTTCTGTTCCCTTGAAACGCTTCCGTCAGACGAAATTGAATTAAAAACTCTCGGAAGAACGCCTTTAGAAATTTCCACACATTTAAATGTTCAAAGTTCCAAGCGAACGCTCTTCAAAGCACTGTTAATGCCGAAATTCAATTAAGACGCGATTTTCAGGTGCCTCCTTTTTCTATACACTGCGTTCATTAATGTTTGTTCAATTAGAACTGGGAAAGTTCGGGATTTTTGTGGGGGCGGTTAGGTCGTTTGTCCTGCGTGACCGCGGCACCAATGACATGTTTATTTAAGGGCTGCAACCACCCTGAGCACGTCGCAGGAATCAATTTGTACTCGAGAGGCTGTAACATGTCAGGTTGTGGTGCGGTTGTTCCTTAAGGACACCCCTCTAGACACTTCCGTGTAACTCACACCATCTCAGGGGCATCAAAACCGCACAGCGATCGAGTTTTATATATAACGGTAATATACCTGCTGGAAGTTTACTCTTTTAGATCAGAATAAGAAAAAGTGGGAATTTGATTAAAGTGGGAAGATTAGTCTACAAAATTTCTTTTATAATGAGAAGTAACAATACAATTGGCATAAAAATGAATACATATCGACACTTGGAACAAACAGACTACAGTCAGTGGAACTACATCACAGACGTAATTTTTGTGTGCAATTTTGTTCAAAAGAACAACTGATAAAAAGTTCCCTTCAGCCAGCTGTACATGCTTCGATCTACCGGAGAGGCAGGCTGGACATCGTAACATGTGTGGGTTTCGTTCCGGTCGTCCGTGCAGGTTCAAAAGAAATGCACAGGTTTCCTTCAATACAGGCTACTGCTGTCTACCCTGCGTAGGACGGAGCGTGTAGGTGTGTCGTTAGAATTTTTTTCAAGCCCTTTTCTGGAAATTTAATTTAATTTCATATTTAAAATTTCTCATTTCCTCACGCTTGGTTATGTTCAAAAAAGTGTTGTACAGAATTTGTTGTGTGTGAACTTACCCGTGATTTCATCGAGTTCAAAAAAGTGTTGTACAAGGATTGTTGCATAGCAATGATCTTAATGCCAATAATGCTCTATCCAAATGAATATTTTCAAAATTACAGAACAAAAACATTTAATTAGAAATTATAGGTTTAGCCTTATTGGTCATAGCCCCATTTCTTTCAAAATTTCTTGCAATCTATGAGGTACTGTATATAGATTTGTTCAGAAAGGGTGAAAAATGGTGAATGCGTCGCTTAAAAAAAAATTGTAAAAAATTCAGCCTGCTTTTGAGGGTGTATTCTGTAAAATTTGGGCATTTTTTTCATCATTACAATCTCACAATTGAAGAGGAAAAGATACTCGGAAGTCTATAGAGGAAGATTGAAGAAAGGGTGAAAAATGGTGGATGCGCCACTTGAAAAAAAAAAAGAGTAAAAACTCAGTCTTTCTTTAAGGGCTGAAATTCGTGGAATTTGGGCATTGTTTTCGTCATTACAATGTCACATTTGAACAGATATAGACACCCGGAAGTCTACAGGAGAATATTTCAGAAAGGGTGAAAAATGGTGGATGCGTCGCTTAAAAAAAATTGTAAAAAATTTAGCCTGCTTTTGAGGGTGTATTCTGTGAAATTTGGGCATTTTTTTCATCATTACAATCTCACAATTGAAGAGAAAAAGACACTCGGAAGTCTATAGAGGAAGATTGAAGAAAGGGTGAAAATTGGTAAATGAGCCACTTGAAAAGAAAAATTGTAAAAATTCAGCCTTTCTTTGAGGGCTGAAATTTGTCGAATTTGGGCATTGTTTTCGTCTTTACACTGTCACATTTGAACAGATATAGACACCCGGAAGTACATAGGAGAATATTTCAGAAAGGGCGAAAAATGGTGAATGCGTCGCTTAATTTTTTTTTTTAATTCAGCCTGCTTTTGAGGGTGTTTTCTGTGAAAATTGGGCATTCTTTTCATCATTACAATCTCACAATTGAAGAGAAAAAGACACTCGGAAGTCTATAGAGGAAGATTGAAGAAAGGGTGAAAAATGGTGGATGCACCACTTGAAAAATAAAGTAAAATTTTAGCCTTTCTTTGATGGTTGAAATTTGTGCAATTTGGGCATTGTTTTCGTCATTACAATGTCACATTTGAACAGATATAGACACCTGGAAGTCTATAGGAGAATATTTCAGAGAGGGTGAAAAATGGTGAATGCGTCGCTTAAGAAAAAATGTAAAAAATGCAGCCTTCCTTTGAGGGTCTGTTCAGTCAAATCTTGTATTTAAATGTTGACTGAAAACTCTTTTCATCGGTAAAACTTACTTCATTCCAATTCCGTCAATTTTTTATCGTTTTTTGATTTTTAAAATAATGTTTGCAAGTTCTCTGATGCAATAATATGTGCTCTTTCAATTAAATTCATTGCCGGCATTTCGAAATTACTTGATGCGACACTGCTACAATTTGACATTTTTTTAACTATGGTGATGTTTTTTTTTTTTTAAATCCGATGCACATACATCTAAACTACAACACATTAATGAACATAGCTGTACCTCCTGAGTCAGATTTTTCAAATTGTTTGATTTTTCGAATTTTTGAAGTGGGCTACCAGGTACTGAATCCTAATTTCTATTGAATTTTTGAGTTATGGGCTTTTAAAATTTAAAATTCGGAAATTGTGGCAAGTTTGGTTTTATAAGGTACCAAACTATGCAGGAATGAGTTCGGGGGAAATCTCTTAGTAAGAAAATAGTTCTTTTGAGATTTCTTAAACTTCAGTTTTTGGGACCAAATTCTCAAAAGTTTACTGAATTTCGAGGTATCATAATAAATAAAACGCATTTCTTTGATATCCTGGAGCTTCGAAATGCTGATTTTTGAACGAAAGTCTGTTCTAGCATTCAGATACGTATTCCAAAACTATTAAGAAATGACTCAAAATCTCCGTTAAAATCGTCCAGAAGGAACCCAGTTTATTAGACAGGGTTCTCAGCAACCTGGAAAATATGGAAAACCTGGAAACATCAGGGAAATTGAAAGTTTAAAAAAAATCTGGGAATTATCTGGGAATTTTGGCTGTTTATATGAAAAATCAGGGAAATTTTGTATAGTCACCTAGAATTTTACAATCAACAGCCATCTTTTAAAATCAAATATTGAGAATGAAATAGTATATTAGACAACAAGTGTTATAAGTGCAACTTTTTTTCACAAGTGTGGAGCTGCAGCCGAGTTTAATAATACTAAAGTAAAACTAAGCACGCTACACGAGTTATTTATAAATTTTAGTTGACAATTTTTTAATCAATTTTAGGGTGTGAAGTGTCACTTTGTTCACTTAGTGAAAAAAAGTAATGACGTCATCAACTTTTTTTAACACTTCACACTTTTTTTAATAGAATTTTAAAAATATTATTCTTTTAATTTTGAAAAAGTAGCACTCTAAAGAAGTGCAGCGTCAATTTTATCCAATGTACCTGGAAAATTCTGACAAACATCCTGGAAACCCTGGAAATATCAGGGAATTTCATTTAGCCACCTTGCTGAGAACCCTGTTAGAGCTTTTTAATTTGGAGCGGATTCACTAAACTTTACTGAGTTTTTCAATTATGAGTTGACAAAATAAAAAGCAAATTTGTCCCGGAGTTTTCGATAATTATGCTTGCTGCAGAATTGGATTTAGAAGCTCCCAAAAAATATCTAAAAAAACTTGGTGAAAAGTTCCCAAGTTCCTTCTTCTAGAGCCTGGTAATTTGGAACGGATGTTCAGAAACTTAGGTACCAGCTACTCAAAGCCCAATCGCAATATTTCACAAAATTTTTTAGCTATTAGTTTCCTGAAATTTAATAGCTTAACTTTCAAAAGAAAATTCTTACACCGTCGATTGAGGTAAATCAAAATTCTCGGAAATGGCTCGCTGAAATAACTGTTTGGTGTTAAAGTTTTTGGTACTCTTGTGTTTCAAAAATATTCTTAGGCTTAAATTAAAATAAAAAATGAACAACCGAAAATAGAAGCCCCAAGTTTTTACCGAATTTTTGAAGGCACATTCAAATTAAAAAAAAAAGCATATCTTTTGTTCCCACACAGATCTTCAAAATGTTAACTTTTGAAAGAAAGAGACACGTTATTTTGTAAAGTTGATTTTGAAAAATTTTTAATTACGTTAACGTAGGAATTACGCTCGGGCGTAAGATTCACGTAATGTTAAAAGTTGATTATTTACGTTCTCGTGGAACTGGAACCAAATTTTATTTATTCTTGCAGTTTTTCATTATTATATAAAACTACATAATAATAACAACATGCCCTGATCTGTTTCTTTTTCTATTTTATCACAAATGTACAGAAACGGCAGTAATATAACGAATCACGTTTTGAGCTGTCTGAATTAAAGAATGAAAGTCCCGGAAAGTGCCTAAATGGAATCTAGCGCAAGCGTATGTACCGATGATAGATATAAGTCCCCTAAACGTTCCCGCCACTATTCAAATATTAACATGTAATGAAATGTCAACGACGTCAACAAAACGTTAAATTCGAAAATTTGAAACAAACTGCGGAATTAAAAATTACGCTGTGTGGCGGAGAATTTGAATTTTCCCAAGACAAAGTCACATCCCAGTTTTTTTACATGATGTGAGCAATCAAGGGCAGAGCGTAAATGGATAACACAAAATTATGGTTTTAAATGTTTATTGGCTTTAACAATTTTGTTGATTTGGCTTTTGAGACAATGTAACAATTTTTAGTAACTTCAATGAAATTTTTTGGCAATTAGTTCTATTTACAATTTGCAATAATTTCATTATGAAGCCATGAAGTGTCAAAAGCAAAATGTTGTTAAAGCTCCATTGTTGTGCTGCAAGTGCGAAGTGACAATATGAAATGACGTCAGATTTGTTACTGAGAATTACTTTACTTAGATAAAAGTGTTATAGGTTTCCATGTTCTGTTTTCTGAAGGGAATATCTAAAATCTTTTTAAACCAGGGAGTATGCAGTGCCTCAAATCTCCCAAGTTACCGCAACCCCGTGGAAGAAGGCTATAGGCACGCCACGATAGTATTGTCAACATGTTGGAGGACCGCATAGTTCTCAATTCTTATGTCTCTCGTTCCGCAACGATCTTATAACCGAAAACAAAGGGTAGTAAATCAAAATCAAAATCAAAAGTTACAGTCGAAATCAATATGTAGTAAACGTGTAATAACCTTTTGTTGGTATCTGAACCTTATGGTCGAGATCAAAGTGTAGTAACTAGTAACCTTTTTTGTGAATATCTAGACCTAGAGCCGTTTATATTATTAAATAACATAATAAAAAAAGTGAGCATTCTGTAGCTTTGGTATGGTCTAACAATTGGTTCATATTTTCACAAATAGATTGGCATGGCAATATTTAAACAAATTCTTGTAATTAATCAAAGGCTCTGTTACGAATAAACAAAGAGCTTTACGGCCATAAAATAAAAAGACGGCAGCTACTTTTACGACCCGATGCTACTAAAACACATGGTTTAAAACCAACAGTAAAATTTGAATGATTTAACTGAAAATTTTATATACGAACAGAAAACAATCGTTTGCAAATTACATTGACGTGTACTTACGATAGATTTGGCAGAAATATAAATATAAAGAGGTTGACTGTATTTCCAGTGATTCAAACGCGTGGTACGTGGTTTATTTGAAACTATTTCAACCCCTCACAGTCTGACAACGTGAAAAACTCGTGTGAATAAAATCAGATTTAACAAATTTTAAGAAAATGAAAAGAGCTTGCTGAGAGTTGTTGATGGTTCAACGGTGAGCGAAGTGAAAGGCCAATCGCCGCGTGTTCCTTCCGGACCAAGCAAAAAAAATCCCAGCTCCCATTAAAAAAAAAAAACTGCCTCTGCCCGGTCGGTACCACGGGATGAATGAACGCCCACATCTGGATCAGCGCTGCTACTGGTTCCACGGTCAAATTTAGGATCTCTCCGTACGAATTAGTCCATTGTGAATGGGCTATAGCAGTTTTGTTAGTTGAAATGACCACAATGTTTTAGTTATGAAGCGTTGGAGAGGGTGGGTGGATAACTAGAGTGTAAACAAATCATTCGTTGTTAAACATTTGCAAAACAGACATGCTTTGGTAGCACATACAAAACAGGATATTAATTAACATACTATATTAATAACGGGTGTTTTCTTAAATTTGGCGTCGAAGTTCGCCATGAATGTTTAACTGTGAACGTACCATCGAAGTGACAATTATTAATTTGACATCAGAACCTATATCTAACCTCACTTTTAATTTAATTATTCGACAGTTCAACAGGTTAATGCAATTAAAAGCAGTTTATAACAAATAATAATCTAAATGTCCTACCTACTGAGATTCGCAATAATTGGCCCAATAATTCTGCGTCTTGAAATAGTTAAAAATTAAGAAATTGATAAATTTTGCAATTATGTTGACATTTGAAGCAATTGTTTTAAAAATTGTGACATGAAGTATTATGCAACCAACATTGCAATAATTGGAAGAGCTTGCAGGCAGCTGTATTCCGGCTGTCCCTAATTTGCTTTCTATATTACTTTTAAGGTAATAATTTCAAACAAAAAGAACACGAAAATATTTTAGAAAATCGCAAAAATGGAAGAGACAAGTTTTCTTTATTATAACGGCTGTGGGTGAAAATCCTTCTTTCCCATTTTTCTCCTGTTTTCTCCCATATCCGTACGAAACAGTTTTATTTCGCATGCATAATCAAGGAACGAAGGTTTCGCGTGTAAGTAGATGTTCTTTAGCGCATGTATTTTTCATATTCAAAAACATCGGCTGTGGCAAACACAGCGAGGGTGGATTTCTAAATTCTGTCTCTACATTATACGTGAACTACATACAAAATCCGAAGCGGTTCAGTGACGTTCGTGACCGGATGTGAGGCGGAAATAGAGTTCAAGTCTAAAGGCTAGACCGATGGAAAAGACGACCTAACGGGACGAGTCTGAATTGTTTTTGCATAGAGCCGGGGCACGTTTAATTACATAAGAGGAGAACAGGGAAACTAATTCAACAAATTGGTCCCTCGCCAAAACTAAACACCTTCTGCATAATAATAATAATAATAATAATAACGAACAACGGGTGTTTGGAGTGCGGATGGGCCGTTTGGCAGCGCGAATGGAAATCCAAAAAGCGATAGTATCTATGGATGGCACGTGTGACATTTATTTTCTTGCTGCTCACAGCTAGTTAAAAATGAGATATACGTAATGTAGAAGACTTGAAGTACTTGAGTTAATCCCGTGGATGTTATTGTACCGAAGAAATTCTTATAACAGGACATGATGTCAAAAACAAGTCTGTAAGCGGGGTGTGCAGAACCCGATCATGGATATGTGAGACATGGATGTTGAGAAAGTTTTCATACCTGCCTGCTGCAAAACCAAAGAGAATTAGGAAAGCTTTGTGTAGATAATGAAGTAACTTGAAAGCTAGATGTAACGAGGGGACCTACCCTACTTGTTGAGGATTGTACTATAGTATGTAGCTTTTGAAGTCTAATATAATATGTACTGAATTACTGTATAGAAGAAATTTGTATTTCTTTCGATACAGGTCACTTTTTAAAGTACAAAATCTAAAAATACATGGCTGTGTATTTTCTTTGTGTTGCAGGCAGTGGAGTAGTTTTCCTGACTATTCAAAAAGTAATCTTTCTAGGAAAGCTTGATACTGAGATTATGAAATAGATAAAATCTCTTTGAAATCATTATTGATGGTGATTAAGAAAAGCTCACTGGTTACATAACCTACACTAAAGCGTGAAAGTCGAGTTTCTTACTAATTACATGGTTTGTAAATTATTTTTTATAACCGCAAGGACCACCACCACACCATAGAAAACCGCGAAAACATCCTGTTTTTCTGTTGCAGCCTTGAGTTCACAAAAGTTGAGGTAACCAATAATGATAAGAATTTTAGGAATCGCTGGCGCGATATCTCCCTGCGATAACTTTATTAACAAAACAGGGAGCTGGAATTTTTAGAAAGTAATTACAGCGATATTAGAAAACAAAGGCATGCAGCGCTTCGTTGAGCCACGATTTTTTACTCGTTTAAGAGCAATCGATTGTTGTTGTTTCGGTTTAGTAGTCAACTAATGTCGAATTCCCCCATTAAGAGACTTGATTGGTCCATTATCTGTTGTTATTGATACTTTGGCGATAATTCGATACGACGATATTAATCAGATTGAATAACACCGTTAGTGTTTATTTTAAGTAAATATGTCATTTAGAGAGGAAGTGGCAATGCCCGATTGATTTATGGTCGATTGCCGGTACTTGCCTAGTCAGTGCTTCCGCAGGATCCGTTCGATCGAAGTGCGTTAATATAAAATTCTCTAGTGCGTGCAGTTTCGACGTCTAAACTTGAAACGGACGAATTGTGCAGTTTAGTGCGTCCTCCCGCATTCTACTACTAATTCAATTATCCGTTCTAACTCGATTAACTTGGGTTTTGTCCCGGTCTACTCCGATACCCCACTAGTGCTCTCAGTATTTTATATTTATTTACAATGGGTAAACCTCTTATCGCCAACTTCTCGCATTGATAAGAACAAAACGTCCAACTGCCGGGGCTCAGTGGTGATAATGACTTGTGAGTGCACAAATGATTCACGAAAAAATCTCGTTCAAAATGATTCACTTCTGCTAGAAAAATGGAAGAGAATTTACGCAGCCCCAGTGTTAAAAGCACAGTGAGCTTTTTTAACAAGTTGAGCAAAGAAAGTGGTCCAACCGAGCAAATCTCATTGAACCTCAAAATCAAACCAGAAGTCTTTGAAAACTTCAAAGTTGGTTCTTTCATTCCCCGAATTAAGCTTAATCGGAGAGATCAGCTGTCTCCGGACTTGGAAGCACAGAAAATTATTGATGACTTCAACAAAAGAGTTTCACCATACAATACCTTTAAGTTGCCTGTGGATGCCATCAACAGTGAGTTTTTCAAACAACACTTTGAACCGTTTCTACCCGATGGGATTTCTAGAAAGCAGAAATGGATAAGCCATATTTACAGGAAACCAAACAGAAGGTATGTAATTATTATTGCAAATACGCCGTACTAAATGAAAGTAGAAAAACAATTGTGCGATAATTGCGTACAGAGTAATTACGCTTACAATTAGTAATTAACGTAGTTATTTGCTATTAAATTTATTAAGCTCGGTGGAAAGAGACCAACATCTGGGAAACAGTTGTGATATTGAATCGAAAAGAACATTGGAGAAATGGTCGTTCATTAAATTTTATTCGATAGAGTAATTACTTGAACCTTGACGATTTTTGGAAATTGTTGAGTGATCTCTTCGTTTTTGGACACAAGATTATGTGTTTAACCTTGAACTGATTTCAATAAAAGGAAATGAATCAATTCAGAACAGAGATTTTGGTTTCCTGCCAATAATAATCAACGTTATTGTTAACATCGTCCTGACTACATATTTTGGACAATCCAAAAAGTTTAATTCAAATTTGCCTAATCTGTTAATACGCATATTATTTACAAAACTTAACTAGTCTGACTAATTCTTTATCTGAAATCAAGGCCGTAACATTCTTAAGTAATAAGCATTTCACAGATTTGCTCTGCAGAATCTAAGTTTTAGAATTGCAGTTGAAAGTTGAAACATCGTGAAATAATTATTATTTATGTCTGCATCACACAGAATCGATTTAGGAAAAATTGTAGAAGACAATTTGTACCAGTTTACGTTTCATAGTTTGGGCCGCGTGTTATCTTGAATTGCATTGGTTGGGGCCCTTATCGCGTTGTTATCCTCTGCAATTCCTGCTTTGATAAGGAGAAAATCAAACATTACACAATAAATATGGTTCCAAATTAAATTTGCATTCTTTGTATTTTTTAGACAGTTGGATTTTGTGCATTGCACGTTTAGGTTATTAAATTTTTATTTGGAAACTAAGGACCCGATTTCATGTCCCGTTGAACTTACTTAAGCCCCGACTCAGTCGTCTGTTCTGCGCGAAAAGGATATATCAAAGGAATGACAAATTGGTGCATATCATGTTACCGATCTAAAAAAAAAACTAGATTCATGGGTCTTAAGCCAGGCTAGGACTACAGATACTTTCAAAAAAAAAAAAAAATTAACGTTGACCCGTGTGGGTACAAGAATACTTTGCAAATTTCACCAAGACTCTTTGAGAACTGCTATAGCAACGACAAAGATTTATTCAATTAACGTAGGGTGTTTATGTTATATTTTACGCACAACTGCATCTTTTATACTTGTTTACATCTTGGTTATCATGATTGAAAATGGAACATTACACCCGTAAAGAAAAGGTCCCTAAAGAAAAAGCCCGTATAGAAAAAGCCCGCAAAATTATCACAAAAGAAATGAACATTTATTTATGATAACGAGTGAGCAACAAAATTCGTGACCGCAGTTGGCTAAACGTATATCGGTTCTTTTACTTTACTGTTTACATTAATTGCCAAACTTTTAACCTATTTTCTCTGACTCAAAAATTTGAATTTCTGCGTCAAAACTGTTGTCCCTTTCAAGTCCCGTTTCCACTGAAGAAACATTGAGGAACTTTGTGTTTCCCTTTGTCGCGTGTTTAGGAAATGTTTGGCAACCACTAAGGAATTGGCAACATACATAAACTTTGTGTTTCCATCTGTAAGGTGAATTGGGGGATTTTGATTTAGAGAGGTTTGAAGCTCTGGTCGATTTGGTTTTAGAATTTGTGTGTTGTTCGAACGACCATGTTTTAGATTTCAATTGAAACATCTTGCGATCGTGAGCGGTGCCAGTCAGGTAAACGGTTTTACGACTCTTTGGTTTTTCCCAAACTGGCAGACGCGACGGCCGCTGCAAATATTTCTCAACACCATCTGAGCAACTGAAAGTCGCCTATAGTTGTAGCTAAATAAAATGTGTGTTATTATCGCGTGTCGATTTTTCCTTTGATGTTACCGCTAGAACTGGGAACAATCAACATTTGTTTCCGAAACAATGAGGAAGATTCAGAAACATTTGGGAACTTTTAAAAACATTTTCGGAAACAATCAGCAGAAACACAAAAGTTGCTCAATGTTTCTTCAGTGAAAACGAAGCTTTAGAGAAGAAAGTTAGGACATTATAACTGCATAATGTTGAAATAACAAGTGACTAATTCAAATTTATTCCGCCCTTACTCCCTCAAGATACTCTATTTCAAGAGAATGTAATACAGGTCCTGCAATAATGAGAGAATGTAAAGGTCCTATTTCAAGAGAATGTAATACAGGTCCTGCAATAATGAGAGAATGTAAAGGTCCCCCCCAAATCCACCTGGGACATCTCCTGGAGGCTGCAAGCCAGAATCTTCTGAGTTTCAGATCCTACTCTAGCAAGCTTAATGCAAAGGGTGTTTTCAGTCACTACAAATCCAATAAGAGTCATTTTTACACCATTTTGACATCTACCTAAATCATCCTGTCCCTTGTTCTTCAGTATCTCCAGCAGTTGCTGCGAAGCCTCACTCACAGACATGAATTTAGGTGGCATGTACTCCTTCTTCTTCTTTGTTAAACTCTCTAATGTGGGCTGCTTGACCTTTATATCTGCAACATTTCCCTCCAGTACAAACTCTATAACAATACTGAACAGACCTACCCAACAAACACAAAGTGTGCAACTTATTCCTATAATTAGAAACAATCCTCTCATAAAAACTGTCTGGTTGTCAACCCTAGTCCAATAGGGAATTGAGACAGTCTCCTCAAAACTGTACAACTGCAATCCACAGCATTCAAAATGGAAGCATTGTGGACCACCCTCGTGTCAACCCTACGCTTTCTTGCCCTGGTGCTGAGTTTGCAGCCGTAGAAGCCCTCCTGGCTTTCCAAGACTCATTATAATAACTGAATTTAAAATATTGGAACTTACTAGCGCTTCAGTTCCACAGGTTAGGATCGACGTGTAGGCCCCCAGATAGACTTTGTCGCAACGTTTTATAATTTACAAACCTTTGACTGTGATGTCTTTGCAGTCGCCGATTATGTAGAACATTTGAGTGAGGTTAGAACCAGAGAGAAGGAACGGGGTCATGGGGTGATTATGGTTGCCTGGTTTTAGGGGCAGTGCTTTAAGGGGGCACTGCACGAATCTTGGAAAATTTTGTTGGTGAGTACCGCAAAGTTCGGAATAAGACATAAGATACCTACGTGCGGAAAATTTTATTGTTGATACTGTCGAGCCACGTCGAGTGCTCGATTACTTCTCAGAATAAGATCTGCCGTGAATAATTTAGTTTGGAGCTCATTATATTTTATTTACGGATTATTATTTGAGTTCTCAGATTATGGATTTGCCGAAATATAAATAGATTTGAAATTAGTTTGTCCTGGACTAAAGGATTAGGAATTAAATAATGTTTTAATGTATCAAATTATTGCGTATTTACATTTCTAACATAATAGTGTTGCACATAATTTCACATTAATTTAACACATTAAAAACAAGTGCTTGTACCGCAATGTTTTAAAATAAAAATCCTACGTTAACAATTTAAAATTGGTGACCCCCTACATATTATATACCGGGTGAACCAACTAAAATTTCTACCCCCTAACAATTCCAATTTCGAAAGACTCACAAGAAAATGCTCAAACAGGTGAATTTTGTTATCAAGGGGGACCAAATTGTACTAAACTTTCAAGTCTTGTATCTCACCCCTTTAGCCAGGGGCGCCACCCCCTTATTTAGATGGCATGGGGGTCGTGTGATACATCATTTTAAAGCTTATTCAATTCTCTATCCAGACCTACATTTATGGATTGGTTTCTACAAAAAAGAGTATGAATTTGTTATTTTCCATTGGAAAATTGGAATTGTTGGGTGGTACAAATTTTAATTGGGACACCCTGTATACGTATGTACTACATTATAATTAATGCTTACGTAATATGCCGTGACCGTAGATGCTATACAGAAAAAAAAATATTTTTCTCTTTCCTATGGAATTATACCTACAAATTAAACACAATAGTCGAGCAGAAAAAAATATCAGCTCTTTATTTACAACTGGAGCTTGGTTGTTGTTCCTATGGACTTTTCGAAAAAAAGGACTTCGTAGGTACCGTCTTTCAACCTTTCTCAACGAATCCTTTTTTTATTTTGTTTATTTGGATCGAAAATTAGGTCAGAATCCTGTCCCACACAACACGTTGCAAATTCATAGCTGCAGTACCCCCTTAATATTCCGTTAATAATTTGGTTATCTCTTAATAAGCTGATGGAAGCTCTTGTTGTGTGCACTGTAGCTTCATCCTGCTTGAAATAACCCATCCTTAGTTCGTCATCGTGCAGATATTCGTAATGGAATGTTTCCAAATTTCGTTTACTTTTGTTGCATTGTGAAAATAAGGTTGTACGGGTCCCACTCAAGTGAACTTTTGCAAAAGAACAGATTTTTAATTCAAATCAGATTTGAATTAAAATCGACGACTTTTTACACAATCGTATCGATCAAGAATCGATTCAAAATTTTGGCTCCTACGATCACGAATTTTGTTGCTCACTCGTTAATTATAACTATTAATTGTGCGTAAAACGTTGTATGTACCCCTGACTGTAAGACTGTTTACGCCCTTGGACGAGTTAAAGGCCTTTCTTCGTCAGGCCTCAAAATCGTCCTCTGGAGTTAACTCTTTCTTTCGGCCCTCTATACGTAAATTACTTTACTTTCTTTCGGGAGGTCTTCAAAAAACGCCCCTATCGCTCCTTTCAGGCATTCATCCGAAGAAAAACGACGTCCGCGCAACTGCTTTTTGAATTTAGGAAAAAGATAATAGTCGCAAGGTGCCACTTCCGGACTGTGAGGTTGATGTTCATTCTCTATAGAGCTTTATGGACTCGGCAATTGTCATCAAGCAGCATTATCTATTCTGTGGCTTTCTTTGCTGTATGGCAGTTTTTAACTTTCTGATTGTTCTCTTTATAGACTTCTCCTGTTATTGTAGAGCCTTTTTTCACACATTCAATTAATAAGATTCCTTCCTTAGCCTAACATACCTGCAGTCGCCCTCATTATCGGTTATAATTTTGGAAAAAAAAGATCTTTGTCTTTTGCCAAAACCCTCAAGTTTTTCTCACAATTTGTTGCCGTCTCAATTTTTGTTCGGGGATAAGCAATTTGGGAATCCTTATTCTTTCCTAAATCTTCGTGTAGAATTTTTTAACACTGTGGCTGATATCCCCACTTCAGCGGCAATTATTGAAATCCTTATTCTTCGATCGGCTACGACCATCAATTCCTCAACTTTCTTGATGTTTTCTTTACCCAATCGAAATTGCTTAGACCAAAATTTAACCGTAAAATATAACCGCGCATCCTCCTCATACACTATAATCATTGTCTGATCTGTGGGTCCAGTTCTTTTGGTCGTGAAGAAATTAATCACGCTCCTATGTTCCAACTGAATTTCACTACACCCAAGACACTTGGGATCTGCACCAAACTTATTTCAAAAACAGAAGTTTGCCATCCTCCCTTGTTTTCTTCATGGCTAAGTAAATAATTAAAAATGTCCTCTTGTAGCATCGTTCGTTTTTTGCCCGATTTTCAGCCTTTTACTATCAATATTATCCCTCGTCGAATTTTATTTCAAGACTTTCAAGCTTTTACGTTTGGGTGGGAATCGTGGACGAACGTTTTACCTCCAAGACTGAGACGTCGTGAGATGTGATATTTGCAAGATGGAGCTCCTCCACAATTTCTATAAATTATGTCAATGTTAATTACATTGTTGGAAATCTCATTGCGGAGGCGAATATTTGTCTATTTGGTGGTTCTGAATTTTGACCGACTGAATCTTTTTTTAATGGCTTCGATTACTACTGAGGAAAAGAGAGGGGGTTTAGGAGGCAACCTTGTTCTCCCTGAATTTCAAAAGTTGTAGATTCTTCATTGTTCTCCCTCACCACATTTAGTGTTGTTTTGTATATGGCTGGCAATATAACTCCCATGTTCTATTATTTTGGAGCAGTCTTTATCTTGATTATTATTTATAAGTGCCCTAGCTTATCTGTTCCCATAGCATTCAAATATTTTATATCTGGTCTTATCTCATCAATACCTGATTTCCTATATCTTTCTATTGCTTTTTCAGGCTCCTTTTCTTTGATTTGGTATAAATATTGGCTAACATTTACCAAATAGCTTTAATAGCAACTGTAAAATTTAACACCATTGATTTTTATCTTAAAAGGATGTTGCAAACCCCGTGACGATACAATCCACTTAAATGATTGATGATTTCGGTACTAATTGCTCATGCTGTGGAAGAAGTATGACGTAATTATTTCAGCATTCTTTTGGGCAGGTATACCTAATATTGATTTATGGATCACTTTTATCTGGATCCATTATGCTCTAATCTTCGGCGTACACGTTATTAGTCCTACGTGTTCTTTTACAAGAAAAATGTGCCACTATCTTTCCCACTAGACACACATCAGCCGGTCCAAACTCATCCCATCTTTGCACCAACTTCACCGCCCATAAATTTCAAACTCTAGTTCGAAGCGATTCTAAATCTCCATCTATACGAAGCACGTCTTCTGCATTATAATAAAGCTCGCGCTATTAAAACGATTGAAAAATGCTGGCATATCGTAAAATTCCACCTACCTACATTCTCTTTTTTGTTTCAGGTGAGTCGAGCTCTCTCCACACAATCCCGTCACCTCGACTTCGCTCCCGTAAAACCATAAAGGAAGACAAAACACCCTCGTAATACTTATACAAAATTAAAACTTATCCTGCAGGTGGAAACGGCACACGCCGCGACTTTATATTTTATCCAAGGGCCGTAAAGGTGGATGTTATAAACTGCAATGCGCCATTTTAAGGGCAATTTATACGATGGGAACCAGCTGTGGCATAAAACCGCTATCCCGAATAAATTATTAATCCGTCACTTATATTTTGTGTAGGTTTAAGTGGGAGGATGGGTGGTGTCGATGTATATGCGGGAGAGAATCGAATTTGGAGAGATTTATATGATCGCAGGATAAAAGTTAGTTTGAAACAAAAATAAAGTGGAACTAGCGGTGTGACAAGTTTAGAGCGGAACAAACAAAGTAACTTTTATTAGTATATTGTTGCTCGTTTTTTACTCTTCTTAGTGGAAGTTGTTTATCACGTACAGGCTGTACCCAAAAATACAAAAAAAAAGATCGTAATTTTATGTTGAAACACTTTATTGGTAATTTTTTCTGTATGTAGTTCCAGCATATTTAATTATAACCAGTGATTTGTGCAAGATAAAAACTCAATTTTAATCTAGTTCCTTAAACTTGCAGTATGAAATAAAACTTTGTATTTACCTCGAATGAAAAATGTTTTTAATGGTGCTCACAAATGATTCCGGCCTCGGCTATCCGCCTCGGCCTTAAACAACTTGCTCGTCCTTTAACCTTCACTTTTCGTTCTAGATAAATAATACTATTATCTTATTTTTAATCCGTATTTTTGATTTAAAAATTTTCATTAGGAAGCAATATGAAAAAGGTGGATACACCACTTCAATCAAAATTTCTACAAAAAGAAAATATTGTGTTTTTTTTTTGAGATTTTGGAGAATTTAAAATTTTATGGAATTTCGGAACTCAAAATTCCCAACTTCAAAAATTTCCAAAATTCAAAATTCGTATAAATTAAGCGATTTAAAAAAAAATTCACATAAGAAATTTTTGCTATAAGGTTGATCTAAACGTCGTTTTAGACACCGTTTATTGTAGATTTTTTTCTGTCTTGTTTATTGGTTTCCTTGACATGTATCATTTGTCAGCATCATGTACAATAAAAGAGTACACAAAATACCGGTTGTTTTGGAAATGGGTCTGGTAGAACCCTTCATAACTATATAAATATATTACCAAAAATTATACCTGTTGAACGTAACAAAAACTTTTTTGTTTTCTGCAGGTCGGTCTTAACAATCTTAATTACTCATTTAAGCAAGGTAATTTACAAATCTGCGTTACGTTTATCACCCATTTTCTTGCAAAATTATATCTACGGAAGTTTCTCTTGGTAACGGGATAATTTGTCACCGTCATTTCAAGACGTCTATAACTGTCTTTATCGAGAATTTAATTACCAATAAGCAACCACGTAGGCGCCTACAGAATTCGGTTTTTTCAGGTTTGTAATTTTAATGGTGCTGATTTATTCTTGCTCACGTGCCTGTAATGTGTTTCGAATAAGCGGTTTCAAAAGGGGATGTTTCAGCGTCACGTCCTCTACTAAATTGATTATAAGTTTAATTTCTGCGAAACTTTTTCGCTTGAGGTGAGTTATAATAGTTGTTTAGTACTTCGAGTACATAATGCGGTATCATTAAGGCTAGACCCCATCTGCGCCCTCCTCGTCCTGCATGTTAAGTGTTAAAACGGTGTGGATGCAACGTGGATGATGAATATAGATTAGAGAAAGATGTGGTTATACCTAAAGAGGTCGCATTTATTTTCTTATTTAATTAGGACAAAGGTACATAATTATGTGGTATCAATAATTGGTACCAATAAAAAGTTAAATTTACATAGGGCGGATAAGGACGAATCAGGGAATGAAAAATGCTGGAGAATCGGTAAACAAATGTGCGAAGAATCTGAATTACTTGAAAAGTTTCAAAGATGTCTCCAGGGAATTCAAGTTCTGACTGTATGAGACTGTTTTAAAACCAATAGTCTTATACGGGTCATAAAAGTGGGTACTAAATAAAACGTTCCGAGAAAATATATTAAAATGGAAAGGAAAAATTCTTAGACGGGCTATAGACAGAACAGTGTTCTACAGGGCGTTAGGGAAACGATTGCAACCAATTAATTGCAGCGTCGTGATCTTGCCCTCCCCGTTCTCTCTTCATAAATCTACTCAAAAGTAGTCATTCGAAGCTGTGAAAAATTACTCCCCTTAATAAACTTTAATCAAACGAAGTGTCGCTATTTTATAAAGTGTCGCTCATTACTCAAATAGGAGGCGGTTGCGACGAAGTTTAATCGATACTTGGATGATACATCGAAAGTGTTTTAGGTTAAATTTGTCGATACTCTGTAGTTTCTGATTTTCTGGAAAGTTAGCCGAGAATTGCTCGGAACCATTAACAAAGGAAAAGGGAGTCTTTGCCTGAATCGATATAATAGGACTTCATTTTGCCTTTATGTTGGGAAAAAGTGTTGGGGAATTTTTGGGATTTCGCTTGGTTCAGACATAATTTCGTTCGGGCACACTAAGTGCGGCCGCAGATCATAAAGTGGGGCTCTTCACGTCATTGACTTTAATAACTATTAATCGGCGAGGATTTGAGGTTAGTCACCCTTGATGCAATCTGAAGGCTAAGGGATGATCGGCAGGCACATAGACAGTTTTGTGGTGGCCGTTAGGGCGTGAATTTGATTTTTCACTCTGATGATTAACCATGCATTGTTAAATCGACGTGTATAAATTGGTTTAAAACAATATAGGTATGTCCACGTGTCTTCAACACGTCATGGAAAGCAATTTATGTGCACTCAATCATTATCTTTAAATATGTATTTGTAAATCTATTAAATTTTATATATTGATAAACTTGGAAAGTTTATCTTTTACGGAAGTAATAACATGGTTGTATTGAAACATATATCTTAATAATTATTATCGTTTTCTACGTAAAATGAAGGGAGTACAAACACTTAGTTATACTAGTCAGGTGAGATTTTTTTGAGTTTTGGTTAACCATTGTTATTATAAATATCACAGAAAAGACATTATTTTGTATTATATATTTTATTATACTATTTTAATACAATTTATTTTTTGTCCTTTATACATTAATTTGTTACCTTCCCTTTTCACTACCGTTGAAATAGCAGCCCCGAGACGAGCTCATTAAAGTATTAACTACCTCCAATAAAACTTGATGGCTTAGTTTTCACAAACTCGGTCTTGGTGTCTTCATCAACAGATACAAATAATTTTTGAGAACTACTACTCACTCGTGCTCGTTCGTATAGTATTGTTTAGTAGATAATAATTTATTTATCAATCATTATTATTTGTCATGGTAAATTTAAGGCATCAATTGTCACTTTGGATGATGATTCTTCTAAAATGGATATCCAAAGTGACAAAATGTAAATGAGGCTTTAGAATGAGAATTTCGAGAAGGTAAAGAATGAATATAGTCTTTATTACTGGCCATGTGAAAAAATAATGTTTTTTGTTGTTGATTTAGCAATTTGTATGAGTGAACTTTAAAGAATGTGCAGTATAATATCTAAATTTTTTGGCTTCTGTCGTTATGCAGTTTCTTTGCAGTTTTCATTTTTTTTTTATTTTATTCATTTAGATTAGTTCTGTAATTGCTTTTGGAACATCAGAATTTTGGGAGCGTTTAATATTTTTAATCTTTAGACTCTTGGAGGCTTGAAAGAATTAAAAAGTAAGAATCACACAATTGTGTATTCTTGTTATATCAAAATCTTGAGATACTAGTGTATTGGTTGGGGGCTTGTTTGAGATAGGCCTGAAGGTCTAGTCGTTGTAAAAGAATTGCTCGAAGGACCGTGGATTTAGTTTTTATTGTGAAACACTCGCGAACTTATTGAAAAATGAGGTTTTGAACGTTTCTTCTCCCGATTGAATTTAGTGTTGATTTGAGAAATAATTCAACGGACCCAGTCCGTGTTTTAGAATTAATTTAGCTTGAATGCAGGAACCTTGTCCTGACTTAAGATTTTGAATGTGCTCTCTGCGATTGCTGAATTTAGACCGGTTTTAGAAAGATTGTGCGGGCTTGAGCGTCGCTAGTCAGGTAAGGGTTTTCCCAACTGGCCGAGAGCCGCTGCAAATATTTCTGAACAACCAGATTTATAGAAACTCGAAGCCTTATACTATTAAAATTTTAGAACATTACAGCTTCTAATTGATCATTTCTAATTTTGAATGTTGGAGCCTTAGAATCCTACACTACTCGACATTTAGAAATCGTGTAAAATCCTCCATTTTTGGAATGCCCGAACCGTAAAGATTCTTGGAATTTTGGGATCTAAAAATTTTGGAGCCTTGGGATCGGGGAAATTTCAAATTTCGAAATTTTCCATTAAATTAATTAAAGTTTTGTAATCTTAAAAATTCCCGAATTCTTGATGTGGCATAATCTAATTATTTTCCCTGTTAGTAGTTTTTGTTTTCAATAATCTTTTCCCCCTCCTTTTTTCCAGTATATCTTTAAAGTTTTAAAAAATCTTTTTTTCTCCTTCTTTAGACATTTTTCTAATCTTCTGTAATTAGTTTTCAGTCCATCTCTTCAGTATAATTTCACTATTTTCTCATTATCTTTCAAGTTTTACCTTTTTCTGGATCTATTTCCTTTTTAGCTTCTTTACCCTCTTATAAGTTTTTTTTGGACCTCTTATTTCTCGGTCCATCTTCGCTTCTCTATTTCCGCCACTGCGTACCCGGTTCTCTCATAGGATTCTATTATCTCTTTTCCTTCTCTTCCCGCCTTCTCATTATTTATCTCTTTCCAACAGTCTTGTAAGATTTTCCATTTCGTTCTTCCTTTTAATCTGTCTTCAAATCTTACTGCTCTTTTTTCGGCTTCCACTCTTATCTTATCTCTCTTTACTTCTTTCAGCACGATATACGCTGGCCTTTCTTGTTTAATTCTAGTAGCCATCTCAGTACTTGGCTTGGATTATTTCCATCTTTTTTTGCTCCTTCCATCCCCATATATATTTATGCTCCGTACATCATGATACCCTGTTCTAGCTTTTCCTACCTTCCTATTCCCCATACTTGTCCTACCACCCCGTTCGCTTTTCTTTCTAGTTCTTTCTATTATGCTTTTTCTCGTTATTGCATTCTTCTGCCTCGTTTATGAAAAATCATAATTTTTGTTTTCTCACAGATGCTCCCATAATCTCTCTCTATTTACACTGTCGAAGGCCCCCTTCAGTTTTACAAAAAGGGCTCCCATCTTTCCTCCTCAAGATGAACATGTTGTCGATGTTGCTTCTCCCTTCTCTGAAGCCCGCTTTTTCATCTGGTTTTCGTTCTCCTCTAGTTCTTCCTTCAGTTTCTCTTCTAGTATCATTGTGTAGATCTTGTATGCCGTTCTCAGCAAACTTACTCCTCGTTAGTTCTCTCACCGTTTTTCTTTTCGCCTTTTTGTGAATTGGTCACACTGGACCCATCCTGCATTGACTTTGGAATCCTTCGCCTTGCCAAACGACGTTACTATTTCCCTCATTGTCTCTATTATTTCTTCTGCAGACCCACGCGTCGTTTTGTAGTTCGTCTTCTCCCGCCGCTTTTCCGTTCTTCATTCTTCATATTACCCCTTTAATCATTTCTCTCTTCCTTTCGTTTCTTACCTTCCGTTTTGTAATTCTTTGAAGTATTCTCTCCATTCTACTATCTTTATCTTCTCATCTTCCCTCTTTCCACCTTCCGTTCTCTGTTTATGTATTCTTCTGTAGACTTCTTATTTGTTGCTTTCCTCTTTTTCTTATCTCTCCTTTTCTTCATTCTTCTTAGAAGTGTCTTTGTATTTCTTTAGTTTTGCCCGGTATTCTTCTCTCGACATTTGCTTTCTGACTAGGCTTTTAATTTCTTTACATTCTTTGTCCCATCATCTGTTTCTTCCCATTCTTTTTAAACGGTTTTATTTAGCTTGGTTTATTTAGACACAAACAAGTCTTGTCTTGTGTGGTTCAAATCTAGTAATCGAAATTTTACCCCCTTCCTGTTGACCGATTGATCTGAAATTTGGTACACACCTTTAGTTCTGATGACAATACAATTATGTATATCCAGTGCCATTGTAAATCAAAGATGGCCGCCGCTACAAAATGGCGGATTGCTTTTTTTTCAATCCCTTTAATATGGGTATCAAATGAAAGGGCTTGACAAGTAGAAAAATTAAAAACTTGAAAATAAAATAACTAAAAAACATTTTTAAGTTAAACCGTTTTATTGTAAAGAAACATAATAATGATGCAGATAATGTACTAAAGGCTAAAAAATAAAATAAGTATTTTTTTTAAGTTAATTGGTTTTATATTGTAAAAAATAATTAATAATTAAGTAGGTACCAGGTACCAGTCATCACACCTCTTTCCTCATCAATCCAGAGTATTGATCTGATTAAAATAAAATCGTGGGGCGTAGCATAACCTGAGTAAATATGTAAATGATCGTTCTGCAATGTCACATTTTACATAAGTTGACTATTGAAAAGATGCATTCAAAGCATACCACTAATGATATGAGCAGTTGACTATAGATAATAGAAATTTGACTCGCCTCACGATTTTATTTTAGTCTGATCAATACTCTAGAATCTAGATTGTTTAGGAGAGGGGTGTGATGACTTGTACATGGTACTTATTTAATTATTGTTTAGCCTTTAGTACATTATCTGCATCATTATTATGTTTTTTGCAATGTAAAACCGATTAACTTTTTTTTATAGTTATTTAAATGTTTCTTTACAATAAAACGGTTTAACTTAAAAATGTTTTTTACTTATTTTATTTCTACTTGTTAACATCGCTTCTTTCATTCTTCTTTCGAGTTCTTCATTCGTGTTTCGATATCTTTTTGTTTTCCTTCTTCAATCTATTTCAATCTGTTTATTTAGCTCATTTCTGTACTTTTCGATGCTTTCTTCTTCCTAGATTGTTTTATGGTTATTTCTTCCTCGTCTCTTGTTCTTTTTATTTCTTCTCCAACTATTTCTATTTGTAATCTTTGTAAATCTAATCTTATTGTTATACCTAGAACTTTGATTTGGAAATCTCGGTATCTTAGGCTTTTATGATTTCTAAATCGTGAAACACATTCACAATCATATATTTTACGAAATTGTTTCAATTGTTAAATCTTGTTCTCTATAATTTTCCAAAACCTGGAATCCTTGGCTTAGCTTAATTTTAAAATTTAAACTTTTATCTTTGACCTGGGGGGCCACACACGTAAAAATCTGAGCTCGTTAGAAATTGAAAATTTGAGAATCCTGGAATTGGAAAACATCGGAATTTGAAACTTGAATTTGACAACCTTATGATGCGCGTTGCTGATAATAGCTCTAAAGTATATAAAGTGCATATGCATAAAAAACAAATGTTTATCAATTTTTAATAACAAATGATAACATGCTACTTATCTCTTACGATGTGTAACGTTTACTCAGGTGGCTCCAAATCGTAATTTTATGTTGTTATAGTTTTTGGTTGTCAACGTTGGTTTGTTCTGAAGGTTCGAAAGAAGAGGGAGGGTTCATATTATTTTACTTTATGAAGATTAATCGTTATTACGAGTAGTGTGGAGTGCCTAAAAAACGGGCTTCTGTGGATACGAAAATTCAAATTGGAACACTTATAACTCGAAAACGGCTGGACCAATTTTCATGGTTTTTGATTTGTTGGATTTGTCTCCGCCCCGAATAGCTGAATAACTATTAAAACATTTACGGGCGGCCTCTTGGCTTTATAACTCAAGAATGGCTGGACCAATTTTTAATTTTTTTTTTGTATATTTGGTAGGTATGACGGTAGGTGGTAAAGTATTTTTCATATGGACATGGGGGCCAAGGGGCCCCCTTGGATTTGTTACTCAAGAACGGCTGGACCGTTTTTTATAATTTTGATTTGTTGGATTTGTCTCCGCTCCGAGTAGCAGAATAACTATTAAAACATTGGAAAAAATAACGAAATTTTTTTTTACGTTTTTTTACGTTTTGATAAAAAAACTGAATTTGACTTAGCTAATAAGTTAACACAACATCGATTTTGAGGCGGTACAAAGTTCTCCGGGTCAGCTAGTTTGAAATAAATGAAGTTTTAGTTTTCATAGCGACATGTAATAATAGTACTTTGACACCTAATAAAATTTGTTGTAAAGCAATATGATTGACTTGAGTACGCGTTAATGTTAAAATATACACCAGAAATAGAAAAACATAAAATTAGCATATACAACTAAATAACTAATGAAGCCTCTAAAAGCGATATATCACCACCAAAAAGGAAGCAAGAACTGTATACCAGAAAGTTTAAAAAAAGTGTAATTCACTAACTTAGGGTGAATAAAAGAAAAAGTAAACACAAACAGATGATATTAAATACTAGAGAGAAAACTGGGAAACAACACAGAACACAGAAAAAAAATTATGCATTTATACATTATCACATCCTTTTTTTACGAGATGTATAATATTGAATCATCAAATTTTATTAAATACTTGGAATTTAATAATCAGTATAGACCGGACAAATTCCGGTATTATAATAGTGTCGGCCACCAATAATAATATAATCATCAGTCAAACCATAACATGAGATTACAACCGTCATATATGTGATTTAGTTTGAGTGGTGTGTTAATATATATTATATAATACCTATGCCTCTAACCATTATTGAGCTACATATTTGGTTTTTAGATAACGGGTTGTGGCTGGCCACTTAAAAAGATAAAATTACATTTAGTTTTCATAGCATGTAATATGATGGTACATAACAGTAGTAGAAGCTTTTAACCGGATTTTTTCTTAGAAATCCAAATTTGGAGAATATTTTATAAATAGATTTTTGCACAGTGGTTAATGAGTTTTTAGTAATTGCTTCCTCCTGTATACAAAATTAGAGTAAAGAAGTGGAGTGCACAACTGCGGTTAACTATCCGCCCTGCTACTTAGTATCCTAACACCACCTGCTCCGTTCTTACACTAATAGCACTTCTTCGCCCTTATTCTTGGCGTTTTTGTTTCCCAAATACCCCATATACCCCCTCGAATTGCGTTCACAAAAAATACCTATCGCTTAATAAAATATTACAACGGCTATATTAAATCCAGCCTCGGCAGACACAAAAGACGTCGACGAAGGGCGGAGATAATGGAAAAATTAAAACGTGCATTTGGCCGTTTTGTCGGTTATTAAACTCGAAAATGGTTGCCATTTTTCTGTGTAATCCGGTCGCGATAAAAAAGCAAACAGAACCAGACGAATAAATCGTGATAATTGTTGGGATAATAAATTTTCGGACCGTCGGAAAAAAAATTTTAAATGTGGGGGAATTTACAGTCTGGCTTCTGGTCAGACTGCATTGCAGTGACGCAGTTTCGAATATTAAACGACCTTTTCCGATTAGAATGCGATTCTTGTTCGGACGCAACGAGTCGTATAATTGTCTGAATTAAAATAAAAGCTGCACTAAAGACGGTCGCTTCAGGGATATCCATCCCCACCTTGAATTATAAATGATGTAATGTTAATGACGGGAAGAGACATTTTCATGCAATTTCAGCAGTTAACACCATGGCCAAAATTAATTTTGAACAATAGGCGCACAGCTTAAGTTTATTGGTCATGCCGTTCATGACTTATTAACATAAGTGTTATTGCAGTAAAGACTTGAATTTATGGAATGCAATTCAGTTCGAATCGTCCAAAGTGACAAACGCAAACGCGCGAGAGTTTAGAGTACTACAAACTAACACCACTTAATTAATAATGGTAAGTACAAATAAGGGCGACATAATATCCATTCCAACAAACACTTGCCACTTGGATCTCTTACTGAGTATGGCTATTCAATTGACCGGTATCAAATGCTTGTCACTTTTCCTTTTTCAGTAGAGCTGGAAAAATAGTCTGGATTCCGGTTGATTTGTAAAGCGCAAAACCATTTACTTCTCAATTTATTCTGTCGTGCTATATTAGACACATTTCTCAATGAGGGATGTGAAGGGCTGGAATAATTTTTAACGTCCGCAAGTGGAAGAAACTATAAAAGTTTTTTTCCTAGATTCATTGTAAACAGGCTTTTTTAAAAATGTTTGTTACAAAACGGCTAAATTTGAAAGCAAGGTAGTACTTACCCTTTACAAATTGTGCACTCATTACAACGGCATAACGTGCTATTTCGAACATAGTGAAAAACGGTGTTGCATGTATGGTGGCATTCTAACACATTAAGGAAGTTTGGGGACATAGTCGAAAGAAGTCAAGTGTCAAGTGATGAAAAAAAAAATCACGCATGTTCCGATGTTCGTATCGTATTTTAGTTACCACAAACTTGTTGTCACAGTATTTAATAATGACGATAGTATTGATGAAATAAATGTTCAAGATATCAATAGTGAAATAGTGAAGTAAATCAGTCCGTTTATTTAACCCCATTTGCCTATTGTATATTCAAAGACAAACGCACTTAAAGAGTAAACTCCAGTAGCGCGTCGGTGCTGACACGCACAATTACTTTGGTTGAGGTTTATCTATGTGCACATGGAACTATTGTATATTCATATCATGCAATAATAATAGGCACAATTCTTAGTATTAAGAAACATCCATAAAAATGTGGCCCACAATTGAGTTAAAAAAAGTAGCAAATAGTGACATTTCTCTATAAACCCAATATGTTAAAATACCAGAATGTGGGAGTGCAGCATTAAGGCCCCTGTATACATATCTAAATGCGTCCGATTTTTGATCTACACTGCATTTTACACTTTTTCGAGCGAAATAAATTCTGGAGTAAATGAGAAAACTTTTCGTGTTTCGCGACAAAGAACGAGGTGCGTAATAAAAACTCCAATTTCGGGAAGGGTGATAAACCACCCCGCCGAACTCGCTCACGCATCTATACAAAGTGACCTGTTATCAAAGCTCCATTACACGTAGAAAAACGATAAAAGTAATCGCGTGATTGTAACAGAAAATCGGTACGATACTGCTAAATAAATCGGAGGAAAACACGCAATTCTCACGATTGGAAATAAATTTGTATCTTCATTGGAGGTTCACACTCCCTCATCACGGATGAAATCGATTGCACCATATCTCACACGTAACGTTGTAACTGGAATAAAAAAATGTTCGAACAATAAATTTTATCTAAATCTATTTTTATCAGTTTTTAGACAATAATCACAAATTAACAAAATGTATTGCTAAGTTAAATTTTTGTAGATAAAAATAGATAAGAGAAAGTAAATTGCTGAATGATTCGAGTTGCTATTGAGAATTTTTGACAACGGTTAAGATAAAGTTACTACAAACCGTTAATGGTAACGAGTGAGCAACAAAATTCGTGATCGTAGGAGCCTATGAATCCAAAATTTTGAGTCGATTCTTGATCGATACGATTGTGTAAAAAATGTGAATAATTGACGATTAATGTAAACAGTAAAGTAAAAGAACCGATATACGTTTAGCCAACTGCGATCACGAATTTTGTTCCTCACTCGTTATATCACATCAAATAATGCTGCCTATTTTCATCTACCATTTTTTGCTGAGTGGCGCATTATTTTTGGCATCCAGTTTAGACACTTTATTAAATTAAAACATTACCATTCAGTCGATATCTTGGGAATATTTCCATTTTGAATCGCCATAAATCAGAAGCTTTTATCGTCGTTCGGCCGGACCATCGCTTTATATGTATTGTAGTTATGATTAATACCTGAGCTAATTGTCTCCTTGTCCCCCTCCTCGTCCTTTCGCGTTCCGGATATTAATTCCATAAATTATCCTTGAAGTGATCGCCATGGAACCGTTTATCTCCAAAAGACCCGGGATTGTAATTTCCATCGCAAGAAGTTTGTCCCCCGTCTTGTGGAGACAATGTCCTTACCATTCAAAACTCGCATGCAACTATACTGTACTAAAACGTGATTAATGTCTCTGAGAAATAGTTGCAGAAAATATTTTAATTATTACTGCAGGGGTGCGTCAAAATTGCCATTCGACGCATAGTTGGACTCCGGATATTTTTATGAAATATGTTTCTATTATTCCCATGTTATACACATAATAATTAAAATAAATTCACCGAAACAATTTGGAACCAGAGGTGTTACTGAAATTAAGTAATGAATATTAAAGATGAAAACATCCATGTCGAAAAGTGGAAATCAGGTTACCAAAAAAAATCTGTAGGCAACATAAAACTGATATTCTAATTAATGATGATATTACATATAATATTTCAATTAATGTGAAATCGTAAATAACTTACTAAATATAGATTTATGTATTTAAATTTTTCGTGATAGATTACAGTCATTAATGATTAAATTAAACTTTTGTACAACCACATATTATTCAATATTTCATAATTTATTATGTTGATCCGTTAAAGCATTTATTTATTACTTTAATCCAGAGTAATTTTTACGCATGATGTATAAAGTTGTGTATCTCTAAATATGTTTACTAACATACACAATGAACCCATAAAATGTATAGTGTTTATCATTAAAGAGCAAGTTTGGCATAATATCTCATATTTTCGATATGACAATTAAATGCTTTGTTTTAAATAAGAATTAGCGCCTTTTCAATTAATTGAGCTAGATTAATTATATTATTGTATGTTTTACATATTTTGGCGGGTCGGTGCATATTTGTGTTATGTTTAAAAAGTAGAACCTCGGATTTGAGAGGCTCAGGACCTGAGAATCTGCAAATTGAAGATGTGACCAAATGGAAACCTGATAACTTGGGAAACTAGGAAATCTGAGAACTGAGAAATCAATAAATTGTAAATAAATTAAGAACTTGAAAAATTCTGAGGAAGTACGAAAGAGGAACTGCGAGACTAACAAATCAAGAAATGTGACAAATTGGGAACGTGAGAAGCTAAAAATTTGAGAAAATAAGAAATTGGAAAACAGAACTTAAATAATAAAGCTAGAAAATGAGAGCCTAACAATAAACTGTCAAATTGATAAATATAGAAACTAGCAAAGCTGGGAAGTTAAGGACCTGTGAGACTGGGAGATTTAGACCTGAGAATGTGAGAAACTGGGAACCCGACAAATGGAGAAATAGAGGGGAACCCAAGAAGCAAAAAACCTTACAGTCTAAAAAACAGTGAATTTAAAAAAATGAGTGAAAAACTGAACAACGAAAGATAAAAGAAATAGAAGCTGAGAATCTAAGAATTGGAAAAAGTAGAAAATTAATAAGCTGAGGAACCGAAGAATTAAAATTTTTCAAAATTGAGAATCAAAGAAAATAACACTTAGAAAATGTGGAACTAATAAATTGAAAAACTGGGGGTCACAGAACTTGGGAAATTGAGGAACTTGGAAACTGAAGCAGACACACTGAGAAGTTAGAAATTGAGAAAATGAGGATTTTAAAAATGGAAGACTGTGACACTGAAAAACTAAGAAAATAAGATTTTAGAAAAGTGGAAAATTGAAAGAATCTGACATGACTCCTCAGGATTACAAAAATGTTATCAGAAATTCTCCTCAGAACACTTTTATCAAAAGTATTGAAAAATTTTACGACTCGTAAAAATCCTGTAGGATTGCCCACAATTCCGAGATTTTAATTCCGAGATTTTTCAAGATTCTACAGGATTTATTCAGGATTGTTCAGGACTTCAAGAGCACTTCAAGATGTTTAGTATTTGTCAGGACTCTTCAGAATTTCTCATAACTCTGGATAATACCTTAGGATGCTTCAATGCTTTTACTCGAAGATGTTCAAGATTTTTCAAGACACCGATTATTTTCTAAGCCAAGCAGAAGGATTCCTCGTGGGAGTTTTTAGGACTCAGAATGGTATATACGATTTATAAGTTCTCATTAATCTTTAGGCTTCAGAACTATAGTAGTTAGGTTAGGTATGCTTTAGGATTTGACTAAAAATAAAATACATTAAAATTTAAATATATTCAAGTCAAACTCCACAAACTTTAGTCTTAAACATTCTTTAAGGTAAGAACCCCTATGTAATTCATCAATTGTATCATTAATCTCTTGTAAAATTGGGGCTGAAGATGGGAGTAGTTTTCTCCCGAAACATGTTCCAATTGTAATTTTACGTTTGACTTGAATGTATTTAAATTTTAATTTAAATTTACTCCACTTTGATTCATCGACATTCTTCCCGTTTAAAAAATACGGAAAATACTTCCAGAATTTTTTAGGCTGTTTCAATGCTTTTCGTTCATTTTTAGGATTCTTTGTCATTCAGGGTGAACCATTCAGGATTGGTAATCTTAGTAATTAAATCAGAACTTCTCAAGATATTGAGGTTGTAACGAAGTTACCGAATTTCGCGAGGTTCGAGTGCAGCCAAAAACGTGCGCCGCTCGTGACTCCCAGCCGCTTGTTTCTTTACCGCGTCAACAAAGAATCGAAAGTCGAAAAAAATACTTACACTCCGGTAACTACTTTTAATCAGTTTTTTCCCTGAAACACCAAAAACAATTTTATTACAACTGCCAACGCACGTTTCGCCAACAATGTTGGCATCATCAGGGCGATGAGTAAAAATGTAATAAAATTGTTTTTGGTGTTTTAGGGAAAAAAACTGATTAAAAGTAGTTATCTACCACCAAAAGTGATCCAGACAATAATTGTTTTGTTTTCTACTCCGGTCATCAGAAAATTTGCGCACTACGAATGAAACTATCTCGGAGTCGCTACGACCACTCCCAGTTTCCGCTCTTGTCACCCCGGACGTTGCCCTTCTCAATGCACTGTTCAAATGTAAAAATAAAATGCTTAATGTTGACGTATCGGGATGATTCTTTCACTTCGGTAATCCACTTTTCCGGAGTTTGTGCGCTGCCCGGATTCACCGCCGTTCCGGGAAAACAGGGCGCCGCATCGTCTAGCGATGAAGACTTTGGGGAGTCGCCCACGCGCTACCGTTCACGCAGGGGAATAACGTTACTATTTCGTCACGAGCACCATATAAAAGAGCGCGAACAGAAGCCAGCAGAAGACAGTTGGTGACCGTTCCAGTTGGTGACACCGACCATTCCAGTGGTAACCGTTCCGGTAATGTGGTGAGTTCCACTGCTAAGTGAGTGAGTTCCTGCCCTCCCGTCCACCAGAAGCAGACCAGAAGAACCGGACTAAATAATGAGGGACAAAGTAACCTCCTGCTGCCTGCTCATCGTTTCCAGCCCTGGTATCTTTGGTGCCGACCTGCGCCTGTGGTGGCTTCTTCACAGATGCCGTCCAGGTGTCTGGTTTACGGTGCACCTGTTGGTTGACCGGGATATCCGGGCGGCTTTTTTGCTGGGACTCTCTACCACCGACCGGAAGGGACCGGACCTGGTGGCTTGGGTGTCGACCTAGTGCAACGGGGGTAGGGTGCCTGTGGTGGCTTCTTCACAGAGGCCGCCCAGGTGTCTGGTTTACGGTGCACCTGCTGGCCCCGTTTTACCCCCACCTCCGACCCCGAACGACGCGGCGAATTGTGTAGGGCTCGACCTTTGTATATATTGAGCCACCACGAATATATTTAATCCCTGTATATCTCGAACACCTGTATATATTTCACCCTTGTGTGTATTCAACCTCTGTAAATATTCCGTGTAATTAAAGCTTGTAAAACCCTGACTGTTTATTTATCCTCCGCCAAGCCACACCGTATTCCACTAAACTAACCGTGGACACGTGTGGAGCATACCACCATAAAAGTACTGGCTCTCGAGGCAACCCTCCTCAGCATTCTTTACAGCTTTTCATAACACTTCATGAGTTTTTAACAATGGTCATGATTTTAACTTTTTCATTGTTCTTTGGGATTTTTCAGAATTCTTCAGGAATCTTCCAGGAGTCTTTAGGAGTACCTACTCACGACATAAAATATTTCAGTAGTTACCAGGAGAGCCTTTAGAATTGATGACGATTTTTCAAATAACGATTCTTTGGAATGCTTCAGGGTTTTTTAGCTTTCTCAGAATCCCTCAGAATATTGAAAAAGTTGTGCCACAGGAAACTGAAAATCGGATAAACTAAGGAGCTGAAGAACAGAACTAAGAAACTTACTTGCGAACTGACAAAGTGGAGAACTTGAACTGAAAGACGCTGAGCACTGAAAAATTTGCGAAGCTGAGAATCTAAAAAGGTTGCAACTTGGAATCCAATAAAATAAAAAATTCAGAAATTGAGGAAACTGATGAACTGACAACCTGAGAAAGTGTAAAATTGAGATTTTCTGAAATTGTAAATCTGGATATTTAAGCCATCATAATTTTAAACGATAAATCGACAACTTGATAAACTAAAGAATTAAGAACCTGACATTTAAAAAGTAAGAAGCGTTTTTAAAATTGAGGAAGAGACCCTCAGAAGTTAGGAAATTGGGAAATTGGATCCCTTAAAAAGTAAAGAAATGGGAAATTTAATTAAAAAGATGAGACACTACTAAAGTCAAAAACTGAGAAATTAAATTAAAACAGTGAGATGCTGGGAACTTGACAAATTGGGAAATTAAAAACTGAGTTGAAATAGTAGATTGTTTTACTAGGAGTAAAAGTGAGACTTTTTATTAACCTCAATGACATCAAATAATGACATGAACGCACACGTTTTGTCAATTGAGGGACAGACAAAGTATTTTGTCTGTGGTAGAGAAATGGCCATTTGTCATTGCCTATGGACGTATACAATGACGTTTTTCTGACGTTTGAAGAAAAAAAAATTCTTGAAGATGTTCGGAATATTAATTTTGCTTAAATTTACCGGATAAATGGTACTTTTGTGGGGATAACCACACCGATGATGCCTTTTTTTCACACGTAGCTTTTCATTCAAGGTTAAATAATTCAAGAAAATATTTGTAACTCAAGTAAATTCATGTGGAAAATTTTGTGGTTGTTCGTTGGTAAGCGCATCACTTGAGAACGGCTGGACCGATTAGGCTGTTTTGTAAATACATAGCCCAAATAAAGTTTTTATGGAAAAGTTTCGATCATAACTGACGATAAGACCGACATATCAATGAACTTTTGAAGGAAGTTGGATTTTTTAAATATTTCTTTCATCATAAATGAGCATCCAAAGGCACCAACCACCCGCTTTAAAAGTACATAATTTACTGAATCCTACCAATATCCGTTTACAATTTTAAGTTTCTTTATACGATTTTCAATATCTTATAAACATATTGGAAACATTTTGATATCAGGCGAAGTTATATCTAGTGGTTTTAATCATATCTTTTAAGTACTTCCTGTAAATGCGTCAGTAGGTCCAAGAAATCTTTGCTTCGGTGTAGTTGATAATAATTTGTACACGAACATCAAATATCATTGCTGAATGATGTGCTAGTAAATTTTCTCATCGACTTATTTGGGGTCCGATATCAGATGATCCATCATCTTTGTTGTATAAAGTCAATAGAGACGTCACAGACTCTGTGGTAACCTCTTTTCACTTCAACGCCTTGATGCATCCCCAGTCGATTTGCTCGCATTATCGGTCCAAATACTGCTTATTTATCACGTCCGCCCAAGAAGAAGACCTGAGCCACGTCTGCAGGGAGTAAACAATAGATATAAGTTCCGGAGGGTGTAAAATCGAGAGACACCTGATCCGTCTAATGCTGCTCAAAACGCGGGCTTTTACAGATTAATTCTCAAGCACCGAGGGATTTGTTAACACCAAGGGTATATACTTTCCCCGCTCACTTCCCTCCCCATAAATATGGAATTTCAACGTATGAAATATCACACCTTGTCCGAATAAGAAATATAACGGCCTCTCTGCGAAATATTACCAGAGATTATGACATAAAGCTTAAAGGGAAACGCGGCTCTTAATTTCAAAAGGTATTAACATCTTCTGTTTCTTTTTTCTTCCACCCTCAGTAAACAGATTAAGGCTTTCGCGTGACGAGTATGTGGAGAGTTCGACGGTGTTACCTGTCGTATTTTATAAGTTTTCTCATAAGATTGGACTGGTGCTGCGTTGTTGCTCTTAAATCAGGCGGTAAGCCATTGCGCACCGAAGAGACGGCAATATTTCAAGTCCTCTGCTATAACTCATTAATAATGGCAGGTTTTTCGGGAAGCCCTACGAACGAATCGTGACTTTAATTAAATTCATTAAATTGCTCAAATATCGACCATAGACGAAAATAAGTAGACTGTGGGTTTTTGGTTGCGGAGTATCTATAAGTAATTAAAGGAGCCGAATTATTTGTGAAGTCAAATCGGTTTTCACACACGATAACGCAGCTTAAACAGACAGACAGAGAAGTATATTTATTGCCGACAGTTATTACAAACACAGATGGTATTTGAATATTGACACGATATGATATAATTCTTAGGTGTTTATACAAGTCATTAAGTGTCGGCTCGCTTCTTTAGGCTTCTGCCTCTTCAGCAGAGGAGCCCAGAATCTTGTTGGGGATTGGTTGGTGTATTTATGTTCCCACACGCGGCTGCGTCCTCGCACGTGATCTCACATTCGTATTTCAGTTCTGGAAAATCGCAGTAAACCAGTACTAGTATCGTCGTTGTGGGTACACTATCTTTAAACGGACAGTTTTCTATGGATTCAAAATGCATAGCTAGTATAGTAGCCTCAACCTTAAATTGTCACGAATTTTTTATCGATTTTTTTATGGGAATTGAGACTTTGCGGAACAAGTAAGTCGTAGCCGATACCATATGGACTCTAACCGGTTTTGATTGTCTTGTTGCAACTGGTCGACTCGATTGCAAGACGGGGTTTCTGTACCGCGGCACGCGTCCTTCTCCAGACACGTATTTAATATTTTGTTATGAATTATTACTAGCTAAAGTGAGGTATTTGTTTTTATTTATTTGGTCCAGAATATGTTTTCTAAGGCTTGCACTTTTAATGTATTCTAAAGTTGAACAGTAAAATATTAATTTGTTACACGTACTGAAGGAAGTGATCAACTCAATTTACATTTTTGGCAATACGGTCCTGTCACCATTCCTTTACATCTTCGCCGAAAAGTCGATCAAGAGTAGAATGTTTATTTCAGAACCAGTTTAGGACGTTCATAAATAAGTTGGTCCTGCATCATTTCCCTTCCCAACCCCGTGACAATTTAAACTTGAGGCTACTATATTTTGGGCTAGGAAATTGACAAAAAAAAAATCTGCATTATTTTACGTCTTGACGTTATTATAGTTCCAATACATCAGATAAATATTTGTTTTTCCCAGTGCAGTGTCAGTCAGGTGCATGAAACAAACAACACGGATTTACAGTAATTTAAAACCAACAATATCCAAGTTTCCGTCTTTGTTATAAACCTTAATGTGATATTGAGTAAATTTTTACAATTTTTAAACTTGTTTTAATTTTTCACCAGTGTTTATATTGCAATCGTCAGGCCACCGGAATTGTAAACACCGAAATTGTAAACAAACATTAAGCTTTTTAAATTGTGGTTTCATATCTAATCGTTGTGGGAAAAGAACTACAAATATTATCGTCCAATAAATACTACAAATAAAAACGCTTTACTACGTTGGTTCGGTGGCTTTGCTTGTGTAGAATGTTTTGGTGAGAAGTCCATCCAAGCCCTGTCGATCCCCATTTATGTTTTTAATTGAAGTGCAAAAGGAAATATTTATTCTTATGTATTTGTTTGTGATATACTCGTATAGATATTATGTGTTAGTTGCAGAATTTATTTAGATGGCGCAAACACGGATGCTATAACAATTTTTATATATTAATCTGAAAATGAATCATTTTAAGATTAACTTTCGAGCACTTTAACTAACTAAGTTTGTTTATAAACCAGAAGAATGTCGATGAATCCAAGTGAAGCCATCATCAGCCCTTAATTATTTTATGTATAATTTTAAATATTCTTTAAGGGCTGATGATGGCAGTAGTATTCTGCCGAAACATTCCCTCACCGACACTTAGACCACACCGCGGGCCCATTGTGTCACACCCTCATCCATCCATCCATGCGACATTGCCGAAAAAAGCTAGGATGGTTCCAGGCGAGGTACACCTCAAATTGGCCCAGCTGGGCCATGTCTCCCCCAGTATGGACTTTCTGGTCGAGGCGAGAGCCGGACATTCCCGTAGGATGTGTTCGATAGTCTCGTCCTCCTCTAAACACCCCCTGCACGTTGGGTCGTTTACCACCCACATCACGTGGAGTGTTTATTTAGCCTGCAGTGTCCGGTCCGGATGCCCACCAAAAGGCGGAGTCTGTCCCTTGACATATGCAGCCAGGATTTGGCTCTTTTAAAGCAAGGATTTTTGATAAAAATCTTGCTTTGTCTGCAGCCTGTTGTCGTTTCCCATCTAGCACAGTGTCTAGTGTGGGTGTCAGTTTTGATCAGGCTTGAGAGGTAGCGGTTGGCCGGTCGGATGGGTGGTTTGGTACCATCCGGTGTTCCCGTCGCGCCCTGTCGAGCCAGCTCGTCGGCCCTCTCATTTCCCTCATTTCCGTTATGTCCGCGAACCCACCTTAGGTCAACGACATTGCTTAGTGCTATTCTGGACAGTGCCAGATGGCAGTCATATACCACTTGGGAGGTAATCCTGCCACTGGCTAGAGCCCGCAGAGCTGCTCGACTATCGCTGAAGAAGCACATCGTTTTTCACTGATATTGCGTCCAGTGATTTCTGTGGCACCCCTTAGAATGGCCGTGATCTCCGTCTGGAATATTGGCACATTCCCCTAGGGCTGCTCTAAGATTGCAGTTCATTTCGGGGATGTGAATTCCCGCTCCAGAGCCTGCTCTCGTTTTTGATCCATCCGTGAAGATTGAAATGTTCTCCTGTTTCCGTATGCACTCCGCGTTCTGATTTCCCAGCTTTCCAAAGGTTACCCTCCCGCAGCCTGCGAGCGGAGGCAAGTGTCATGCCCTCTACGAACAGATCGATAGGAGGTAGACACAGGATAGCCTCCAGAGCTGCGGTCGGGGCTGCAGTCACGGGTATTCATATTTCTGCAGGTTATCCTAAGGATACCGCCTGCGCAAGGATGCACCCGTCAAAGGCGGGGATCGGGTTTTCTGGCCCTGACCTGTAAAGGGTCTCGACGAAAAGTCCCTCGATCCTTTCCCGCACAATTCGTGCCTTACTCTCCTCGAGTTGGCACCGAGGATCCTTCCGGTCGATGACCGCCATGCGAAGGTGGCTGGTGGTTATCTCCCGGTAGCTAGCCTCTCCCGTGGTCCTTGCGGTTCCGGGTCTCGGCTGTTGCTGTTGGCCCACAGGTGCTTGTCGCCGCCCCTATGTGGCCTGTGTTCGTTGCGGCTGCCGCTGGAGCTGTTGTCGCTGCTGTGCATGCGGCTGCCGCTGTTGTTGTGGGCGCTGGCCTTCGACCTTCCTAGCCTGCTTTCCGCGATCTTTCGCCGGGCTGGAGCCGTCGGAGCGCAATCGCTTGCCAGTCGCCCGTCCTCTTTGCGACGTAGTCGCCACACCAGACGTCGACGGTACTGCTCCACCCGAAGGTGTCGTCTGTCCCGTGAGGCGCCCGGATGCTCCTACGTCAGCTACTTTTGATGCAGGGAGGGCGCCTTCACACCACTGCCTCTGCAGCTTCCTTCTTCGAGCTCCGGAGAGCTTTTTCTTAGGATCATGTGATCCTTGGTATTTCTTGTTTTTTTCATTGTCCATTACTGTGGAATTTCCTTCATCTCCCAAGCTCCCTACACACCACGGAGCCCCATTTGGGGACGTCGAACTTCGAACGTCAGGGCTATTTGAGAGATATAGCCCCCAGGAGTTTGTTGCACACAGCCCACGAGGTCAGCCAAGGCCGCCCACGCGGTCGCATTCCCCAATCCTCCCTAAGGACTCACCCCGTCGGCCCTCTGATGGGACGACACAGCCGAGGTGGGTTAGTCTCGACCGCCCGTCTAGGGTGAAATGGCGTGTTGCGCTCCCTAGGCCGTAGCCAAGATCAGGCTCAACCACCAGGATCTCTTCATACACCCTGCAACACCAGTCACCATGTCTTATCACTTTTGCCCAGCCCCCGTTCCCCCTGTCTGCAGACAAGCGGTTTACGAGCTGGTCCGTGGCGAAGGGTTTTCGTTCAGCACAACGTGGGGACCTCCCTACCAACCCCCTACTAAGCAGAGTCCGTGACTCTACCCCTTCTCCTATCCGCCACCTGGAGACGCGCCTGGTAGGTAGCTCATAATAATATGTTACTTTTTTCCTGGAGAGACTACTATTACTTGACAAACTTAGCATGGCATCTGAGGGTTGATGCGCAGTAGTCGAAACCACTCCCCTGATGCGGAGCTCAGGGTACTTTCACGGCAGCATAGCATTCTGCGTCTCTCTCTCACAGCGACAAAACTTTTTTCCTCTCTGCGCGGCCAACTGCCATCCTAGGATGGTTGACTAGTACTACTCGAGGAGTTGAGAAACCCGAACGATGAGGAAACCCGAAAATTAATAATAAATCGGCTCCGTGATTATTAATTTTCGGGTTTCTCTCTATATATATATATATATAATTCAGGTTCTTCAAATTCTCAAGTTTCTCAAAGCCCGAACTTATTTTCTGTCTTCCTCAGGTTCTCAGTTTCCTCTGATATCGGTTTTAAGGTACCCTAAATTCTGAGATTCTTTAGGTCAAGGGCTCCCCAGGTTTATCTAATTCCACATTATCTCAATGTTATCCAATTCCTTATGTTCCTCAAGTTCACAAATGTTCTCAGGGTCTTACGTTCCCTAGTATTTTTTTTCACTGGGCGGTAAAATCGAAAATCAAATTTTAAGAATCGATTTTGAATACTAAACTAATATGAAAAGTCAAACATTTTTCTCAATTTAAATGTTACGCTCCCGGAACGGCCGCTTTTGTGGCCTGCGCGTAGCAGCCCGCCCCGATCAGTATAAACGTCGGCTTTCGCCTCGGTTCTGCAAAAGTGGGCGGGCTTCTGCGCGCAGGCCACAAAAGCGGCTGTTCCTCGAGCTAAACACGGCCGGGAAGACCGACTTTCGGCTAGGGAATGAAGAAAAATAATATGCGACACGCTGGATGCCAACTTTCTGGCTTTGGGTTATAATATACTGCAACGTAGCCTGAGCCGGGCGGGTTGGAGGATTTAAAGAATTCGTGTGCACACCTTAGTTACTAACTTTTATTAAAAATTAACGTTTTTCTATGAACAAATTAAGTAATTAAGTACACTGTCCCGTTCCGTCGTTGGGTCCCTTTTTATACCCGTACTGGTCTTCTCGATTCCTTCCATTCCGGGAATAATGAGATCATCCTTTCGGCGCGACCGAATTTTCTTGACGGATGACATCATCCTCTTTGTGCGATCGTCGTATAGATTGAAGTATGGCATCAGCGCGACAGAACCTTCTCGACTGATGAGAGCATCTTATGTGAACAATCATTCCCAAACATTCTCACGGTCTGTGGACTCAGATTAATGCCATTACCGTATGTGGTCATTCCAATCATTGTTTCCAGACAGATGACATCATCCGCTTCCGGTGCCGTCGGGAAATCGGGAAATCGGGAAATCTTTGTTTTGATACACTAAGCGACCTCAACTTGACGTCACTCTAATTTGGCGTATAATAATAATAACCGAAATGGTGGATGCGCCACTTGAAGAAAAGCTCTAAAAAATTCAGTCTGTCTGTCTTCATAATCACATGTCACATGGAAGTCTGTAGGGGAAATTTAAGAAATGATGAGAAATGGTGGATGCACCACTTGAAGAAAAATTATAAAAACTTCAGGCGGGATTTGAGGGTGTAATTGGTCGAATTTGGGCGTTGTTTTCATCATTATAATGTCTTATTTGAACAGATAAAGACACCCGGAAGTCTATTGGGGAAAATTTAAGAAAGGGTAGACATGGTGGATGCGCCACTTGAAGAAAAATTATTAAAACTTCAGGCGGGATTTGAGGGGGTAATTGGTCGAATTTGGGTGTTGTTTTTATCATTACCATGTCAAATTTGAATAGATAAAGGTACCCGGAAGTCTAAAGGGGAAAATTGAAGGAAGAGTGCGAAATGGTGAATGCGCCACTTGAAGAACAATTTGATAAAATTCGAGCGGGATTTGAGAGAGTAATTTGTCCAATTTGGGCTTTACTTTTATCATTACAATGTCACATTTGAACAGATAAAGACGCCCGGAATTCTATAGGGGAAATTGAAGGGCGAGTGAGAAATGGTGGATGCGCCACTTGAAGAAAAATTTTATAAAATTCGGGCGGAATTTAAGAGAGTAATTGTCCAATTTGGGTTTTATTTTGATCATCACAATGTCACATTTGAACAGATAAAGACACCGGGAATTCTATAGGAGAAAATTGAAGAAAGAGTGAGAAATGATGGCTATACGCCACTTGAAGAAAAATTATAAAAAACTGAGGCGGTCGTTGAGGTTGTGATTTATCCAATTTGGGTTTTATTTTGATCATTACAATGTCACATTTGAACAGATAAAAACATCCGGAATTCTAAAGGAGAAAATTGAAGAAAGAGTGAGAAATGATGATGTCAGTCAGCAATCATGAGCAATAAAAAATTGAAAATGAGAAATCTGAAATCTCAATCTGTAAATGTCAGATGTCATAAAGCTTATTTGAACAGCTAGTGACATCTATGGATGAGTGATCTTCCCAGAAGTTCTAAAAATTACTTTTTATTTTTCTATGCGCGAGATATGAGCGACCTTGAAATTCTCCAATACATCTGTCTTTTTTACATGTGTTTTTTATACTTTTTTACAATCAAATTCATTTACACACTATTTTATTTAATAAACTGTTTGTTTAACAATAATTAGGTGATGCCTAATTCCATAATTTGGTCTCAATTAATTAAAATATTAATAACATTCGTTTTAGGGCATATACTGTATCTCAATAACGAAAAAAGATAGCGACTTGCGGTGGGTACACTATCTTTAAACGGACAGTTTTATATGGATTCAAAATGCATAATATCTAGTATTTTTGGGCTAGGAAATTGACAAAAAAACTTTATTTTAGGCCTTGACGTTAGATTAGATTAGATTAGATTAGGTGTTGAGGGGTGTGAAGGAATTTGCTTTTAACGTTTTTATAATTAATAATAATTAATAATAATAATAATTAGGTGATGCCTAATTCCATAATTTAGTCTCAATTAATTAGAATACATATTAATAACATTCGTTTTAGGGCATATACTGTATCTCAATAACGAAAAAAGATAGCGACTTGTGGTTTCCACCAAAAATCATCAAAAAATTCGTCTAGTATGTGTGCTAAATTTCAATATTTTTGCTCCAAGGAAAATAAGTAAATACTGAAAGGGTTAGAACTTCGTTCCAAAACTTTAAGAAGGTCCTTCTTTTTAAATCCATTAGTACATTTTTATAATAGAAATAATATTAATTCAATGTGATATACATAGGCAGCGCTTTCATCACGATACCGCGTATGGATGATTTAAGATTTAAGGGATGCAGAAAGAGACTGACACTCTCACAGAATGTATTTTGCATATTTTCAACAGCGAGTTTGAAAACCATCGTCACTTTGGAGCCGACATTCTGTGGTGAGGGCGATGTTATCAAAAGAATAAAAATGTTGAAATTAGCAAGTATAATAACTTTATTGTAAAAAAAGAACAGCCGTCAAAATCCTGAGGGGAGTAACTAGTAGAGAGCCACTTGAAGGAGGTGAAAGTAAGGAATGTGCAGATCGGAAACAGAATTTCATCACAGCTGTGTATTGTAAATAACTATAATAACAGAACTGAATAGAGTAGTGCGTGACTGATATCCCAACTTTAATTGTATAGGCAGCACACAATACTGCAGCGTTAAAGACTTATCATTCAGAAACACGCTTTCCGTTATAGTCGAAATAATGACATTCGCATTTTCCATTACACCCATTTGCCGCAACAACGCAGCGCATTTGTGCTATAGTTTATTCCCGCACATATTTCAACACTCCATGCAGATTGGGATTGTTTAAAGAGTCCCTAAAGGCAGTAAATAACGTTTCGCAGCCCCCAACTTGGCGCAAACTTTTGATTATGTTAACTGGAACAAACACTTGCTGTCGAGGATCATCGCTCTTAACACTTAAAGACACTTGGTGAATATTCTTTTTTCGTCTTCAGTCTGACCGAGGTGGAAGTGGGTGTGTGCTGTTGTTTATTTGCTGATTTAAACACTAACGTGGGTTAAGAAACCAACGTACGTGATGCGGACGAAGCGGATGTGGTAATTATCTGTCTTGCGGGGTTGTTGTTAAAAATTATAATTTTGCAACTTTTACTTTGCGTAAAACATGGTGAGAACGGTAATTTATGAGTTGCTCTGTAAGACCGTAGTTTGAATAAATTAGTGAGTCATAATGAGAAATGCTTTTTACAGTGCCAGGAGTTCGAAGATAGTAAAGGTGGATGAACTAATAAAATTAACAAAATGGTAATAGCTGACTTTCAAGAACGCTAGTTGCTATCGCGAACAACGGTTGTACTTGATGTTAAAATTCCGCGATCCTGTATAAATTGTATTTTTCTGTAACATGTGTGTTCTTGTGGTGACATTGGGAGTCTACTCCACTGAAATATCTTTCATTCAGTCCAGATTGTCCTCGTGAATTATACATTATTTAAACCGCTGAAAATGAATTGGAGGGCCATTGTTTGGATGACGATATTGGCATAGGGATTCGTGTAAAATGAGCTCCAAATATGCGTCTTTATTTTCTGTTAAACCTCTTATCCGCTGAGGAAATTTCTTTTCTTGACGGAAAAAATATTCATTCTTCTACTTTCGCCCTCTTAATTATAATAAGTAACTCCCTTTCGACTCTCGTGTTATTAACATTAGAGCTGAACCCTCAACACATACGCTGTTGCGTTCCCAAAAGGTTTAGTCCCTTTCGTTTTTGACTCTCAGTAAACCCACTACATTCAGATATCACAAAGTGTCAGCGCAATTCTGAATAGAAATGAAATACGGAACCCATTTACTTAATGCCCTCAAGTTGGCGAACATTGTAAGAACCCCAAGTCCAACTTGACTTGTCTTACGATTGCGGAGACAATTCTCCATTTCTTGTTTAGAGAATTACTTTATTGCAGCTCTTTCCGGCCCTATATTAAAATTCCTTTGATTTATTGTTGATTATGACTTTGGTTCTAGTGTGATTACAGCATGTACTTTTCCTCCTTTATCACGCTTATACACCATTTCCACCCTACCAGTCTTGCAATTGATTTTTTCTTTAACCTGGATAATACGACAAAATTCCTGTTATATTTAGCACTTTGTGTCTCTTCAGCAGTGGCGTGCTTATTTATAATTTGTCACGTTTGTCGCCGAACACTTACTGCTTAAGCTCTTAATGAGATACACTTTTGTTCAATTTTGACATAATTTAAAAAAGTGAATTGAAGATAAATTTAAGGACACTCTTCAGATGTTCATTCTCCACAATTGACATATTATCTCACAAAGACGTCAATGCTCGAGCTTACCGATGCAAGCAAAAAATTTAACAAATGTGCAATTTGTGCTGTCGAGACCTTGTGCCACCGCACTCGTGCGCTGGGAATGTTTTGCTAGATTCATTATTTTCTGGTACTGGTTTCAGCAGGTGCAATAACCAAGTTTTTACTTTTCGTTTTCTGGGAGATACGCCACTGCGTGTAAATAATATAAGGTGGGTAAACTCGGAACCCAAGGACGGCAACAACGTGCACTCCACATTCGTTTCTCACGTTTGCAGTGTTCGTGTCGTTGATGGTTTCGTAGCTTGTGTCGTGGTCAGTGCAGTTTTTAATGTGTTTATGTTCAAAAAGGCGAGGAAATGAAGATAACCCAGTATACGTCCTTACTGATGCAGACAGCTGCTGGTTACAGGCGTTCTTTCTCGTCTTGCGAGTGAGTAAAAATGGGGTGGGGATGGTCTGTAAAGTCCGGAAGAACCCCTGTATTAAATTAAATAATTAACATTCAGTTGAGCATAGTTAATTTTAAGAGCACCCGGGGGCCTGGTCGTTCGATGATATCTCGAGTTTAGCGTTTCGCACTGCCGACTGGTCCTTATAAAGTTGGATGTTGAAGTCGCAGTGCAGTTAATAGCTCTCGGAAATATCGCTCCTAATCTGAGGATGTGGTTATTTTCAGTTTGTAAGTCAGTGGACTGTGTTTTAGATAAGAAAATTGTCGGAGCGGCGTTTTATTTATGATATTATAAAGCTGGGATTATAATTCATTTGCAGCGGTTCTGGAGGGTGGCTGGTAGAATGGACAGAGTTTAAAGGAGACATTAGATGAGTTTCACAGACGGATTCACTACGTCGGAATATACAATTAACACAAACGCTTGTCTAATTTGGTGTTTTCAAGAAAGCATTGCGAAAGTCCTGTGAAATGTGGCAGCAGGAGTATTTTTAAATACAAATATAGTGTCAGGAGTGGGTGACAAAAAACAAACAGTGTTCGTGGGTGTAAAACACGACCTTGGAGATATGGAAGGATTTCGTCTCTACACCTCCAGTTATCTGATTTACTGACTCATATCGGAGAGATTATGAGAAATCGACAAACTTAATTTAATTCAAACTGATATAGGAAACACCACCGATAGTCAATAGACACGTTCTATACAAAGGTTCGCGACTGCCGCACAGAGAGTGCCGACGCATTATTCTCGATAAGCAGTTGTTTATTTTCTCTGATTCATTATTTCTGTGAAGTTTACTATACTTGCTTATCATTATGTGTAGGAAAGAACTGATCGGCAGGTGACTATTTATCCGGAAGTTGCGTCCTGTAGGTCCAAAGACAGCAGATTCGTTACGGAGCTAATCAGATTATTTTGTGGAACTTTTGTATTAAGGCTTTTATTTACTGAGATAAATTTCTTCCGATGTTGAAGTGAGATAAAATTTTGTATGTTGGTTGTGAGATGCTGTAACCTCGTGTAAAGTGTCTCGATTTGATTTGCTTTGTGATACTACAGTGTCCTGTTGCTTTTAGGTATAGGTACCACATTTATTTTAAACGTTGTTGAGAGTATCCTTTTTCGCTTGGTGCGTAGTATTTATTGAGTAAAGAAATTATGATAAATATAAAATAACAATATGGTGGCGTAAAGAAATGTATTATGAAAATTCTATATAATTTCGACAAAAATCAATAATGTAAATTCATTGTTGTCGTCTGTTATTAATAAGTGGCAATACAATACTGCGGTATTGTCACTGTGGGACGCACACTACATTACCCTTGATAATACGTGATTTATAAAATACATTGCCTCCATAAAATTACTTTTCTCCCTAATACATACAGCGTGATGATAGTGTTTGAAACAAAATTATTAATTGCGTTATGTAATGTTTGTAACACGTTCGCTACCCCCATAAAAAAAAAAAAAACTTTTTTGACAGAATTATTATTTTGTCAATAATTGTTAATTTTTGTTTATAATGCTATGGCTGGTATGTCAGACGACAATGGTCTATAGTAATAATTTTGACCAATAGACCACATGTGTCCTATATGTGAGACATGAACCTGGATTCTAAGAAAATTTAAAAAGGAAAATTAATAAAGTCTATTCCGTACACATTTGCAACAAAAACAAAAATTAAATGCTATAAAATCTATACTGCGAACTATTTTTACTATATCATAAAGCATCAAAAAAACCTGCTGTTTTTTTCGCCTAATTTTATCATTTTATGATGGGTTTTGTAGAAAACATCTAGAAGATCCTACCTGACCTCGATGGCCAATGGTCGATGGTCCACTGTAAAATACATCTTCCGTCCTAAACCTATATAGCAAATTTTAAATTTTCTACCCAAATTTCTACCTAATTATACAGCTTTCTGTACCTATATTTTAAGCTTACTTCAGAAATAATTTTCCCGACAAACATTATTGAATTTTATTCACGAACAGCAGGGTTAAGGCACGCGAGTTTTTTACTACTGAAAGTTTAATTCTAATGCCCAAAAATGAAGCAACTTTGTCATTTTTTTTATAAATAAACAAATGCTGATATGGGGTTTGTAATACCCTCTTACCCTGAAATAAGATGTCCTTTATCGATTTTTCACAACCGCATATTCAAGTAATCAAAACTAAACCCGTGAAATTCAATAAAATGGTAGCATGTTTCGTGTGCATTTGGTATAGGCTCTATCCCTAGTAAATGACATCATTACCGTGAGATCATTTAAATTATAATTTAGTGTAGGCTGTGCAATTTAAATTAGGTTGGCACTACTAACTGTTGACAATTTCGTTTAATATTTGAATGCCAAAGTTGTCAAAGTGACTTTAGAGAATTTCCAAAGTGCTTTTTCACGGTTTCCAGGTGGTGCCACACCTGTGAAATAGTGTTTTCATCAAACACCTTTGACACTTTTGACATTCAAATATTAAACCAAATTGTCAACAGTAGTCCCAATCTAATTTAAATTTCACAGCCTACTCTAATTTATAATTCAAATGATCGCACGGTATTAAATGTGGGGCAAAGGCAAGAATGTCAAAAAGAACTGACTGTTTTTTCTGTGAACAAATTGTAATGGATTTTTTTTAGATTGCATTTTGGTACTTTAATCGTAAATGTGAATTTCAGAAGTAATTTTTTTATTTTATTTTAAAATTTATTTCTAATACTTTGATTTGTAGGTATGTAATGTATTTGGACGCATCGTTAATTTTGTCTTATCTGCACTTGTCTTCCACCTATTTCTTTCCTCATCACTGTAACCACAGGGTTCCTCTTTCTAACATATTTTATATTAAAGATAATATTTATATACGTACAGGGTGTTCCAACTAAAATTTGTACCCCCCAAAAATTCTAATTTCGAAAGACTCAGAAGAAAACGCTCAAACAGGTCACTTTTGTTATCAAGGGGGACCAAATTGTGCCAAAATTTCAAGTCTTAGATCTCGCCCCTTTAGCCAGGGGAGCCACCCACTTAAAAAATTTAAATGGCATGGGGGGTCGTGTGATACGCCATTTTAAAGCTTATTCAATCCTCTATCCAGACCTACTTTTATCGATTCCCTTCTACAAAAAAGCATAAAAATTTGTTATTTTCCAAATGTACATAAAATACTCTTGATTTGGAAAATAACAAATTTATGTTTTTTTTTTGCAGAAACAAATCGATAAAAGTAGGTCTAGATAGAGAATTGAATAGCTTTAAAAGGATATATCACACGACCCCCCATGCCATTTAAATTTTTTAAGGGGGTGGCTCCCCTTGTGCAAGGGGTGAGATGTAAGACTTGAAAGTTTGGTACAATTAAGCCCCCCTTGATAACAAAATTGACCAGTTCGAGCGTTTTCTTCTGAGCCTTTCGAAATTGGAATTTTGGGGGGGTACAAATTTTAGTTGGGACACCCGATATTTGTATTATTTGTATGTTTGTGTTATGTTTAAACTGAGAACCTTGAAAAATTGAAAAAAAAAAACTCAGGACCTGATAATCATTTATAATATAAGTAGTCCAAGTTATTGCAATTGCTTAAAATGCGACGAGTGCTTGCACGAACATGAGTGGAACCATCTTAGGAATTGTCGACTCAACTTTGACTACGAATCGTATTCGGAGGACTATCCAGTGAACCAAACCATTTTTGGCCTTAAAAATTATTGAAGATGGGGCAAAATGGAAACTTGATAACCTGGGCAACTAGGAAATCTGAGAACTTTCAACGGCACAACTGTACAATAAAATAGTTAGAGGCTCAGAAATTGACAAAGTTGAAAAATAGAGAACTTTAGAGTCAGGAGAAGCAGGAAAGTTGAAAACTGAGTCGGACAAACTGAGCAACTGAGAGTTTAGAAAAATTATTATCAACTTGAACTTGAACTTGAACTTGAGAAACTGGAAAATTGAGAGCCCGAAAGCCCGTGAGATTAGGAAGGTTCGAAGACCAAACGTAGTGAATATCTGCTGAAACTCCCCTGAGTAGGGACAGTTGTCGGTTTGTGTACGGGACACTGCCCAATAAATAAACACCTTTGCGCCATCTGTTTAAAAGGCAAAAAGACTTCACGATTCCTAGTATGTTAAGCTTTGTAAAAGGCTCCATTCTGTTATAGAACCTCTTTGCACAAAGGGTCGTTAGGCGTCCGGGCGCAGGTTTTTATAAACTTAATTGAAAAAAACTAGAAAGAAGTGACCCAGAATATTTCATTGCCTGATCGGTGGCTAACCGGATGTTAACGCCAAATTGACCTTGTAACATCCGTCTAATTTGAACTCCAAGATTCTTTGCCATCATTCATCAGGAGATTTCAAGGCCCTCTAGGATTGTCCAATTCCAAAATTTTTAGGACTTTCATTAATGTTCTAAGACTGTTCAGGGTAATTAAGGACTCTTTAGTATTGTTCAGGATTAAAACATTTTTAGGACTGTTCAGGATTTCTCAGCAGCAATCAGAGCATTAATTCTTGAAAATTTCTGAGACTGCATAATACCTCAGGTCAGGAGTCTCAGGGTCGACTTTTCCGGATTGTTCAGTAATCTTTAATTTATTTAAAGTAAATTTTTCAGTGTCAGTGTTATTTTTGGAATTCTTCAGTAGTAACCACGAGTCTTCCGAATTTTTTGAGGATTCTTCAGAAATCTTTGTAGCTTTTTACTAAGTAAGTATATCGTGTCTTAAGTTCTCCGATAGTTCTAAAATTCCTGAAGATTCTTAAGCTTACAGATTTCTCAAGTTGTCTTAAAGTTCTAGGTTACCCTAGTTACTCAAATTCCTACGCTCTTGAGGTTCTCATATTTCCTGAATTTGGCATTTCTTCTAGCTTGACTTGAGCTCGAATTGTTACTTTCTTCAAGTTCTCATATACCTCAAAATTAGGTTTTTCAAGCTCTATTTATAAAGTACACAACATCAAGTTCTCAGATTGTTTCGGATTCTCCAGAAATCTTCAGAACTCAGTGTTCTTCAGCATTCTCCAAGATAGTTTGAAATTTATTAGATGTTCGCAGAATTTTTCAGGATTTTGTACTGAAAACTTGAGAAATCGAGAACCCAGGACACCGAAAATCTGACAAACCAAGGACCTGAGAAACTGAAAACGCGAGAGACTGATATATATGTATTGTGAAACGGAAATAAATACCTACTGAAAATGTGCAACTTGGAATCCAATTTATTTTAGAACTCTTTTTTTTTAATTGACTAGAAGGAACTCCTCGTGATTCCGACATTCACAAGGTTCCTTGCTGGTTAGATGTTTCAATCGCACATTGTAGCCACTCCCCAAAGCCATGGGGTGAGTAACTACGCATACGGAGAATCATGTATTACTCGGCAATCCCAGCGTGGCATGTAGAGGGTTGATGTGCAGCCCCTGGTGCGGAGCTCAGGGTACTTTCACGGCAGCATAGCATTCTGTGTCTCTCTCTAACAGCGGCGACACTATTTCCTCTCTACGCAGTCAACTGCCAACCTACGATGGTTGACTAGTACCTTGAGCAAACGCAACGACTGTCTTCTGCATTCTGGCAGTATGAGCTTCTGCCAACTTTCGACAGGCGGGTATGATCTTGAGATTGGAGACAAACGAACCCTCCCATGCACCCAATTACCAGAACGATCAGCTTGTTTGCTGATATCTGTCTGACAGTGGAGAACGAATAGTTTCAGTAGATTCGGCACCTTTCATTCTTCACAACAGACTCAATATCGTTCGGTACATAAGGCAACAGTGGTGACTGGTCTATCGTATAGTGGTGCCTCCAATGAAAGTATAGTATTTTCAGTGCCGCATTGTGGCGATGTATATAGGCCGAAGGTGTATATACTGGACAAGCCGCAAGTATATGCATTGTTGTTTCTGGAGCCCTCTGGCAAGCTCGACAGCTTATGTGAAAATGGAATTGCCACACTTAATAAACAACCTGTGATACTGGAAACTCGAGAAACTGAGGAACTGAAGACCTCGGAAATTCAAATCAAGATATTATGATACTGAGAACCTGGCAAACACAAAACTGACAAAAAGTGAAAAAGCAAAAACCTGACAAACTAAAAACTTGAAAATTTGTCAAAACAGAAAAATTACGAGATTGAGATGAGACACTGAAAAACTGGGAAATTTGGGAGAAAGTGAGAATCTGCGAAATTTAGAACCTGAAAATCGAGCTGCCAAAACACGAGAACCTGAAAAGGTTCAACAGTTTGTCTTTAAAACTGAGAAAGCGAAACCCGCAGAAATTGGGTCTCTTGAAAAAGTGGAGCGCTAGAAAATTATGGAACAGAAAATACGAAAATTAACAACTGAGAACATGAACACATTTTACGCATATACAGGGTGTGACAGAAATAGGTATCAACATTAATCGATAATAGCACTCATCATTATCAATAAATTGACGACGTAAATAAACTAAAAATAGAAAATTCACCTACTAAACGTCTTTACTTCAACCTCCAATGCTATTATTAATGAATATTGTGGGGCCTAATAGCATGCGGATTTTCGTCTGCTCATACGTGCGCATTACTTAAGTTGAAAATACCTTCTCTGGTGAAACCCGACTCGTCAATGGTAGAGAGAAGTTCTGTTACCGGTAAAAATTTTGATACCTATTTCTGTTACACCCTGTATATATACGCATATTAACACTAGCTGCTCCTGTTTAACTTTAAAACCTGTCCAACTTTTTTCCTTTAAATTTTACAATGCAGATCACCTCCATCCTTTAAAAACCGACGTATACTTTACTTCTTCATGACAAATTAAAGTTGAAAAGTTAATGGAAGCGGTTTTGGCCCTTTGTATCCGATACGTACAAAAGTCGAAAGTAATAAATTCGATCTTTCCCTTATAGAATTCCCATCTCGTCCAATAAATGACAAAGAACAAATCGTCTATAAAAGTAGAATTTAATTTGAACTCTTGGCCAAGAATCCAATTAGAGATCCGAGTCCGTCAAATGCATTCCTCGTTAGTTAAAAAACTGCCCCGTTCAATTCAATAACGCACCCCTAGATAATATAGATTAGTCGTCCCTTTCACGTTCCTATTTGAGTGAGCGTACTACTCTGTCGGTCTCTTTTCATTTTTCCTCACTTGCTTTTTCTAGTTCCGCTGGGGGATAAATAGTAGGTTTCATGAAGGTCTAACTTATTGATTTTCACCTGTAAAACAAGAGATTAGTGTTTATTTAAGGGTTTCGAGTCGAGCAACAGATTACATTACCATATAAATTGGTCAGAGGAGGCATTACTGCCCTTTCCACAAAATTTGATGAAAAAGTATTTCCACCACATTACCGCTTATGCACGATTTAATTTATAGCTGAAAATTCAGATTGCTTCCTTCTGAAATCAGCTTTTTGGAAAGACCCTTCTCACGTCAAGTATATCGTTAAGATATAATGAACTGGAGACTACTTGTGCTCGGTTCATCTCGAATCATTCAAAAAAAGAAAAATACGACCTTCCACATCGTCGGATGGGAATCCTCTTCAATCTGTAGAAAAGTTTGCGCTTTAACGAGGCACAATAATCTGCCAAGTCAATTGAACCAACTATATCAATGATCGTCCAGTCTTTTCTCTGCTAACCCCAGCTTGTATTAATCAGAAACAAAAGATTTTCGGGGGCGCACCGGACACGTCCTCTTCATTAAGGGGTTGATGCTCAATTAGCCTTACACTGTCCAAAGTCCAGATAAACTACTTATGGTGTCAGCAGAAAGGAATGAACAGGATAAAGGCAAAGAAAAAGAAATCTAACGAACTTCGTTTTTAATTAGTTTTTCGACGCTTCGTTTGTTTGAAAAGGGTAGAGTTATGAGAGGTTTAGAGAGAAAGGTATGCTAAATAGCTCGGGAGTTCTAAGGGTCGTTTGTAATCCTTTTACCGCATGGAGATTTATTGTTATTGCATCTAAGCTTTTAAAGTATACACTGAATAGGTTTAAGATTTCCACGAATCTTCTGGTTTAATTTGGATAATTTGGCTTAACCTTTTGTGGGGAGCGATCAAAGGATACGCGCATTTTAAAAGACAGGAATTATCGTCGAGGTGAATGGCTTCAGCGGTTTGAATGGCTTCCTTAATTATTGCGATAACTGCGGATAAATATTACCGTGGAATGTGGCGATAAAGCTGTACTAAACATAAATTTAGTACAAATAGAAGCGTCGGTGGAGACAGCTGCAATAAAGATATAAGCTTTTAACGTGGATTATGATATCGTGCTTTTTGATCGTTTCTGTTATTTCTTTTTTTAACTCTGGGTAGAATCAATTTTTTGTATCGGTAACAGCAAAGGAAGTATAAGATTTTGATAGAATCAAAAATATCATTTGAAGCTTCGCTTGATAAAATTGAAAATTGTGTATTTAAATGCAGGCATTATTAATAATGTTACATAAAAGGACAGTTTAATTACTCAAATTCAACAACTTACTGGCTAGGAAAATATGTCAGGTAAGTGCTAAGTGTAACATTCTTGATTTGGAAAATAACAAATTCATGCTTTTTTTGTAGACACAAATCGATAAAAGTAGATCTGGATAGAGAATTGAATAAGCTTTAAAATGATGTATCACACGACCTCCCATGCCATTTAATTTTTTTAAGGGGGTGGCTCCCCTGGCTCAAGGGGTGAGATCTAAGACTTGAAAGTTTGGGACAATTAGGTCCCCCTTGATAACAAAATTGACCTGTTCGAGCGTTAGCTTCTGAGTCTTTCGAAATTGGAATTGTTGGGGTGTACAAATTTTAGTTGGGAGACCCGATATTATTATATGTTTATTTGGGATATTAAACACATTCAAAAAATACTTTATTAAAATCTGCTGTTTCTTTTTTTGGTGAATGGCAATTTTTGTTTAGTTTTTCGCGTCTTTACGTCTTAATCATGTGATCGATATTCACCTGTATGGAAAACCTTATTGTTGTCGTTATTTTATATTCCTAGAATGACAAGATTTAAATATTGCATGTCTACACGTATTTTTTTTTTCATTAAGTAGAAATATGATTAAATACCACTTATTTACATTTTTCTAGACACGAATTTTAGCGCTATTCCATAAAATATTTTCACGTTTTTCATAGTGCTCTATATCACTCTTATGAAAGAAAATATGGCCACTATAATAGACAATAAAGTCTAGAATAGTATATCGTTTTATTAAGAGCAAAAGTCAGACTTTTCGTGGCAAATACAGACGAGCCACGAAAAGTAACTTTTCTCCGAATAAAACTATTTATAATAAATAAATTATTATTTCTTCAAACTCCGAAAATCGCCCACGAAATACAAATCTGACAGTTTGCTGACCTCAATGTACATATGAATTTCTGTCTAAAAGTGAACATTTCACTAACTTTCCATTATCTTCTAAAATGTCATACACAAGTTTTACGAATTTCCCTTTTCTTCAAAATAATTTGCCAATAAATAAATAGTTCACGTTCTTTTTACTAGTTTTATGTTTTATTATCCCATATAATAAGTAGTGATAAAATCATGTCACAATTTACCTGGTGTATATTTTAATTATTGATGGAGAACAACGTTAGACGCGTGGTGAATCTGTTGATTAAAATACTGCTCTATATTGTGCAGTTAGAGTGCAGTTCAAAACATAACCAAACATTTGGCGATCCAGTTTAATTAGTTGTTGGAACAAAATCCGATCGGAGATATTGTTGATTAAATAAAACACCATTCCCTGTGAACTTTTTCCTCACAACAAGAACAACACAAACATGCGCCATTTCGAGATTTCAATGACAGTTCAAGACCAGTCCTCGCAGGGTTCGCTTACTGGGACATGAAATTAGGCCGTTAGACGACACATAATACAATTGCACCATAGATATTTAAAAAACTACAAAAAACCCGACTTTCTAAATACATTAAACTTTAAAACAATGGTATTTCCCATACATTAATACTGTCAACATTTGCTGCCGATGTTACAGGCCTCGAATTTTTCAAAGCACACGATTGGTCAATTGAGCGGCAGACAAAATCTTTGTCAGCCTAAAAAAGAGAGAGAAATGGCCATTTGTCATTACCTATTGACATATACAATGTCACGTTTTTCTGACGTTTGAAGAAAAATATATTTAGTGATAATGTTTAATGATTTCAGAAGTATATATTCGGTTGAATGGAAGAGAGCGTTTCTGAAAATGTTGCTCATATATTATTGAAATACAAGGGTTTATTTGTCCAATGTAATACATACTGCATGAAGTTGCAAAGAATCTGGGATATAACGATCTCTCGCATCTGACGATAAAATTTAAAATTCCAAAGTAAAGTTCTTATTAAATGCATGTAATTTTGTTCAGATATAACGACCATTGTAACGACCAGTGAAACGATTAAATTCGCTATAACGAAGTAGCGAGAGATTGTAATATTACCAAGCTTCATAAAACTTAAACTAAGCATGCTGCTAAAAATTTTATTCTAAACAGTGATAATTCTGATGATATTTCAGGAATTCTGAAAAGTCCTGAAAACTTCTAAGGAATTATGAAGAGTTAAAAAAATACAGAACAATTATGAAGTTTCCTGATAATTTTTGAGTTTTCAGCTTTATAACACTTTAACAAAAAGATTGTTTAAATCGAAATTCAAACAATTGAAGTATTTGAATAATATTAAGAGTCTTAAAAAGTCCTTTATGATTCCCGAATAGTCATAAAAGTATTAAAAAGTTTTAAATGGTCTTAAAAAAATCACGACATTTCCAAGTGTTCTCAAGAGTCTTAAGGAATCCTAAAAATTACTGATAAATCAAAGAGTAATTAACGCATACATAAACTCTTAGTTTAATAAAACTTTGTGACAAAAATCAGAAGGAGTTCTTATGGATCCAAAATACGGTTTACATCTGTTACAAATCAGAAAGCTAATCTCAGACTATTTTTTTACAATTTTGAAATCAAAGAACACTTTAATAATTATGTTAAATAAAACTCGAAGAAAATTCAAAAAGCTTTTTCTCTGGGAGCTTATTTAGTCATTTCTCTACTTTTTTATGAATCCAAACCTTTACGAGCTTTCTGTCAAAAAGCTCGGGCAGTAATTTTACAAAGCTCTAAAATGACATTTTCCTAAAATGTTTCGAAATTAAATATTGCTATAAAATCATGAAACTCAAAGAACTTTCACAAAGGTACTTTTTTCTACAGGCTCTAGGGGTCTTTTTTGTACATTTCAAAAATTCTTGAATCCAAATCTGCCGTAATTTTTAAATATCATCATTCCTTTACATCTGTTACAAACCATAAAGCTCTAGAATCAGAATTTTTTACAATTTTGAAATCAAAGCACACTGTAAAATGATAAAACCCAAAGAAATTTCAAAAAGCTTTTAGCAATTTCTGAATCCGAATCTTTACGAACTTTCTGTCGAAAGTTCGCATTGCAAAGCTCGGGCAGTAATTCTACAAGGCTCTAGAATGACATTTTATTAAAGTTTTTGGAAATTAAATCATGAAACAAAGAAATTTCAAAAAGGTACTTTTTGATAGAGGCTCTTCGGGGGCCTGTGAGTCTTTTTTGTACATTTCAAAAATTCTTTAATCCAAATCTGTTGTAATTTTAAAATATTATCATTCCTTTACATCTGTTACAAATCAGAAAGCTCTAGAATGTCGGAATATTTTTTACAATTTTGAAATCAAAGAAAACTGTAAGCTTTTTCTCTGGTAGCTTATTTAGAGCCATTTCTCTACGTTTTAGCAATTTCTTAATCCGAATCTTTACGAGCTTTCTGTCGAAAGTTAGCATTGCAAAGGTCGGGCAGCAATTCTACAACGCTCTTAATTAAATAATGCAATAACATAATGAAACAAAGAAATTTCAAAAAGGTCCTTTCTTATAGAGGCTCTTCGGAGTATTGTCAGTCCTTTTTGTACATTTCAAAAATTCTTCAATCCAAATCTGTTGTAATTTTAAAATATTATCATTCCTTTACATCTGTTACAAATCAGAAAGCTCTAGAATGTCGGAATATTTTCTACAATTTTGAAATCAAAGAAAACTTTAAGCTTTTTCTCTGGTAGCTTATTTAGAGTCATTTCTTTACATTTTAGGAATTTCTGAATCCAAATCTTTACAATTTTTCTGTCAAAAGTTAGCAGTACAAAGCTCGGGCAGTAATTTTACAAAGCTCTAGAGTAACATTTTCTTAAAAGTTTTGGAAATTAAATAATGCAATAACATCATGAAACAAAGAAATTTCAAAAAGGTCCTTTTTTATAGAGGCTCTTCGGGGTATTGCGAGTCTTTTTTGCACATTTCGAAAAAATTTTAATCCAAATCTGTTGAATTTTAAAATATCATCATTCCTTTACATCTGCTACAAATCAGAAAGCTTTAGAATGTCGGAATATTTTTTACAATTTTGAAATCGAAGCTCACTATAAAATGATAAAACTGAAAAAAAAATTCAAAAGGCTTTTTCTGCGGGAGCTTATTTAGAGTCATTTCTTTACATTTTAGGAATTTCTGAATCCGAATCTTTACGACGTTTCTGTCAAAAGTTAACATTGCAAAGCTCGGGCAGTAATTTTACAACGCTCTAGAATTACATTTTCCTAAAATTCTTGGAAATAAAACATCATGAAACAAAGAAATTTCAAAAAGGTCCTTTTTTATAGAGGCTCTTCGGGGTATTTGAGTCTTTTTTGTGCATTTCAAAAATTCTTTAATCTAAATCTGTTGTAATTTTAAAATATTATCATTCCTTTATATCTGTTACAAATCAGAAAGCTCTAGAATGTCGGAATATTTTCTACATTTTTGAAATCAAAGAAAACTGTAAGCTTTTTCTCTGGTAGCTTATTTAGAGCCATTTCTCTACGTTTTAGCAATTTCTGAATCCGAATCTTTACGAGCTTTCTGTCGACAGTTAGCATTGCAAAGCTCGGGCAGCAATGCTACAACGCTCTTAATTAAATAATGCAATAACATCATGCAACAAAGATATTTCAAAAAGGTACTTTTTTATAGAGGCTCTTCGGGGCATTATGAGTCTTTTTTGTACATTTCAAAAATTCTTTAATCCAAATCTGTCGTAATGTTAAAATATCCATTCCTTTACATCTGTTACAAATCAGAAAGCTCTAGAATCTCAGAATATTTTTTACAATTTTGAAATCGAAGCTCACTATAAGATGATAAAACTGAAAAAAATTTCAAAACGCTTTTTCTCCGGGAGCTTATTTAGAGTAATTTCTTTACATATTAGGAATTTTTGAATCCGTATCTTTACGAGTTTTCTGTCAAAAGTTAGCATTGCAAAGCTCGGGCAGTAATTTTACAAAGCTCTAGAATGACATTTTCTTAAAATTTTTCAAAATTAAATAATGCAATAAAATCATGATACAAAGAAAGTTCGAAAAGGTACTTTTTTTCTATAGGCTCTTCGGGGGATTGTGAGTCTTTTTTTTACATTTCGAAAATTCTTGATCATTCCACTTTCCCGGAGGCGTTGTGCGAGATGCGTAAAACTTTCTCCGTCCGGAATACGACGCGCCGGAAAACGTTCTTCATAGAGCCGTTTTACACTTGCAGCATTACCTCGAACTTCTCCGCAAAGCATAACCATATCGGTTTGTTCACTAAACGTAGAAGCTGCCATGATCTTGAAAAAAAATTCGATGACTGATAACCTGCTATCTTGAACAAAAATGGCAGTGTTAGCCTTACGATAATTGAATAAATCATTGCCATTGCTAGTGCTTCTCAAACAGTTTTGGCGAAATTTTAAGTATTAAGTATTACTCACACAGCTCAACTTAGGACGCTGAAATTTTTTGGGAAGAATCAGCACTTGCGGATCTACTACAGGTTTAAATATCTACTACACTTCGTGAGACACCCTGTATATTATCATAAAATTCTACTCAAAGTGGGCATTTTAACGGTAGGCCGATTAAGTAAAAAATAATAAATTTATAGGACCACGAACGAAAAGTACTCTAGAGTTACTGAATCTAATTATAAAAATTTTTAAGGAATCCTTAGCAAGCTTGAGGCAATCCGGACGAACTCTGTAGTATCCTAAAAAGTCTTGAAGAATTCTGAGAAATCATAAAGAGTTCTGAGGGTTTCTAAGTGTCGCTTCGAGTTCAGGGATTCTAAAGAATCTTAAATGTGAATAGTGCTGAGACATCCTGAGTTTCTCTAGAATTTTGAGGAATCGTGAAAACAAAGCACTAAACTCTCCTGATGGCCACAAAATACTTAGTTCTATTTTTTCCCCAATTCTTTTAAATGAATACCACAAGATTGATAATGACTTGAGATAACTGAATACACCGTCACTAAAATTATCGTTTTCATAAGATAAGGAAGAAAAGCAGAGCTACACACCGAGCCGTAGTGATCTTAATTTCTAATTTCCAATATAAATTGAATGCAACCAGTTGCTTTACTTTCGGTTATAGATTTCTGGATCAATTTTCCACTTTATGCATCGACATGCTTATCTTTATCCAGCCTTTTGGTAAATTGATCACTCGGGTAAAAATTCCGAAGCTGTGAGAGTTGACGTTAACTTAGTGCGACTTTGGTGTATCTAAACATTTTGCACGTGATTTATGTCGGCGAATTTTTCCTCTTGTACTTCATTGAATATTACAAATTCAATTCTATGGATGTTTTTAAGTTCACCACTTTCAATTTTCGTAACAGGTGGTTTTTGTGCGCAAATCGTCATATAAATCGCAATAAAAATAAATCATTTCCTTCTTAAAACACGAGTTTACATCTGTCAGGAGAGTTTGCTCATAATTTTACTCTGTAGGTAACTCCCGGGGGACATCGTCTGGCCTATCAAGACAAGATAAGGATGAAAGCATGATAAACTACCGGCATTTCTCAAACAGGAGACATGTTGATGTTTATTTGGGCTTTGATAACAACGGGGATCAATCTTGTTCGATGTTTTCCGTTTTTGCTGACGTAATTGAAGTTTAGGCATTGTGCACTTCGAAATCATTAAATCTGCTACCTGATAAGAATGATAAGAAATATTACATACAATGTAAAGTAACACAGTGGACATTTGTAGAATATGTGGCCACGAGTTTGAACAAGGTTACAAACATAATTATATGACATGAATATCTATTTACTATTCCTGTGAGCTTTCATCATTCTAATAGTTTTCTTCAAGCCTAAACATTTTCGTTTTCGCTTGCTACCCTTTGCGTATTGTGACCTCCCGACGCTGACGTGGAAAGGTTGAGGGCTGAAAGAAAAATCCGCTTTAATTAAATCGTGTGTCGAGTTGATTACCTGAAATTCCCTCGACTCTGCGAATTTGTCAAAGTAATCTAAATTTCCAGCCACGTAAATAGAAGTGCATAACTGCGCCTGTTCTCGCTGCCAGGTTTGATGAAGTTATAAAACTTAGCTAAACAGTAAAGCCATTTTTTATTGTAGGTGCGTGGCGGAAACGAGGGTTCAAAACAGAAAACTCTCCTGACAAGAACTAATACCGCTTTGACAATTCTGAAGCGAGGCGGGCTTGAAAAATATGTTAAATAACGTGAGGGTGCACGAATAAAATTACGAATATCCCTTCAACTCCCATTATGGGCAACTTTATTGTTCTGCGTAATTGTTTTAATTATTAAAAGGATTAAAGTGGACGCGGATCCTGTTGCTGCACACCAACTAGCTGTGTAAATAATTGTACAAATAACAGTTGAGGTAAAGCAGACCGGAGAAAGTTAGTACTGTAATTTCCGTGTGGGCGAACTTGCTAATAATGCGTTTTATGGGAATTATTCTGGCAATTTGTACGTTGCGGGCACCAAGCTTAATGATGCAAAATTGGTACCACAAGAAAAGCAACGATGGCGCAATTAAAAGTTTTGGTCGTCTATTTCTCTAAACAGTAATTGTTCCGATGATTGCGTCTTAAATCACACGAAATACGTTACGTGAACGTTGGTTGAGCAGAACATTGAAGAAATATTACTGTGCATAGGAGCAAATCAATACAACTTAGACTTATAGACACTTAAAATGTTATTATTTTATCGACGTATTTATTTTCTATAAAGTAGCCAATTGTGATAGATAGATCTCAACTATCGAATCAATTACAACCACCAATTACCGATTTACATATTTGATAAAATTCTATGCAAACCGGAATAGCTTTAGAGCAGAAATCACTTGCATGCTTTTAAATGCAATCACTCCATACCCTCTCGTGAAATAAAAGAAAATTAGAGTGGAAATATGCATTACACGCAGAGTACATCTGTTCCAAAAAGTGGCCAATTACGGGCCAACGCGACATTTACAAAGCCCTGAATCATACAAAGGGGCATTATGACATAATTAGATTCGTAAAACCAGTAAAATTAGTCATGCCGGTGCAACAAAATCCTCGAGACAAATAACAGCCAACACCGGAATTAAAGAAATTGGCCTGGATAAACAGGAAGCTTTCAGTTTCAACCGCTGCATTCGTCATTTCGTTAAACCAAATTTAATTTTCGAAGCGTAAATTAGAAACGTGGTTACTTTTGCTTTTTTGCCTGTGGTCGTGTTATACGTGCTTTGTGTTTGGTATAACGAAGATACAACGGAAAATGAAAATATCTGGGAACAAAACAGCTTGCATGAAAAACGTTTGCTTTGGTTCTCTCAAAGAGCATTGTCGGATTTAGCTCCGGGTGTTTAAACCGCCACCCTTTCGCGGTTAAACCGCAGAATTTGAGGCTGTGAGCAATCTACTTGAGACTTCTTGGCAGCCCTTCAACTATGAATATTTACATGAAGCTAGAACAAATACGAGCATTATAGTGACGCCATGCTTGCTGGGAGCATAATGAAAAACATTGGTGTTACATAATATATATAATTAAAGTTCTGCTTGTGGAGTATGTTTTCACAAAAGCCTTCACCAAGGTATTCCAATTTGTAATTTGAGCAAGGGAGATAAAATGCTTTAAAAATTATTATGTTATCCCCCTCGATTAAATAAATTTTTAACTGTAAAACTTGGGCAAAAAGTACTGCAAATTCGATCTAATTGAATTAGGTTTTATGAGTGAAAAGCGGTTTTATTTTTAAGGACAATAGGGCTTCTACGTACCCCTAAATTTAGGTGTAATTAAAAAGCACGAAGCGTCGACGAGCAAACCCTCATTTGAAACATACCTCTATTTTTTATTGGGGGTGATATTATTCTCGCTTAATTTCTTTTTATTATACAATTTATTTCCCAAAAGACCCGTATAAAATTTACATCTTTTTATTGTGTTATTTATAAAATTGTAAAACAAAAAAAATTTTCATTTTAATACCTCATTTTCAAAATTATATAAAATACCTGATTTACTAAAAAGGTTTTATAAATATACAGCGTGAGTCAAGAGTGCGTGGACGGAAGATGATGGATTTATTAATACAAATTTAAAAAAAAATGTTTTGATGTCATCATATTATATTACCATCAAAGCTGCACCGGCTAAAATTATTTTCAGCTATATTTGGCGTTTCACTATTACAGGGTCGTAGTCAACTTAATTTTTTAAATGGAACCATATAATTATATTTTTTTCATTTGCTGGTTTGCTGTTCTAAATTTGGAATACAAGGTTACCAAGTTATTATTTTTTTTGTGAAAAATAAAAAAGTCATGTAATCAACAAAGTTTTGGATGTCCAAATTAGTTGATACTTGTACAAAATTATCCAATTGTATTAGCAGTGTCCGAAAGACCCAAGCTTTGTTTATCGATATGCCAAATTTCAATCTTAAATATATAATAATAATGCTGATACAGAATTTTAAATTATCACATCACAGACTTTTCGCAACCTTGACAACCTTGTATTCCAAATTTAGTAAAAAGATATGCAGTTGCAGCATTTAGAACAGCAAATCAGAAAATGAGAAAAATATATATAGGGTTCCATTAAAAAAAAAAAAATAAGTTGAGTACGGCTCTGGACTAGTGAAACACCAAATATAGCTCAAAATAATTTTAGTCGTGGCAGGTTTTTATGGCAATATAATTATGATGACATCAGAACTTTTTTTTTTTAATTTTCATTAGTAAAGCCACCATCTTCTGTCCTTACAATACTGATTCACCCTGTATAACGTATATAACGCAAAAGCACACGTAATAGTAGATTATACATAAAGGGAGAGAAATGCAGAATTTTTATGAGATTCAATTTGTAGCCAGAGGACGAAGCCCGAGGGAAAAATAGCATTCTCTCCTGAGGTGTATACTATTTTTTACACAAGCGAAACCAAAAAACCTGACAATTCAAGAGAAGAATAAATCTTTTTGGTCAACCTGCACGTAAAATATTAGTAGGCCTTTCCTCCTTATGGAGATAGTATGTCACATTTTCTCTCTAGGGGGTTTATATCGGGTGTCCCACCTAAAATTTGTACCCCCCAACAATTCCAATTTCGAAAGACTCAGAAGAAAATGCTCGAACAGGTCAATTTTGTTATCAAGGGGGACCTAATTGTACCAAACCAAAGTCTTAGATCTTACCCCTTGAGCCAGGGGAGCCACCCCCTTAAAAAATTTAAATGGCATGGGGGGTCGTGTGATACATCATTTTAAAGCTTATTCAATTCTCTATCCAGATCTATTTTTATCGATTTGTTTCTACAAAAAAGCTTGAATTTGTTATTTTCCAAATCAAGAGTATTTTATGTAGATTTGGAAAATAACAAATTCTTATGCTTCGATTTCGATTAATTTTATACACAATGATACAATCAATTATTGAAATGCAAAACTTCAAGGTTCAATGCAATTCCAAATTAATTAAAAGGGCTTGAATTTTTTTATCGCCAAACCTTCAAACTGATTTATTTATGTGTTATATGCAGTGCAATTATTCTAAAAAAAATATTCCAAGTTGGAGTAGTTAAATACCCGTTTTACCCTTATATTATTACAGATGAGTCGTTTAGAATCAAAACCCGCAAAAACCATGTGTATTCTGAGCTTAAATTGCCATTTTATTCTGAATTGTAAAGGATATCGACTCACTAAATCATTTAGCACTAAACTATGATAAAATCCACTTACATGTGGTTTGAAAATGACGTCGAATATTTTCAAATTCAGTTAAATCCCCTTTTAGTCCGAAAGCTGACGTATAGATTTGCAATGGATAAGATACAAGAAAAATTTTGAATGTGTCAGAGAGAATAAACATTGACATAACAAGAACCACTATTCATTTATCTATATTTTGGCCGACCTCTGACGTAACTTTCCGTTGAAGTTTTAAGCATGAAGTAAATTATTACTAAGGTGCTACACAGTCGCAACCCCTGTTTAAACGATATTATAAGTTTTCTTAAACAGGGGTGCCACGTGGTTGCGGCTGAGTTGGTTGCAGCACTTTGGCATTATTTTATTTTAAATTTGTGTAACAGCTATATTTCCGAACCAATAAAAATAATTTTCGATCCAAATAATATAAAGTCAACTTTAGAAAGTCCAAAATGTTAAAACTTCAAAAAATCTTAATTTAAATTCATTACACTTATTACATATATTTACTTGTAATTTCAGATATTCTCTAATCTCTGCGAAAGTATCCGAGTTGAAATCATAGATCAAAATGCAAAATCATAGATTTATACAACTTTTACTATGGATGACATCAAAGAAATTCACTTTCAGTTTTATTCTATTAAGAATAAAGTGCCTCAAGATAATATTAATCGTAATTATTAATAACACTTAACTCATAATATAAATTGATTAACATAGAGAGCAAATCAATTTTCATTGACAGTGTCGCGTGATGAACTAGGTTATGTCAGGACTTGGATGTAAATAGACTTTTGAAGATCCCTTTGCCACCTTTGTGCAAAAATCCGATTGAACACCAGCTATATTCAAAAAGTTTTGGAGACTTGTTCATGACAAATTTCGTACGTTTCAGTTTTTGTAACAGATGATTTCTACCCGTCGCAATTATGACAAGAACGTTTATTTTTTTGTTTTCATTTTAATACGGTCTAAGGGACTTTTTACGAGCAAAAGGGAATTTAACCCGCGTTAATAAACTGACAGTTTGCAACTCTGTTGTGCGGGGTTTTCACGCCTGCCTTGGAATAATTTTCGTCTAAATCAGTCGACCAGTGATGCAAGAAAGTACACCGGGTCACATAACCCAATGCTGCGGAAATTGATGCGGGTGTCCGGAAATGACATCTGCGAGAGAACAGCAGCTGATTTGAATGCGTTCTGCCACAATGAGTCCGCTACAATGGCCCTTAATTCCGTCGATTGCCGATTTTCAACTGTTGAAACCCAATTAGAGGCCATTGTCGTCGAGGGGGCCCTGAAATTGCAGGCGCAGTGGGTGGGTAAAGAGCCTGAGGTGCAAGAACTTTTAATGGGAAAGGAGACATATTTCATTACGTAATAAATCTAACAATGTGTAGACTCGCGAACTTGTGGTCGCCTTTATGGGCCAATTTCTCTTTGTTTGCGATTTTTTGTTTTTTAGAAGAAGTAAAATAACTATACAAAAAATCAACGCCAAGAACTTGTAAAACGATTTTGATAGACTTATGCAGAAGCTTTATCTCAGACCCTTTGAATACAAGTATAGTCATTTTCGTTACTAGATTAACTTTCTGTTGTATGAATATACGGATGCCAAATATAGCTCTGGTTCTATAGTGTGCCTGTATGTATTCTGTTTTGCAGATTCTGAGAGATGTTTATGAAGAGCTTTTTCATATTATGTTTTTCAATCTTGTATTATACCTAACGCTTGCGTACTGTCGAATAAGAATTCTGAATTTCCTCCCCTCTGGCACTGTACTACGACGTCGCCAAAACTCTAATTGATGGTCAAAACTGGGATTTTGAAAAACTAAGGAATTTTAATAAACTTGTTACTGATAATTTTAAAAGTATAAGTGTTCAAGGATTTTTCTTTACTTTTAAATTTTCGTTTGAATGATCATAGTAAAACAATAAATTGTTGTGTGCCTCACCTTTATAAGCACACGCTTGATTTACCATCTATCATCTGAACCGCGTAGGCAGACAACCCAGTATACCATGGTCCTAGGTAATAATCGTCGTAATAGGGGGCGTAAATGTGGGGGCCCCTTGGGACAGGGGGCGTAGCTTCGTAGCTGCGTGACCTAGTGTTTCACTTTGATTTCCGTTTCAGTTTTTCTGACTCACTGCCTCGATAAAGAAGTTTCACTTCAAAACTCCCCTAATAATTCGTTATAGGTTGACAACGAAACAGAAATAAGGAAAGTGCTGACTGTAAAAACAATATTTGACATGGTCTCTGATTAAAATCATGGCTTGGAACAAATTACAAGTGTAGTAAATGTTTTATTTGGATTAAGTAAATAAACAAGGTTGTTCATTTGCAAAGCTCACTCTGCACGCCTTTCTCTCTGAATTTCTTTAAGGAAGAAATAAATTACGCACCGGATCTGATTTTTTCGTTACTTCATTGCGAGATCATTTGCTCTGTTAGCACCCCGTCTATCTCAAGTAAGACCATTTAGTCTTTAATTAGTGCCCCGTTGCATTATCCGAGGAAATGTTTTTAGGCTGTCCCTCGCCCATGACTACATTACAAGGGTGATGTAAATTAATTAAAGGAGTAATTGATTAATTAAACAGCTCCTGTAAACATCCTTTATTAATATGAACATGATATATTCCGCAGACACCCCTTGCTTTATTACATCACAGGGTGTCCTCATCCTGGCTGATCACTTTTATCCCTGCACTTCTTGGAATAATTTTACTAAAAAATCGAACTCGTCGCGATAATCCTCGGCACATAAAAGTGTCGACCCCTCCATCAATTTTAATCCGTGTCCAGACTACCTAGCACGTTATAAATTATTTTTGAATCCTCTCTGGATACCGTCACTCCATGAATAAATATAGGAAATAGAAAAGATATTTGAATAGTGGCAACTGAATCGAGCTGGGTACAAAAATCGATGAGTTATTGTCGAACGAACAAGTGAGTGTGTCCCCACATGGTACGCCATTATCTGATAGGCACCAGGTCAAAGCACCGACGGCTTTATCATAAAGCGTCACAGTAAAAAATGATTTTGCTTTTAAAAGATATTATTATGCAAAAGAGTGCGAATCAAAGGAAACGGAGGGGCGTCCCTTGCGGAATAAGTCACCTACTTACCTGTGTTTCAGTGATTCGAGGCTACAACCCGCTATACTTTTCGTAAACAGAATAAGTTGGCTTTGAATAGCAAACATGTTTTGTTCAAATGAGTCATTAGTCTGCGGCTACTAGATGTGGCAGTGCAATTTTTTTCGTTGGTTTACTATTTATTAGATTTAGTAAGTTCTAGACATCTGCGGAACAGGCGGATTTTGAACTTCAAAACAAAATTTAATACTCATGTAGGTAATCTTAACATACAGAGAGAAGTAGGGTTGCGTGATTTCTTCGGGAAAATCGGGAAAAGTTTTAATTGTTATGGTAACTCAAATTAGTAATGAGGTCCATTACTCAACTCAAATTGCGTCATATGAGTGGGATAATGACATCATTATGCAGCAGTTGTATATGTTATAATATAATTATGGCGTATAACTTACTCCTTACTTACTAAGCGTTTATTCTGTTTTTCGGACCTACCTGGTAGTTCAATTTTTACATTACATTTTTCTATGAATACCACTTTTACAATGTGTTCTTTGTTTCAGGTAAGTGGGCAAAAACTACTTCCGACGTTGTGACACTCCCACTCGCAGTAAGTGACTAAATTATGTAAGAGTAAGTCTCTAGAACACGGCTGGAGTATCTTTGTCATGTCTCGTATCTAGCTGCAACCAATTTAAACTTTTCGTTGCCAAGATGCTGCAGTTGCCAAATAGCCTTCGTAAATTTTAATACACATGCTCTAGAACTAGATGAAATGAAACGTGTTTTGATAGGTCCGTATTTGTATTTCGAGAGAACCCTTTCGGGCGATCGATGAAGGCGGGTGGGTGTCTGTCCGTCGTGTTTAATTAAGCACGAGATCAGTTTTGTAAATGTAAATAAGAAATCTCAATTGGATGCTGTATATAAATTCGGGATTCCGTTGAAAAACTCTCCAGATTTGAGATAATTAATTTTCGTGACGGCAGCCTGTGAAATGGAATCGTTTTCGAATAAATTAAACTTAAATAAATTAAACACGAAAGTGTGAATAAGTGAATCCTAAAAATGATATCCCGGCTAATTAATGGACGCAATGGGATGGGAATGTAAAATTGTTGCGTGTTGGATACTTCCTTGAATAATTAGTTTACACTCGCATCCTTTTGATCGTGAATTTAATTCCGAACACTCAGTGATATCTTTGATGCTTGGTTAACAATAACTGCTAGGGGTGGTATGGGATCTGATACGAGACCCTAAGGGATTGATGGGAAATCAATCAGGGTATCAATTAGTACAGACATGTTTGAAATTCACCCCAAAAATTTAATTATAATACGGCGTTAGTGTGCCTTCATTTCAAAGAAGAATGAAAATAATCTATATTAGGCAGTCTCAGTTTCATTTATGGATACGCGAGTAGGTCTATATAATCAGTTTTAAATCAGTGCTTATGCAAACGACACGTCAATTAACTGTTCTCCACCCTTTCTTGCGTGTTTATAACTTTACTAGAAGTTGTTTAATGTCTTTTACTGCTTCATTTGCTTTAACAAATGAAGTTGTATGAATGATGAAGTCTTCCTGCAGTTGACCTGTCTGTTGTAAAACTGGATCTAAGTTTAAAGATATAAAACTGTTGCCGCGTTTTGCTCCATTTAAGGCGCTTCTCTCACCCCATGTTTGCAATGTACATTTATAAAAATCGCTGTATTGTTAATTACTGACCAATAATCTTCAAATTTTGAATAGTTGTAGAAAAAGGATTAACTTTTGTCACCATTTTATTGACACTTACGAATTTAAAATCTACCAAGAAACATGCGTATCACCTTGCCTATAGTTTTTTCTTATTGTTTGCAAATACAACTATGTAATAATGTTTTAAATAAAACCCTGTTCTGTTGATTTCTACGTCAAGAAAGTAGCTCTACCTATACAGCCATGCTACAAATTCGCCGTGTACAGTCCGAGTAAAATTTTAGATCTATACCTAAACAAAATTATGCGGGACGGAGAGGCCCTGTTATCTTAGAACTTCGCGGCCGTAAAAGTTAGCTTTTTTGGACGCATCTGCTGTTTGTGGCCGAGGCGTGAGTCGAGGTGCACACGACGTTTTTTAGGCGATCATCACAATAGTACAATGTACATAAAATGCTCAAAACTAGAAATGAGCATTGAAAATGTCCCAAACCCGAAATATTCATTCCTACCTACTATTACGCTTTCAATTACACCTATTTATTTAACAGATTGGTTGGTATCTTACTTGATTCGTTGATTGATATTTTTATAAAATTTTGCAATGTGAGGAGTCTATTCTTTTCTATTTAATTAACATAGATAATTACAAATTAGAAGAATGTTCTTAAATCCAAGTTAAGTAAATTTAAATTAAAAAAATTAAATATATCTAAGTCGAACTCCACAAACTTTAATCAGTGTAAAATTACAAATGGAACATGTTTCAGCAGAACACTTCTGCCATCATCAGCCCTTAAAGAATAATTAATTTTTTATATTCTACGTAACTACGTAACTACTGTAGTAAATTGAGAGGCTATTTTTGTCAAGGAAGCAAGGAAGGCGAAATCAACACAGTTCCAGACATGATCGAGTCTGGCCTTTTTGACGACATTGAGTATATAGTGCATAGTATAGTTTTGAATATGAAAAATAATGCAGCAGAAACTTATAATTCTATAGTCTGTAAATTTATAGGGGACAATTTCATATAATAAAAAGGAAGAATATTTTGTACTATTGCACAGGAAAATTTTGTATTCCAGGAAAATTCGCTAAAAACTATATCGCGGGACTGAAAAGAAAACGCCAGTATTATAAAACTCGCAGAGTTATTTCTACGAATTAAAAAAAGAGAGACTGCTGCTCCACCCGATGAAAATTACGGTCTGACAGAAATTCATTTAGATAAAAACGAATTTATTAGGAATACGTCAAAGCTAGCTCGAAATATTTTCTGCGCAACTATAATGTGGGGAGGAGAAGATGAAGCAAAAACACTTTGAAAAAGACTATGGGGTACTTGTGCGTGAGTGCGGATTGTTTATTGACAAGGAAAATTGTTTTCTCGGTGAATTATTGATCAAGTTCATATTGTGGAAATAAAATGCCCTTGGTCCATTCGAGATTAACTCCCCAACAAGCGGTCAATGAAGGAAAAATTAATTACTTAAAATTAGACCGTTAAACTAAAGCAAAAAGATAATTATTATTACTTTCAGGTTGAGGGGCAATTGGCAATTACTGGTGCTAACAATTATTGCTACTTTGTTGTATGGATTGTATCTATTGGAATTGTTGTCGACAAGCACAAACAATTTATTCCATAGCAATTTTATTTTGTATGTTCTTTTGCAGATTGAAAAAGATAATTATGTCCTTTTGGGACAACATTGTGCCAAAATTTAAAAAATTTATATTTAAATGTAATGGCCCGTGAAATACTAAAAAATAATTGAACTGTTTCTCCCATTACGATGTCACGTTCTCATTCGACTGTTTCATCAGAAGCAAAGTACGACCAGACTGAATGGTTGAATTTAGAATATCGTATTTGTATTGTGCTAGCATTTGGGTCGTTAGACAGGTAGAGGTTTATGACCCTTTGGCTGTGCTTTGGGTTTCACATCTGGCCGCTGCAAATATTTCTGAACAGAAAGCATTGTTTCACAGAATGTACTTTTTTTGTGTCTTGCGTGGATTTTTGTTTACGTTCTAAATTGGATTGAAGATGGAATTCAGGGACATGTGGCAAACCTACTTGTTCAGTTTTTTTTTTTATATTTTCATCTTCTAATGATCAAAATAGTTCCTTAACTAACTAAATCTAAGAAACATATTTATAGACGGGTAGCAGACAAATAAATAAATATGAAAAATAAACACAAAACTATGGCAGAGTGGCCAGACCATATAAAAATACAAGGTGACATTGACCCTGATAGGTGTAGCAAACAGAAATTATTTTTGAAAATTTACAAGTGGTTGATGAAATAAAAATTATGGCTGAAATTGCCGCTCGCTAGTGGCCCAAGTCCCTGAGGCGATTCAAAAGTGACCAAAAGAAATTAAAAAAAAAAAACTAGCAACAAGCAAATAACAAGCAAAAGGATACCTGTGTGTCGTGCATTGACATCAGTTTTTCCGTATTTGTTTTCCGAATCGCACGTGAACTGTGTTCTAACTTTGCATACAGAATTCCTTAACGAACGCGGAATTTACGGATATTGTTATGAAGGTACCGTAAACGTAAAAGGTTGTACACGAAGGGCTCGAATTTTGTATCGGAAGGGGTTCGAATCGTACATAATGTTGGTGTTTCACAATTTATTGTGTGGCGTACTTTTGGGGAAAAAGGACATCCACACCACGTACAGTTCAATTCTTCCACCCTCAGTACCTACTGTACCGACAACAATTTTGCAAGTGAATTATTGCCAGATATATACGATAGATGAAGCCGAACTAACCCGAAATTTCGCTATTTAATAACCGGATTTAAATCCCTGTGACTTCCACAAATTCTCATGACTTTTCAGGACTTTTGAACCCTCTGAACTAGTGGTCGCCCAGTGGTCGAAATTCGACCGTAATTATTTAAATTTTTAAGTTTTGACGTTATTGAGGCCATTTTCTCAAATAGTACACATTTATAATAATAATAATCAATACATATACTTTTTTTTTGAATTGGAACATGAAAAAGGAACATTTGAAATCACACAAAATTCACAGCTCGAAACTCATTCATATTATATTATACAGATTTTAGCTTCCTGCGCTCCTTCTCCATATAAACTTTAACTATGCCAAATTTCACTCCTCCGTGCGCGCAATATGGTTAAAAAGGGGTACAAAAGTTTCTCTTCACCTATACAAAGTATGGAATAAAAGTCATTATATTTTTATTCTTATGTGTTAACAATTTCCCTCGGACAGGTCAATTTTTATTTGTAAATCTCTATCTTTTGACATAAGTAACTTAACGTACCGGACGGTGGCGGCGTATTATCATTACTATTCTTAAAGGGGGCGCGGTTCTTCCCCGCTGCACTGAAGCTTAAGCTTGTTGTGCCCCACTTAGTTGCGTTACTCCATAGGGCCTGTGCTGTTAATGAATTTCAGCACAAGCTCTATAGGTATATGTTTTATGTCGTAGGGTTCAGCATACGAAGTGTCGAAGTCTCCCCGCTTCAAGTGCTGGACACTCGCATAGTATGTAGTGGAATTCCTCCTCCCTAGACATCCTGCAATCAGGGAGCCTGCCATGAACCTCCGCGACTGCATCTGTTCAGGAACGGCAGTCAAATGGGCGTGGTGTTAACTGTTGATATTATAGCCCTGAATCACCCTTTTTGCGGTCTCGTGTGCGATCCCACAATTGGGCTGTGGGTTTTCGTTTTCCCACAATTGGGCTGTCTTTCGTTTCCTTCTCCTTCAAATCCCTAATGTCTAGACACCCACCCCAAAGTCACTCCATTATGTTCTGCCAGTTTCACCAGCTATTCGAGACTTCCTTTCACCACTCTGGAGCCTACTTCGACACTTACCAGAGCTGCCTGGCTGGCGGTCATAATGTGTATCCGCCTATTTGCACAGCCGCTCCTCACTATTTCCCCGACAAATGTCAATTGCAGTAATTTCTGCCTATAACAAGATTGCCCAGGAACCCAGGTTAATGCTCATGTCATCTCCTGGTGCTTCGTCACTCCTGTCCAGTGCTCTTTGTTGTCTTAGTCCCATCCGTGTACCAGATGGATCCATTGTTACTCCTCAGTTTCCGAGTATCGACCCTTTCCTCCTTTCCCGGTATGTTTACATCGAAGGGTTTACCAAAATGATATTCGGTGTATTTTTTCAAACATCTCGGTATGGTGTCCCCTTCTGACGTGGTCTTACCATATCCGGCAATTACAAGCTTGTGTGCTGCCTTCATTGCCTCCGATTTCACCACCAAATATAGCGGAGGCAGATTCAAGAGCACTTCCACTTCCACCGCGTTATGCCACCAAACTAACGAAGAGTATGTTACCACATGTTAACGTGGGAATTATGACCTTAGTGTAGACCCGGTGAACCATTCCCACTTCTTTCCCACCATGCCCCATGGGCATGATTTATTCTAGATGGGGTTTAAATCTAGTTTAGTCTCAAGTACTTGACTTTTTTCCCTATCCGCAGTTCTTTTCTGCACAATCGTTTGATTACCAGAGAAAGAAACAAAGTTTTATTATTGTGACCTTCGGGCGTCAACCACGACCTTGGTGCTTTTAAACCGATCCCTAACATTACTTTATTCCCAGAACTTGCTTTCAATTTTGCTGTTTAGTTTTCTTCTTCGTTTTCAGGGAGATATACATCTATTACATTGTTTCGTGAGGAAGAATTTTTTGGTGATGACCCCCTTCTCCCAGTGACTCTTATGCATTGAAATCGGTTGCATTGATTTCACCAATTGTAATAAAAACCAACAAACATCAAAGATTACTGGTCTCGCATTATTACCGCCTTCCGTGGCTGTATTTAAAGATGACGGGTTACATTGAGCATCGGGCGCTCGGAGTACTATTTTATTACAATAATATAAACATTAATTTAATGTATAGTAGAAACTCGATTATCCGGAATAATGGGGGGCAAACCCATTCCGGTTAGTCGAAATTCCGGATAATTCGAAGGGTTTCAAAAAATATCTGTATCTTGTCTGAATTCTCCTTTATAATCGCTTTACAGCTTTCAATTTGTTCTCTAAGGAAATTACTGTTTTCTTACGTTTTCTCTTCTCCTGTGCAATGTTCATTGCGATCTAGTTATGTATTTTGTACTCAAAGTATGATATATATGCACTTGATGTACACAACAGAAATCCAATATCCGAACCGACAAATTTTATTTTAATATTGCGGGGAATCATATTTCCGTCTCAACTGGCATGTTCCGGATAAAACGGAGGGCAAAAACCAACAGTTCCGGATAAAACGGCAAAATTAGAAAACGCGTTTGTTCCGGATAAAACGGAGTTCCGGATAAGCGCGTTCCGGATAATCGAGTTTCTACTGTATTTGTAACACATATTAAATATAAATTTTAGCTTTGTGCACTTCTTCTCCATATAAACTTTAACTATGTCAAATCTCACAGTCCTCCGTGTCCGCAATAGGCTTCAAGAGGAGTGCAAAGTTTTCTCTTCACGTATTAATATATAGATTAGACCAGTGAAACAAGCCAAGGTGACTAACGGGAGGACGTTCAGTCGTAAGGGCGGAGGGTAGATCTTCCGGGGCACAACGGCTCTCTCAGGTGAAAAAGACGAAATAGCCGGAAAAGAAGTTGGACTGAGAAATTATAAAAGAAAGGAAGATTCTCGAATGCGCTAGCCAATACTGTGCCGAAGGTTACAGCAGGAGTAAAAAAAGGGGTTCTTATTATGTAACGCACATCCACGTACTTCTAGTTGCGGATCCAAATCGTAACGAAGGACTTTTGAATTTCGAGTTAAATACACCACCAATGTGGTATAATGGAGTATTTCTCTCACAAGTGATATAATGATAAAAAGGGGTGAATTACTATGGTTTTTAACTTTTACAAGAAATTACACGTCGCGGGCATAAAACGTCGTATCTTACACGTGACCGAAATTACATTGTAAACTCGTGAGATGTGTATCACTCGCTGACAATGATGCATTTCTGTCACTTGTAATATAATCTACTATTATCTGCAACTGATTAATAATTGACGTATTATACTTATAACTATAAATACTTAACGTAACTATAAACACAGACAGCCAGGCTCGGTTTTTAAGAATTATTATTAACTAGCCATGAAATAATGAATATTGACAACTGTTGACATTTCTTCTCAACGACAAGTTTTTCACAAGGTTTAATTTCTAATTTTAATTCTAAAAGTACAGTTGTAGATAAAACGTCGTATTTCACTCGCATATAATGGTGGCTATTGTACACTCGAATGGTTAAAATCCTCGCCTCCGGCTCGTATTTTAATTTCCATTCTCGTGTATAATAACCACCATTATATGCTCATTAAATAATCTACTATTATAAACAGTAAATTAAGCTGAAAACTGAAATTTTTAATTACTTGTGTTTCATGATTCATCAGGGTTTTTCAGGCCTCATTGAGGCGTTTTTGGAAGCCTTCACAGCTCGTCAGGATTCCTCACAATTTCTCACCATTTTTTAGGACACTTAGCAGTTTATTATAGGTCTCTTCGAGATCATTTGAGAGTTGCAAAGACTCCTTATGATTCTCCAGCACTTATTTTTATGATTTTTCCGCAATTCTTGATCCTTTAGACTTCCTCAGGATTTCTCTGGTTTCTTTCAATGCTCATGAGATATTTCAGGTTCCTTCAACTCCTTAATTTCGATTTAATTTCATATTTAGAAAATGTGTTGTTTTTGAAGTAAAACTTCTTTACGGACACTTGAGCGTTACGATAAGTGTGATCGGGCGAAGCGAACGGAAGTTTTACTTTAGTCGTGTGGTGTAAAGCACACTCGTATTTTTTATATATTTTATATTTTTTATAGTACAGTAGAGTCTCGATAACGTGAACATACCATACCATGAACATCCACAAACGTGAACACCTGGTTTGATATTCTAAGTACTCCAAAACGTGAACAAAAAAACTTGGTGCACTCTAAAACGTGAACAACTGAGTAATTTGACTAATGTTACGTTATTAAACAAACGAAACTATTGGAACAGAGATATCGGCGCTGATATTGAAAAATTATTTGACAAAAACTTAGAGGATGCCAGCGAAGCTGATGGATTAGATGATAGATAGATACTGAGGCTACCGTTCGCATTAGTTACGTTGAAGCAAAAAAAATTAATAAATTAAAGTAGAACAAAACAACTGTGAATTTGAAGACATTCAAACTCTTAAAAAATTGCGCAAGAAGGCTACCATTTTTCAACTAAAACCTTTCATCAAAAAAAAATATTAGATTTTTTTAACCAAAACTAACGGTGCAAACATGAAATACATAATATCAATTATTATTATCTACATTTATATTATCAGGTTTTTTTTTTCATGTTATTTTATGTGGTATTTTAATAAATATGTATGTTCAGTGTAGTTATTCCCTTTATCTCTAACTGTGGGCATATATTTTTTCGAACTATCCAGTTACGTAAACTCCTCGAAAGTGTGAACAGCCCTAGCCTTAATTAGTTCACGTTATCGAGACTCTACTGTATTCAGTATTTTGTATTTTATTCTTCAGGACTCTTTAGGACTGCTTAGGAATTTTTCGAATTTGAGTTTTTCGATCTACTTTTCTTGTAATTTTGAAATCTTGAAAGACTGGAATCCAAAGCTTAAGATTTTAATATATGTATTGGGATCTTGAAGTCTTGAAAGCTTGGAATTTTAAGGAATAGAATCTTCATACTATATTATTTATCAAACGCTGTTTTAGTCACGAATTTTATTAATCACGAGCGAAGCGTAGCGGAGCGACTTAACAAGTTTATAGAACGAGTTGCATACTAAACTTTTTCTACGACAGCAAATATATGAATAAAATTTTTTGAAATTATTTAATTTATTATTTTATTTATTATCATATAAATAAACATGGCAACAGTACAAAATTATTAAATTATTGTTCCACTTTTTATATACATTGATGGTCACATTAGAAACATTTTGGCAATTGCTAAACAAAATCAACGATTTTTCCATCAAATTTCAGTCCGTGACTAAAACGTCTTGACCAAAATGCACAAAGCCACGGCTTCTCAAGGTGTATTAAGATCACTTAGCGTCATGGAAACAAGGACCCAGTTTTTCAGTCAATCTTTGAATTCTGAAATTTTAAATATAAATTTTTTAGTCGATTCTTTAGTTTCTTCTCTCTTTCCTTTCAGTTGTTTTCTATAGAGGTACTCAGTTTTCGGACAGTCTATCCGAGAAATTTCAGTTTCGATTAATTTTTCAATCCCTTTATAGTAGGTATTTTTTAATAATCTTTTTCCACTTCCTTGAGTTTTTTTTATAATGTTCTGTAACTTATGTCTTGTCTCTATACTTTTAACTTAACTTTTTTGTCGCTTTTAGTATTATTCCAGTTTTCTTCATTCTCTACATACAGCCTCTTTAAATTTCTGAATGTCTTTCAGCTTCCTTCTTACGTATTATTAAATTTCTTGAAAGTTTTCTTTTTAAAATCTTGCAATCTTGAGATATGGAATTTTTGAATTTGGGAACCTCGCAATCTAAGATTCAGATTTAAAAGATTTAGAAGTTGAATACCTGTAGATGAATTTTACAATCTGAACACCTGGAAACATTAACACCTGAAAGACTGCAAAACAGAGAACTTGAAAAGCTCAACAAAAACTAAAACTGCGGAACCCGTCTACCTGGAAATACCAGATTGAAAATTACGAAATTTGATGTAAATTCATGTTTTTTCTGATTTTGCGTGAACGAATACAAAAGACGCTGTTCAACAGTCGTTTGCTGTCACTTTTCAGGGGCAAGGGCGACTTATTGCAGCACTCGGCATTCGCCTCGTGCTGCAATAAGTCGCCCTTGCCCCTGAAAAGTAAGAAACATACTATTACGTGTAATGAAACATACAAGTAGGATTACTGGAAAAGCTGAAGGATAAGGGAAGCACATACACAAAAGAATAAAACGCAATATCAAGAAAGATATTTTTATTTAAATTAACTTCGGGTAAGTAGTGTACCAGTTCATTGCAAATAGTATTCATCATCTTCAGCTACCATACTTAGCAGTATGGTGTGTTAATTTTTGAAAGAATGTTCGCAGCTTAACACAAACATCGGTGGTAATTAAGAATTTTTATCTCCACAAATATTTAACGATGTTTCAGCTGAACTCCTAATTTTGAAATATATCCACCCATTAACAGCTGAGTGCTATAACATTGTTTTCTTTGCTAAGATAATGTAGATTTGCATGTAACCACCGAGAACAAAAACAAAATAAACACCACCACTTGTCCTTACACAACCGCGATGCTGGCATGAGAACATCGTTTTCTGAGAAGATAGACATGCATATTGGTCTGTGCACATACTTACAAACTTGAGATTAGAACTGCATAAAATTTTACGAGTCTGAAAGCTTAAAATTGTACGTGGTTCAAATTTCTACCATATTCAAAAATTACGAGTGAGTTTTCCTATCTTTGTGTCTGCTTCACAAATTAAATTTCCTTTTTCTCTCGCAATCAGTCTCGGCTCCGTCAATTCTGTATCTAATTACACACAACCGATTAATTAAACGAAAATGGAGAAGGTACACTCAAATTAAAACTGTTGGGTATTATTCAACCCTAGTGTGTTGAGGGAGGTTCTACGTCTGGTTTCGGCCGTTTCATGTTTATTTATGCGAATTTGCATGAAATACAAAGTTTGCTTTAGCCTCTCTCTTTCATTTAATGGCGGCTACACGTATTTGCATTGGTAGTAAGTTCGCTGGAACATCATTTTTAATAAAAATTTAATAAATATAAATGGGCAGAGAAAGATAGGTGCAGTGCTTGAATCGGGGGCATGAAATAATAACGAATGGTTAGCAACCCCAGCCAATACTGTGTTGTTGAAATGGAAGTGGTATGAATTATGAAGCGATCCAACATTTTTGAGCTTGTAATTTTTGCCGTAAATATATTGTAAATGGCATCCGATCATTCATCGTATTAAAACGGATTGATATTTTGTGTGGAGGTTTGTATATTTTTCTTCCCATTGCTGGGAACTGGCAGAATTGAAATAAACATTGTTTAGTTTAATAGGCCTTTCCATTTATTTAATATTGGGAATTTTATACATTGATATTTGCGGATAACCCAGTTTAGCAAAATATGAATAAATAATTCAATTTTGTTCGATTTTACATATTTTTGTTTATTAATTTTTATTAAATTCAGTTGTTTTCAATGAAATCCCCATCCCCAAAAGGACAAAATAAAAGCAGGACTCGATTTGAAACGGATTAAGGTCACAAATCATTCAACAAGGTCAACTGCGGTTACCAAATTAGCCGGCGTATCGGAACAAGAACTGTTTAAGATAACTGCCCACAACAACGACGCATCGATTCGTCCATATTTGCAGATAGACCATCAACATCACGCAAATATAATTGAGAAGCTTAGCAATCAAAGACAGCAACAGAAACGAGTAAATCTGAAGAGCAAAAATTTGCGGCAATATCTAGACCTCGAATCCTATTTGGCTTGACAATTTACGTAAATTGTAATGGCAAATAGCTCTAAAAAAAGATTGTCGCTGAAATAAAGCTTCTCGAAAAATTGCCACTAAAATAATTGTCCTATTGGTTGTTTATTTTGAAATCTCATTGGTTGACGTAAATTGGCGTAAAAATTATTATCGACGCACGAGGGGTATAAGTACTATTTCCCGAGCTATATCATCCAAAAAAATTTGCAAACGGCTATTTTTTTTGTAAGAAAGCTTTTTATTATTGCACTAGTGGAATTTATCTATAATTACACTAGTGCAAAATTTTCGCGTAAGTCGAAGCTGATGGTGAATCTAAAAAAAATTGAAGTATTTGATTGGCTTAAATTTTTGAGCTCAGAATGTTTTCAGTAATTTTTCTTCCATATCTTTTAGAGAAAAATATCTTGTAAACTAATCTGCATTTCATTTAATCAATATCGTGTTTACGCTCCCCCATTTGATTTTAAGCACAGAAACGTCTTCGTAAAACTTTTCTATTTCGCTTTAAGAGCAGTTTAGAAATATGCATTCAAGATGGCTACCAATGTACATACCTATATTTGTTTAAATATGTATCTTCTGTACGATATACTTACAAACAGCATGTAGTAGGCGTATATTTTATTTAGTTTGGATTATATTGCCCTTTGCGGTATAAAAGTTTAGTTATAATAGATATTCGTCGACTGCAGACGTGTCTTGTCGAACACACGAATAGCTTTCAAAAGCTATAAGAATGCGGTGCTACAAATGCAGATATTGCATATTCCTTGGACATGTATGAAGGATGTATACTTTACTGTATTAAATAAAGTATATTTAGTTATATTTTGTACGGGCTCTGTATACCTTTTCTTCTTCAAATTCCATTGTTGACACTTATTCGTCAACCTAGTGTTTTCAAGACATTTAAGATTTCACAGTAACTCCGATTATTTTCAATCTGTGTGCGACTAATCTGCCCTTTGATTAATCAATAACGTATTTTCTCTCCCCCATGTGAGGCCGGTTCTCCATTGAACTTTTACTTTACCAACAACGCGGATTTACATGTAATGCGTACGAAATATTCTACAAAGGAAGGAAGCTCCTTACATTTGTTTGTTTAAATTTATGCAGATCTATTTGTCTCAACAGATTTCCTTCTCTAACGTGATCAAAAACAACTTACTTATTTGTTTTTAGAATCAGATTTGAACGCTGAAGTTACTTAAAGATATTTGTTTTCTGGAGACACGTTGCTATTCGGAGATTTTAACTTGAATTGCTGTTATGTTTCTTGATAAGGCTTCACATAAAACGAGCGAGTTTTAAAAATCCAGGAGATTCAATAAAGTTGTTGACACACAAACTTGTCTGTGTTCTATTATACTCCTCGACTTTGAAAAAGTAACATTTAAAAATATCGAAATAGCTTATATTATCCATTTTTTTTATAAACAATTGTCAAAATGTGGTCATGTTGGTATAAGCAATAGTAATTTTTGGTTGGTCACAGTGAATGTCACATCCTGACATTTATTCCGTCGTTTAACATGGTGAAGTTAAGCTGACATGCACGATGCAACCATGATAAACCGTCACCTTTGACATCTATGAACATAACCTTAATAGTGTCTGTTATACAGCTCAGTCCGAAAAGACATATTTCCAGATGATACAGCCTGCTCTTTAATTGCATTTTGACATTGACAATTGTTTATAAAAAAAATGGATAGTAGGTACCGGGTGATTTTGAACATGTCTAACTTCGTCAAGTTGTCATTTACAATGATTTTAAAAACAATTTTGAAATGAGTATTTAAAGTTTTTTTATTGTTTTAAAGAAACCTATATTTCAAATTAAATTTTTCCGTCATAAATGTCATTTTTGCATGTCTAATATTTATAAAAAAATATTTTACTACCACTTTTAATTTATTTTAGTTCATCCGTGATTTTCAATACCAATGAGTAGTATTATTTTTTGTTCTTCAATAAAAAAAATTACGGAAGAATTTTCTTCAAAAAGGAAGATTACCCATACGGTGACAGATAGATTTCCAGAATTCCTTGAAAAGTTTAATTTCATTTATGAATGCAATATTTATTTCACACTGTTTAAAACACTAATTTCACATGATTCCCACACAAAAAACATAACGTAAGAGATCCTGTCTTATATTAGGTCGTAATATCCGTCTCATTTCCGTTGCTTTAAGAGGTAAATAATACCGCCATAAAATCGAAACATTACTGAAGACGTTTTAATGCACTTTACTGCTGTGATTTTCATCTCCAAATGCTCTGCAAGATTCGACAGTGTTCTGGATGATAATAGTAGATAATTTGTATCTATTTAATATCAATCTATATATTTAATCGTTGAACATGAATCAATTTTAACCGAACAAAACAGCCTGTACTGCACCGATTCTTAAAATGTTTTTTTTTTTTTAAATGAAAGTTCTATGCCAAGATTATTTTCCATTTTCAAAAATTTCACAAATTCATTAATTATTTGCAAATCATTTTAGGGGAAGAACGGTCCATTACAGTCATCGATTTAAATGAGCGTGAATCATTTTAAGTGAGAAGTTGGTCAACTGTAGCTAAATATATTTTGGCCCCTTCCATGAGGTTGGGTGAGCAAGTTGTGTATGGATGGATGTTTGGGTGCGGGGTGTGAAGAGTGTGAAATAGAGGACGAGTGAAGCTGTGAAAAATACAATTCTTTTATCGCATAATTTTTCTTGCCGAAAAATTGGTTTACCAATTCCACAATATTTTCAAAAATTGTTTAATCAAATGTATGAAACGGCTAATAATGAACAACGTGCCATTAACGATCATATACTTCAAGAGGTTTTTCAATGAACAAGTGTTTACACAAAACATTGTATATAAATTAATCCGTCTTAATTTTTATTATTATTCAGACAAGACAAATTAAAAATTGTAATATGTAATATGGTAAGCAGTCTTTATTCAACACTATTTACGTAAGTATTCACTTTTTTTCAATTTTTTCATTGATTTGTTTACCAATACAGTACATACCACTCGAATAACGAGTGACGGGAGATCACTAGTTTAAATAATTCTAGACTAAAAACCATCAATTTATGTAAAAATTTTGTCTTTATAAAATTTCAAAAATGTATCTATAATTTTTTCAACAAAACACTAATAAAGTGGGCCTGCATTTATAACTTCTTTTAATATCAAGCTTACATTCTAAAAAATATATTTTTTAATAAATTGGAAGAATAAGAAAATCTTAAGCTTTTTAATAATAATAAGGTTTATTTTCTTGCCTTCTGGCATTGAAAAGGAATTCCATTTTTTCCATACAATAATAAATATTAAGTAAATAGAATTGCATTGCTTTTAGCTTCTCCTGTTCCTTCCATCCCCGTATTTTTGCTCCCTACATCATGACACTCTGTACTAGCCTTTCCTACATTCCCAATTCTGGTCGTACCACTTCCATTCCTATTTTTTTCTTTTGTTCTTTTTTTCTCTATGTTTAATTCTAGCTCCTTGATTTCTTTCGCTATTAGCAAAATATCATCTGCACATGCCAGCGAGGGCACTTTCTAAGTCGCCGCGAAAGAACTGGTGCTGAGTGGACATCCTTGTCTTACCCTTTCGTCGTCGAGAATCTTTCGCTCATTCTCCCGTTTAGTTCTTCCTTTCTCTCAAATGTTCCCATAATTTCTCTCTATTTACACTGTCGAAGGCCACCTTCAGTTCAAACAACGCGTACATCTTGTTGTCAATGGCGGTAGTCCTTCCCTCAATTTTTCTTTTAGTATCATGGCATAGGTCTTGCTTGCCGTGCTCAGCAAATCTACTCCTGGGTAGTTTATATCTATATTTTTTCTTTTCATTTTTTTCCTATTTCCCCGTTAATTATTTTCTTCGTAATTTCTTCCCATTTCTCTCGTTCTCTTGTTTCTTCTCTCTTCTATCCGCTTCCTGTTTCTTTCCTTTCTGTTGAGTAATATTTGCAGCGGTCGTCGCGTCTGCCAGTTTGGGAAAAACCAAAGGGTCATAAAACCGTTTACCTGAGTGGCACCGCTCACGATCGCTCTTGAGTCGAAACGAATCTTTCACTCAAACAAGCCGCATTCAACATTCATTCAAACGAGTCGCATTCGAACTCAAATTCAATTCAATTCTCATTCAAATTAAGTAGAAACCACCGGGAGAAGAAACGTTCAAGAACTATCCGCAATTATTCTAAATACATAAGTACATAAGTTCGCGAGTGTTTCAATCGAAATCAATACCTGGTCCTTCGAGCAACATTCAAATTCAAAAATCAAATCGACAAAAGCTTCAAACCTCTCTGAATTAAATCACACCAGTTCGATTACACTTTCCATCTAGTAATTATTTTTCACCTTTCGTTCTCTCTTTATGTATTTCCAGACCTCTACTGTGTTGTGTGTCTTTGTATTTCATTAGTTGCGCCCAGTATAATTCTCTAGATCCCTTCCCATTTCTCCATTTCCTCATTTGCTTTCTGGTTAGTCTTTTATTTCTTTACATTCTCTGTCCCACCATCTTTTCTTCATATTCTTTCTCCTACTTTACATCTATTTTCTTTGTTGACATCGCTTCTTTCATTCTTCTTTCGAGTTATTTGATTCTTGTTTCGGTATCTTTTTGTTTTCCTTCTTCTCTTTGAATGTGTTGTAGCTGCATTTCTGTATTTTTGTATGCTTTCTTTTTCCTAGATTGTTTTTATTATTATTTCTTTTGGTTTCTTCTTTTGGTTTTTCTAATGATTGGTGGTTTGATTCCACTCTGTTTCCCATTTCAAATCTTTGTACTTCGTCCCAAGCGTCTTGGTTCTTTATTGAATAATCAATCACTGATTCTCCTCTCGGCCCCACGTACATAAATTCCCCTGCATCATCTTCCCAGTTTAGTCCCTCGTATCCTCTCTTTTCTATACATTCGAGCATTTTTCTTCCTTGTTTATTTTTTTTTATAATTCCACTCTTCTCGCTTCTTCTATTCCATTATTTTGTCTCCCCCAATTATTACATTTCTGTCTCACTTATGGTCTTTTCTAACATTTGTTTTGTTTTGCTCATCTCTTTACTGTAAACTACGACTATTTTAACTTTGTTTGTTCCTAGTTTTAGATTCCTCTTTGTTATTCTTTTCTGTAGTTCTTGTTTTGTCATTATTTCTTCTTCAATTTCTTTTCTTGCTCCTGTAATGATGCCTCCTTTCGCTTTTCCTTTCTTTCTCCATACGTAGTCTCTCGTCATTACCTCTTCTATCTTCACCCACTCCTTTTCATTTATACACGTTTCTACCATCCCAGTTATATCAAATTCACTTATAGATTATGTACTTGTATTGTTACATTCCGTTAAGTCGTATATGTACATACCTTATTTCGTTTTGCATTATGACTTCTTTTTGTTTCTTGTTTTTTTTTTCCTTTTTCTTCAATAATTTTCCATTCGTCCGGTGTCGTCATTCCATCTTCGCCAATTTCCCTCTACCTGAAGTTTCCTATAGCTTATTCTTACTGTCTTTCCTTCTTCGCTATCGCTCTTATCTTTCTTTTTTCTGTATCCGTCGTTCTTTGTTCTATTTCTAGTTTGTTTGTCTTTGTTTCTCATGACGATCTGCTTATGTTACCATGTCTTTATGTTTTAGTTACTATCATGCTTTCTCCCTTTATAGTTAGGCCTCTATGTACAGGGTGCTCAAACTGGAAAACCTGGAGAACCTGGAAAAGTCAGGGAATTGGAAATTGTTCAGGGAAAACAGGGAAAAGTCAGGGATTTTTTTAAATTAATAGTGATAACCTTGGGCTCCCATAGGAATGTTCAATCCTATCTAAACTTATATTTTGGATGTTTTTCTTTTGGATTTTTAATGGTGGTACATATTGAATTTTAGTTTCGGAGTTGATGTCAAAAGGATCCGAATAAATTCATCCATATTCGGGAAATTAGTCCATAGTTCAAATTTTGATGCGTAACATCTTTAGCTGCGACATGGGAGTAACACCGATTCGAATGTCGTCACGTAAAACGGTACCACGCCCCCTCTCCGCCCGCACTCTCTTCTCGCAAGTGTGCGCGAGGAACGCGTGTCTAAGTAATCTCCGAAACTTCTACTTATCCGGTTTCAAAAATTCTTTCACTAATATTTAGAATGGACCTTCAGGGTCGACATAGGCTGTATATTACACCATTAAAATAAAAAGGGCTTTTCGTGGAGATCACGTTTGCAAAGTAAGTCGATGGAAAAACTCTTGAGTGAATCCGTTTTTTACGAATGGAATGCTTTCTATAGTTTAAAGACGCCTGTATATGTTAATGTTAATTCACAAATTGATAAAATATTATTCCTGTGCGAAAATGAATACAGACTGAGTGAGAAATCTTCTATTATTGTGTTCACAAGAACATTGTTTGAAGTGCTTAAAGATTTTAAATCAGTGACAGTATTATTGAGTTTAAATATGAGTGACAGTGACGATCTCAAGCGGCCAATCATTTCATTAATACCGTCTAATACACTTTCAACAGCTACTATTACAGAAATCACAAAAGATACATAAAATAATATTCTGTAACTGCATTGTAAAAAAGTCTATATATTAAAAATGTTTATTTGTCTTATATTAGTTTATATTCTGTAGGTATATATTATTATCATAAGAATAATAAGTAATAGTTAATTGTGTTAGGAGCAATAGTGGCAAGCCTGCAGATTTGACAAATACAGTCGAGTCACGAAAAGCCACTTTTCTGCGAATAAAACATGCTACTTTTCCTTTAAACGCCGAAAATCTGTCAATTTCTTTGATCTGATAAAACTTGACCGACCACCAGCGGAGCATAAAGTAATTTCAAGGTTACTTTATGCGCCGCTAGAGGCCTTTGTCTGCGGTGGCAGAGAAATGGCCATTTGTCATTACCCATTGATATTAATCATATCAATGATGTCTATTATTGTTGATTTTAGAGTGGATTATGGGTTGTAGGACTTTTTATTAATAAACTATATGTCTAAATTACCGACTTTTTAAACTTTTTATTTGTTCTTAATCATGGCTGAAAATTATTAAAATGGAGAGACTTAACAATAAAGTTAATAGTTACCTCTTAGATTACACATTAAAAATTAAAACTGCCATCACAAGTTATTCAGATGTTAAAATTACTCACCACGTGCACTACAACATCGCTGTGAAAATGTCAATTTCAGAATTCAGAAAAACTTATTCTAAGAAAGGACCAGTGCTAACACTGCCAACTAATACATATTAAAAAACTAACAGTTACAATTAATTTTACATAAATTACACATATTAATTAAACGATCAAAATTTAAATCTACAAAGAATTAGAATTATACATATCAGTTGTTTTTTTTTTTCTCCAAATATTAAGGAACAATTATCTTTCTAGAATTTTCATTTGTTTAGACAGCAACCCATAATACACATTGTTTAACCTATCAGTGTCAGTTCTTTTATTAACGCACTTGTTCATGAATATATGAGTCATCTCGCTAATATTTCTTTTTTTGTATTCAATTACTCTAATTATATATCGAAATTATGTTTTTACTTATTTTACTCCATATTTATTTCTTGGTTTTCTTTAATTATAAATTCTTTCAATACCCATATCAGTTTCGATATTTCATATCTGCCAGGCGTCCCGTGACGGCTTCGTTTTTTTTCTCTCATTTTGCATGAACGAATACGAAAAACGCTGTTCATACTCGTGCGCCGTCACTTTTCAGGGGCTCGGGCTCATTGCAACACTTGGCGGTCGAATCGTGCTGCAAAAATTGACAGCGCACTTGTATCGAAATATACTAATTTAAAAGTTGTGTAGTTTTTAATCAATAAAAGTTCAAGTAGCAATCGCTGAGCACCCTGTATTATCTTCACTTGTATTTGCAACTTTTCTTCAAACCACTTCTCGACTTCGCTCATGCTTTGTCCCATCTCTTTTAGTCTTAGCCCTGTTGTTACTATATTATTTCTTCAGTTGGTTCATTTATCTCTTCGTCGTTCTTCAGCTCTCTCATTTCTTTCCTGGTTTCACTTGTATCTTCTTTTACTTGTTTTACTTACCTACTTGTAGCTCTCTTTTTCTTTTAGTTTCCTTTTTATCTTCTTCTTGAATTTATCCTTTTTCTTCGCCTTGTCTCATTCCTGATCGTAATCCTCTGTATTGTTGGTTTTCGCCGTTCTTTGTTATTGTTGTGCCTCCGTATATTTTTACACTTCTTAATCCCTTCCTTTGTTCCTACCTTGATTCAATGCTTCTCTTCTCTTATTTGTTGTTTGCTTCACTTTTCTACGTTTATTTTCACTTCGTCAATTTTCTCCTTGTCGCTTCTCACTACGTGTTCTCGAGTCGGTCGATAACCTAGGTATCTTAAGTTTTTTAATGTTTGGCAAGTTTTTAGATCTATCCTCTTAATTTTTTTTAATGCCAAGTCTTAAAAGTAGGTGTAATTTTAGAAGTTATTTCTTATTGTTATCCATGTAATCCTGTAGCAGAGCCTCTACAAGAGTTACGTCAAGAAATCATGAAAAGGTGTGACGAGAATAATGCATTTCCACGCAATATCCTTTCCTGCGATAAGAGAATAAGATTCATTTGAATGGGGACTTGCTAATAGTGAATTACCGCTTCTGGTCACAATATAATGCATGAAGCATTCACATCATGGGAAAGTAAATGTGTTCTGGCATAATGCAACCTAATTTTAGGTGCCAAAACTAGCCGTTATTTTTCACAGTGAAATATGTTCCTTCTGGCATAATATGGTAAAGAAATTTAAAAGAAAAAAAGACCGACATAAACTGGAAAACTGAGCCCCTAATAGATAGAAACATCATTTAAGTATATACAGGCTGAAGCTATTATAAGCAGTTCAGTTGATAGTTTTTATCGCCGTCTTTGAGTCTGCCAAGCGGAAGGTGGAGGTCATTTTCAACATTTGATACGTTAAGTAACATCTGGTAAACAGTGAATAAACCAGTTCTAAATAACTTTTTTTTCAAGGAGTGTTCAAATAAATTATAACGATTTTTCCTTGTTCATTCAAATGAGTATTTATTTACGTGTTTGAGGACAAATTTAATAATCCGCCAAATTAAATTGTGGATTTAAAAATATGCCAGCTGTCCATTTTAATTTACTGTCAACCAATTTAAAACGGCAGCATTCCACTAATGTCCGTTAATAAAAGAATTCCAAACAATGATTATGAATACGCGGCTCACCCTATCTCTTTCTCTGTCCATTTGTTAGTCATACGTTGTCTTCTCTTCCTTACATTACTTAATCATTTGTTTCATTGTTTACTATAACACGCCAGGCATATTACCTCCTAGATTTATCAAATTCCACAACACTGCACTATCATTCAATTACGTTTACGGCCTAATTTCGATTATCTTATGACCCATCTAATCTCTATCACAGGTTTCCTGGTATCGAAAAGTCATCAATTAGGTAAACATAATCCCTGTTATCATTCAGGATCCAGGTTGCAGTGTATAATTACACATGGAACCAGTAAATACACTATCAGACTCGGGCACGCGCTTGTCTGCTTACCGGACCAACTCCTGCTGCGTGCTCTCTCCTGCTATGCCGGTTTTCTGCAGTTCAGTTCGCGACTTCTGTGAGTGTGGAACGTGGTATTATTGTTGAGTTGTTCGTTTGTGACACGTTGTATGTGAAGTGGTTGTTTTGTCATTGGAAGGTATGAGGATAGTTCTGAGCTAATTAGGGGACCTCAGGTGGGGTTTGTCAAGAATTAGCTCAGAACACGATTTAATTTTTGTGAGAGCGATGCACCCACTAGAATTTTGACAACCCATGCTCACCCTCCTTTGTATTTACCTCCCGACGTTTCGTGCTTGTGCTTGTAAAAGCAAACATACGTGAATATTGTAGCAATGGTAAATTACTAATCCGGAAATCGGTAAGCAAGGACGGGGCGCAAATTGCATTTTGATAGGTTTTCTGGGCTGAGAGTTATTAGAAAGGAAGAAACCACGTTTTTTTTACTCAGATGTTCGGATGGAAAATGTATCATCAATCAACTTCGATTGAGGATTCACTGGTGTTTTCTCAAGAAAAACACCGATTACGAATGCCAAGTATTTCCTGGACCTGCTTCAAATTAAAATTAGCGCTTCGAATTTTTGGCCGGTTACTAATGAATCTCATTTTCTTAGTGATACCGATGCACTGCGAAAAGTAAAGTAGTTTTACGGCACGCTCAAGGTCTTCCAGTTTGTGTATGAAACTGTGATGAAAGTACCATTTTGATGGTTGTGGACGAATTGAACGGCTGACTAGTCGAGGACAACTTGGAAAAAATGCCTTCGATTTGTGTATAATAGAATCGCATTGCAAATTGTTGATTTACCAGAAGAGCCTTTTGAAAGGAGGAACATTGATTCTTTTTATCTCCACAAACATAAAATTACTAAAACTTTTCGTTATGAAATAAATTAAAGGGGATGTCTGTGTTTTTAAATGCAAAATTTGGTTTAGCGAATTCTGTGTTATTGAATTTGAGGACCTCAAAGCCCTGAGTCTCAATTTTGAATAAACGGATTTTTTTTCACCCAGTTGGTCCACTGATGCTTTTAAAATAATTTTTTTTTCGCAATTTCTTAATTTTCGCATAATTCTTATTTTTTTTTCTGTATTAGGGACAAAACAGCTTGTAGATAGTCCCGATACGTAATTCAACATAGTGGTTGCTGTTAAAAATTAGTATTTACTGATCACAAATCCATTAAATTGGGGTGTGAAATACATTGGAATACTTTTACTCTTACTTAAATTTACATTGGCTCCTTTCGGCATTTTCTACTCAATGAGGTCTAATTTACAACTTTTCCTACCACATTCATTTCCATTTAAAGACAATAACAATGTAAACCTTGAAATGTTAGTTTTCTAATTTACGAAGTTTATGCTAATTGAAGGAGATAGATCTATAGTTCATTACGTTCATTGGACTTCGTTGTGGGTGTTTCGATTTCAAGGCAATATACTTAGTAAGGAGAGCTTTATTATATATTTTTGCTACAAAATTTTCATGCCGTATATATGTTTTAATCCGTATACTATGTAGTATATGTTACTTTTTTTTCTGCTTCCACCACATTATATCATTGGGGTGTTTCATTGCACGTAACTGTGTGTACATTTTAGAATGCAGTCATCATTTAAGTGTTGTAACCAATAAAGCAAAAAAATAGCGAACGGCAGAAAATTTATGCCAGAATTCTACAAACTAAACATCAGCTCCAATGTATTTAATAATAATTAATTTTGTTTGTTTGCACCCAGCTGGTCTACACTAGTGTTTTTAAATAATACTGCAATTATTGCTGACTAGTCAAGAGGTACCACTTTATTGCTGTGTAATAAAGTGCTTTATGATACAATATACAATCGCGCATAAAATATTTTACACTCATTTGATCAGTAAAAATCGAAATTTTAACGTGTTTTCCCAACAAAACGCGAGAATAAATAATTAAAGTCTTTGCCGTCAATCCTCGTTATTTATTCAACACATCAAAATAATGGGAAAACACAAGAGGCCACAGAATAAATAGGAGCATGGAAAAATAACCGCCACAAAGAGTGGGCAGTTATCTATTCTACATAATTATATACTACAGGCTGTATTTAGCTTTAGTTAAGTTTTAAACATTAATTTTGATTTTTGACTCGATGTTTTTGTTTGCATAACTGTTTTATATAGCATTAAAGAAAATCTGCCAGTAACATTAAATGCTGTTGAATCTTTATGGGAACTTTCTCGTTTCAATCGCTTCACCGACCTGTATTACCCATGTAAGGCATAAAAATGTGTATTATGAGCTCTTATTTTAAAATTACCTGAAACGTTTGGCGGAAATGAAAAACTATCAAATTGCAAATGTCGTCAACAACATCCGCCCGGTTACACCCAGCCAATTTAGCATAATAAATCAGACAAATATGAATTAATCTACATAACGGCCATTTGTAATCAATTAAAACCGAAACCGCAATTGTTTCACTACTTCATGTTATAATGAAAAAGCTGCAGCGGCAGAAAATTTCTATTGCATTCTCCCAATAGGTTGTAATGAACATTTGCGATCTGTTTTGGGTTGATTATGGGCATTAAATTTCACCAACTTTTAGAATGACGAAGGATTTCACCGGTGTGTTGTGAGCTCCCAAAGTAGCACATTGTACTCTTCGAATGAAAGTGGATTCCAAAACTCGCCTATAAATAAGATCACTATTAATAAAATGTCATTGACGCACCTGTTAAGTAACGTTGCCAATTATGTAAAGTTGTACGCTTAACTTTTTTCGTTTCGGATTAATTAAGAATTGCCTCCTTCAGTTATAAAAACGCCGTTTTTACACGCAAAGTGGGTTAATTACGATCCAGCACTCTTACTATTCTTCAACACAAAGCGTTTTCTTCGTGAATGTATAATTTTTCTCATGTTGACCTTGGTCTGTATTAACTTAGGACATATTGTGAGAAAAAGGAAGGTATGGAGCCGGTATGCGAAAAATAATAAGCTATGAGCTTCGACAAATTCAATATATCGCTGAACGCTTCTCTTTGAAACGGAGCTTTGAGACTGCTGCAGGCTTCCGGTCCATCATGTATATTTTATACCCGGGGGGTTGTTTGATTTATTCGGTAGTTCAAAAGATCCAATCATACACCATCTTTCATGGTCCGTTAGGTTTGTTAACATTGCATTACTTGGGAGCAACCCGGAAAACCTCTGGTCTTTAATTACATAAATCCATTCACAACGATGTACAAAAGTATGTGTAACACCGTGAAAATTCGACACGTATCCATTTCCTGCCGAATATCCGGCGGTTTTGTATATTTTCAATTCGTGGAGACTGAGGTCGGGGCTGCGATTTTTTTAATGTGTGTCTATGAGTAATTGGGGCAACGACCTGAAACTCAAACAGTTAGTTTTAATTAACGTTTTTCAATGACACATCTTAATTAATAACTCAGAGGCGCACTTAACAGAGCTTATCGATGTTGGTCGAGTTGTTTTTAGGTCATCAAATCGGATTATTCCTCGTGATAACATTTGTTAGAAGACTAAATTTTTTCCTTTTATTAGCATGTGAAAGAGAGTTGTAAACGTGGTCTGAAAATGGCGAAATTCAGGCAGGGAATAAAAAATTCAGGCGAAAGTTAAAACAACAAATGTCCGCGTTGCTACCGAATTTCCCTTTTTGTCAGATTAAAATTTAGGGTGACGGTAGAGCCGCTAAGTAAAAAAAAAACACAGTGTTTATTAAAGAACATATTAGCACGATATTAAAAAAGTACATAGATCAAAAGCGGGGCGGCTGAATATTAAAAGTGCACTCATCGTTAAGTATTAGAAAATTCGCTCATTTCCTCCATTATTGTTGCCTCTTATTCTTCAGCTCTTAGTTACGTTTATGCCTGTTGCACGAAATCGTTCGCTAATTGAGTTTTCGCAAATTCTCTTCGTTCTCTTCGTCATTCAACCAGCTCACGTAACCGTCAAAATAATTAATTTGACTCTCGTATATATAAATGGGCCACTATGTTTTTGCAACAAACAAAGTCGTCTCCTTCTCGTACAATTAATTTTAATTTAGTTCCATCAACGACATTCCGTTCACTGTGTACATTGCGCCACGATATTTGTTTTCTCTGCTATTCTGTGTTTGTTGTTGGAAAAAGGAAAAACCTGAAACCCATGATTTTTTTGCGGTGGCGTAATAGTGTCAGTCAATGTTCGCAACATGGCCACGTCGTGGTAATATGTATTTCCATCTTAACCTGAATCGGCGGACTATGACTTTCACTATTATTCACACTAGATGAAACAAAGTTCCGGAGCCGAAATAGAAATAAGGATCGATGAAATACACTCGTCATAAAAAAATGAATCATTTGGAAGGAAAAGGTAGTTAAAGACTATAATATTTTATGTAAATACTCTAAAACAAGTTGTGTTGTTCCCCTTATTACTGGGCAGATATCGTAGACCACCAGCACCAAGAGATATTGAAAGAAACTGAGAAAAGACTAAAAAGGAAACGTAAATAGAAGTAAGTTTAAAAACAGATTTTATCTATCAAAACTTGAAAGACATTGAGAAAAAACTGAAATGAAACGGTAGAGAAAAAAATTAGAGAAGATGAGAAAAATATTGAAAGGAGTGGACAAAAGAGTGGTAAAAGACTAAGAAAAAACTGGAAATAGAGATAAATTAAAAGCTATCAAAAGGGCTCAGAATAAACTTAACGGAAAGTGAATAGCCGTAGAAGCAACTGAGAGAAAATAGACAAAGATAGTAAAAAATTAATATCTAATAAATAATAAAAATACACATCGCAAAGAAGACTTCACATTCATAACTGTTTTATTTCGTACGGAATTGTGTTACCTTCCTTCTTTATTTATTTATATGAAATTTTGTTAGTTATCTACGTCTTGTTTAGAATCTATCTTTTTTGTATTATATTTTTGTCCTGTCTTATGGCTCTTAGTCCAAGAACCACGGGTATAGATTTCCAATGGAGAAGATACACGGAAAATCTTGTTATGTGTTAGAAAGTATGTACATAGTTTGATGCAGCACCCTATACATAGTATTATTTTATTTTAGACAGTAAAACCTAAATTTTGAAGTCAATTTGAATTGAATTCTAACATTTCAAGTCAGATTGCAAAATAAAAAAAATAAAGCCTTCTGCTCAGGGAGAAGGCATTACTCAAAGAATAGCGTAAACAGAAAGAAAATATGTTATCACGAATAATAAATACGGAGTGTTGCAAAAGGAAAACTATGTAGAATCGAACAGACTAAAATTAGATCAAGAAAAAAAAAGAGTCCACGCGCGACAGAAGTGAAACGTCAACTTTTTATTGAAAACTACACCATCGATGCACTCAAACACCCAAATTAGTCCATCTGTTCTTTTCAGTCTGAATCTACCATATCAAAATTAATTTATAATGAGCAAAAGTGCGAGTATACATTGCGAAAATATTTTATTTTATAGTTTTTGTGATACAAGGCCCCTTGCGACAGCCCTCCCTTGGTCAGGACCGCTTGCGCTATATATATCTTCTCTTTTTATACTGCATTTTTGTGTCGGGTTCGTGTAGGGTTGCGCGCTCATCCCATACAAAAATCTTACACCGTGGGATAAGAAGTTTTACTTCAAAACGTAAAAAGATTCAGAAGAAAGTGATAAATTTGTGACTGCATCGAAGCTTGAAAGAGAATGACAAAATACTGTAATGATACTGAAATTGGTTAGAAAGGAGATTATATAAAGACTAAAAATAGGTTACAGAAGATTAGAATTTTTTTTAAAGGAGGTGGAAATACATTTTAAAGAAACTCGAAAAACTGGAAAACACTGGAAAAAAATTGAAAAATCAAACGAAGCTGAAATGAAAATAAAAATAGAGAAGAGAATATCCATGTATCAAATTTAGAATTCAAAATTCCGGAAGTTCAAGACTCCAAAATCCCAAAATGCAATATCTAAAAACTGCTTGGGGGATAATCGCAAATTGGAAAATGCCTCAGGGTTCCAAAATTTTAAGGGTCAAAGCTTCCAAGAATCTACGAAGGTGCTGAACGGACAGAATGGAAAAATAACTGACAACGATTTTTTTTTACCAATTACGACTTTTTTCTGGCAATTCCTACTTTTTTTCTGGCAATTCTGACTTTTTTCTGGCAATTTCGACTTTTTTCTGGCAATTCTGACTTTTTTCTGGCGATACTCCATACTACAAGGAAATATGACCTTTTTGGAGTATGTTTCTTTAAGTGGTCGAGCGCAGCGCGAGGCACCAATTTCAGTAATCCACGGAAGTTATCGCCTGTGAAAATTTGTTTTTCCGTGGATCATTGAAATTGGTGCCCCGCGCTACGCGATCGACCCCTTAAAGAAACGTACTTCAAATATGTGGACAAAAATGTGGACAAAAATGTGGACAAAAATGTGGACAGTATTTCATATTTTACGTTTGGGCAACAAAACAGTACCATCGTCCTACCCCTGTCGCAATTGCCAGAAAAAAGTCGGAATTGCCAGAAAAAAGTCTGAATTGCCTGAAATAACTCGCAATTACCAGAAAAAAGTCAGAATTGCCAGAAAAAAGTTGGAATTACCAGAAAAAAGTCGGAATTGCCAGAGAAAAAACCGTTTACAGTTATTTTTCCATTCATGTCCGTTCAGCGCCTTCGTAAGAATCTAACATCCCAACATACATATCAGAATCCCAAGCTTTAGATTGCAATTTTCAAAGATTTAAAGATTTCAAAATTCGAAGAATCGAAGTTGACAAAAGTAACATATTTTTGGATTGCTTAAATTCAAAATCTTTAGTCTGTAGCGAGTTTATTGTGAAATACAAAATACACAACAGGATTACATGAAATATATCTATATAGTAGGCTAAACAGCGTCGGAGAACATACGGTTACTAATCAGACTGCTACTACTAGAAGAGTAAGAGTAAGTCAGTGGCTCTGGCTATTCCGACTCTCGTGGTAGCTGACGGTGGGTGGTAGGGCGAGCCAATTCACAATTCAAATCTTCTAAAATGCCAAGTTCAACATGTTTGTTCCAATTCCTGGATTCTAACAAAAATGTAAAATCCTTAATAAAATGTAATAAAAATCTAAATAAAACTCAATACTCCAAAATAGAGTAAGCGCACCTTAGACCTTCAGAAACATAGCAACCCCAGAATTTGAGAAATAGAAATTGAGAACTGGAGAAAATCTGAGACTTTAGGGAAACTGAGCAGCCTCAGAATTTGTAGAATTTTGGAGAACACCCGGGCTTGAAAGACCTGACAAACCCGAAGATCTGGAAAAACATGGAATGTCTGAGGAAACCGAAGAAGGAAGAATCTGCAAATTACGTACACTGAAAGAAGAATCTGAAACCACCACTTACTCTTACCTAGAACAAAGAAAATGTGGCGTTACATTTTAAGGCTGGGCGGTACCTACTTAGGCACTGATAGTGGCAATAATACTATAATATAAAATATATTTTTTTTTATTGGACCGGCGCATCCACCATTGTTTAACGACGCTCTGCGCCCAATATGGATAGGGGCCAAATTACAAACAAATTAGATTGCTGAAGTTTTTAAGGTTCCCCAATTTTGCAAGTTCTCATAGTTCCTAAGATTTCAGGTTCCAAGATCTTAGATTTTCAACTTACGTAGTAATATAAACCACTTACTCTTTCTGCTTGGCCTCCAAAATTTCTCGTATAAAATGTAAAAACAAAAATATTAAATTACGAAATTGGCTAAACAAGCTACGAAAATATGAAAACGGAAGTTACGAAGAAATTATGAAACGGCAAAACATTGAGGTAAATGTCAAAACAAAAATATGAAATAATTACGAAATTACAAAACGAAATCATCAAAAACGGAAGCCATAAAGAAATTATGAAATGACAAACTATCGAGTTAAATGTAGAAACAAAAATATGAAATTACGAAATTTTCATTACGAAATTACAACACAAGCTACGAAAATATGAAAGGGGAGGCTGCGCAGAAATGAGGAAATGAGAGATAAATAAATCACAAAAATCTTAAATTACGAAATTACGGCAACAGGAGTTACGAAAGCTGCGAAAAAATTGTGAAATGACCAAACATCGAGGTAAATGTAAAAACAAAAATATGAAAAAGTTACGAAATTTCAAAACGGGAGCCATGAAGAAATTATGAAATGGCAAAACATCAAGGTAAATATAAAAACAAAAATATGAAATTATGAAAACGGAAGCTCTGAAGAAATTATGAAAATACAAAGTATCGAGGTAAATGTAGAAACAAAAATATGAAATTACGAAATTTTTATTACGAAATTACGACAACACAAGCTACGTAAATATGAAAAGGGAAGCTGTGCAGAAATAGTGAAATGTCGAAACATGATAAATAAATAACAAAAATATTAAATTACGAAATTACGGCAACAGGAGCTACGAAATTATGCAAACGAAAGCTGCGAAAAAATTGTGAAATGACCAAACGTCGAGGTAAATGTAAAAACAAAAATATGAAAAAATTGCGAAATCATCAAACCGGAAGCCATGAAGAAATTATGAAATGGCAAAACATTAAGGTAAATGTAAAAACAAAAATATGAAATTACGGAACTATGAAAACGAAAGGTCTGAAGAAATTATGAAATGACAAAGTATCGAGGTAAATGTAGAAACAAAAATATGAATTTACGAAATTTTCATTACGAAATTACGACAACACAAGCTACGGAAATATGAAAAGGGAAGCTGTGCAGATATGGTGAAATGTCGAAACAACGAGATAAATAAATAACAAAAATATTAAATTACGAAATTACGGCAACAGGAGCTACGAAATTATGCAAACGAAAGCTGCGAAAAAATTGTGAAATGACCAAACGTCGAGGTAAATGTAAAAACAACAATATGAAATTACGGAATTATGAAAACGAAAGGTCTGAAGAAATTATGAAATGACAAAGTATCGAGGTAAATGTAGAAACAAAAATATGAATTTACGAAATTTTCATTACGACAACACAAGCTACGGAAATATGAAAAGGGAAACTGTGCAGAAATGATGAAATTTCGAAACAACGATATAAATAAATAACAAAAATATTAAATTACGAAATTACGGCAACAGGAGCTACGAAATTATGCAAACGAAAGCTGCGAAAAAATTGTGAAATGACCAAACATCCAGGTAAATGTAAAAACCAAATATGAAAAAATTACGAAATTTCAAAACTAAATCATCAAAGCGGAAGCCATGAAGGAATTATGAAATGGCAAAACATTGAGGTAAATGTAAAAACAACAATATGAAATTACGGAATTATGAAAACGGAAGGTCTGAAGAAATGATGAAATGACAAAGTATCGAGGTAAATGTAGAAACAAAAATATGAAATTACGAAATTTTCATTACGAAATTACGACAACACAGGCTACGAAAATATGAAAAGGGAAACTGTGCAGAAATGATGAAATGTCGAAACAACGAGATAAATAAATCACAAAACTATTAAATTACGAAATTACGGCAACAGGAGCTACGAAATTATGCGAACGAAAGCAGCGAAAAAATTGTGAAATGATCAAACCTGGAGGTAAATGTAAAAACAAAAATATGAAATAATTACGTGGTTTTTGGATAAACCTCGAACAGGTCAATTTTAGTTTTTGAAGTGAAACTGTGTAAGATTTTTGTACGCACAAGCGGCACAAGGGGGTGGGCTGTCGCAAGGGGGCCCCTTGTATCACGAAAACTATAAAACAGCGTACAACGGCTTAATATACTATTCATCTCCGCTCAAATAACTACCAAAATAATTTGTACACTTTTATCGGACGATTTTTGGATTAATCTTATCGGCTCTAAACGCATTTTGTGTTGATTTCAAGGGATATTTTAGATAGTAGTAAACAGTAGATTCATACTGAATTTAATGGGTGTTTGAGTGCATGGATAGTATACCAATGGGATTCTGGTGATGTTATATAGTTTTCAATAAACACTTGGCGTTGCACATCTGTCGCGCGTGGACACACAATTCTAAACTAGAAGAATGTTCTTAAATCCAAGTGGAGTAAATTTAAATATATCTAAGTAACACACAGTATATATCTAACACATAATTCTGTTTTAAAATGAGACTTTTTGTCGCAACAATCCATTTGTTGTAACCAGCCGTTTTGCACAGTGGCGTCGTCAATGATTTTTAAATGGCAACGCCGACTTTTCCTTCCGGATGCGGGTAGATCTTTTTATTAGTTAAATAGTCGTAGGAAAAAGTTGGTACCTTACATAAGCATTTGCATAAACAAAACTTAGACGTGCGAATCCAAAATGTTGAAGCTTTGGTATCAAATTATGGTTTTTCTCTGTCAAATAAAAAGGTAATCATTGTACGAGACTTGCTCAGACGAGGGGGACACCTCCTGGACCTCAAGACACTAAGTTAAATATTTTACTGGAAGCCAAAGGAACTCCGGATATTTCTTGTTCATTGTTTAAAAAAGAAAAAGTACCCTCCGTACAAAGTGCACTAATTAATGAGTTAAATGAAGACGATCCCGACCGGCGTAACAATTGATGTTACGTTGTGATGGAACGCCCAATTTTTAAAAATAATATTCTTTATCAACACGGAAAGCCATTCAATAAGCCTTTGGTGTTTTGAGCAAATATCAACACCAGATTATGACAATCTGGCGCTTATTATTTATTTGAGCTCGACATAATTTAAAGTTTTGCAATCTTTCGTTTTAACCTCCCATTTTTATGAGGATCAGTTTAGTTTTCAAGTTCATTAACATAGCGTGCCCCGGTGTCATTATCGTTCTTTATTGATTTATTTCGAGTGTACTACGAAATAAATTGTTCAGATGATTGATCCGGTTTCTTCGGATATCTCGTACAATTAGGCTCCTTCAACAAGAAGTTGCAGATAAAAGATGGGATCTGCTCCGGGCACGTTGACGCCCACCTTGAGTTATTGAATCTTGGGGTTGAAAGATGTGGCGCGTGGGGAAGGATTTTGCGAAGGTAGAAGTTTGATTTTTTGTTTTTAATGTTAAATGCTTTATATTTAATATATAAATTCAATTTTTATTTTAAATTTTGTGAACACTGTGACTGGAAGAACTTCTGCATAGCTTGTGTATAAATACATAAGTTAGTGCTGATACAAATGATCACATCGAGACGTTTAAATTAAACTGGAAAAACAAAGTCATGTACCAAAAATATTTCGGTCGTTCTTAACCCTAAATTCTGTTTATTGACTTATATCGATACAAAAATTTTATTTTAGACTTTCCTCTGGTTTTAATTTTATTATATTTTAGTTTTAACATAATTTATTCGTTATTTGTTTCGTACAGTGTGTATACATAATTTATGCAAACATTGTGTATGCACGGATTCGTTTTAGTTCCCAACAGTATTGCACCGGCAGGATAACAATACTATTTCAGTATCTGATGTAGACTGTTCATTGATTAGCTCTCAGTGATGCTTCACAAGTAATTTGATGTTATTTTTACTTTCGAACCAGATAAAATGTTATATTGTAACTTTTTGTATGTTTTTTTATGAAATAATTTGAACATCATTTGTTAATAACTTGTATGTCTTCCCTCACTTTAAAAAATATATGATATGAGCTTTAGAATAATTGGCAGATGGTTTACTAAATTATGGGAGTTAGGGTTGCACATTATGCTGTTACTTTCTTTTTGGCCTCGATACTTTCATTTGTCTGCATCGTCTCTTCTCTGGATACATAATTTTGTGAAAAAATACAGTCGAGCTTGTTAAAAGAGAAAATTTTCATTTTAATCAGCTTTCATGCATCACAGGTTTCAAATCGAAATACGCTTGTAGTAGGTATTACTGTTAATAATTTACATTCTAGGCAGAAAACAATAAAAATGAGTTCATACTCATAGTATGTATATCGAAAATAAAGCTCGCAAATATGCTGCAGTTACAGTCCAATCTCTCAGGTCAATTTTATTATCAAAGGGGACCAAATTGTACCAAACTTTCTAGTCTTAGATCTCACCCCTTGTGCCAGGGGGGGGCACCCTTTAAAGCTTATTCAATTCTCTATCCAGACCTACTTTTATCGATTCGTTTCTACAAAAAAAGCATTAATTTGTTATTTTCCAAATGTACATAAAATACTCGATTAGAAATTGGAATTGTATAATTTGACTGTAGAACTATTGTTCATTAACCAAAACTAATGCATTATGTGTTATATGCCGATCTGTCTTATTATATACCTACTTAAACACTAAATCAACTGGCTATCTTTCCACTCTGTTGCATCGCCATTTCAACAGTAATTGATCCAGGAATTACCGCAAGCACAATCACAGGCGCAAATTGCCACCGCATATCTAAATTATTAATCTAATTATTATTAGCACTCAGTTGTAGCGAAGCAAAGTTTTATTAAAACTCTCGTTTCCTCTTTAAGACAATCAAACCTCTTAGAAACACATATAGCGGTCTTTTATTATTATTATTAGCATTATCAAAAATGCGTGTTAAAGCTTTCCACAGGAATTTTATTTAATAACCATTCAATTTGTAAGGTCAAAGGTCCAAGAAAGTCCGTATTTACTCATGTCAAAACCTCGTTTTTCGTGTTTCTTACGAAAACAACTCAAAACAGATTTAATTGAGCGAGAGTTTCGGCTGCACCCTCCTTATAAAATTCTTCTTAAAGATAATAAAGCCATTTTAATTATGCTACTTTTGTTTCGCTGTCTCCTCGAGATAAAATTTTGGATCGTTATATCGACAGTTTTGCTGCAATTTAAGTTAAAAGGGAGGCAGTAACTTTTTATTACAAGTAGATTGTCACTTTTGAAGTGCTCCTTTAATTGTGCGGGCGTCTGAGGGTGTTATTTCTCGGTGAAATCTTCTGTAAACAAAATCGTTCGCTTACAATACAGCGTCGGAGCAATTAATTTTACATGCACATTCACAGTTAATACCAAAGTTTGAACTGTTGCATTAATGGCAAAGTTTATTAATCTGGCAAGAGTTTGTGTAATTACGGTGACATCACCACGCTCTCAAATTCATACCTTGCGTGGTGTGGCGTACAGTGGCGCACAGCACAGAGGAAATTTTTTGAGTAACAATTTAAATGCGCTTGGTGGTTGTTGATGCAAAAATCTATTGCTCATGTTCACATGAAAGAATGCGTTTTGTATGTACCGATATAATATTACCTGCAACGGTGAAAACCACATGTGACATCGGATTAAAGCGACTGAGACCGTTTGCAGAATCATGTTCGCCACCGCACGTTGTGGTTAGCTCGTAACACGCCATTACCGAACTTGACAACAACACATCAAAATAAAAGTTGGCGTCTTCTTATAGGTCATCACATCTAGCTAAATCCAGCTTATCGTCATTTCTCATCCAGCCATCCATCACCCTCTCCCATCTTATCTACCCATCAACAGCTTGCACACTTACAACAAATGATAGTAAAGCTTTTATCAAACGTCAATAATCTCTGGCTCCCTCTTCCACCCCGTTTAATCTGTTCCGGGTGTATCGCTCAAGTGCAACACATTGGCATCCTTTATCATATCGCAGGCAGACGACGACGTGAGTGATGTGAGTACGTGACATCACGCCCACATTTATGACCAGCCCTTTTGGAACATGTAGTTTCCGTCATGTTGCCCGAAACTATATTAGACAACGGACTACGAAGTCCCAACAACAACACGGGACTTCCCAGGACGAGGGGCAGCCTGTGTCTGAGTCCAGTGACGGGCACGTCGGTCGTCGACAATAAACGGAGGAGTTGGTGCGGAACACCGACGACCCAGACGCAGTTCGCGTCCAGGAGATACGGCGAGTTGGGACACTTCAAACCACGGTAAGATGGAAGGCGGTTAATCGATCGAAAGGGCTCTAGTGTACGTTTTATGTGTTAATAATGTATGGCTAGAGCTTAGAATCCGAAATCGAGTTAAATTAATCGAGCACGAAGGTGTGGACTCAAAGCACTACATAATGTAGTAGCTAAAGACATCACTCATTGAGCGTCATCTGGAGTTCTATTTTCCTCGGGAAAAGCAGAGATTTCAATACTGTACACTACAGTCAAGTTTTAGCTTTTCCGGAAGCAAGTAGTAACGTTTTACGACCAACATTTCGGCTATGTACTAATGCTACTTGGTCAAGATCAAACGATAATAATTAACAAAACAGTCTGCAAAAGTGAGACTTTTCGTGGCAAGTCTGTGGGTTTGTCTGTAGGAATCTCGCAAAGTCGGCCGGCAAATACAGACAAGTCACGAAAAGTCACTTTTCTCCGAATAAAACATCGGCTATTTTTTCTTCAAACTCCGAAAATCGCCCACGACAGTTTACTAACCTCAATGTACATATTAATTTCTGTCCAAATGTGACCATTTCACTGATTTCACGATTATCTTCTAAAACGTAATTCACAAGTTTGATGAAATTCTATTTTCTTCAAAATAATTTGCCAATAAATAAATAGTTCACGTTCTATTTACTAGTTTTGTTTTATTATCCCATACATGTAATAAGTAGTGATAACATCATGTCACACCTCCAAGAGAAATCTCCACATGCTCTGTGGAAATATTATGTAACACACAACAATGTTGTTACTAATCTACACACTTTACCAGGTTTATATCCTAATTATTATTGATGGAGAACAACGTTAAATACTTGATTAAAATACTGCTCTAGTGCAGTTCAAAACAACGAAATATTTGAAGATCCAGTTTAATTAGTTGTTGGAACAAGATCCGATCGGAGATATTGTTGATTGAATAAAACACCATTCCCTGTGAACTTTTTCATTATGATTTGTGAATGATTTCATTGACAGTTCGAGACAAGTCCGTCTCGCACAACGACGTCCTCGCAGGGTTCGCTTGCCGGGACATGAAATTAGGCCGTTAGACGACACATAAAACATTTGTACCATAAATATTTAGAAAACAACAAACAAACACGACTGTCTGAATATATTAAACTTCTAAATAATGATATTCCCCAAACATTAATACTGTCAAAATTCGTTTCCGATTTTACAGGCCTCTCGAATTTTTCAAAGCAGACGATTGGTCGATTGAGCGGCAGACAAAATCTTTATCAGCCTAAGCAGAAAAATGGTCAATTAAGGGGCACACAAAGTCATGGCAGAGAAATGCCCATTTGTCATTACCTATTGACATAATTATGTCACGTTTTTCTGACGTTTGAAGAAAAATTTTATTTTCTCCTTTTACTAGCTGGCTGTTCCGATCTAGGACATGATGTAGGTTTATTATTATTATTGTTTTCATCCTCGAACGTGGGGGGGCGTCCTTGGTGAGATTTTCTCCGTTCTTTAAATCTTAAAGATTTAATAAATTTCTCAAAAATTGGCCATTCCCCCATTACTAGACACGTAATTAACATGCGCCTCCTTTATTCTACTGATTCAAAAAACAATACTCCAAGGTATGCCTATAATTTGATGAACGTAGTAGTATGTAATATATTTATTACCTTTACAGGTCTATAAAGTATCCGATACATTTCCCATAACTTAAATAAAATAAAATATAATATAATAAATAAAACTAAATAAATCAATAACTCAACACAATAACTAGCAGCTTTTATCCCTTCCCACTTATTGTCACTCTTCTCCACTCAACCTTCTTCATCCATTCGATCCCTCTTCCGTCCTCATTCAAAATTTCTTCTCTACTCTCATCTCTCCCTCTCAATTCTACGCATTCCTTGAACAAATGCTCTATCGTCTCCTTTTTTTCTCCACACATCCTGCATATTCTATTATTATCCTCACTCCAATATTTATTCTCTCTTTCCTCATTTCCACATCTAAATCTTGCTATTATTACTCTCTCTTCCTAGGTACTTTGGCATTTCTTCCGTTATTATTTTTTCATACTTCCCATTGTACCTAGACTCCCTAATTCTCGTTCTTCTTTCCTGCACATCTCTATCTCTCTGCACTAACTGCCTCTCTCTCGCATTCTTTCTATCTCCGCGCCTGCATACCCGTTTCTTTCGAAATATGCTTCTCTCTCTTTCCATATTCCCTTTCCTATTTCTTTCCTTTTTTCTTTCAAACACTCTTGCAAAATTCTGCACTCTCCTCTCTCTATCACTCTCTCCTCAAATCTTATTGCTTTTTTTCCTGCTGCTATTCTTATTCCATCTCTCTTTGTTTCCTCCATCACTATATACCCCGGTGTCTTTCTCTCTACCCCTAGCACCCATTTAATATATTTTCCTTGCACCCCTTCCAATCCTTCTTGCTCTCTCCATCCCCATATTTCCCCTCCATACATCATCACGCTTCTCACCAAACTATCAAACATCATTACTCTCCTTCTAAAATCATGTCCAAATTTTCTCTCTCCTATTCCCCATACAGCTCCTATTAACTTATTTGCTTTTTTCACTAACTCTCTCACATGTGCTGTTGCTGTGTTTCTTTCATTCATCACATAACCTAAATACTTAAATTCTTTCACTTCTTCAATTTTTTCTTTCTCCCATCTCCACTCATTTACTTTTCTTCTACCACCCCCTTTGCTGAACACCATCATCTTGGATTTCTCTACATTCACCGTCAACTTTTTCCTCCTCATATATTTCTCCATGTTTCCTATCATTTCTTTCATACCTTTCTCCTCTCTCGTTAGCACCACCAAATCATCCGCATATGCTAAAGACCACACTTTTTCTTTGCTCACCACAACCCTCTGTCTGCCCTTCCTCAACATCTCCTCTATATCTCCAATAAAAGCTGCAAAGAGGCTTGGGAACCTTGTCTTACTCCCTTATAAGTTTTGAAACATTCACTCACCCTTCCATCCACTCTCACTCTACTTATCGTCTCTTCATATATCTCTTCAATTTTTGTTACCAGATGCTCATTTATCCCTCTCTTTCTCAAGCATTCCCACAGTAAATCTCTTTCCACATTATCAAAAGCCGCCTTCAGGTCCACAAAGAATGCATATAACTTGCCACCCCTCTTTTTTATCTCATTTCGCACTATGTGATTCAAGATATATCCATTATCCATGGTCCCTGTAAATTCCTAAATCCAGCCTGCCCGTCTGGTAATACCCCCACCTCATGCATTTGCTTCATCAGCCTCTCTTCTACAATCATCGCGTAAACTTTATATGCTGCATTTAGGAGAGTGATCCCCCTATAATTACTGACTGTATCCTTTTCTCCTTTCTTATATATGGGGCATATTATCCCCTCCTTCCATTCTTGGGGGAATCCCTCTCCCTTCCACACTCCATTCATTATCTCTAACAACCTGTCAACTTCCCTTTCCGTTACATATATCCACGCTTCATTCTGTATACCATCTCTCCCCGGTGTCTTTTTTCTTTTCAGTTTTCTTAGTTGTTGCTTTAGTTCTTCTCTTGTTATCTCTTCTATTTCTTCCACTCTTTGTTGTCTCTTTTCCTTTTATTGTCTGTTTTCATCACCCCCCAGCAGCTCACTGAAGTACTCTCTCCATTCCTCCATAGTAATTCCATCAATCTCTCTCTCTCTTTCTCTCTTTCTTTTTTTTTTCTTATTTATGTATCTCCATACCTCTTCTTCCGTCTTCATACCCTTCATCTTTAGCTCTTCTTCCATCCGTTTCTTTTGCTTCTTCTCTTTGCATACTAAATTGTACCTCTTGTACTCTTCCTTGGTTGCTTTTTCTTTTTTCCAATTTGTTAGTTTCCTTTTTGCTTCCTGCTTCCTTTCCCTGCATTCTTTATCCCACCACTCGTTCTTCCACAGCCCCCTCTTCTCTCTTATCTCTATCTCTTTTTTTTTCTGTTGCGCTTCTTATGTTATCGCTCAGTTCCTTCACCTTTTCGTTTATTTCTGTTTCTTCGTATTTTGCCTCCCTAAATCTTGCTCCATAATTTTCTTTTCCTTCTTCCGTCCAAATATTCTTCACAATTTTTCTTCTAAACTCATTCACACTTCCTCTATCTTTCTCTCTTCCTTTTGTCTTCACTTCTAAAGGCATATGGTCCGACTCCATTCTTTCTCCCACCTTGAATTTCTCTATTTCATCCCATGCTTCTTCATTTACCATATTATACCATCCCCTCTTGATCCAATATACGTGTACTCCCCTTTCTCATCTCCTGTGCAGTTCCCATTAAGTATGTCCCACCTTTTTTCTTCTACTAAGCTAATCAGTACTCTTCCTTCTGCGTTTTCTGTTCCATCTTTTGTTGATCTTCCTTCTATTGTCTCTTGTTCCTCTTCTATCCGTCTTCCTTTTCCCCCAATTCTTGCATTAAAATCTCCCCCAATCACCAAAGTTCCTTCTTCTTGCTATTTTACTCGCTCTTCTATTATTCTCTTCGTTTCCTTCATACTTCTGCTGTACACTGTTACAATTCTCCATTTTCTCTGTTTACTTTTCACCGTTCTTTCCATAATCCCTCTTTCTTCTTTTGCTTCAGTTCCATTTTCTCCTTCCAGTCGCTCTTTCACCCCCATTATTATCCCACCTTTAGCTCTTCCTTTCTTGCTTTCCCTCTCTGCATATTGACATTTCCACTTAATTTTTCCTACCCCTTTTCTTCCACCCATGTTTCTACCATTCCCACTACGTCAAATTCTCTCAAATACTCCCAAAATTCATTCTATTTGTTTTTTATTCCCGCTACGTTCCAGAATACTATTCTTATTTGCTCCTTTTATCTTTTATTCCTCTCCGTATTCGTTTTCCCTTTTCTGTCCTGTCGTCTTTTTCTTGTGCTCTTATTCAAAAATTTTCTGTATCTAACTCCCTCTTTTCTTCGTCCCACCTAAGCCCTTTTCCCTCTATCCATATCTTTTTATAACCCACTTTCACCCGCTGTCCTTTTTGTCGCTCTTCTTTGGATATCGCTCTTAATTCCTTTTGTATATCTCTTTCCTTCTTTGTCAGATCATCTTCTATGTATCTTCCTCTTTCTCCTTTCTTTCCTTTTTTTTCCTCTTAGTTTTCTTTTATTTTCCATAACTTTCCTCTTTTCCCCCCAGCTCCCAAGTTCCGCCACAATAATTTTTCCTCCATTTATTTTATACATCTCTCTCACAGACACTTCTACCTCTAATTCCACCTTCATCCATTTTTCCAGTTTCTTCTCGCTTTCGCATTCCTCTTCGTCCAATCCCGTTACTACAATATTCTTTTGTCTCACTCTTTTTTTCCCTCTTCCATTTTCTCCTCCAATTTTTTCATTTTTTCTTTTATTACCATCTGTTCCAGTTCCCGGCTCATCTTCCGATTCTCTTCCTTTTATCTCCCCTACATCCTCCATAATTTTTTTCAAGATCTCTTTCATTTCCTCATCCATTGCTTTATTAACCGGTGATCTTTCTAACTTCTTATTTTTCCTAATCCTCTCTTCTACTTATGTCTACTATATCTACTATATCCTAGTTCTTTAGCATCTCTACACGTTTTTCTTTGCTTTTTAAGATGTAGGTACTGTGTGTCTTTCTGTATGCCTTTGGTATTGCTTTAAGCTGATTTGTGTCTTTCCATACTTTGTGTCTTTTAATTTTGAATCCCTCCTATGTGAGTTATTTGGTTCTCCTTTTTTTTAATTTGGGTTTGGGTGTGCTTTTCACGTATCGAGTACAATATTGAACCCATTTTTTTGTAACTGTATTGCTCCATATTTTGATTTTATTTCTTAATTTCTTTTATATCATCTCCAAAAACCCATTTATCGGTGTCATTTTAATATCCATATTTACTGTAAGTTTTTGTTTTCATTTTTGATTATATTATCAATGTGAAAAGTTCTGAATTGAACAAACTTCTTATTACAGAGTTTCAATTTCTCACTTCTATATATTCTAATATCTGTTCGTTTGGCTCATCTCTGATTGACTGATTTCGATTTAGTTTTTCTATTCTCAATTTGACGGATTTGTAATGAATTTCAGATTCCTCATTTTCGATTTCTTTACTTTCGCTAATTCTTTATTTATCATTCAGTATTCTTCCTTTTGCTTTTTCTTCTCATTCTTGATTTCTTGTTCCTTATTATCCATATTTTGTCAGTCGTCAATATCTCTTGGCTGTGATTATTCGCTATGCATATTTTATCCCTTATCTCTCATGCTTCATTGTCCCTATTTCCTGATTATTCGTTATTCCTAACATTTCAAGAACGTGAAATCTTTGAGAAAGCTGAGAGCTTGAGACATCTAACTTGAGAACCAAAAAGCAGTGCTTAAGTACCTACCGCGCCCGGTCGAGAAGTGTCCTTTATTTTTTCCAAGTTATAACCATTTTTAAACTGTTTTCATTGCATTTTTTACTTCTCTCATGTTTTTCATGGCGATATCAGAATTTCAATAGTCGACTTCAAATATTTCCATCTAGAAAAAAATTTCCAGGACATTTTCGAAACAAATATTAAACAAGAATAGTTTTTGAGAACACTGTTTAACACATTTTTGTTGTTAATTAGTGTTTTTAATTATCAAATGTTTAAGAAACAGTTAATTGAAAAAAGTATAATACATTAATATAATTAGTAAATCTCATCCTGTTCAGATAACGTTGGGCACAAATGTAATTAGAATGGAAAACACAACATTTTCTTGTACTTTAGCGAGACGTGGGATTGATGTCAAAAACATGTCAACACGAAGTTCACGTAAAATTTTTATGGGTATGTTAAAAACCCCTATTCCTAGGGAGACAAGTATGCAGCACCAACTAAAAAAAAAGATATTTGCAGTATGCTTGCTAATGCTGGAAATATCAAAAACGGTTTACACATCAGTTTGATATTATGAGCCGCTACTTGACCAGTGCAGTGCTTAAATTAAAGGTAACTGAAACATTACAATGTGGGGACTGAAAGAGCTATGTGAGATGCTTCTGGAGAATTAAACTGTTAATTCCAGTAACTACTGCTCCCAAATACATCAAGAGAGATTGACAAGGAACGTCCGAAATTGGCCAATTAGAAAGAGGGCAATAATCCATTTGGGAGTTTCAATTTGACCGCACGAACTACATATATGGTCAATCCAATATATACTTCAGTAGTTTCGCAATTATAGCAGCCTTAAGCTTAAATTGTCACGGGATGCGTTATATATTTGTCAGAATTGAGACATTACAAGTAAGTTGTAACCGATACCATATGGATTCTACCGGTTTCATTTTCCTGTTACTGGTCGACCGAGGTTTTTTTTTGGCCGGCACGTGTCTTGATTTGCAGAGTCGTATTTAATATTCTGCTATGAATTGTTACTAGCTAAGCAATTTGTTTTTTTTTTGTCTTCTAAAGTTGAATAGTAAAATATTAATTTGTTACACGTACTGAGGCAAGTGATCAACTGAATCTACATTTTTGGAATACGGTCCTGTCACCATTTCTTTACACCTTAGCCGACCAGTCTTAAAAAACAATCTTTTCGTTGTCCCGCTACAAAGTTTCAGCATTCTGCTTCTACACCTTCAAGGTGGTGCACTTAATTTGAAATTCAGTGTAATTGAAAAAATATAACGTACATGCATCATTTAAACTGTGGAAATATGTAGTATATATCGATAGAACTGCGCTGTCAAGACACTTTTCAGAGACGTAGGCAGAGTGTTGCAAATGAGCCCGAGCCCCTAATAAGTCACAGCACACGAGTATTGAACATTCTTTGTATTTGATCAAGTAAAATAAAAAAAGACACGAATTAACATCAAATTTTGAGGTTAGGTTTGTCAGCTGTCAAATTAAGGAGATATGCGGGAATATTTATGTACCTATATTAGTTATGTACAACCTTCTCAAAATAACGTTCCAAATCGATAATACAAAAAAAATTAGTAACGGAAAACTGCAAAGTAATTAATCCATTACAATTATTGTTTATGAACAGTTTTGCTTTACATAAAATTCCCTTCTTCCTCCTCCAGGGGATGCACCGAGCTAGGACACTTCAATCCACTATAAGATGGATGGCGGCAAATCGATCGAATGTACATACTCCAGGTTAATTAAATTTGTGGGAACTAATTGGGGAAAGCATGGAATTGACGGAAGACGACTGCGAAAGGACAGCAATGATCCCGACTTTATAGCCGCTATAAAATTACCTTCAAACGTTGCTAAAGTTCTTAGACTATTTAAATTCGTTTTAATGGTGAAGGAGCTACAAGCACAATCGTATAATATCATTATGTGAAAGTATCAATAGGACCATCTTAGAAATTGCTCGCAATGTGTTTATCTAACCCCGTTCGTATCTTTACAACATGATGTAATTAAACTATGCTAATTAAGCCCTGGGATAAGGGCAAATAAAGCGAGTCTGGAAATAATTAAAATTAGTTCAATATTAGTAACGTCGTAGCGTCCATTGTGCCGCCAATTGTGGCTTGGCTTGAAGCTTTTCAAATAGAGTCAACATAAAGCAAATAATATCTAAATTTCCTTACATATTTTTCCTGTAGGAAGTAAGTGTTATTTTGAGATATAACTCCCAATTAACTGTCCAGATAAGTACTTTTTATATTTATCTGTGTATTTTTATTTGTAGCGACAAATAAGTAGTAAACATGTAATATGTAATTATTGTGGTTGGCCTTCAAGATATAAATTATCAAATCGTGTTTAAAGTAGTTGCACGCACAAATTTAGCATTCTTCTAAGAAAATATAAATGATAACCAAGCGCAGGAAACCAGTGACACGTATACAGTGCAATTAACAATTTATTCCGGAGCTTAGTAGTTTTGCATTTTAATGGTTTCATTTTTTATTTGGCTGATTTGGGGTTTAATCTTAAATTAATGCTAAATGCCCATCTGCTGCTTATTCATTTTGAATGCGCGAAATTCTATTTAAATGTCACATAAATATTTCTGTTTTATTTAGTATCATGAATCCAAATTGTTTTACACTTTTTATAACATTGTTTACCGCCAGGAATCTCAGAAATACTTGTACCTACAGGTTTGATACATACAGATAATAAATTGAAAACATTGAATTATGCAAATGGTACTCCAATAAACAATAAACATTTAGAAATTAATTGCTCTGAAGAAAATGCCTTTCCTGTGTCGTCAGAAACACGTCGACCTGTCGTGACTTTTCCAATTTCAGCGAACCCCACATAAGTTCGCAATTTTTCTCTCTTTACAAGGAAGCTAATGAGATTATGTGGGTGAAAAAAATATAAATTGGAATCTTGTCTTGTCTCGACTCGGAATACCAAATTATGTGAGAGCTTATCGGATCCTCGAGAAAATTGACCGACTGAGCTAATTTCAGTTTCCAAGCACAAGCTTCACCAACTTGTATTTAATAATATGTATCTATTGATTTTCTTATCATCGCGGGTGATACTAATAAAACAGCCTGATATTCGCGCCCTTGTCGCTTATCTTAATAACACAATTACCCCAGCCTGGATGACATTATTAGGTGTATACGAGATTACGTCGTTAGCAGTGGAATTATTAATTAGAATCAGCTTGCCGAAATCCGCTTCTGGGAACTGTCAGGCTCAAATGTTGAAATGTTGTTCAGACTTATTTGGAATTTTCCTTTTAGATAATGTGTAGGTATGAGGTAGTTGCAGACAAGGATTGATGGTGTTTTTAACTGGACTAAAAGCAACCGATGGAAAATTCGACTTGTATAATGGACTTTCGGGGGGGAAAATACTCTGTATTGAACTGATATTAAAATTTATAAACAACCCACAGTTCGATGATAAAAGACTTGGTGTATAATAGCCAGAAAAGTCACATTATTATAAACAAAGCCACAGAGGGGACTGTTCCAAATAATTAAATTTAATGTTCTTCTTAATTTGGCTCCGAACTTTTGTACATACTCAGTTTCCTAGCTTTGAAAATTGATATATGTAATAAAATTTTTAAATATTTGTCTAATATCTCTCTAAAGTGTTAGTACATTCCAAAACGTTGCAGCCTCCACCTTTTAGAAATTATACAAAAATTAAACTTAAAAAATGCTCCCACACTACAGCATTCCAGCACTTGGTCCCACCGACCCACGTGGGGTATCTACCAATATCCTATAAAGTATTCTTTAAAATTGTGTAGAACAAGTGCCGAATATGCTGATATAGAATATAGTGTTTGCTATGCAGCTTGGGCTACCCAGGATGAATTTTTATTGAGAATCGGTACTCGGTACACTCGATCGTTTTTGACATTAAACTGCAACTTCGCATGCAATTTCTCTTTGGACCAATAAGACAACGTGACTCGTTCTAATGGAGCAGACGAGATTGTTACATTTCAAAGTTTCACGACCACGTATTGACTGTCATTTATGTTGGTTCAGTCAGACCGCGTTGACATTTCATGTTGATTGTTCTGTTTGTCTCTCGCTCTCATTTACTAAACGAGTAGGCTGTGCCTGTGACAATCGAAACAAACGACAGACTCAGGCCACTACGATAATTTATTTATTTTTTGCGATTTTTCGTGTTTGTGTCCAAGGGCAATTTAATTAAGAGCTTGTAGGGGTGGATACGGCAGCTTTTTAAATATTTAACTCGGCGAGCAGATGAGAAGACCGACGTCAGTAAATATTAATTCGAGGAATGTGCGGGTGCTGGCACTCAGAGGTTATTTCGTTCAGGGATGTTTAATTCAGGGCCTGAATGGATTTGAAGTAAGGGAAGAATACAATGAATCGTAAAACAAACTAAAATATAATTCGTGATTGATTGAAGTATAAGGAAATACATTTTCATGGAAAGCAGGTACATGTTTGATTAATATGGATGGATTTGCAGTAAAAGTTCGCATACCACAGATTCTAAATGCCAGAGAAAATATCGAAGTAATATCTGGATAGAACGAAGAAAATTCCACGGATTGTATTAGTCATCTTAAGAATTTGTATTTGTTACGTTCTTGAACTTTAACTTTCCCTTTCTTTCATAGTTCAGCTACTCAATTGAAGAGGCGCTTATTAAACGATTTTATTACGAATGTGCAGTAGCGAACATGAAAAGCCGAAAAGTTTTGGCAGTATGTACTTTTAACTAAGTACTTTTATCTTTTAAGTGCAAGAAAAATTCCTTTGACCTAAATTTTCAAGCTATACGTTTGCAAACGCAAAATTACCCCTAGCAGCGGCCTATGAAAGATTTAATTACGTATTTCAATAAAATTTCCACGGATGGGAGCTTAGAGGGAAGACCGGAGAAGCTCAAATTCAGTCGTCACGACCATGTCGCTTTCCGTGCGCTCTAGGAGCCATGGACTGTAAACACGTTGGAATTCCAAAACCTCATCGCCGTGGAGATAAATACGTTAATGGTGAAGGGTTTTACAGTGTTAATTCAAGGAACGTGTAATGCAATATAACGTTTTACTAGTATTGATGCTCAGTGGACTGTATCCGTTCATTTCCTAAATTACAATGTCATACGAGATTTTTTACAGGAACTAATAAACTGCGCTGTGATTCACAAACTTATCTTAACACAGACGAACTTAAACCACATAAAAGAAGAGAACCAAACAATTACTTATAGGAAATTTAATTGTGTTTATTCGGGTTTTGCTTCTGTATATTGATTGTCAGCATGTTTGTAGGTTGTTGCCTTACTCATCATCCAACTCCAAGATTACTTGCATCTGCAATAATAACGATTATTTGTTCTATAATTTTCTTCTATGCCAATTCTGTACTACTTCCGTTATCAGCTTTCTCTTCCAAGTTGTTTTACTGAAATGTGCTTGTAGAATGCGTTACTGGAGTTTTGCTATGTAAAATTAATAGAAGCACTATGGGAAGAATATTTAAAAACCTACGCTGTATTTCGTTTATTTGCATAAAATCATTTTAAGAAAACATTTTTATTGATATTGTGCAAAATTTAATTTGTCAAAAATTCGAATTCATGTTGATCATTAATATTGAAAGCCTGCTTTATCCATGTGGATTTATTTTGTTATCATTTAATAGGTAAACAAATAACTTTTGTGTCATGAATGATTTTTATCGATTTTGTCGTGTCAGTAGGAATAAATCCGCCGATACGACTGTAATTAAAATTGTTGGGCTATTGATTATCTTGTGCTTTTATCCTATTTTTGACAGGACTAACTAATTACAGGTAGATAATAAACAAAATATGGGCATGAATTGTTACAGAATTATTTGATTTATGTGTCACTCCTAAAACATAATGCAAGAACATAAATCACCACATTCATTACAGAATAAATTGTTTGGCAAATGAAAAACATCTAACCATAACAGTGGCATGACTGTCTCCAAGCCGTGTAGAAAAAGTAGATAAGTCATTTCCTGCGTAAATGAAAGTGCATTCTCGCTGTACAGTAATTAGTTTTGTTCCACCATTTGTGTCCAGATTGTCCAATGGAACAAGTGAACTGAATGCTCGCGTACTGACAACAGCGGTAATAACAATTTGCATACACGACACAGACTTCCTGTAAATTTAGTTTGACAGCCACTTTGGCCAATCAATTAACATCGATCACAACTGATTAAATCACAACACTTGAAGAGATCCCGACACCTGTTGTGAGCGTGGAGTTTCTCGACGGGTGGAAACTCGAGAAAGGATCCAGATGACGCCCGTACTTTCTTTCCCCTTTTCTTGCCTCCGGCATCGTATAGTCACTCTCTTCTTCCCATAATGCCGGATGATGCAGGGACAATGAAGCGTCGCCTAGCCTCCATGGCAACCCCCGATAAATCCACAGACCAGACTGAAAGAGACAGATTTACATGTTCATTCAGCTTCCGTCCTCTTTGGCTACTCATTGGCGGCTCGCAAGGTGGGGGCGGTGGTTACAGTGCCCCATTAGATATAATTTAATTGTAATTAAAGAAATAATTTGTGTCAAGAGTGTTATTGCGTCCGTTTAATCTTTACCACATGTCCCAAAAGGTGGTCCTTGTACTATTTGAAATATAAGATAACACCACATCCAGAATTCCTTGTTTTATAAACTCTACCAAATATGGTTTGATATACAATCGCTCTAAAAGCTTTCAGAATAATTTAATTCGTTACCTGAGGCATGTCTTACTCTTATTTCATGATGCAATTCCGTAATTTATGAAATATCTCTGTTCCTTTTAGTAACAGAAATGATCAGTCTTATAGTCCAAGAGCCAGGGTCCGGCAGACTTACGGTCTTTTAACAAACCCTATATTTTTTTATTTACACTTTTATACCTGCCGTCACGAAATGGGGACTCTTTATTCTGATCGGCGGTTCCTACAGCCTCACGCAGGTACGGAAGGAGTAAAAATTTCAGTACAACGTTATAGTAACAAGACTCTCGCTTGAATATTTTAAATATTGTATTATTATTATTGAAAAATAACAATGGCAGACAGCTACGACGATATTTTAAATTAAGCTGAAATTTATATACTGGGTGTCCCAGAGGTGTGTGGACCATCACTTACGCCCTTATTTTGAAAGATATCAAAAAGGAGTTTTCGGGGGACGATAGCTTCACAATTTAAAATAATTAGAAATCATATACAGAGTGCCCTAGTATTAATAATATACCAAAGTTATGTTTTTTAAATGGAATGCTCTGTATATTAGTTGGTGAGTTAAAAGAGCAGTTAATGCTGAGCAAAATGATATGAGGTACCACAGGTTTATTATGGATGGTTCTTGAGTTATGAAGAGTTTTAGGTCAAAATTTGTGCTTTTTTTAAAAATTGAAGAAACCATTACAACAGAAAACTGAATACTTTTCTGTCAATATTTTTTTATAGACCCAAACTTTAATACACACTGATTAAAAGTCATCTAAATTGATATTTCTATACAGAGTGTACGATTTCGCAAAATGTATAATAACTTTTTTTTTTCAAATGGAACATCCTATATTCCATTATACCACCAAATAGCATTTATAATAAGCTTTTTTTTTTCAATGTATGGTTGGCCTCGGCAAATGTTAGTACTTTAGGCAATTTTTACAAAAAACCTAGAAAATTTCCCGAAATTGCTGAAATCGCGAATTTAGATCAGATCGTCTTGGACTTGTTGCCATGGAGATAGTCGTTTATTGTCTAATTTATCAAAATTACTTCAGAAATGACACCGAGAGGTAGACAGGCTTAGGTTTATGTAAGAATTTGATAGACTATATCCTTCACATAACCACAACGAAAAAATCTAGAGGAGTTAAATCTGGTGATCTTGCAGGCCATTTGACAGGGCCGCCATTACCAATCCAACGTCTCGGCAACCAGTCATTTAAATATCTTCTTACCTCGCTTCTTACATTCCTATAGAAATGTACAGGAGCTCCATCCTGTTGCAACCACATTAAGGACCACTGATTTTGATAATGATTAATCGTCCGCATCCAGTGGGGATTTTCAGTGGCATAATAGTGCATGTTATGCCTCTTGACATGCCCATTACTCTTAAAGGTCGCCTCACCAGTGAACAAAATTCCGTTTAAATATTTCTATTCCTTTCTAGAAGATTTTCCATTATTTCGTAGAATTCCACTCATTTTGCAAAATAAGCTTCTTGCAATTATTCTTGATGGAGTTTAATGTAGTATGGATGAAGCCGATGTTTTTTGATCACACAGTTTACTGACGATTTCAAAATATCAGATTGGGCAGCAATTTCTTTTGTACTGGAGTGAAGATTTTCTTCTAAGATTAGTAAAACTTCTAGCTCACTGTTTTCACCTCCTCTTCTACCAATTAATTGTTTTTTGTTGTAGGCCACGTTTCCAGTGTTCTCAAAACTTTAAATTTTTGTGGCCAAAAAGGAATTTCTTTCAGCTTCTCCTAACGCATTGAACCATATTTATCATTACTTCTTTCGTAAAATTCATTTTGTAAAAAAATCATAAAGGTGAAACTATTTGTTACAGGTTAACTTACTGTCAACAAGAACAAACGCTCCATGGTAACCAGTCTAAAATGATCTCCATGGCAACAAGTCCAAGGCGATCTGATCTTAATACATGATTTCATCAATTTGGGAAAGTTTTCTACGTTTTTTGTAAAAATTATCTAAAGTACTAACTTTTGGCGAGGCAAACTATATATTGACAGAAAGCTTATTAAAATTGCTACTTGGTGGTATAATGGAATATAGTGTGTTCCATTTTAAAAAAAAATTGTTATTATACATTTTGCGAAACCGTACACCCTGTATAAAATATCAATTTAGATGACTTTCAATCAGTAAGTATTAAAGTTTGGATCTGCATTTTTTTCAAAAAGCACTAATTTTGACCTAAAATTCTTCAGAACTCAAGAACCATCCATAACAAACCTATAGTACCTTATATCATTCTGCTCAGCATTAACTGCTCCCTCAATTCACCAACTTTTATACAGAACAGTTGAAAATTATGATGCTTGAAAAGGAAGAAAAAGGAGAAAATGGAAGAGCAGGAAAAATGAGTGAGAAAAAAGAATATTGTAGTAACGGGATTGGACGAAGAGGAATGCGAGAGCGAGAAGAAACGGGAAAAATGGATGAAGGTGGAATTAGAGGTAGAAGTGACTGTGAGAGAGATGTCTAAAATAAATGGAGGAAAAATGATTGTGGCGGAACTTGGGAGCTGGGGGGAAAAGAGGAAAGTTATGGAAAATAAAAGAAAACTAAGAGAAAAAAAAAGGAAAGAGAGTATACATAGAAGATGATCTGACAAAGAAGGAAAGAGATATACAGAAGGAATTAAGAGCGATAGCCAAAGAAGAACGACAAAAAGGATAGCGGGTGAAAGTGGGTTATAAAAAGATATGGATAGAGGGAAAAGGGCTTAGGTGGGACGAAGAAAAGGGGGAGTTCGATACAGAAATTTTTTTAATAAGAGCACAAGAAAAAGACGACAGGGCAGAAAAGGGAAAACAAATTCGGAGAGGAATAAAGGAGAAAAGGTGTAAATAAGAATATTATTCTGGAACGTAGCGGGAATAAAAAACAAAGAGAATGAATTTGGGGAGTATTTGAGAGAATTTGACGTAGTGGGAATCGTAGAAACGTGGGTGGAAGAAAAGGGGTAGGAAAAATTGGAAAAGAGAATGCCGAAAGAGTTTAAGTGGACATATCAATATGCAGAGAGGGAAAGCAAGAAAGGGAGAGCTAAAGGTGGGATAATAATGGGGGTGAAAGAGGGGCTGGAAGGAGAAAATGGAACTGAAGCAAAAGAAGAAAGAGGGATTATGGAAAGAACGGTGAAAAGTAAACAGAGAAAATGGAGAATTGTAATAGTGTACAGCAGAAGTATGAAGGAAACGAGAATAATAGAAGAGCGAATAAAAGAGCAAGAAGAAGGAACTTTGGTGATTGGGGGGGATTTTAATGCAAGAATTGGGGGAAAAGGAAGACGGATAGAAGAGGAACAAGAAACAATCGAAGGAAGATCAACAAAAGATGGAACACAAAACGCAGAAGGGAGAGTACTGATTAGCTTAGTAGAAGAAAGAGGATGGGACATACTTAATGGGAACTGCACAGGAGATGACAAAGGGGAGTACACGTATATTGGATCAAGAGGGGAGACAGTTATTGATTATGTTATGGTAAATGACGAAGCATGGGAAATAATCGAGAAATTCAAGGTGGGAGAAAGAATGGAGTCGGACCATATGTCTTTAGAAGTGATGACAAAAGGAAGAGAGAAAGGTAGAGGAAGTGTGAATGAGTTTAGAAGAAAAATTGTGAAGAATATTTGGACGGAAGAAGGAAAAGAAAATTATAGAGCCAGATTTAGGGAGGCAAAATACGAAGAAACAGAAATAAACGAAAAGGTGAGGGAACTGAGCGATAACATAAGAAACGCAACAGAAAAAAAAAAGAGATAGAGATAAGAGAGAGGCTGTGGAAGAACGAGTGGTGGGATAAAGAATGAAGGGAAAGGAAGCAGGAAGCAAGAAGGAAACTAAGAAATTGGAAAAAAGAAAAAGCAACTAAGGAAGAGTACAAGAGAGCACGCAAGAGGTACAATTTAGTATGCAAAGAGAAGAAGCAAAAGAAATGGATGGAAGAAGAGTAAAGATGAAGAGTATAAAGACGGAAGAAGAGGTATTTAGATACATAAATAAGGAAAGAAAGAAAGAGAGAGAGAGAGAGTGAGTGATGGAATTACTATGGAGGAATGGAGAGAGTACTTCAGTGAGCTGTTGGGGGGTGATGAAAACAGACAAGAAGAAGAAAAGAGACAACAAAGATTGGAAGAAATAGAAGAGATAACAAGAGAAGAACTAGAGCAACAACTAAGAAAACTGAAAAGAAAAAAGACACCGGGGAGGGATGGTATACAGAATGAAGCGTAGATATATGGAACGGAAAGGGAAGTTGACAGGTTGTTAGAGAATGAAGTGTGGGAGGGAGAGGGATTCCCACAAGATTGAAAGGAGGGGATAATATGCCCCATATATAAGAAAGGAGAAAAGGATACAGTCAGTAATTATAAGGGGATCACTCTCCTAAATACAGCATATAAGGTATACGCGATGATTGTGGAAGAGAGGCTGATGAAGGAAATGAATGAGACGGGGGTGTTACCAGATGGACAGGCGGGATTTAGGAAAGGTAGAGGGACCATGGATAATGTATATATCTTGAATCACATAGTAGGAAATGAGATAAAAAAGAGGGGGTGGCAAGATATATGCATTCTTTGTGAACCTGAAGACGGCTTTTGATAATGAGGAAAGAGATTTACTGTGGGAATGCTTGAGAAAGAGAGGGATAAATGAGCATCTGGTAACAAAAATAGAAGAGATATATGAAGAGACGATAAGTAGAGTGAGAGTGGATGGAAGGGTGAGTGAATTTTTCAAAACTTATAAGGGAGTAAGACAAGGTTGCCCACTAAGCCCCAGCCTGTTTGCAGCTTTTATTGGAGATATAGAGGAGATGTTCAGGAAGGGGCAGGCAGGTGGGGTTGTGGTGGGCAAAGAAAAAGTGTGGTCTTTAGCATATGCGGATGATTTGGTGGTGCTAGCGAGAGAGGAGAAAGGTATGAAAGAAATGATAGGAAACATGGAGAAATAGATGAGGAGAAAAAAGTTGACGGTGAATATAGAGAAATCCAAGATGATGGTGTTCAGAAAAGGGGGTGGTAGGAGAAAAGTAAATGAGTGGAGATGGGAGAAAGAGCAAATTGAAGAAGTGAAAGAATTTAAGTATTTAGGTTATGTGATGAATGAAAGAAACACAGCAACAGCACATGTGAGAGAGTTAGTGAAAAAAGCAAATAAGATAATAGGAGCTGTATGGGGAATAGGAAAGAGAAAATTTGGACATGATTTTAGAAGGAGTGTAATGATGTTTGATAGTTTGGTGAAAAGCGTGATGATGTATGGAGCGGAAATATGGGGATGGAGAGAGCAAGAAGGATTGGAAGGGGTGCAAGGAAAATATATTAAATGGGTGCTAGGGGTAGAGAGAGAGACACCGGGGTATATAGTGATGGAGGAAACAAAGAGAGATGGAATAAGAATAGAAGCAGGAAAAAGAGCAATAAGATTTGAGGAGAGAGTGATAGAGAGAGGAGAGTGCGGAATTTTTCAAGAGTGTTTGAAAGAAAAAAGGAAAGAAATAGGAAAGGGGATATGGAAAGAGAGGGAGGCATATTTCGAAAGAAACGGGTATGCAGGCGAGGAGATAGAAAGAATGCGAGAGAGAGGCAGAGTAATGACAGATGAATTAGTGCATAGAGATAGAGATGTGCAAGTGCAGGAAAGAAGAACGAGAATTAGGGAGTCTAGGAACAATGGGAAGTATGAAAAAATAATATCGGAAGAAATGCCAAAGTACCTAGGAAGAGAGAGTGATAATAGCAATAGAGTGAGGATAATAATAGAGTATGCAGGATGTGTGGAGAAAAAAAGGAGACGATAGAGCATTTGTTGAAGGAATGCGTAGAATTGAGAGGGAGAGATGAGAGTAGAGAAGAAATTTTGAATGAGGACGGAAGAGGGATGGAATGGATGAGGAAGGTTGAGTGGAAAAGAGGGAAAATAAGTAGGAAGGGATAAAAGCTGCTAGTTATTGTGTTGAATTATTGATTTATTTAGTTTTATTTATTATATTATATTTTATTTTATTTGAGTTATGGGGAATGTATCGGATACTTTGTAAACCTGTAAAGGTAATAAATATACATACTACTATCATTATTAACAATATAAATATATAAATTTCAGCTTTGTTAAAGTACCGTAAATTGTTAATTTCTTTCAATGGTGTCTACCATAACTTTGGCACCATTGATATTTTTCAATAATAATAATAATTCAAGAGTCTTCTATAACGTTGAACTCAAGTTAAACTTTTACTCCTTCCGTACCTGAGTGAGAGCCGTTTGACACTATACTTATTTCAGTACTGAATTCAGTACTCAAAATTCTCGTACTGAAAATTGTATGCGCGCGCCGTTTTAGTACGAGAGAAGTTTCGTCCCTGTGTGCCACTATTATGAATTTTCAATACAATTTTTAATATATGCACATGCGCTCTAGCTCAGGTGCAGCTGTCAATTTTGTGGCTGTCAAACTACAAGTGACGTACTCCTGTCGGTCTTACTGTTGTGGCATTATTTATCATAATTATTTATCTACGGTGTATTGTGGGCGAATCATGAATACATCAGATACCTTCAGAACCAACTTTAAAAGCTCGCGTTGAATTTTTTCTAGAGCCCCGTTTCTGGCGTTGCGATTTTTATATAATAAATTATGTTTTGGGGCATAAAGTTCGTTTTTTTATTAAGAAACCATTGTGGTGCAAATAATTCACACCCTATTCTGGTTTCCATAACATCGTAATGCTTTTGATATGGGGAATTAAATTTAGGGTGTTACAATTTGGTTTTTTAAATAAAAAACGGACTGTATAAGCACTCGTTGTTTCTAAATAGAGAGATTGAGATTGATTGAGATCACATTGTTACGACAAGACACAACAACAAATCACCAAATACCGGATATCACCATACGCAGGTACAAAGGAGAGTAATAAAATTTGGGAATTTACTAGAAAAAAGTCGCATTTGAGAAAACAAATGGGCGAGATGGGTGACCATAATGACTGCAGCAAATAATTTTGTGAGTGGTCGGGTGGTCGGTTGATTGGTGCAATGCGCATCTGATCTGCTCAATTTGAGTACGAGACGCAAACTTGTATACTAGAAAATAGAACATGTTCTAATTTCTCGTACTAAAACGGCGCGCGCATCAAATTTTCAGTGCGTAATTTTAAGTACGGAATTCAGTATGGAAATAAGCATAGTGTCAAACGGCTCTAATTTCTCGTACTAAAACGGCGCGCGCATCAAATTTTCAGTGCGTAATTTTAAGTACGGAATTCAGTATGGAAATAAGCATAGTGTCAAACGGCTCTGAGGCTATAGGAACCGCCGGTCAGAATAAAGAATCCCCATTTCGAGTACGGCGAGTATAAATGAAGAAAATATAGGGTTTGTAAAAATACCCCAAGTCTGCCGGCGACTGGCTCTTAGACTATTAATATAATTTAAGTGTAACTATTAGTCAGAGATTTATTTTTTTACAGGAAAGATTGACTAGTGCACAAATTAAGGTTTCATCTTTATCGGTCTCATAGCGAGTTCTAGTTTTTTCCACGTATGCGGAAGTACTAAAGCATATCATCGTGGTTTTACGTTATCAGACACACGTGTACAAATACAGTTTTCCCAATTTCTCCGCTAAAATAATTCCAATGGCTCACAAATGATTTCTCCATTTAAAGATCCCCTAAGGCGTTATATTACTGATTCCATTATGAATAAATTGATTCAAACAGGTAAGTGTAAGTTTGCAGATGTAATATCTTCCAGGATAATATTGACGCGGACAAAAACTCTTGGGCATTTTTTTGTCATTTTGAAAATTTTGTTCTAGTCTGCTTTATTGTCACTTTGACGTTTGAAGTTTATAATATTTGTCAACCACATGTTTGATTAAACTTATTCTTACTAAATGAACATTTTCGACAAATATGACTTCCCTAACACTTTGTATAAATCAGTATTGGTTTTATTACGTTCATAGTCAGATATTTTAATTCAAAGTTTAACCAAAAGTTTCCGTAAAATACATAATAGGTATAACAAACGCTTTGACTGAATAAGTGTGTACATAGATAACAATCGGTCAACAAGAACAGTGCATTTGAAGACTGAAGTAAAACTCGTTAAGTTTAAGCCTTCTTATTATAATCACATTCTCACATGTTAACTGTGGTGAGCAGAGTTGAATGTACAATACAATGCGGATTTTTTTTATGGGCATTATTGGGAAACATTATTAAACAACAAAATCCCCAATTCTACATTGGAGGAATGGAAAGAATTGGGACAATTACTGAATACCAATAAAGTGACTCTCGCCCTCGCCTACGATTTTACGATTTTATGCACTTATACTGATAGAGGTGTACCGACCGTTAATGCTTGATGGTTCTCTCCTTCGAAATTAGTTAACGTCCATTTTGTCTGAGACAAATTGAGCGAAGTGTGAAGTGAATTTATAATAACTTCTGAAAAATTAAAGCTATTTTTAGTTGTCTACGCTGGAATCGGTCTAGAATATAAAACAACGGATGAGTCTCGTGCTCCTAAAAGTTTATGAAGTTTATTGCAAAAACCTTTGAGGACGTTGATCCACGAGCCACCACTGACGTTCATTCATTTTCCGTCCTTCTCATTCAACCGACACAGATTCACGCCAGCAATCATTATTAATTAATTACCTGAAGATGTTTATGCCATCGCGAAACGACCCAATTGAAACGAATGGTGCGTGTTTATTCCTCGTTAAAAATGTCAACATTGCTATTGCACACTCAATTCGGATGTTTGTTAACCGCACCGGCAAACTCAATTATCGATTCCGCGTATTTGATCTGTTGTGGAAACGTAAAATTTTCATACGGAAATATGCTGTGTAAATTCTTTTGTTCTTTAATGCAAAGCGGCAGATCGTGAAATCGAGAAGAAGCACAGGAGCCGTCCGGAATTTTCGGTAGGCGGGTTGGTTGGCGGATTGCCAACACTTAAATCGCTTTTTTCTTGATAATATGTAGACGCTCTAAGATACTGACACTTCACAAATAATAAACAACGTTAGTGCTACAGACATGAAAATAGGAAAGCACGCGTTGACTAAAGCATTTTATGATATTTGGGGGAAGGGATCGTCTTACAACGTGATCAGATGCGAACGTCTCTGGGGTTACGGAACTTGGACGCATCATTAGGTGACGACTAAGTGTGAAATAATTAGTGGAAAACCACTAGGGCTTTCCTTATACTTAACAGTTTCGTGTCAGCGGCTTTTGCAGCTAAGTTGGGGGGCACACTGAAATACATTATTGTAAGTAGGTCGAATGTTTTTATCAGAATGGTGATTTTACACGAAAATGGGCTCGTGGAATCAATTTCAAGAGCAAACTTTAAGTAAAAATATTGCCACACGAAGATTATTCTTTTACGTCAACAAGAGGTGTTTATGTACCTTTTGACGTGTCGGTGTACAATATGACGTAGTTCATTGTTCATGTAAACAAAAAATGAGGAAGTTCCAACTGTAACCCATATACCTAAATCTTATCAGTATTTTGTAATTAAGAGTTTTTCTATAATATTTATTCGATAGAGCGTTGCACTGATACAATGCAAAATCCACAACTAATCTAATTCCGTGTTTTAAATTTATCAGTTCATTATTTAAAAATGGAACATCTATTTGGTAGAGGTTCCACAAGACTCACGCAATTTGTATCTTATATTTGATGTAGTGTACATTTAATAGAATGAGACTCATTCATTCATCTCGAAAATTGTGGTTTACAGGACTCCTGTATAGGTAAGCAAATTGACTACTCATCACAGTACGAAATTTTTATCAGCAATACCAAATTAGTTCGTTTATTTCCATTTTGCGTTTGTGTCAAAGTTGTGGAACACTTCATAACATATTTATGATTCCTCAAATGCCATAAAGTATTAATTTTTACTAATCAGTAAGATTATTATGCATGACTCATTTGGAAACACGGTCTTTACACACATTGAACTTTTTTGTTTCCATCTTCAACGACAGGAAGTCGAGATTCATTTCGGATGAGCAGTGTTTATTTTAGGAAAACTGTTTCAATTTATTACAAGTAAACATCACTTTTGACCAATTTCGTCGTCACTTTCCGCGTCAACCGACAAAATAAATGGCCCGAAATTTGGGTAATGTGGTTTGGCTTGATTTGCCGTTTCGAATAACGGAAGATGCAAATTTGTTCCGAGATTCTTCCTTGTACCAAAAATATAAATGTCGGGTAGTTTAAGTGACACATGCGGTCGACAAATAAACACAGCGATGATGCAATAAAAGCGAACTGCCACATAAATAGACCGAGAATTTCAAACAAGAAGAAAAAATTCCGCGGGGCGAAATAATAATTAAAATGTCGCCGGGCTAAAAGCGCTATTCAAGTGGTATTTTTAGCCGGCACGTCCTACAACTTGTGATAGAAAGCGAGAGTATTTCCTGACCCTACCTCTATCGAAGGCAATAAATTCATTATCCTACCTCCTCCGATAAAAATAAATTCATCGAAACGGAGCTTTGTTCGATTTCCATAATATACCTTGTTTTCGGAACATACAAGAGTGCTTTCGTTGTAAATAAATCAACCCGTTTCCGCGGTATAACCCTCGAGGATTATTGGACTTCCCATTATACACATTCCCTAATAATATGTTTTATGAGTGGTTAAAAGCATTGTTATGTTCGAACGGAGTCGTAGGGTTGGCGAAATTTGTTTTGCAACCTCTGGATTACGGCGTGTTTTACGACCCTCTGAAAAATAAGAATTCTTATCAATTATCTTTTTCCAGAAGCGATGCCTTCCTCGAGCCGTACCTGTTGGGTGACCGCCAAAGTCCGGGGGTGGGGGCGGCGTCGCCCTCGCCACCATTGTGTCGACCAGATTCATCGCCGACGCCCCCATCACGGTCTGCCTCTGGTGAATCTCTCCTCTCCTCGAACGGGGGCTCGGAGGGCGGCAGTGAGGACAGTGGGGAGTCAGGTAAATAAATAATGCTATAAATTATTCAGAACTATACAACCAATGAATTACATTTAATACGACGATTGGAATTAAACGGAGTAGAAGTGAACAAATGAAATAGGCGCACATTTGACAGCCCAGTAATACCATCAATAACTAGAATTTGTTCTTTAAGTATAGTATTAAATTAATTATAATTATAGTATTAAGTTATTATAGAAATTTGACTTTATCATAAAAGGTAAAGGTGCAAGTTTGTAGAAATCTTCTGATATGTCGTTCTGCTTTATGAATATACAGGGTGTCCCAACTAAAATTTGTACCCCCCAACAATTCCAATTTCGAAAACGCTGGAACAGGTCAATTTTGTTATAAAGGGGGACCAAATTGTACCAAACTTTCATGTCTTAGAACTTGCCCCTTTAGCCAGGGAAGCCACCCCCTAAAAAATTTAAATGGCATGGGGGTCGTGTGATACATCATTTTAAAGCTTATTCATAGGCGTTTTACAAAAAGCATGGTTTTAGTATATTCCGATGACAAATACATTACGCTCGTTTATTATTCGTTCTCTTATTTCTCTTATCATAGGTTTTTTGTTTCTGTTTTATAATTAAAAAAATAACTTGGAATATTAGCAAATAAATTCTACCGCACATTTTTTTTACATCTGATTTGTCTTACAAATAAATAAAATTAAAACAACATCCATTATAAAGAAAGAAGAATAAACCAGGTCCCCTAAACGCCACAGCTTTCTTCTTAATAGATTTTTCCTTAATAATAATATTTTATAAGAGAGAACAGGATAAAAAAAAAATGTGCGGTAGAAAATACACTTTATATACAACATCCGTTGACTCTTCAGATTTCTCACACAATTGATTATTTATCTATTTTAGATTTTTGAGATTAATTACATAATCTTTGCTACCGCACATTTTTAAATTATTAGGCAGATTTAAATTATGAGGTAAATTGCATAATCTTTGCTACCGCACATTTTTAAATCAGTCTGATTTCTCACACATTTGCATAATCTTTGCTACCGCACATTTTTAAATTATCTAAATTATTAGGCAGATTTAAATTATTAGATTAATTGTACAATCTCTGCTACCGCACATTTTTAAATTATTAGGCAGATTGCATAATCTTTGCTACCGCACATTTTTAAATTGCCTAAATCAGTCACAATTGCATAATCTTTGCTAGGCCACATTTTCTAAATCGCGATAACCCCTAAAAAACGTAAAGAAATTGCCATTTAGGTGAACGAAACGTTCACCATTCGTCCATGCATTCAGAGTTTAGTTAATTGCATTTCTTCAGTATAAATTCCCTCAGGAATTTCTAAAGTATTTTCGTCTTTAACTTTATAATAAACAACATTTGATTTAACTACTTGAGATACAATAAATATTTCTTTTGTCCAATTAGTTTTTAATTTATTTCGAAATATATCAACATTAAGAGATAATCTAACTCGATCACCAATTTCAAATTATGGTGCTTTTTTTGTAATAGGATAATTATAAATAGAAGTTAATAAAAAAATTCATTATCTTTATTTACTTGAGATGGTTTCATTTCTATTGTTCTATGAATTGTGTTGTTATACTTTTTTATTATTGTAGGTAAAGAATTTAACCATTCCCCTGTTTTAAATAATATTGGTTTTATGTTCTCACCAAAAGTTCTATTAATTCTTTCTACAATAGATGCTTTATTTTTTGTACCAGTACTATATAATATTATGTTATATTTATCTAAAACCATCCCTTTGAAAACTCTGCTATAGATGCCTCTGTCTTTATTCCAGGAATTGTTACAGATTTGAATAAATTCTTCTCTTGGTATATTTGTTACGTAATTATCGTAAATAAAATTGATATACTTAGGTGGATGTCTAAAAAGATAAAAATAAAATGAATCGATTGCAGATATTGACTGTGCAATATAAATATTCGAAATATCCGTATGTCTTCATCTTACAAAATACTCTTTTACCGGTTGTTGTTTATCCAAAGAACCGTCAAACTATGTGGTAAACATTAATTTTCAGGAATAATGTTATTCCATTCGTTTTCGATAATTAAAGGACACCTTCAAAAACTTTTAGCAGATTTTGATATACAGGTTAATTTGGAGTTCTTGTGTAAATATATAATTTTTTCCAAACAAGTTTTTTATGTACTTTTCTATTAAAAATAAAATTCAGTGCTAGATGCGTTTTCCACTATTTGTTTTACCACAAATTATTATAATGGTCATTAATTCGGTATTACTGTAAGTCATGAATAGACGGAAGAGTCCCAAAAACGAGAGATGTTTTGAAAATATGAGCTGGGTCATTGATCCCTATGGCCAACTCGAGACCTCGCCAGTGTCAGATTTTATAGAGCGACGCATTCCCAACAATAAAAGTCGCTTATTGGTATTATATACTTAATGATGGACGTTTAGTAGTAGTGAGATGTAAACGCGCGAAGCGTCTCAAGGTTGAGCGCTTCATGAGTCGACGAATTCGAACTAAGTGCGCCATCTAGGATGATTTGTCTGATTTAATAAAGATTTCTGTAATAAATGATTTTTGTAAAATGATAAATTTATTAATTGCGTTCATTAGGTTTGCATTTATATAATTCAAAACGAGTGGAAAACTTTCCCACGCGTTATTTCTTCAATAAATCCTATAAATTTGTATGTGTTTCCTTCCTGTTTTCGTCCGATGAATGCATGGACGGATGTTGAACGGTTAGTTCACCTAAATGGCAAGTTTTTTACCTTTTTTAGGAGGGATTGCCATCCAATCTGCCTAAAAATTTAAAAATGTGTCCGGTAGCAGAGATTGTGCAATTAATCTAATAATTTAAATCTGCCTAATAATTTAGATAATTTAAAAATGTGAGGTAGCAAAGATTATGCAATTAATCCCAAAAATCTAAAATTGATAAAGAATCAATTGTGTGAGAAATCTGAAGAGTCAACCGATATCGAATATAAAGTGTATTTTCTACCGCACAGTTTGTTTATCCTGTTCTCTCTTATAAAATATTATTATGAAGGAAAAATCTATTAAGAAGAAAGCTGTGGCGTTTAGGGAACCTGGTTTATTCTTCTTTCTTTATAATAGATGTTGTTTTAATTTTATTTATTTGTAAGACAAATCAGATGTAAACTTATGAACTTGTATATTAACGAATATTTGGTGATTGATAGTGGCGTTTCTTCTCTCGTTTTAGTTTAGTATTGATTTTGAATGAAGGAACCGTGTCCAGATTTTAGATTTTGAATTGCGCCCTTGCGGGTGCTGGATAGTGAATGTTGTTGGACGGAGATTTGGATTTAGACTGGTCGACGGGCGTGAGTGTCGCCAGTCAGGTAAGGGTTTTACGACCCTTTGGGTCTCCCAACTGACCGACGCAAATATTTCTCAAGTTATTTATGAAAACCCAAAAAACTAAAAACATTATATTTATATGTACATATGTATATCCCCCTGGAAGTTTCAGTTGTACAAAAAAAAAACTGTTTTTTCCCAAATTTGTTTGGGAATTTATTTTTTTCTTTTTTTTGTTTTTAATGATAAACCGTATCACATTAATGTTTTTAATTTCTCTTTGTTTTTTTTTTTTTTTTTGTCTTATAGAATTGCTAATTAGGACTAAAAATACATTTGGAGTAGGCCATGTTGCACATTTATTTTTACCATTTAAGTCATTGAATAATATTTATAATTAAAATTATTAATTTTTCAATAATATTCTTCAGTGTACTTAATGAACTACTCCAAATATATTTTCAATGGAACACCCGTTACAAGATTTCCCACAGGCTTTGCATGCTTTTGATTTTTTGAACAACGCCAACTTTTTCTTATGGTAGATCTATTTATTAGTTAAATAGTCGTATTTTTTGAAAATAAAAACAGACTGATTCTAAAGTACTGAAGCCATGATATCAATATCTGTCAAGTTAAAAGAGTCTCTACGTTGCAACAACACAAAAGGAAGTTTCTCCTGTGAATTGCTATTAAACGTGTTAAATGTGCAAAAGTAACACATTGTCCAAAATACCCCTTATCATTTATCAGAATGACAGACTGAGGAAGCCTGTGTGATGTATTTAATCAACAACATCCGGATAGAATCCCAATCACCAGATCTCCAGAAGAAACTTCTGTCGAACAACTTGCTTTAAACGCAAATACCGTCTACAAATTTTCTAAATAATATTCTCTCTTCTTTTGAAGAAATGTTAACAGTGGCACGCTATTTAGAAGTTTTGAGTGTATTCCCGCTCTTGCAGCTATGTTTTTAAACCACGAAGATGGTGATGTGCCCAACGAACGAATACAATCTAAAACACCTCCACATTTTGTTTTGGAAGTCAGAGAGTTTTTTGACAACATTTTTGACGGAAGATGGATAGGGCGACGTGGACCGTTTCAATGGTCGGCTCGTTCGCCGGATTGAAATCCCTTGATTTTTTGTGGTCGACATTAATAGACCACACAATGTGGACGATCTCAAGAATCGAATTCAAATAGAATTGATTATGTGGCATAAATAAATAATTTCAATGTCCTCGATCGGTATTTTTATTGCCAATATAGGATTTACATATCTCTCTCGTGCGAGATTGTTTAAACGTAAGTATTATTGCCATTAAAATTTTTTAATCAAGTTTTATTTGCCAAATAGCTCATTTATGAAACATATAATTCAAGCAACTGAATATTGATTGATAATTGGTTTAACAAAAGAATCGTAAACAAAGTTTTCCTAAAACGTAAACACTATTATGAAGTTAAAAACTTTTTTCTAAATAGTCAGTGTTTTTGTTTCTCACTCAAATATCAAACTTACTCAGATGTCTTTTTTTTTATTTCACAATTTCTCAGTCAAGTCATGAAGCATTTTTGTTTTTTTTTTTTTAGAGAGAGTTTCCTGCGTTATTTTCTAACATATTTACGATACATATTCATATTTGTAGGTTTTAGGATTTGTTTTAAATTTTGCAGGTTTAAGATTACATTTTAACTTATCTTATCTTATTATATTTTGAAATTGAAGTAAGTAACTGGCTTAGCGCTTTTTAGTTTTTCCATGCAATATCACAGGTTTCGTAATAGTCAAGCAACTATTTTTGTTTCACACAGAGATATTGATTTTAGACCGATAGAGATTTGTACAATTCGTTCAGTCTTCCTACAATTTTATGCTCAAAGTTTACAAACACAGGTCTTACAAATGTTTTCTGAAGTTTGTTATTTTTATGGTTCTTTTATAATTTAAGGCCCAGAAAGTAAATTAAAAGTTTAACTTTTGGTTGTAATTTTAGATCATCGATCGCGTTCTTTTGAAATAACGTTAAAACCAATTCAAATATGCAAATTATTTGCGTCCCTGATGTATTAAAATTAAATCAATTAAATATTTCTATAATCTGAACATTCTGTCTACATACTCAACTCACCCTATCATCATAAATTAGTGGTGCTCTGTATTAAATTAATTCCAATTGCATATTGAATTCCTATCGTATCCAACCCTTTAACTAATCAATTTATTGTCTTAAGGTTACGGGGCCACATGCGACATCGGACTAACGGAACGTTTAATCAGATCGCATCCAATTTGGTTCCTCCCGGGAATCCAAAGGGCAGGGGCCTTCCACCTCTTGCAAGGAAAAGAAGAGGGATGTTTTGTCGTCAGACAGTCTTCCCAGAGCGATACGATGGCGTTATCAGTTCGTTTACCTCTAGATAAGGGACCGTACATAGAACACTATCTGATTCAATCCACTGACGGACAGCTGGGGCTGGAAACAAGTGAAAATCGCTTCGGAAGCATGCCGGAACTTATAGCACACTACGCGAATTGTTGTGACGAACTTCCAGTGCAGCTGACTTTGCCTAAAGCTATCAGAGAAGCCAAAAGCCGACAACAGTTGTCGTCTTTGGCACTGTTAGGACAAGAATTTTGGAGGTATAGTCCACCTCCTTCCGCCGCTTCTAGTCCAGATGCTGATTTAGTTTTAAATTTGAACCCGTTGATGACGACTTTTAAAACGGCGGAGCCCTCGACGCCCGTAACGAAAGAAATCAAACCGACGAGACCGAATACGTTGAATTTAATGAGTTTTATTGAGCCAAGTAAAGAACCTATCAAAACGAAGAATGAAGTAATCTCAAAAACGCCGCCTCCACCACCTCCTAGATGGTCTAAGCCTTCGACCCCTCAGAACAACTTTACTGTAACGACGACGGTGACGTTTAGTGTAAATGCCCAAAGTCCTCAAGACCATCTGCCTCCGTCACAAGTAGAGGTCCATTGTGATCCCAAAAGAATGTCTCCAGAAGGGCAATGCAATTCCACCATATCATCTAAAGGTAGTTTACGTAGAGCACCGGATCAAGTGCTCTCTCCAAATGGGTCGATACTTTCCCCCAGCTCCGACCCGAGTAGTATTTTATCGCCAGATACGTTATCGCCTTTATCAGCTAGTAAAACAGCCCGTCACAGTAAACGCTCCAAACACAAATTGTCGAAACATTATCAAGAAAGTGATATTGTTGATTCACCGACTTTTTACTATCGAAGTGGGTTAGGTGACAAAATTAGTGACTACGAGGATGTATGGACCAACGACACAACTAACAAATCGAAGAACAGTACCCTACCGTCTCCTGACATTCTTCAACACACAAACAACAATATTCTAAGTCCTGTCGAATCTCACAGGAGTAACTGCAGCACTCCGATCCAGAGCAACAGTAAGAGTAATATCCAGTCACCCGTAATAGAGGATTTGGCGAATTCCCACATTCCGAAACAAGGTAGTCCTTTCTATGCGGAGCCGGCAGATTCGATAGCACCAGTGCCTCGAAGGACCTTAGCCAAAACCCTGATTCCATCACATCAAAGGCACTCGAATCCTCCAGGGTTGTTTTCACATTCACCGTTAAGTCCAGGCCTGGAACGAATAGACTCGGATTTTAATGGTAAATTTCATAACGAATATCTATTCAGTATGTTAACGTATCTTTTAACAGTGATGTCATCATCTGTAGATAACCTAAGTCCGAAGCATAGGTTTGTGGGCTTGAGGAAACCGGAAGCAAAACCAGTATTACCCCCTTCTATCAAAACAAAAGCGAACGACAGTTGGCAAGTTGATAACGGATGGACCTTCAAAGGTTTGATCGCACTAGTTTCATTATCGTGGTTTAGTTTACCCTTTTCAGGTAACGATTACGACGTCGCGATGGACTCGAGTGACCAGGATTACGAATCTGATTGGCCGTTGATACCCACTCTAATTTCTTCACTACATCCTTATACTCCAGATCCAGAGGACAGAACGACTGTCCAGGATATGATCTCAAAAAGGTTTCCTGACATCAGAACTTCGACGGATGAAGAACTGTGTCGGATGTCGGCTTACGACAACGTGGAAGATCGGCGAGTGCCAAGAGCTCCCCCGTCGGAAATCAGTGAACACACGGAGTTTTCTGAACCGTGGACTGAACTTAATCAAGGAGTTACAAATACAGAGGTATGGAATTGATATTATCTTTCGTATCAAGGGGTGTGTTGTAATAAATAGTAGTTATGTCCTAAAATGTTTTATTGAGCCAATATTTCGAATAATAGTTAAGCCATTAAGCCACAGCTGAATGGTGATCGTAATTAGAAATAATTTTCTTTCTATTGGCAACGGTAAGTGTTCAAACACAAGGCGTTATGAACCTAATGGGACCCACAAACATGCGAATTGTACGATCGGATTTCCTCGTTTATCCAGAATTTGACCATGTACATAGAACATACCGGAAAGTCTTGTCACTGTAGAAATTTGTATTATATCCACAAAGCACTAGCACGAAATAAAGTACAGACACGTCCATTAAAATGCACCTAAAGAAGTACATATTCACTTCAAAAAATCGTATATCATATTATCATCATTCATTGAATTTGTTATTTTCAAAAACTGTGTCTTTTAAATTTCAATAAAGTTGATAGCGTTTTCTGGGTTCCATAATTTATTATATCGGGTCTTCAGAAATGATCCATACATCATGTTACCTATTTAATAAACAAGATTTACATGTAGTTAGATGGAGAAATTTGACCTGCAAAGTCCACAAAATATCACACTAACGAATTATAAAAATATCACATTAACAATGGAGCCACACAAGAAAACAAAATTAGCGAAACAACCTGATACTAAGGGCCTAGCAGAAAGCGTGATTGCATAAACCTACATTTATTTACTAAAAACACACTACATTGCACTAATTACATTTAAAAAACTACGAAAATCCGCTCACAGCACAGATTACGAGATCTCGCGTAATGCCAAACATGAAGTTGATGAAATAGCTAATTAATAAATGATGAAATCTTAAATTTAAATATCACGGTTGACGACAAGGAAGAATATAATAAATTAGCAAATAAACTAAAAATTGTAACCGTCGGGTCAGTCGGAAATGAGAACAGCAATTCAATCTATTCACTCAGAGCTACTAGGTCTGCAGAGCAGAGTCTAGGTAGATGTTACTCCAAGCAAGCATCTAACAAGAAAGTGCCTTCTGGAGCGTCGTCCGTGATTTTATAAGGCCCAGCTTGCGCAACGGGTGATACTTCGATGGGTGGTGGTACAGTAGTGGGGTGAACCAATGGGACTAAGACACGTCCAGGGTGGTGGTGCGGCGGCTCGTAGGTACGTCGGTACTATTTTGGTTAGAAAATCTAAATAAACTGAGCTACATAAAAATTGACTGAAATTACAAAATATCAGATTAACGTAAGATCACATTAGAGAAATATCAAATTAGCGAAACAGCGAAACGTGAAGTTAAAGAAATAGCAAATATCAAATTTTAAGGAATTATATCAACGAAATGTCAAACTAAAAAAAATAAAATATGAAAGCAATAAATTATAAAAATTTCAGATTATGAAAATATCAAGTGGGTGAAAAACCAACATAAGATTCACGAGATATTGCGAAACAGCAAACATGAAATCAATGAATTATCAAAATATGAAAATAACGAAATATTAATTAACTAAATATCAAATTATCATCAAATTGACAAAAGAAAAAAATATCAGTAACGAAATTTCTAATTTAACGAAATAGCGAGATAACGGATGTATTAAATAAAGGTAATTGCAAAATAGTAAAATATATAATATAAATAAGAAATATAATGTTACATTAATCAGCGAAATAGCAAAAATCAGAAACTAACTGCATATATAAAATACTAGCTGACCCGGCGAACTTTGTACCGCCTCAGAATCAATAAATGTTGTGGCAACTTATTAGCTGAATTAAATTCTTTTTTTTTTATAAAAAGATAATGCCCACAACGCCATCTACTGGCTTTCCCGGAACCAGCATACAACGCCATGTTTATTTTTGTTTCTGTCATGTATCAAAGATGGCGTACGGATTCTATACAAAATGTATGAGAATTTGTTTTTGTTAATGTTTCTGATGTTTTAATAGTTATTCGCTCTCGAAAAATAGATATCATCAAAAAATTTGTGTGTAGAGTCCACGCGCAACAGAAGTGAAACTTTGGAATTTACTCCTTAAAAATCGATTTTCATTTTTAAAGCCCGGTACGACAAATTTTGGTGGCCGGCGTTATTTCTTATTGTTGCCCTGTACTTAGCTCCCCGCCCCCTGTAATTTTTCCGATGTTTTAATAGTAATTCTGCTATTCGGGGCGTAGGCAAATCCAACAAATGAAAGATCATAAAAATCGATCGAGCCGCTCTTGAGTTATAAACCCAAGGCCGCCCCCTGAGCCCGCTGTCCATGTTTTAATAGTTATTCTGCTATTCGGGGCGGAGACCAATCCAACAAATCGAAGATCATAAGAATCGGTACAGCCGTTCTTCAGTTATAAACCCAAGGGGGCTCCTGAGTCCCCATGTCCATGTTTTAATAATACTGTGCTATTCGGGGCGGAGACAAATCCAACAAATCGAAGATCATAAAAATCGGTCCAACCGTTCTTGAGATATAAACCCAAGGGTTCCCCCTGAGCCCCCTGTCCATGGTTCAACAGTTATTCAGCTATTGGAGGCGGAGACAAATACATCAAATCAAATATCATAAAAGCCCTTATTAAGTCGGTCCAGCCCAAGGGGGCCCACTGCCCCCATGTCCATGTGAAAAATACTTTACGGCCTGTTCCCATACCTATCAAATATACAAAAAAAAAACATAAGAATCGGTCAACCCGAAAGATCGGTCCAGCTCAAGGGGGCACCTTGGGCCCCCATGTCTATGTGAAAAATAGCTTACCATCTATTCTCATAATACCTACCAAATATACAAAAAAAATTTCATAAGAATCGGTCGACCCGAAAAATATATCCAGCCCAAGGGCCCCCCCTGGCCCCCCATGTCCATGTGGAAAATAGCTTACCACTTATTCTCATACCTACCAAATAAACAAAAAAAAAACATAAGAATCGGTCAACCCAAAAGATCGGTCGAGCCTAAGGGCCCCCCCTGGGCCCCCATGTCGATAAAAAGTATCCTATGTCCGGCTCCTGGTTCTAAGCTACCTCCCCACCAATTTTCAGCCAAATCGGTTTTTGAGTTATAAGTAGTGTAACTAACACGACTTTCTTTTATGATGAATGAAATTGTAAAAAATAAAATGAAACACCAGAATCGGAACAAGTTAATTGTTATGAAATATGAACTAAATAACAAAATACAATACAGGGAGATCCAGAACTAAATTAGTCAAAGGTGACATGCGCGAAATTCGCTTGTCGTAGTTTAATCCAGGTATTTATGAAATGTCAACTTTAATATTGTCAACCTGACATTTGCGTGCATGGCAACCTTTGCGTAATTTAGTTTTCGATCTTTGTACCAGAATTTCAGAATCACGAAATCACCAATTAACATTAACAAAGTACGAAATCAAATAAAAAAAGATGAAATGACTAAATGCCATGTAATTAACGGAATAACACAATACTAAATTTACGATGTGTTAAATTTAATGGTATGCAAAAAGTCATTAACTAAATATCAAATGAAAGGATTATCGCTATTTCAGATCAACGGAATGGAAAAAGTGACAAAAAGGGAAACGTGAAATTAACGAAAGATCAAAATATATTATTAACGAAACTCTCTCCCTCCAAAATAATAGTTTTTCGGCCTCCGTCTCAATTTAGTGATTTTCAAGTTTGTTGGATTTGTCTCCGCCCCGAATAGCAGATTAACTACTATTAAAAGATCGGAAAAATTACAGGGCGGGCCCCTTGGTATAGGACAACGACAATAACAAAGCCCCCTGGTACAGGGGGGCCCAATGGGGCCCTTTAAGACTGGACGGGCCCCTTTCGACATGTGGAGCCCTTGAGACAGGGGGGGGGGGCAAGGAGGCTCTTTGAGCCACGAGGGCCCCCATGGGTTACAAGGGGCCCTTGCGACATACGGGCCCAAGGGGGCTTTTTGAGACACATTAGGCATGGGCCCCCTGCGAAAGTGAACAAGGAAAATCTTTTGTCGGCCGAAAAAGTTTTGTTTATCACACGGCCAGAAACTGTTTTGCAAGTGCTTGCACTTGGGAAGTCTCGGCTAACGCCTCGCCCCCACAAACTGCTCGCACTTGCAGAATGACAGTTTCTGGCCTTGTAATAAAAGATACTATTTATGGATATTAATTTAATTTAATTTCGAGCTGTGATCTTAAGTAACATTTTTCTCTACCCCTGTCAACAAAAGCAAAGAAAAAAACTTCGCCATCCCGAAACTTGGCTATAATCTTTTTCAATGAGACACCCGTTTTATCTGTTGATTATTAAAATTTACTTCAACAATTTCTAACTCTTAATTTTTATTTTTTAGACTGATGATTCCATATCGGAGCGAATCACGACCCATCAAAGTACAAAAGTAGCATCAATAAATAGGTCAAAGAGCTTTAAAGACAGGTTGGATCCACTGCTTTGTAGGTATTTATCTTGATAAATTTGCGCGAGACTTACCGAAATTTTTAGCTGCCCCACGTTTGCAAGCATTGAGGAACAGAGAACAAACAGGTCCAAAAGCGGTGGGTACCGCCATTAGAACGTACGCTTTGGAATTGGCGCAAGACAAGAATACGACGTTTGCTCAAAACATTGATAATTTTATAGCGTGTACAATCGAATCGAAAGAAACAAACCCGCAGATCATTATGAGAAATATGAGGCAGTTCATGTCGGGAATGAAGAACTACTTAGTCAAACATGGAGAAAAAGGATTCTATAAGGAAATTGAAAGGGAAAGGAGCAAACTGAAATCGACGGAATTTTTAAATTTGGACGCCATCTTGGAAGGGGTGATGCATAAATTGGTTGTGAAGCCTCTGAAAACGCACTTACAGAAGTTATTTCTCGATCACTACACGAAGACGGGAGCGATAAGGCTCTTGGCCGACAATATCCAGTTTGCAGCCACAAGACCGATCTCGGAATTGGCGATAAAGGTTTTTTCTTAAACCAACGTCCGATTACTTAACAAAGTTCTCTTTTTTAGCCTAAAATCACGCTACCTTCTGATAGCTCACTGGGCACCATCTCTCAGTACCTACAAAGACTGCAGACGGCCGACTCTCCCCTAGAAAAATTGGAATACCTTCTTGCTGCTATCGCAACCATTTTCAATTCCGTAAGTCTTTCCGCAATTCCGTTTGGACCTCATCTCTAAAAATCCAATTTTAGGTGAAAACTAGTCAATTGACGGGTTCCGGAAAATCGGTGCAGTTGGGAGCCGACGACTTTCTCCCTTTATTCGTGTGGGTTTTAGTCAAAACGAATTTCGTAGCTGCGGAAATCGAAGCTGAATACATGTGGGGATTGCTCCACCCTTCACTCCTTTCAGGCGAAGGAGGTTATTATTTAACGACTCTCTCCTCGGCCGTTCACGTACTTAAAAATTTTAAAGACAGTTGTGTCGAGAGTGTTAAAAACAACGTAAAAAACGACGTAAGAATGCTAATAGTTATGTGGAATTTGAATATTGAGCTGTTTATTTCAGTCAGTATTGAAAGTGGTGGTTCCTGACGAGCTGCACGGCTCGATTTTGACGAAGACTTTACCTGCAAAGCCTCATATGACGACGAAGGATGTGTGCAATATCATTGCCCATAAAGCGAGGATAACGAATCCTCAAGATTATGCTCTCTATAGGGTAACCGACGGTGAAGGTACGATGACTTGTTTCTTTTTTTTTGCATTGAACGCTTGTTTCCAGAAACCATGTTATTGGACAACGAATGTCCCCAGGACTTCATCACAGGAACTAAACATACCATGTTAGCTTACAAACGAACTGATGCTAAAATCGCTTGGCCAAATCAAGACAAACTGAATCTCTAGTCATGTATTTATATGTAAATTGGTTTGTCTGTTGAGTCTGTACATATTTTTGTGTTATAAAAATGTAACTTGTCAATTTATAACTTTTAATACACATGTTAATCTTTTTATACCATGTAGCTTAGCTGCATACTTGTTTTATTGTCTCAATAACACATTTTGTATTTAATTTATTATTTTCAACTGTGCTAAATAACGTCAATAAAAATATATTCTTGATTTGCTCTTGATTTTAACTCCTAAATAGAAAAATCTGTCAAGTAGAAATCAAGAATTTCGAAATGCCAATATAGCATTTATTTCTGCTGATCGGTAGAAAAGAAACAGCTAAAAACTTCTAAATCGTGTCACTGAAATAAGGGAAAAATTCCAACGCTTTCCACCCTTTGGAAGCCCCACATTGGGCGCCGATTTTTTACACCGTCAATCGTGGGTGTAAAGGTAGATATAATAAAATACAATCGACTCCCTCTAAGTCGAATGGTCACTTGTCGCTTAACTTTTTTAATAAGAAAAATGTAGAAAAAAGTAATTGTGCGTGTCAGCTCCGATGCGCGACTGGAGTTTACTCTGCAATTGTCTTTGAATGTACAATAATCAAATTGGGTAAATGAACACATCTCTTATAATACTAAAATAAAAGCATGTATATTTATGTACATTTATTCATATTTATTTATATTGATTCAAAATTCATTACATTGTTAGGATATCATCTTGAACACTAATTTCATCAAAACTATCGTCATTAATAAACACTGTGACAATAGGTTTGTGGTAACTACAATACTACACGTAAACGTGGAAGATACGTGATTTTAATTTTTTATTATTTTTTTTTCATCATAATTTGAATTAGTTTCTTCCATATTTTACAATATTTTATACCTTTCACTTCACTGTATGTAAATATAAATATCAATATCAATACATGGCACAGTGTAGAGGGTTAGACGCTTTTTTTTAACTCTCGATTTTACTACCCATAAATTTCTCAAAGTAAAATCAATTAATCACAAATTAAAAAAAAAATTAAATTAGAGTCTGTTTACAGTTTATGATTGAAGTCTTGTTACATCGTATATTGTACAAGTTAAGAAAATTGTTTACTAGATGGATAAGAAGAATTTCCATCTTAAAATTTTTTCACCCCCTGTTACCGTACGTTTCAGGAAACCCCATAATTGGATTTTTTCCCGACATAATTAGACACCATTTCTCTGTGCCTTTTACTATTAGTGAGAAACCCCCAAAATACACCCGTAATGCACAGAGGAATCTTGACTTGCCTACCTACTTTCTAATCTTTTGTTCATTCATTAATTTATTTCCCAACGATTTCATTGTCTTTCTTCGGCAGCAAGAACGTTTAAGCGAAAAACGGATGTAATTTAATTTTAATTTAGGGTGGAATGCGTTTTTCCCATTTTTTTTTTTTTCGATTGAAAACATTCAGTTGAGTTATTTTCCATCCCGGGAACATAACGAACAAAACAAAAAATATTATGATTTTTGCAGTTTGTCCGAATTTTCCAATTTTCCTTTGTAATTGTCTCGAATTTTATTTTCCTGAAAACTTTTCCAAAACCGTAACGAACAAAACAGAAAAAGAATTACGCATATCCATCGTTCGAATCTCAGAAAAAGCACTTTTACTTTATCCCGACTTTTCCAATTTTCCGGGCAACTTTTCAAATATTAAAAAAGGAGCCAAATGGATCTAGTCGTTTTCAGGTAATTCGCTTATCAACGACCAGCATTTCATTTTTATTATATAAATATTGTAATTTTTTTGAAAAGCTGGGTGGAATTCTACCATCTCCCTCTGCAATTGGAAGTTGACTATTTGTATATACTAGCTGACCCGTGGAACTTTGTACCGCCTCAGAATCAATAAATGTTGTGTTAACTTATTGGCTGAATCAAATTCACTTTCTTTTATCAAAACGTAATGCACACAACGCCATCTACTGGCTTTACCGGAACAAGCATACAACGCCATGTCCATTTTCTGTCCTGTATCAAATATACGGATTTCATACAAAATGTATGAGAAGATTTTTTTCGTTAATTTTTCCGATGTTTTAATAGTTATTCGCCCCCGAAAAAGTCAGTCAATCCGTTCTCAAAATATCATCAAAAAATTTGTGTGTGGAGTCCACGCGCAACAGAAGTGAAACTTTGAAGTTTACTCCTTAAAAACCTATTTTCACTTTTCAAGCCCGGTACGACAGATTTTGGCACCAGGGGGGGGGCTTTATTATTGTCGTTGCCCTGTACCAAGCTCCCCGTCCCCTGTAATTTTTCCGATGTTTTAATAGTTATTCTGCTATTCGAGACTCGCCCCCTCTCGCCTATGATGTTGGCCTCAAAACATTCGCCTAAACGCATGGTTTAGTTTAGAAGCGTACCGGGTCTATATTTTCTGACGTGGTTGGTCCAAAAGCAAAGTAAACTGTAAAAAGTGTTGAGTTGAAAACAGCCAGTGCGCAGGACCGTGCTCAAACTATCAACTATCAAGTTTCTGTCAACGACTGTATACCTATAATGAAATTTGTAAAAGTAAAATTGAATGCCTTCTGTCAAAAATTGAACGGCATTTTTGAAGAGAAACTTTTATACGCGGGCTCAAACTTGCACCGTAAACCCGTGAAGAATACGTTCCAAAATTTGTGGCACTATCAACGCGTATCCAATGCGGGTGCCGCTCGTTTATTTTATTTTTTGTCTAGTTTCTGTAAAGTTAAATACGTTAATTTTTAAAACCCTGTGCGTGTTCACATTTTATGAATTGTACCATGAGTATATGATGGGTGATATTATGACAGAACAGAACAAATTCCAGGACCATAACGAACAAAACAAAAAAATTATTACGCATATCCATCGTTCGAATCTTGAGTTGGTCTTGAGTTCATACAAAGATCCCATGGAAAAAGCACCTTCAGTTTTTCCCGAATGTTCATATTTTTCGGGCAACTTTTCCAATTTTTCTTTCCGTAAAAAACTTATATGGACTGTTACAAATATTTAAGAAAAAAATTTGCCAAGTCGGTCCAACCGTTCTCAGGTGGTATGTGGTTCACCAAACACTCTTTTTTTAAGTATAACAATTGAGAACCGATGGAAGACCCTACACATCGCCAGACTTCTTCCGGAATCGTAAAAATCCATATGTAAGAAATGTTTTTTTGGATAGATTCGTTGTCTTATGTGCGATTTTACTTTCATATTAAAAATAATGTAATTGAGAAATAATTTATTAGTAAAAAAAAGCAACAATAAATATCAGGTAAATTAATTGACTTGGCTATTGCCTCCTGAATGTCCTTGTATTCTTCCTGAACTCCACTGGTGGTCCTAAAATGATGTTTTTATTTTTTTACCATACAATAGCGGGAAAATTCTAGTACCTGCAGAATGATAGGGTTTCCGTCCCGGTTCTTTATTAGCTCTTGGAAAACAATCGCTTTTTAGAACCTCTTCAATATTACCATACCCTTTAAATTTGACCACACAAGTCCTGTCAGTTACAGCTGTAACAGTGGCGTTGTAAAGCTGGAAGCAGTAAGATTAAAACATTGCTTATGTATGTATAATATCAACCTTTTTGTCTTCCCAATAGACAGCAAGACAGTCATCGCCTACTTTCCAGTCTGAAGGACTTACAAAGTGGTTTGTACCATCAGCAACATGGTCTGAATTTCGCTTCTGAGGACCTAAATTTAAGTGTTGTTTCAAACTCCTGCTAGCAAACTGCGAATTGACCGACATTTTTTCGAAATTGTCGCTCAATCCATTAACGACATTGTCGTCAAATTTATTTTGTGGTGGCTGAGGCCTCTCGTTCCTCCTCCTGTAGGAATCATTTTGATCATTGTAGGAAGGTTTATTGTAGTAAGTACGACTTTTATTGTTCTGTTGATTATTTTGTGTAACTTTTGGATTATTGTAATTTATGAAAGGCGGTTTTACAGTTTCCACCTGTGTCACACTTTCATTTGGAGGTAACTTATCTTCAAGGAAATCAAACAATGAGACTCTTTCTGAAGGTTTTTGTGGCTTATCTTCCACTTCCTTTAAAGCTGGTTTATTTTTAGCATTCCTCTTATCCCTATTCTGAAAATCATTTGGTTTTTGTCTTTGAGGTGCTGTTGGTTGAACAGTTTGTTTACTGCCACCCCCAAAAACTTTTTTTATCGCTCCTGTGGTAGCTTCAGCTATTGCATCCTGTCTCTGCAGATCAAATTTGGTGCTCTCTTTGTTTTCTTGGTTCTTGTCCTCCAAAGACTTGAAGGTTTTGTCTTGAACGTCGGTTTGAATTTTCCGGCCAAAGTTGACCCATGCAGGTGGGCCATCGCTCGAGGCTGTTTAAACATGTTAATTATAAGGTATGCCTGACTCTTTTTGTTTAAATTCAAAAAACTCAGTTTCAAACTAGGCACAGAGTAGTGAAAAGATTAATATTATTATACAGTACCGACAAAGACAGTTAATATGTTAAAAGTGGTGGATTGGCACCATTGAACAATCTATTGGTAAACCTCGCCGTTGACAGCTGACATATCTTGATGACTTTTTAGATTAAATTATAGTGGTGATTGATCTGACTTAATATGTTGATGATTTATATAAGTTGAAGGAATGAAAACTAATTTCTATTTTAAATGCACCTACATACAGACTATAGAACAGTTAAGACCTGTACAGAGAAAGTGCTTTTTTACCCTTTTCTGTATAATTGGTACTTACTATTCTGTCGATTGTGATGCTGGACACTTTTTGCCAACTCCCACTTCTCATATAAAGCAGGATTTTTTCCTCCCAGCAAAGAGCAGTTACTTGAATCCAAAAGTAAATAACCTGAGCATATTTTGGCAGAATGGATCAAAAGTTTGGAACCTGGGGGTGTCTTGTCTAAGTTAAGTGAAGGTATGGGGGCAGTTTCAATAGCTTGGATGTAAGTTTCACCATCTGTTAAGATCAATTTTAACATACGGGGCGCCGCTTGAGAATTCTCGTTTGCTTTAGGAGCTGCAATGTTACGTATTTTTTGGATTTGAAGAACCACCTAAAATATCGACATTTACATGACAAATTTTGTATAAGTTACCACAACCTGAGAAACACTGCTTTTAGTTTGAATTTTAGATATAATTGGGGCCCCAATTTCTTTCAAGTCAGACTAAAAATGGGAAGGTTAGATCTTGTGTGGGTGGATTACAAAATACTTACATTGAGAGCATTTTTCAGTAAAGTTGAATTATCTTTCAGTGTGTTATTTTCCGTGATTAGTTCTTCACCTTTTTGTGAGATATTCCTAAAATTAACGATAAATTAGAGGTAGCAAGGAATATAACCTCACTTACCAGGCTGGTCCTAATATATCCAAAGCCATTTTTACATCTGGAGCTCAATGTGCGACAAAAATTAATGAGTACATATTTAGAAAAAGTCAATATAACCAATATTTTCGACAAATTATAATTAAAAAACTTAACAGGTCGCAGCAACTGTCATTCCAACGTTTGACATAAATTACGGCGGGAAATCTAAAAGCAGTTGTGCAGAGAGATCGAAGACTAAATTAGTCAAAGTTGGCCGTGCATTAACACCGGTTCTAATTAAATGTTAAATGTGGCATTTCATAATAGTAATTATACACCAAGGTTGAGAAGCCATTTTTCTTAGCCGAGCTATTTTTACTTCCCAAGATGCGAAGCATCGCGGGAAATAAAAGTGCGAGGCTAAGAAAATGCTTCTCAACCGTGGTTTATATACTATTTTTTTCACTACTAGAACATTTGTTTAACTTTTCTTCAAATGATAATCATGATAATGCCAAAAGTCGGAAAAAATTTGAGGTTATCTATTTTTTTAAACTGACATTTCTCAGTCAGAGACCGGATTTTCATGCAAAATTACACTTCGTTCTTTGTTTTTTTTACATGAATTGCAATAATTAATGCCAAATATTTACAACTGGTGCAATTTGTAAAAACCGAAGGGCGCTGTTGTTCCGGTCTCTTCAATTATTAACTACTAGTCGATGAAATGATTATTAACTATTAGGAAATAAAAACAATTTCACACATCTACAAACTATATAATCGTGCATTCTACAGCTAGTAGTAAAAATATTACTATAACTGCTTATTTTTAACCCTGTAACATCACACTTATTTTTTGACACATGAAATTATTAGTTGGTTTACACAAACCCAAAGGTCTATTTTATCAAGAAAAAAACGGAAATATTTTATTTTTTCGGGAGAATAAAAGCATAAAAGAAAATTCAATTATCGTGTTTTATCTAACAAAGAGATATAATTTTTTAAAGTAATAAATAACCATTTTTTGTTATGAAATATTTTTATTGTAACAAATAACCACAAAATTCCAACTATGGTGAGGCTAGTAACAAAAAAAAAAAACACTTTTAGCAATATCAATTTTAGATATTTTTAGTCAGGTCTTCATAATATAAGAGACGTCGCAAAAAGTTAATTTTAGGTCGGCTGCTTTTTTGCATTTTCCTTTCTTATGGAAGGCACCTGGGAGCGGTTGCGTTTACCTACCTGTGCGCATCCTTACAATGTGTGAACACCCGTTAATTAATTACTCACAATAATAATTAATAATTAGGATTCCGATTTGAGCGGACGTGTTTTGCGGCGCTCGATAAGCTAAAAAAGCGTGAAAACGAGATAGAATGAAAAAAACTGTTAGTGAAAGTGGGAGAGGCGAAGACTATAAAAGAAAAAGAGAAGAAGGACGAGAATCGGAAGAATGGATTAACCCCTTTAGAAAAAGCAAAAAATTGGAAAGATCACCAGTTAAAAAGGCAATGGGTGAGGGAATGATAGAGATGGTGAAAAAAAAATTGAGGATGTAGGAGAGATAAAGGAAGAGAATGGGAAGATGAGCCGGGAACTGGAACAATTGAAAATTATGATGCGTGAAAAGGAAGGAAAATGGGAAAGAGAAAAGCTGGAACCAATGCATTTAAAAATATGAAACGTAGAGTTAAGAGCTGCATTGAAGCTGGGGGAGAACACTTTGAACATTTGCTGTAATTCTCAATAAACCTACCTGTTTTATTTTATTTAAATTAAAGAAACATAAACGTCACAAAGAGAAAAGATGGAACTAAAAGAAAAAAATGAAAAAATTGGAGGAAAAGATGAAAGAGCAGGAAAAAAAAGTGAGAAGAAAGAATATTGCCGCAACGGGACTGGATGAAGAGGAATGTGAGAACGAGAAGAAACTGGAAAAATGAATTGGAAGTAGAAGTGACGGTGACAGAGATGTATAAAATAAATGGAGGAAAATAATTGTGGCGGAACTTGGGAGCTGGGAGGGGGAAGAGGAAAGTTATTGAAAATAATAGAAAATGAAGAGAAAAAAAAAGGAAAGAGAGTATTCATAGAAGATGATCTGACAAAAAAGGAAAGATATATACAGAGGGAATTAAAAGCGATAGCCAAAGAAGAGTGGCAAAAAGGACAACGGGTGAAAATGTGTTATAAAAAGATATGGATAGAGGGAAAAGGGCTTAGTTAGATATAGCAAATTTTTGAATAAGAACACAAGAAAAAGACTACAGGACAGAAAAGGGAAAACGAATACGGAGAGGAATAAGGGAGAAAAGGAGCAAATAAAAATAATATTCTGGAACGTAGCGGGAATAAAAAACCAAGAGAATGAATTTTGGGAGTATTTGGAAGAATTTGACGTAGTGGAAATAGTAGAAACGTGGGTGGAAGAAAAGGGGTGGGAATAATTGGAAAAGAGAATGCCAAAAGAATTTAAGTGAAAGTGTCAATATGCAGAGAGGGAAAGCAAGAAAGGGAGAGCTAAAAGTGGGATAATAATGGGGGTGAAAGAGGGTCTGGAAGAAGAAAATGGAACTGAAGCAAAAAAAGAAAGAGGGATTATGGAAAGAACAGTGTACAGCAGAAGTATGAAGGAAACGAACAGAATAATAGAAAAGCGAGTAAAAGAACAAGAAGAAGGAACTTTGGTGATTGGAAGGAATTTTAATGCAAGAATTGGGGGAAAAGGAAGACGTATAGAAAAGGAACCAGCAACAATAGTAGGAAGATCAACAAAAGATGCAACAGAAAACGCAGAAGGGAGTAGTAGAAGAAAGAGGGTGGGACATAATTATTGACTTAAAAAATAAGAAACCGACTTCAAAAACCTCAAAAGTAATAATTATGTATAAGTTAACTAAAAAGTAAAAAATAAAATAGTCAATTCCAGACTTGTTATTACAGGACTATAATTTATTGAATTAAACTTTTTAGGAGTCATTTGATACAAAAAGCGATCTATTCATAAACTAATATTGCATGGTTTCGATTTACCGACAGATGAATTGATATTATTATTTTTTGTTATGTAATTATTGTTTTTTTGTTGTTGTATTTAATGTGTTATTGTAGCAAGGTATATAATTTGTTTTTATGTGTTACCTACTTAACACCAACTTCAAAATTATAAAACAATTAATAATAAACAATAATTTATATCTAATGCGTTATTCTGACTTCCCGTGAAAATTAAAAGAAATTTAAATGTATTGATCAGGGGTGGGTCATGTCTACCAGTAGTTGTCAAGACCCAGTGTCATAAACCCTTACCTGACTCAATCTAAAATCGGGAACAAGATTCCTTTATTCAAATCTTTTTAAAACTTTCATTCCCTCTCATACAAACTTCCATTTCATAATAACATGAATTGATAGTTTTGGAATAAATAAATAATTATTTATTATGTAATTTCTGTGTTTTTTTCCTTAAATTCTGATAAAATTAGACAGCTCTGTTATTTTTTTTTGAAATTTTACTAATTTAAACTTTAGGGCCGTTTTTATTTATTTTTTCCTTATGTAACCTATTGAGTATTTGATAATGTTGAAATCAGAGTAAAAAACTGTATGCGAATGTAAAATCAAAAACATAGGTTGCCATTAAAAAAATAGATTGATGACGTCATAACTGGCAAAAAAAAGAGCATACGTTCGTCGGATGCGCTATAATTAGCCCTACCACATGCTTTTTAAGTTTTATTTCTAGCGCAAATACTAACGGAGTTACTGAATTTATTCCTTACTTAATTTCCACACTGTATAATTTGTTTTTATGTTTTACTTAACACCAACTTCAAAATTATAAAACAATTAATAATTAGATAATAAACAATAATTTACTAAAAACAAAACAGCGCATAATAGTCCGGTCAAAACAGACATTTCAATTCCCATTAAGAAATTTTGTTGAATGAGGGAGCGGTCGTCAAGGGACCGCCGTAGCTAGCAGCAAGATGGGTTTTTCTGGTACTTTACTATTTATTTACTATTATTAGGGTCTCAGGTAGACTTTGCTGTCAAAGATAGAAAATATTGGAAAACACCCCATCTAGAGTTGAGTAGTTCCATCGAGTGGTTTAAGTACCGTTACAATATTATTTTGTTGAATGTGAACAATGTGGGCCATCTAGTAGTCAGTTGACGTTTTATATATTTTGCCCTGGGTTCTAACCTGAACATGTTGAAGTGGGCGTGGTCGGACCCCGCTCTTAATGGGAACTGCACACTAACTTGGGATAAGTTTAGCAGCGCCGATCCAGAGGTCGGGGAGTATTATCCTAAGCACACGTGAATATAATTTGCAACTATTGTTTTCTTGTTCATACACGAGATTTGTAGTTAAATCATTCAAATTTTACCGTTTGTTTTCGCCATGTGTTCTGGTGGTTTCATGTCATAAACGTAGCCGCCATCGCTTTATATTTTATGGCCAGACTCTATAGACTGTCTCGTTTATTCGTTCAAGGGAATTTGCTTATTCACTAGAATTTTTTTTTTAATATTGACATGAAATGCTATTGGTGAAAATAAGAACTATTTACTGAGATGACCATGTAAATGGTGTATATCATGTAATTTGTTAAAAAGTACCTCTACCCTCATTTCTTTAAAGCGACGCAAATTATAAAATAAACGGTTCAATATACTCACGATCGCCTTTAACTCTTTTCAGGAACTAGTCTTTGTTTAAATACGATTTAACGCTTTTGTTTTCAGAAAATAATTATTACTAGTGGTCGCTCAGTGGTCGAAATTCGACCGTAATTAATTAATTTTTTAAGTTTGAACGTTATTGAGGTTCTTTTTTAAAATATAGTACATATCTATAATCATTGAATTTTTTTAAATTTTGTTCTATTACGTCAGCTGCGAGCGTAAACAAAGTCATTTGGTGCTCTGTGCGACAGTTTGACCACAGACCATTATTTAATGTATTTGTAACACATTATATTATATAGATTTCAGCTTTCTGCTCTCCTTCTTCATGTAAAGTTTAACTATGTCAAATCTCACTCCTCCGTGCGCGCAATATGGTTTAAAAAAAGGTACAAAAGTTTCTCTTCACGTATTAATATAGCGTGTTCTCCAGGTGCCTTATGCCATCAAGCTAACGAAGAGTATGTTACCGTGGGATTTATGACCTTGGTGTAGAAACAAAGAACCATTTCTGGCTTTAATCCCCACTTCTTTCCCCTTTCATAGGGCCCGAGTATCTATCTATCTAACATTAGTCTCAAGTATGTACTTGACTTCTTTCCCTATCCACTTTTCTTTTTCCCATAGTGGTTTGATTACCACAAAAGGAAATCAGTTTTATTATTGTGACCTTTGGGCTCTTAAACCGATCCCCAACATTCCCTTATTCCCAGAACTTGATTTCAATTTTGCTGACTGCTGTTGAGCTTTTTTTCTCCGTTTTCAGAGAATTCCCAAACATTGCTTCGTGAGGAAGAATTTTCTAGTGAAGACCCCCTTCTCCCAGTGACCCTTATGCATTGGAAACGGTTGCATTGATTTCACAAATTGTAATAAAAACCAACAAACATCAAAGATTACTGGTCTCACAATACTATCGCCTTCCGTGGCTCTATTTAAAGATGAAGGGTTACATTGAGCATCCCTCTGTTCGGGTAGGCCGGCCGAGAACGTTCGACTTTCGCCCCGGCGGTGCTAGTCGTCTATCGGGCGCTCGGAGCACTATTTTATTACAATAATATAAATATTAATTTAATGTATTTGTAACGCATTCTTTTCCATATAAACTTTAACTATGCCAAATCTGAGACTCCCCCGTGCGCGCTTCAAGTGGGGTACAAAGTCTTCTCTTCACGTATTAATATATAGATTGTTTAAATGTAATGTCGTCCTTTTCAGGAAATTATTGTTTTTAACTCTCTCCTATAGGGAAAACCGAAGCTATTTCAGTTCCAGTGGCTATGCTGTTGAATTTAAATCGATCTGTATTTGTGTACACTTGTTATCCAAGTAAAAGTAGTTTGAGTTATTAGAAGACCATAGTTAGTAGCTCGTACTACTAATTAGTTAGAAAAAGAAAAATTACACCGGAAAGCAAAGCGACCTCCCAAAACGAAACTTAAACCGGAGGTCAACGCCACCTCCCGCTGTCCATATATGTTATTTCTGTGCTTAGACCTCTCTTCCTAAATATTGTTGAGAAGCGAAGTCTTTCCCGACAATATAAAAGTGCATGGAATCAATTCACAAATTTACAGCAGTAAAGTAACCATACATATTGCCAGTTGTCCTTACAGAGTATTTCAGAGGTTGTGGAACTTTAATATCCTTGTCACACTTAAAATTTGCCTTTGAAACTTTGCATTAGGCGATTCACCAGATTTAAAGATTGCCAATTGATCCTGTCATATCTGTTAAATAATTTCATCGATTTCAATATCCTTGCACCTGTCACAGTCTCTGCAACTCAACATTTTATCTGTTTGTTGTAAATTGCTGTAATCATCGAAAGCTCAAAGTGTAGTAACTCAACCTCACTCATATTGTACACCTGAATTGTTGAATTGTATTAATGCATGTTATTCCCCAGACGCACGTGAATATGACATTTTCAAGTGGTTCGATGACGTCGATCGACCAATATTTCGACGTAACAGTGACGTAAAAATGATGGAGAAATCTCACAGATCCTCGACGTCACGCTTGACGTGAAATACACGTGATTTGCCGACGTGAAAAACACTACATTTCTCGACGTGATTTACGACGTAATTTTTCTGCATTCCGATCAATTAGTCGCAGGTAAAAACACAATAAATTCGCAAAAGACATATTGTAGCGTTTCTGAGTTCCATCATTTATTTATTTGAACACTATGTACAATTTATTTATACTTCTAATATAACACTATTTTACATTATTTACACTATTTACAATTTACTACTTCACCGGCACGTCTCGTATTATTTATTTACACATCACGCGGCACTGATCTTCGATGGTACGACTGACCCACTATGCTGACTGATGCGACTAGACTAGTTTTCGCTGGAACGTCCTCTAATAAATATACCGGCGCCTAAATCCTTCTAGAGGCTCCAGAAGTTCCATGGCGCTCTCGATCTGTACCGGATATTCCAAAAGATGAGTCATACTACCTCGAGTACATTGTAGTAAATTCCAGTATATTCCAGTAATTGATGACGCCGCTACAGCGAGGAGTCATCTCGGGTCCACGACCGTCACAATATTTATTTTTACAGAAAAATAGTAAGTAAAATATAGTAAAAGTAAAAGTAAAAATAGTAATATCATTTATGCAGAACATTCACATATAAATAAAATATACGTCCACTTAGTAATAATCACTCGCTCGTCCTTACTGGTCTCTGGGGTTGTGGGCCTACTAACCCTACAATTTTAATGGTTCGTGAAGTTGAAGTAAAACTTGGTGTTAAAGTTAAGTTAAATACTCGTCTGTTCTGGTCCCAGTAGCCTCACAATTTATTCTACCTCGTGACGTTGAAGCAAGAGTTGCTGAAATGTTAATGTTGTACTTATCTGAATGTACAAACAGTTACATAAAAGAAACTCACAAGAACTTACTTACCTACTGAAAGATCAGAAATCATCTCTGAAACAGACAACAAACAGCCGAATTGAAACTTTTTGAAGGCGGCCTGGCGGCCGGTAAAGTAAAAACCGTTAAACCGAACTGGCGCTTGCGTAGTAGTTGGGCAGTCGTACCCAGCCATAGATTAAAAAAAAGCGGCATCTAAAGCTGACTTTGTCTATGGTACACTAATAAGGAAAGTCGAAAAATTTTGGAAATGATTTTTCCCAACACAAGAAAGTCAAAAAGTCAAATAAATTTATGGAAACGTGAAAAAGACGTTAATATCCCGTGACATAAAATACACTCAACTCTCGGTTGTCCGGCCCTCAGCAATCCGGCCTCTCAGTAATCCGGCGCTATTTAGATTCAAGGTTACCCGACAAAATTACAAGAATAGTGTACGTGTTTTCGACGTCACCTAGGTTGACGACGTTGTCGACCAATAACCACCAACCTGGGGCTACCAGCATCTACATATCAAATTATTAGATCTTTTATTAATAATATTAATCCACGTAGCCTTTGCAAATTTTCAACTGGGTGCATACCTGGCTTGTTGTTACTCGTAAATAACCCTGTATATATTGGGAGATAAAAAATGACAATAAATTGATATAATTACAAATTTGCATTGATCTTCCTTGAGTTGACTTATCCCGCCTCTGATTTATGTAACCACTGGGTTCTCGGAAAATTACAAAATAAAAAAATATCAAATCATTGTATTTTTATAAAAAATAATTTACATTTTAATAATAACTTAAACCTACCACTATTTGTTTATGTCATCGACCTTTTTCATTTTTTTGTAATTTGAATATTTGATGATGCCTTGCTCCGGTTGTTACTTTTTCTAAAGATAAGCTTCTCGATAGTTATTACGGCCGATTCAAAGGCAAGTGTCCAGATAAATGCGGCTCCCAAAGTAAAGATGTAATTCCCCCAAAACTGATGGAACTGAAGTTAAAAAAGTAGATTTTGTCGTACAGTGTTTTAGATTTTACCCCTCCAAGAATTGAAAAGTACGTCGGTGTTCTCCCTTGAGCCATAACGAGTGCTATAATGTTTACATGCAAAAGATAAACACTGTAGTTCAGTCTGATTAAAATTGTGAAGATATCACTCGAGAGGAAGCTGTTTATAGGCTTTCCATATCCGTTAACACAAAGCAGGATGAGCACTGACAAAGCGATTGACCACCCGACTCTAGTCAAAGAATTGAAAAGGGATGAATTTAAAACATTGTACTCTGAAGCCGACATCATTGTTGAGTGCAATAAGACGATTGCCAACATAATTGCTAAAGAAGCAATCCACAAAATACCACTTTGAATCTGAAATTTAGAAATTATTTTGTATTGTTTACCTAATCATTTTAGACCCACGTTTGAAAGTTTAAGCGGGCGGTTGTTTCTGGTCCTATAAACAAAATAACCACAAATCATTCCTACTAAATAAGCAGCCCCACGAACATGCGTTGGACTAATCAGAAAATTGTATTGGTCATTATCTTCGCTAGAAAAAAGAAAGCGAAAATTAAGCACAAACCGTAAAATAATATTACTCAAAATATGTGGTACCCAGATGCTTTTTCCATGTAATTTCAAACACATAGGAGCAGATTATGAGAACTAACACTGCCAGAACAGAAATAGTTTGTTTAGGCCATTTTAGTAAAGGCAAGAGAAACAGTGGCGATAAGAAGTACATCTGGGTGTCAACAGCCAAGTACCAAGCTTGTCCAAGGCACTAAAATACATCAATTTTGAACACACATTCAACAAAATACAAAACACCTACCTGCTCATTTGGGTTTAAATAATTCTGTAAATAAATTAGTGTTGACCACCAATTTTTCTCGCAAGTTGTTTGGAGTCCTTCTTGGATAACAATCCAGAAAGGTCCATCCCCCATATATTTGAGCAAAGTTGTTGTCAATAAAATTACCATTGCTAGTGAAGGCGTTAGTCTGAAATATTACTGTAAGATATATTTCGATGGTTGCATGTCAACACCTACCTCAGAAGCCGATGTAAATAAAACTTCGGGATAGAAAATTTGACGCCTTCACTTTGACTCTTTAGAAATAAATATACCACCAGGAGTCCACTTACTGTAAAAAATGTATCTACACCCATAGATGCGGCGACCACAAACGAGATGCTTGTATAGTTTTTCCATTCCTACGTATTTCAAAATAGTTTTAAATGTATTTTTTCTTCAAACGTCAGAAAGAACGTGACATTGTATACGCCAATAGACACTGTCATGACAGACAAAGTCGTCTAGCGGTGCATAAAGTCTAAAAGTAACCTTGAAATTACTTTTTGCGGGGTTTATGGTCAGTCAAAGAAATTGTCAGTTTTTCGGCGTTTAAAGAAAAAACAGCATGTTTTATTCGGAGAAAAGTAGCTTTTCGTGACGCCGTCTGTATTTACCACGAAAAGCCTCACTTTTGCTCCTCATAAAACAATGTTACTAGTTTGTTTGATCCGTTGTCCGCGCCGATGAAATTGACAGTAATACAAAGTCGTACCAATAGAGGTAAAATCACCACTAGAGGGATTTGAATCGCGACTTAATGGAAACTGTAATAAGCAGTCATGAAACTCGAATAACTGTCAGCCGTTGTCAACATTGTCAAAATAACGTAAATAAAATAAGAACTTCAATCAAATTTTTGATGACTGCCAAAATAAATAAATTAAACTTACGACAAAAAATGTTAATAAAGATGAGGTAATATTTGCATTTTTATTCTAAATAATATCTGGTTTTGAAAAAAGTAAAGCACGCTTAATTTTGAGATTGGAATTAATTTGTTCCACGCCCTCCTAATTTTTCACTCTGTAAAACTATTACAGTTTACTCTAATGCGCGAGGTGGTGACATCTAGCGATATTTGGTCTGTTTTCCAAACGCAAGGTTTTGAGCGATTGGCACGACTTGAAATTAGTGTCATCGGCGCGGACAACGGTTTGATCATCTTACAAAAATTTGCTGAGTGTTTATATGCGGTTCGAAAACTAGGTTTTGAAAACCATGCCCCAGAACTATCCACATCATGCTTATAACTCTCAGTCCGTTCAAACATTTCAGGTTTTCTTCTGTGGTTTTTGTAGCAAATATTTTTTGAGTGTTGTTTATTAAAGAAAAAGCGACCAGTACATTTGGTTTCCTTTCCTCTTCTACAAGTGATGCTATAGTTTAGTAACAATATATCGGGTGTTCCAAATAAAATTTGTACCACCCAAAATTCCAATGTCGAAAGACTCAGAACAAAACGCTCGAACAAGTCAATTTAGTTTTCAAGGGGGGTCAAATTGTACCAAACTTTCAACTCTTAGATCCCACCCCTCTAGCCAGGGGAGCCAGCCCCTTAAAAGATTTAAATGGCATGGGGGGTAGTGTGATGCATCATTTTAAAGCTTATTCAATTCTCTATCCAGATCTACATTTATCGATTTGTTTCTACAAAAATAGCATGCATTTGTTATTTTCCAAATCAAGAGTATTTTGTGTAGATTTGGAAAATTACAAATTCTTATGCTCTTTTTTGTAGAAACGAATCGATAAAAGTAGTTTTGGATAGAGAATTGAATAAGCTTTAAAATGATGTATCACATGACCCCCCATGCCATTTAAATTTTTTAAGGGAGTGGCTCCCCTGGCTAAAGGGGCGTGATCTAAAACTTGAAAGTTTGGTACAATTTGACCCCCCTTGATAACAAAATTAACCTGTTCGAGTGTTTTCTTCTAAGTGTTTCGAAATTGAAATGGTTGGGGGGTACAAATTTTAGTTGAGTATTTTATGTAGATTTGGAAAATATCGATTTTCTTTTTTTTTTTCGTAGAAAGGAATCGATAAATGTAGGTCTGGATAGAGAATTGAATAAGCTTTAAAATGATGTATCACGCGACCCCCCATGCTATTTAAATTTTTTAAGAGGGTGGCTCTCTTGGCTAAAGGGGTGAGATCTATGACATGAAAGTTTGGTACAATTTGGTCTCCCTCTATAACAAAATTGACCTGTTCGAGCGTTTTGTTCTGAGTCTTTCGAAATTGGAATTGTTGTGGGTACAAATTTTAGTTGGGACACCCTGTATAGGTAATTTTACCCTTCAGTTTGCTGTAAACAAAAATGTGCCATACCGTAGATCCAAGACACAACGCAGCAACTATTGTAAATATTATGCTACAAATAGATAAATCAATTTGTAAGTTGGGTAATTTAATTAAATTCGCACATTGCAATTATGTCAGACGACCTGAACTTTCGATCTTTATCTCCAGTACAATAAATATCGTAAAATCGAAAGTGAAGGGGAGATTCTAGTGAATTTTCTACTGCGTTTGTCACATTTTGAAGTTCTGGACCATCGCACAGTTTCGGGACGCAGAACCCATATGCCATCCTAAAATTGTCTTCAGCAAAGCTTTCTTCGGCTTTCAGTTGAAAGTCATTCTACAGTAGCGTCCACTATAGATACTCTTTAATTAAACTTTTATAACTTACCAAGAGACTCGCAAGGAGTTTCTTCAATTCCTGTCCGTATTGTGGATGTGGTTCTACTAGGGCATTGCAGTATTTACCTTCCACTTCATCTTCCAAACATTCATCGTAATTGCCAAGATGCATGATGTTGCCAAAAAGAATTCCAGATTGAGGTTTTGCAGTTGCATCCAACACTAAAAAAAAAATGTTTTAATTGCATTAGATCTTATGTAGAAACTGACTTTTAAGAGCCCCCTGTTGCCCATTTTGAATATTCGTTCCAACGCTTAATATTTGATTCTTGCACTCACTGTCGGGTAATTCGTTTACAATTTTCAGCAAATTATCAATTATTTCTGTATAGTTTATTTTAAAGCCCGAATTCGAACGAGGATTCAAAGTTGTTGCTTTTATTTGGCTGCAACACATTAGAATTAAAAATGAAATGAACATAATTTATTGTTTCTGAGTGGAGCTTAAACTAAATTTAATGAAATTCAAAAATTGCGTACTTATATGGAACGTTGTTTGCAAAGATGATATTCGTGTCGCAAATGCTTTTTGGTAGCTTATTTGTCATAGATTATACTTATCTCAAATTGTAATTGTTTAGGCCATATCAACGTTGGATGCAGTTATTTTAGAGATATTATGTGGATATATATTTTTTTCAATATTGAAGAATAAGAATAAGCACATTGGTTAGTAATGCAAATAATATTTAGATGACGATATTTTTTGTTTACGGAATAAAGGGGTAAAAAAGTATTGACTGTTGGATGTAAAAAAACTCTGCTGATTCAACGTTTAAAATACCTAAAACCAAGACTTCTAATTTTTTAATGCAGTTATATAGTTATATAGCTTAATTTATTATCACCATGACTTGAGAGTCATTGGAGTTTGTGTTTGCTAATAATGATTTTGAAAAAAAAAAAAATTAAACAAAGAAAAAGTTATGTAATGCTTTCCTCTGAAATATGGAATTAATTTATGAACTCATCAATTTAGTTATTTGCTTACTTGATAAGCCACTGTATTTGCTAACAGTACACATTAAAAATTAAGAACAAAATGCTATCCAAATTAAATATATTAATGTGCAAATAGTACTTCTAAATTAATAAATTGTATCAACTAGTGGTCGCCCAGTGGTCGAAATTCCACCGCAATTCATTCAAGTTTGAACGTTATCGAGGTTCTTTTGTCAAAGAGTATAACTCTATAATCATTGCATATAATTTTTTTGAATTTTGTTCTATTATGTCAGCTGAGAGCGGGTACAAATACGTCATTAGCGTGTGCTGTTTGCCTTAATTCCCTGCAATACCTATGAAAAAGGAACCAACATTTGAAATCAGAGAAATTTCATAGCTCGAAACTGTATTATGTATTGAAAAATCTCACTCCTCCGTGCGCGCAATTTTCCTCGGACAGGTCAATTTTTATTTGTAAATCTCTATCTTTTAACATATAACCTGTCCCAGTCAGTGGTGTTATTTTTGGTGTTTTAGGGAAAAAAACTGATTAACTTAGGGCCAATTGCACCACTGCTCCTTAACAATTAAACGCTTAATAGTTGAGTAACACTTAATACATTGCACAGGTACGTTAAAGGTCAACTAAAGAAAAGTGTGGTTTATGTTTAAGCCCAAGAATTCTTGCTATAAGTTGAAGATAGTTTGAGGAAGTTGAAGATAGTTTAGAATATCCATTGAAAGCGTAAGTATTGCCGATGTTGTTGTATGCCTTTTGTTATACGGGAATTATTTTTAATAATAATTGTGGGACGCTAAAAAAACAACTTCTCATAACATTGAGATATTACGCCACCGGCAACCATTTGCGAAGTGTGGCTGATTTTGGAGGAGTAGACTTGTCTACAGCAAGCCGCATTGTTAAAAAAGTTGTCAATAGCCATTGCTAGTTTGTTCCCAATATATATGTGAGATTTCGTTCCAAGAAGGGAACAGAAAGCAAGACTACAAAGGAATTTCTTTGACACTGCTGCATTTCCAAAGGTACTTGGTGCAGTTGATGGAACTCACATCAGCATACAGTCTTAAGGTAGTCACTAACAACTAGTTGTAAATGAAATCGATGCAAATTAAAATCTCTATACTGGTGAAAATGATGGAATTTTTAGAAAATGTAAAATATGTAAACAGGCAATAATAAACTTTTCGGATTCCTATATTGCCGACCGTCACGAGAGCATGTGGACAGAAGTGTCGATAAGAAAATTGAGGAAAATAGAGTAATCAAAACAGAGAAAAGAGAATAAAACAGCAGAGATGGGAAAAAGTAACATAAACAAATGGTAGGAAGAGATCGAGTGCGAGGAGTGGAGAAAAGCCAGAGGAAGAAACACCAACGTCAACAACAAAGAACGCCGGCAACCAACAATACACGGTACATAGAAAGATACATAGAAGAAAGTCCAGTAAGGAAATGATAGAAATAAAGTTTACGTAACAAGATGTGACACGTAGTCGAAAACTTAGGTCTACAAAAGCAGTTGAGTAAACTTTGCGATAGAAAGATATGTGCTTGAATGCATAAATTTATAAGTTTAGTGAATGCATAAATTAAAACATCTTTTACGTATTTAATTAACGAAGAAGTGAAATCATAAATGTTTTTGTAGGTACTGCTATTATTCAAATTGCCAAAAGCGTCACGAACTTCAACAAAAGCATATTGATTAAAATTAAAAAAAGCTTACTGGATATGACGCTGATTCTAAAAATTGATAGTGTTATTGTATTATATCAAAACTGTCAGTTTGAGTGAAAACTCACTCATAACAGTCACAGCTGTTATAAAAATTAACAGTACAGGAGGAAGTTATTGATCATTGTTTCTAGAGCACCACAAAAAAAAAGATTTATGAATTGTCTAAAAAAATTATGCTAAACGATTCGGTTCTTTTGTCGCTACTCCGACGGTATTATGAAAAGTACTGAACGATATTCGGCCGATACGCAAATAACAGACGCGATTGATTATAAAATCTTGTCTGTTATTTGCAACTTCTCGGCGTCATGACGTTAATAACTATTTTCGCAAAATTCGGAAAGAAGTTGTTAAAAGCCTTTGCTGTTATTTGGCTGTTAACAATAGGGGGTTTAAGACTCTGAGAATTCACTAAACTCCATAACGCTTTAAGATTATTTTTGTTTTCTTTTATCAATTTTTGGTTATTTTTTATCTTTGTTTTTTTGTTAGCATTTTGTTCTTAGAATAATTAATTATAATAAAACTGATTTTAATCCTAAAGTTCCTCGTAATTTATAGGCATCAGTAGTTGAGAAACCTAAAGTTTCACGTATTTTTTGCAACTCCGGAGTAAACAATTTTTTATAGTTGAAACTTTGGATTTATTATTACAAATAATTTCTTCCAGGGTGCGTCGGCTCAGCATTTGACAATTCTGAGCGGCGCAACGCCTTTTATAGAGAAGTTGGAGGGGAGACGGTGACGTCAGCCTGATGCGTGGAACATAGCTCAGAGTGGAAACCTCGTAGTCTTATCGCTGCGTCTTCCTCCCAACAAAGCGGCGGCAGTAGAAAGCGGCGTAGAAAGTCCGGGAGGGCCGTATTAGGAGCGCGCTCTTTTTCTGATTACCGGGATGCAAGAACCGTATTTTATTTCGGCATGTTAACGGTGCGATGCAAGCGGAGCGTTAGGCTGATGGTCAAACAACGGGCCGCCGGCCGGCTGCGCGGTGTCCTGACGGCTGTATTCAAACCTCGGGAAATTCGGTAACTTAGTTACAATTATCTTACATAAAATATACATTTGATCAGAAAAAGGATGAGGGAAGATGGATATAGATTGGGATCTTGTACTAGTGCTTTCTTTTGATTTTTAATCGGCCAACTTTTAGTCGGAAAGTGTGCGCACATATATAATTATGTATATCGTATATCCCCATTGTCCATTATCAATCCAACTAAACTATCGGCCGACCAAATAAGTCTGCAATGTGCAGTGGATGTTACGATCAAAGCGAAATACAAATAGTTCTTTGTTTGGTATTCACCGAGTCGCACACCTTTGGCGTGTTTGTGGTCGAACTCCTTCGAAACAGCTCGACCGATTTTTATGTTTTTTTTTTATATTTGGTAGGTCGCAAAATATTTCTTACATGGATATGGGGGCCCAGGGGGGCCCTTGGGCTGGACCGATTTTTATGATCTTTGATTTGTTGGATTTGTCTCCGCCCCGAATAGCAGAATAAGTATTAAAACATGGACATGCGGCCAGGGACCCCCCTTGGGTTAGTGATTCTGAGGCGGTACAAAGTTTGCCGGGTCAGCTAGTTTACATATAAATCCATTCCGTTGTTATGAAATAACATTTTTTGCACCTTTTTCGTTTCGTTTTATTAGTAAATGCAATGTAGTTGGGTCAGTTTTCTGCAAATCATCACCGGAGCAGGCTCAGCTCCCCATTACACGCGCCAAAAATTTATTGCACGGTTCGGATTTTATTTAAACTTAACTTTAAATTGAAACTGGGTGCCGACGGTGACGTGTCCGGTGCCGTTACAGGGGTTAGATTGGACGAAAGGTTAGTTTTAATTTATATTTATTACGTTATGGATGTCTATTTGTTGATTAGTAATATAAGATAATTGTGTAATTTGTTAAAAAAAATGTAATGGATTTTATTGTTAAGATATTTATCATTAAAAGGAACTTTTATAAACCTACAAGCTATGTACATAATTTTTTTGTTCAAATTACTAATTGTCAATGAATTCCACCTATTTTATTATCCTTATTTACAGCATTGCTTCCCTCAATGTTATTCTTGGACAATTCAATCGCCACTGATGCTTCAATATTTTTGATCACCTTCGAATTGGATGGTTCTGAAACAACAAATTATTTTTTGTTTTTGTTTTCACTGGAAAGATACTTTTTCCAAAAATTATTTTTTCTATGGTTATAATTGGTGATTCGAACGCCAACGTCCATATAAACGCAACGGCCACACTGAAGCAATAGTCTCCCCAAAATCGGTGGAACTGAAAAGATTTGTTAACGTGTTTAACGTAAAATTGTGTAAAACATACCCCAGTAACGTTTGAGAAATATGTTGATGTCCGTTCTTGAGCGAAGACAATAGTCAAGACATTCAAATGAACAAGATAAGTACTATAATTAAGTCTAATTAAGACAGTAAATAAATTATTTGAAAGAAATGAATTTATCGGTCCTCCATAGCCGTTGACACAAAGAAGAATCATTACTGACAAAGCAATTGACCATCCAACTCTTGTCAGAGAATTGAAAAAAGACGAGTCCAAGACGTCGTATTCTGGAGCTGCAATCATGGGCGAATGTCCAAGAACGATGGCTAGCATCACGCCAAATGAGAACAACCATAGACTTACAATGTGCAACTAATAACAATCAATGAATAAGTGTCATCACATGCTCAAAAACATATACCTTTTTCAGATTGACCACAAGATCTGTTCTTGTTCTATAAACAAAATAACCACAAATCATTCCAATTAGGTAAGCCACACATCGGACGTGCGTTGGGCTGTATATAAATTTGAATTGTTCCACCCCTTGGCTAAAAAGAATATTGTACTTTTACACAATAAGATTAAAACAGTACTTAAAAAACGTAGTTCCCAAATGTTTTTTCCAGGTGATTTCGAAGACATAGCTGCAATTTAACACCAAAAAAACAACAATGGCACCAATGATTTGTCTGGGCCATCTTAGTAAAGGATACAGTATCAGTGGCGATAAGAAGTACATTTGAGTATCCACAGCCAAATACCAAGCATGTCCGACACACTAAAAAGTCAAGCATTAGTATCACATTTTATTGTAAAGTCAAGAGATACATATATCGTACGGAGGTGGAGTTTTGTCTCAATTGCGGCGACAATTAGCTTAAAGTGTAGATGTAAAACTGCATATCCGATCAAAATTATCATAAAACAATTAATCAAAGACGGGCCTGTCACACCATGTCACACCTGCACGCGTTCGACAACTCAGACCAGTCCTCGAAACTCCACCTCTCATACGATGTATTGAACTAACAATACCTGATCGTTAGGGCCGATGTAATTTTGAAGGTAAGTAAGAGTAACCCACCAATCTGTCTCACATGGTTTTTGATATTTCTCATAAACAACAGGCCAAAACGGCCCATTACCCATGTATTTAAGCAGAGTACCTGTGAACAACACCAGCATTGCTAAGGATGGAGTTAATCTGAAATTTGATGCACAAGTTAGGTTTAAAAAATATGTATCAGTATATTACCTAAGAAGTCTGTGAACGTAAAACATCAGTATGTTCAATTTCACCCCTTTTGCTGCACTTTTTAAGAACAGATACACCACCAGTAAACCGCTAACGACAAAGAAAGTGTCTACCGCCATTGAGCTTCCAGCAACAAAGGAATTTTCAGTCGCATTTTTCCATTCCTAGATGACCATGATTAATAAGAGTTTATGGAAGATTGCATCTGTTACCAAAATCTGTATAGAGTTTATGTGAGGTATGAAAAATATACCTTGGTATCCATGGGCTAGAATAATCCACATTAAACTTATCACCCTTAATCCATTCAAACACTTTAAATTTCCTTCTGTTGTCGTCGTTGAAAATATCTTTTCGGCATTTGTGTACATGGAAAAAGCTAATAAGAGATTTGGCCGCTTTTCAGCTTCTGTAAATTTGCATTATGGTAATGTTAACTTTGTTATCTACCTTATACCGCTAAGCTTTCTATACACAAGCACGTCGTACAGAGTTCCACAAATAAGTATGATTCCAAAAATTGCAAACACAACTCTAAAATTAGCAAAATAAAGTAAAATAATGTCGCCTTCATCAAGAATACAGACATTCCAGATATTGCTGAATTTGTGAGTTTTACGCCTCCATCATCACAGTAATCATCCAGGAACACAAAATGGAAAGGAGATTCTAACGAATTCTCCAAAGCATTTGTAACATTTTGTAAAATCTCGGCGGTACATACTTTGGGTATGCAAAAACCATATGATAATCGTACTTTTTCTGTAATGTCTTTTTCATCATCGTTTCTCTCAAAAGTATTCTGAAATTGTAATTGTAAGAACAACGCAATAACGTAAAAGTCTTTACCGTTAACGGTCCTAGAAATTCTGTTAATATCTGTCCATATTCTGGATGAGGTTGAACCAATGCTGTGCAGTATTTACCATGTACTCGTTGTTGAGGGTCGTCTTTGTTTATTAGTAAACATTCGTCGTAATTTCCTATCTGCATGGTGTTTCCCATCAGAATGCCAGATTGAGGTTTTGCTGACGCGTCCAACACTAAAGCCAGAAAGAAGTACTCAAGTAAGTGGAGTTGCTACTAGTAATAGTAATAGTAATAATTCAGAAATAACGTTAATTACAAAGCTTACAAAGCACATCTTCGAACACTTAAATGTTTCAGTACAGGTTCAATTTCCGACACGCGATTAGATCTGGGACGTCCGAAATCTGGAGTTGGAGAAGAAAATTTGCCATCAACGTTGAACTGTGTTCTCACAAAAGAAGGAATTTCGGGATTTGAAAAACGTTCCATGTACAGACAAGCGGCGGGCCTCGTTTGCATTACCTGACACTAACAACTGCACCATAGGAAAAAAATTGCAATGAATAAATTCTTAGTATTTGCTTAAGAATCGAGCACAGTCCATAAGATAGTGGCCTCAACTGATAACTAAAATTTACTATCAACGAAAAAATTTTTGTTCCAAAAAAGTTAGAAAAAAACTTTCTGATGAAAGGGGTCAGAAAAATGTTAAAAAAAAAATGCGGATTTTAGCAGTGGTAAATAGAATTTTTTTTTTATTTTGACGGGTTCTGCTTGTTGTTAAATTTTCTGCTAGGACTTCCATAACACCCTGTATTATCACTCATCACTAAATCTCCGGATCCAACGAAGCGATTGCAATGAAACTTTGCACACTTATGTATTTTACCACGTAGAAACGGTTTTTCAAAATTCAATTCCAAAGGGGTGTAACGGTTAGGTACTTACTTTTAAGTGCCCACATATCTCCATTTTGATATCCAATTCCCAAAGCTAGTAGATGTTCAGTGCAGGGCGTTCGGGAAATTTTTTGTAAAACCAACATCATTTGGGTCATCAACTGTGTACTATCGACATTTGTATCAATCATTCGAGGATTAGACGAGGAAACAATTAATTTATCCGCAGATATCAAAATCAAAAACAGTGGCAGCCACATTATCGTACCGTAAAATTATCTGAAATGGTTTTCAACTATAAAAACTCAATAATATAACAAGTCATTATTTGTGAAGATTACAAATTTTAATCTGTCATATATTATAATGTATTATGAATGCTTAAATGTGGCATTCGTTTGAAAATTGGATAGATAAGAAAATTTTATCTTAATATAAACAATAATCATTACTGGTGCAAAATATTATAACCTCAGAATTTCTTCATTTCTTGATAATTATGGAATTAAAAATCTAACAAAAACACTTATCAGAAAGTAGACAAAATAAATAATTCCGTATTTCGCTTTCCAATCGCATGTGAACACTCTTCTAACTTTGAACGCAAACGCGGGATTAACATGGACATGGAAAACGGTTGTGTGCCAAGGACCCGAATTTTGTATCGGGAACGGTTTCCGGGTAGAAGACACAAAGTCAGGACAAAGGTTTGTATAAAAAAGATTTTGTATGTATCTTCTATAATATATTACTAAGTGAAGCGAAAACTTTGTACCCCTCTTGAAGTCTATTGCGCGCACGGAGGAGTCTGAGATTTGGCATAGTTAAAGTTTGTATGGAAAAAAAGTGCACAAAGCTAAAATTGAAAACGTTGTTAACACATGAGATATCCCCAAAATAGACCATGCAATGCATAAGAGAACTTCGAGTGGCCTATCCGGCAAGTTGCTCTGAAGTTAGCAACATCCAGCAGTGGTTGACAACGCAATCAAGTTGGCGTGGCTAAAAAATCGGTTGGCGTCTCTTCTAGATAGTGGAAGGTCCTCCCATTTTACATTCATTTCGACGTTCACATTAGAAGCATCAAGTCGTAACTAACGCTTAATTCTTTGTTTTATCTGATTTTATTCCACTGTCTTGTTTTAAAGTGGCCGTTGGAGTTACACCACGTTGTTTTGTTCTGCAAATTAGCCATTTTATAAAACCTAGTTATTTTCCACCGTTGAGCTTGCTTTTGTTTAAAAAAGTTGTACGTGTTCGTTCGACCCCGAAAGTGAGCCACGTGAGGTGGTATTCATGGAAATAAGGTAACCATTTGCTCTATATTTTTCTTCCGACTCACCGTCCGGAAATGCCATGAAGTAGACGGGCGTTTGTTCCACGTGCATCCCAAAAATCCTTAGGTAAAACCATTTCAATTTTTACAGTTACACGTCATAAAACCCGCCATGATGAACACGAGGTCGTTCAGCCTTTGTATCTACATGTCTTGTTAAGAATTCTAGCTTTTGTTTAAAAATAATGTTCACTATTGCTACTCGAAGTATTCCGTGGACCTCGCATTACACCAGAAATTTCGTATCAGTTACCTTCAGCCCTTCTTTCTCTGTAGTAGCATAAATTACCAAACTTACTTAGTCACAGGCACCGCGAATAACTTGCTAAAGTCGTTGTTGTAATTTGTTTTTAGATATTGTTGTCAATTTCAGAAAGTTCAAATGTGTTGTTGACTTCTAGTTCCAGAGCCCGAACCACTGGCGCGTTTAATTTGAAACAAAGTGATTCTCTAACTCAACATAACTAAGTTTTAATAAGTAATTTACCTGTCTTTCGGTATGAGGCCGACAGCAGCTTGCGGTCATTTAAAAGCTATTTTGTCTATGTTGACTTGAATTAACCAACACTGAGTAAGAACTGAAGACTAAAGGGCAAAAAAACGGGAAAGCGCCACGCCGAATGTTGGGGTTCTGAAAAGTGTCTTATCTTTATGTTGTTTTGCGCCCCGTTGCGATTTCCGATCTGGTCGTTCGCTTGTAACTGACATCTAGCTATTTTCGACACCGGGAAGCCAAATTTCGGTATTTAGTGCTTTTGCTTTGTGCATGCCGCTAGATGTCCCGTCGCGATCGTTTCAAAATGGCTTCCAAAGAAAACGTTGGGTTACTGTATACTTTATTGTTTGTCGATATATGTTTCGAACAGATAGACCAAATAGCATTTATTTTTGGAGTTCTTGTTGCAATACTGCTTTCGAGATTTTATACGGTCCCAATCATGCGAACCTGCTCTCTGGGGTCATTTGTCAAACGGGTGTCGTTTTCGAACTCGCTTGAACTTACTCCCGGGGTTGCGAGTTACTGTTAACTTCTGAGCCAAACTTAGGTTGGAGTTTGCGGCGTGGTTTTCGGGCTTCTAATAAATTGCTTGCTTCACAAATACTTAAAATACTTAACAACCAAAAGAATAATCCCCGAGAGAAGTGCTGCTAACTTGGACTTGGTTTGGACAAGCCTTAAAGAAAGACAGGAAACTAAGCATGACTAGGACAATTAAATAACAAACTCATTTCTCCTGACAGTTGTTTTGTCTTTCCATCTGATCTACATGTTGTCCAGCAATCTCCGACTCAGATGTACCCCAACTTAATAATTCCATATTCTTGCTTTTCCCCCTCAGGTGCGAAGATGCCGTCTTTGGGCGTAGAGATTTCACTGTAGCAGTATTGTCTATTGTAAATTCCTGTAATCTGCAAAAGCTCATGGTGGAATAAAATTCGCTGACTTAACCTCACTCATCATGTGCACCAGAATTGTTAAATTGTATTATTGTTTACTGTTTTTCTGAAGGACTAAATTGTTAATTGTTGAAATCATTGGAAATTGTCAGTTGTAATTTATTACTCGAATCATTATTGTTAAAATCATCAAATTGCATTGTTAGCAACTTAATACGAAGACACTAAAAAATTGTTAACCACAGTACGAGATCACAAAACTCAAATGCACAAAATGACAATTTTGTTATCAAGGGTCAAAGCTTTAAAATGATGCATCACATGACCCCCCATGCCATTTACATTTTTAAGGGGGTGGCTCCTCTTGCTAAGACTTGAAAGTTTGGTACAATTTGTTCCCCCTTGATAACAAAATTGACCTGTTCGAACGTTTTCTTCCGAGCCTTTAGAAATTGGAATTGTTGGGGGGTACAAATTGTAGTTGGGACAGCCTGTATACATAAGCGTCCACTAGACGGTGAGTATTTGTAAAAAAATTGTTCCTATATCCTGCCTTTGTCTTGCTTCGGTCCACCTTGTAATTCCAGCTTCCAAAATTCTTCACAATTTCATCATATAGGGTGTTAGGAAGTCCTAGCAGAAAATTTAACCAAAAGTAGAAGTTGTCAAAATAAACATTTTTTCTATTCACCACTTTGCTGAAATCCGCATTTTTTTTTCTGACCTTTATTTCACCCTCCGCCTATGACTAAATGAACTTGAACGCATCAAAGGGTTTTTGCCGAACGAGGTAAACACCTTCTAACTTTTTTGGGACAATAATTTGTCGTTGATAGGAAATTCTAGTTATCAGTTGTGTCGCGCCGGTCGCTTTGTTATGAACTGTGCTTGATTCTGTGATTGTAATCGCGTTTTGGAAATTGAACCTGAAATATTTAAGTATTCGAAGGTGTGTAGTGTCAGTGTGTTAAGATTAAATATATCGTTTACACCAACAAGGATTTATCCCTGATGTAAGTTAGAGAGTTTATTATTACATACGAACCTACTTCAATATTATGCATATTATGGTAGGTTAGTACATGTTTCCATTTAAACAGTTTCTATTTCGATTCATTTATCGGGTAAAGTTTTTGTGCATTCCTCACAATCAATGGACGAGGGACCATAAGCCGGTATTGGTTTTAGGGGTTAAACTATTCTTAATTTTAACTCCGTAAGGGAGCGTTTGCATATTACATTATACAATTCTTTAAATTGCTTGTTCAAACGGTCTTTTTTTTTCTTGTATGGAGCGCCTCCTTGTTCATAAATTCACGTCATTTTCACCGTTGAAATCTGTTGAATAACCCCAAATCTGACCTTGTTTTAATTCGCCGTTGAAGTACTGGATCTGTAATTCAAAAAGGAGAAATTCGGAGTGCCTACCCGATCTGGGACTAGTTTGGCCCAGTATGCCGCAATCCCGCGAGAGGCGGTTGGTACAGGTCGGAAAAGAAGGGATATCTGGCCAATAACGATGTCCTCGGCAATAACCTCTTAACCATTGTTCTTAAAATTTCTTAAATGCGATTTTATTTGCACTACTAGTTTTTCATGCTCCGTAAAGTTGTGTGTTCAATTTAAAAAGTCCATAATTCACTTTACGAGACTGCCGGGTTAAAGTAGATTCCAAAGCCACCTGTTGAATCACCGTTAATACAGGTAACCTTTATATATATTTCTGCCAAATCTATCTTAACTTATTCTTGTTATATTCTTATATTAACTGATTCGAAAGGGTTCGTTCGCCGATTTTTGTTTTAGTTTGGACGGTTTAGGGAAGATTCGTTGGCGTTCTCTGGCGATCCGTAGAGTGTCGGTAACATCAAAGGCAGTGGAGGGAATTGACGAATGCAGTAGCCATCGCCAAAACTCATTCGTTGGCCTTCGTTGGCCCGGTGTGGACGCACCATAACAGAAAACAGTCATTACATCTGGTCCTCTTTTTACGTCATTTAATTTTTATTTTGTTATGACACTAATTCACAATAAGTAAGCATAATGTGTAAAAATGTGTGAACGCCAAAAGCATTTTTCTACGAATTGTTTTTTAACTTTTTTTTTTCTCTAAAAACGTGGAATTTACAACTTTTAGGGAACCGGTTTTGAATACAACTATAGCCAAACCCGTTTAACAACAGAGTGAAACAGAAATTAAATCTATGACCAACGCAACAAAATAATTTTAAAACAATTATAGTCACCCGGTATTAGACATAACCACTTAGCGCTTAGCACGTCGTCGTAAGATTTATGGTTAGGATTAGGGTCGGTACGTAGTAGCAGGTGGAGACTACTGTCACTCTCATCGCAGAGTGGATGCTCTTCTTCATAGATGCTTCATATCGTTCGCGTTTAATAGAATAGATAGATGATCAAAAAAGAGCAAAACAAGTTGTATTGATAAGTGCATAAAACCCATTTTCGGAAAAAGTGGAGTTAATACAGTTTAGCTGTGGGGTACAGATATATGTATACAAAATTTCAACAATCCCAGATCACTCAACTGGTAAATAACGCAGGGTGATGGCCCATACGGCAGTCGCCCGTGCCTCAATCGATTCCCAACGTTAATTTTTTTAAACTGAACCTATTTTCACCATCGGATGTGTTTTTCGTTGGAGGAATGGAGTAGTATACAAAATTTTGAAACTTTTTTTATAAATAAAACTGCTTAAAATAGAGTACTTCTACTTTTTCGTTTTGCTCAAATCATAACCGTTTTCATGAAATAAATGAAAAACTGTTTCGCGGGCGAATAACTACGTCATTTGTTTCCGAACATGGAGGGAATTATAAAATGAGTTAGAATTAGAAATGGAAAGGCGTAGGTCCTCACTTAATTCATATGCCGGCCACTAATGACGTATTTTAAACTAGTACAGTTCTCTCATAACAAATTAAATTAATTTCAATTCAATTTTTTTTTGCATTTTCAGTAAGTATAATTTCACCATAATAGCGCCAAACCATAGACTTTTCAATGAGGTTTATGATTATTGTATTTCCCAAAAACTTTTTTTTTAGTATACATACTACCTCATTATCGTACGGTCGCCTAACGCAGCTTTTATTAAGAAATGTAATGTAAGCATCCGAGGTCGAAGACATGTCTTTTCGACCCAATAAACGGTTCACGTTCTCAGTCGGCAAGTTGACGCTGAAAACAAAGTTGTTCCGCAATATACGTTTCAACTGCTCTTCCTCATAGATGCTTCATATAGCGATCTCGCTTGGCACGATATTGAACAGACTTGAATTGAATTGTTGAATCTTTAGCGCACGGCTTTTAATAGAATAGATAGACCAGAAGAATGTCGATAAATCAAAGTGGAGTAAATTTAAATTAAAATTTAAATATATTCAAGTCGAACTCCACAAACTTTAATAAACGTAAAATTACAATTGGAACATGTTTCGGGAGAAAACTACCCCCATCATCAGCCCTTCAAGAATGTTTAAAATTATGACGTTAATTTGAAATTATTAAACGTCAAATTTATTCGGCTCGCTTGAATTTCTGTTCAACCGTAATTTTTTCCTCTGCATCACTACATTATCCGTCGGTATTTGTTCGCGGCACGATTTAAAAAAGAAATAAACAGAATAAATAAAACAACAAAAATAAAAACAGAATAAATCTTATCATAAATTTATTATTAAATATGTACAAAAAAGTTGTATTTTCCATAACACATTTGATGGTTGCTTGTCTGTAATAAAGTGCAAAAACAATCATTATTTTACTTTTAGAAATCACTACATGCAGTGTTTTGCCTAGTTCAAGCATTACATTTTTAACTGGGAAAATTAATAGGGCCTAATTAGCGAATGAGAAGTGAACAGCAAACAAAGTTTTGAACGAGTTACGAAGTGGGTTCACCTATACGGTGTAACAAACTCAAAAATAAAAGTGTGTAAAACTCCCTACGTACAGTTTATTGCAATATGTATATTTTCAATCAGACGCCCACAGTGTATTTTAATATCACATAGAAAAAGAATGGTTTAATATAGGGGTAGATACACTTATTAGTGATATACTCTTGACTATATGACGCTTCATTTTTAGTAGTTCAACAAGTAACGGAAAACTGTTAATATTTCATACAATATAGAGAAAGTTAAATACAGAATATAAAAGAATTGCACTGTTGTAACAGTAATGATATTCTTTTACATTTTCTTGTAATAATAAAATGTTTGCATGCCCGTTTTAACGAGAGTTAATTATGTTATGCAGCAACTAGTATTGATTTACGAGATTCATTGTGAGGAAATTAAGAAAACAGCCACTTTTGCTCCATAAGAACGAGTAGGATAAATATATAAAAAGATTATTACTATTCAGGAGACACACATCATCTATCAATAAAATAAATAGTAAATACAACTGACAAGTTGAATAGTAATAATCATATACAGTGTCCACAAAAAATTGGAGGTGCGGTTTTTTAATTTTGTAACAAAACGCATTCGGATTTTTGGCAAACACTAGTATATGCACACGTACAATATGGCACACGTAGTATGTGCAAGATTTGTTTTTTATTAAAACTACCTGACAGATAGTTGGAATAAAAAATACAGTTAATGTACAAAACACAATCATACAAAAACTGTTCCCCTCAATTACCGTTTAAAAATATTTACATCATTTAGGCAATTCATCAATTGAGCAGAATTTACAAGAAATAATACACAATACTTAGGCCACTAAATACAGACAGACATGATAAAAATTCATAGATATCGCGAGAAGGAAACATAAATATACTTAAAATTACCACAGTACAACATTATAATTTCAAAAATATCGATTTATGAATATTTTGGCAGGATGATTTGAATAGTTATGATAATGGAATTATGACGGAATTATTCGCACTAATTGCATATTAAAAAATTATCAAAAATTCGTCTCGGTACATCACTGACTATGAAGCCGGCCCTGTTTCATTTTGGGCTGAGCGGTGGCGACCGACCCTGGCTTCGGTACTGTCCCGACGATCCGCACTCTCGTCACCTGGCGGTTGTCGCTGAATTGTGGAGGCGGCGCTAGCACCGCCTCTGAACTGTGGTCGGCGCAGGGGTTGGCACCACCGGCCCCGCCGAACTCCGGCGGCGGGGGCAGGCAGAAGTCTTCTTTCTCGTCGCCGTCGCTCTCTATCGGGGGCGGAAGCTGCGCCAATGACACGGCGTGGCGTGATAATAAACCTGAAAGTGTAAGTTTTAGAAGAAAATGATAATATACGGAAGATCGGAGGGACCAGGAACCAGTTCGACTAGTAAAAGTGACTAACCTGTATGTGCTCTTTGAGATTTTGGTGCAGGCAAGGTCATGCTGTTGTGTTCTTGGGCGCCCAGTGTTTCGTTTCCAGTTGGCACTTCTTGGTCGGAACTCACGCCCGACGAGCTGTTGTCTCCGTCTTCTATTGTTGCTATGGCCATTTCGTTCTGTTTCTTCAGAAAGTCTTCTGGATAAGACTTGGAAGACTTCAGTAACGATTTTCCTTTTTGAATTTCTTCAACGCTGAAACTGTGCGGCATGGAACTGCTGCCAGAACTACTTCCGCTGCAACAATAATCGAATTATTTTTTGATAATAATTTTCGCAGGTCAAGAATTTGAGATCTTAATGGTAAAAGCTGTTGTTCTTGATAACTAGTCTGAAACTACATGCGAATAGTCTAAACGCTTGTTATCTCGACTAATTTATTTTTATTTTTTTCTGTCAAAATCATCGTGCAACCCGCGAATAATAACTCCTGTTCGCATGGAAACGCAATCAACAATCTGTGTTGTTTTTTGACATTTTTATAGTCTAGTTATGTCTGTGCCCACGAGTATTATTTCTCATGTTCAGAGAGTGAAAAGTCTCTACAAGAAAGCCTTGCGTAATCTAGAATCGTATTATGATCGAAGAGAAACGTATAGATATTACGCTGTGGTGACCAGAGATCGATTTGATCAGAACATGTGTGTCCAAGACATGACAAAAGCCAGAGAACTATTGCAAAAAGGAGAAGACGAGTTATACAGAAATCAGCATTGGAATGTCAAACAATTCCAATCGTCTCCCGGTGGTTCTGCCTACGGACGTGAAGTAACTCCTCCAGATTGGGTGCTGGATTACTGGCATCCTCTTGAAAAAGCGCAATATCCAGAGTATTTTGCCACGCGTGAAAAGAGGAAACGCGAATACATAAAGTTTTGGGAAAAACAGTGGAATAGAAAGGGTGATAAAGATGGAGGTCAATCTGGTGGAAGCAAAAACGAGTGCTAACTGTAGGTAAAACGCAGAAATAAAATATTGCATAAAGCACTTACCTTGTATTGCTATTCCCGCTATTTTCTACTTGTTGCAAATGTGCTGGAGGTAACCTAGACACCAAGTTGTGCTCTTTCGATTCTTCTTCACTTTCTCTTTCCGATTCGGTACAGCTGTAATCAGGTTCGGGGATTGGTGGAGCGCCGCCTTGGGCGGGTTGACCCACGTTCGCAGCAGATTTACTAGAGCTCATCTTTCTCCGCCTCTCTCTAGTACCTAGTCATATTTAAAATTAATAAAAATTTAAAATAGTAGCAAAATGGTTATATAATAATCTTCAGATATCAATATTAAAATTAGATGGATTTTGATGGCTAAATTGCAAATTCCAGTAATACGACAAAATACTAAAACATAAACGAACCTGCCGTGGAGTGGGACCTCGAAGCCCGGATTGGCTGTGCATAGGTGTTAGCTGTGTTGTTCTTATTCCCCGGACTAGACGCGTGTCCTGGTTTGAACGTAGAATAGTTCGTCCTCATACTTTGCGACTTCCTAACATGCGGTCTCGAAGAATGCGAAGGTAAACTTTTCGACCTGTAACCCACAGTCTTCATGTCTTCAGGAGATGCATATAATTTCGCACTTGTCGTGGGTCTAAACGAAGAAACTACATTCTCTTCCAAACTTTCTTTACCTAGATTATCGTATTCGGACTGGCCAGTTCGGGATATGTCTACTTTCACCACCTGTACCGTAGGCGGAGGAGGTGGTGGCGGGTGAGTCGGTGGTGGCAACGTACGGTTATTCAAGACAGCCAAATCCTCTTGACTTCGATGATTCTTGCTGTTGAGTAACATAGACACTTCTTGAGCCAAATCTGGAGTACTGTGGAAGTCTCGATGAAGTTCACCGCTTGGAGGAAAGTCACTTGAAAATCGCACTTTGGAGTTTTTACTTTTACTTCTCTTCATTTCGGCCACGCTAGCGTAAACTCGGGTTTTGGCCGGAGAAGAAGGATGAGTGAGTGTGTTAGAACCTTGAAACCGCGAACTGCTCATTAAAGAGTTGTATTTATGTTTGACTTCTCCGTCGGTCCTCTGTCGTTGGAACATTTCTTCGAGTTCTGCCGATGTGATGCGACTTGATGAGGGTCGTTGCCGGATTGATGCAGTACGTAGCTGCACAGGTGTGGAGTTACCGGTACCTCCTGGGGTCATCTGATGTATTGACTCGGCAGAACTGGATTTCGTAATATCTTCAGTCTCGTCCTTTTCTGCTCCTTCAACTAGAATTGAAAAACAACTTGTAACATTACAGAAGGAAGACATTTATACAACATACCTAATCCCGCTACCATGCTCTTCGCACGCGCCCTGCCCACACTCAAAGTGGTCTTGGGGTCCCTCCTTGGGGGCAAAGGTGCCTGCGTCGATCTTCCTAACGTACCGCACGAATTTCCCATTTTCCTCGGTAATGTGGCGTATTGCCTGCTAAGCGGCATTTCAGAACCACCACCACCAGCTAGAATCGTACTTTTACTCGTTGGCATCACTGACGTTACCTGTGGTGCCAAACTCATCACAGTCATTTGTACCAGATCTCCAGATTTTCGAATTAAATCGACAACATGTTCATGCGATGCAGAAGAAACATCTTCGTTGTTGATCGCCAAGAGAAAATCTCCTTTCTTTAGCCCCGCCCTGTCGGCCACACCGTCAGGATCGACATCATCTAGGTATTGTAACGCTGGACACTTATCGGAAGGAGTCAGTTCCATCAACGGAGACGTCGCTTTTGCACCACGTAAAATAAAACCGAAGCCCTTTTTGCCCCGATGGAGAACCACAGTGCGGGGTTCGCTATCACCGTAACTGGAGAATAAAAATATAAGGATCGATTCTGACGTTGTAAGACGAATCTTACGTCTTTTTCAGTCGAGGTGCCGTCGCAAAGTGCTTGGAAGTGTTCTCCCGCCTTCCTACAACCCTGTTGCTATTAGGCTTGCTGGGAGGTCTGGAATCTCGTGCTATCATCATAGGCGCTTGAATGTTGTGCCTTAACCGTACTTCTTGGACGCAGTGTGGTGGAAACAAACCGCTTTTGTTACCTCCACTACGTGGTAGACCTTCTAGTAGGCCGTCGTCGGTGGTACCCGTCACTAAATAATAAACAACAATGCTATGACATAGTGTATTCGACAGAACTCCGTACCATCGAAAGAATTTTATTTTTAAGATGACAACTGGTGTTCTATTGGCAATGGGAATAATTTTCTAAATAATAGGCTGGTCGTTCTCCAAAAATCAATTCAACAATATAAACAGTAAGCATTCTTTCAACTTTTTGTTAGAAGCCTCACTCCAAGGTTACCGAGCTTACTGGTTATAATGATGATGTGATTATAATAATTGAAGAAACAAGAACCAATTAAATCAAAAGATGTAAAGAACAACAAAACCAATGAGGTAATAACCTTCGAGAATGTCGCCCTCCCTGATGCTGAGGTGCCCCTCCTCCTGGGCCGTGTACGGTTCGATGCACACTACCATGGTACCGGGGGTGGCCAAATACGTGGTGTCCGAGTTGGCGGTCCCTACCCCCGAGCTATCGCTGATAATGTCACTCGTATCCCCCAAACTCTTATCTGCAACACCCAGTGCAAGCACTGAGTAACATCAAATCATTTATAAAACGTGCAAGTTAAATGCTTATGGGTGTCTGCTAGTGCATCCGCGGCATTGGTCGGGCGACGTGACGTCACCGACAGCGACCAATCAACGAGCCATTCCCAAATGAATCGAACTAATGCCCACTGAGCATGCATAAGCTTAGTATGGTGGGACCGTGACTTAACCGGTCTTCGGTTCGGTTAAGTAACGATCCGGTTCGGTTAAACGGACTATGAAATACCTGTGATAATGCTGGCATTGTCAGTTTCGTGGCCTGGGGGCGCACTGCTGCTATCGCTCAGACTCGAACTGGCCGAGCTGAAAGGGGCCGAGGAACGGTCGCTGGGACAAGGACTTGGAGGTAAGGCTAAGGTGGTCATGGATGGGGCTCTGTTCAGCCATCCTATGGCGGACCTACGCTTCGGATTATAGCTGGGTGGGCCGCGGTACGGGACTGAAATGTTAACGCTAAAGATCTAGAAAGTGCTCGATTAATCGCTAATAAAGTTGCTCACAGAAGTTCAGGATATGAAGAGTTTAACGCGTTGTTAGATGAGACTGATAGCTAACAGAACTCAACTATTTCATTTTTCAAACATTTTAGTGTACTAGACAGTCAGGAATCACAACAGAAGAAGTATGAACGAAGATAATCGATAATATTTAGTGATAACTAATGATAAAAAAACTAAAATATAAACAATTTTGAAACTTCCCTGGATTCCCACAGCTCTTCAAATCGGAGCCTCCAAACAAGCTGTAGTTGCAGTAGATGCGAACAAATATCCCTCAGATTATTTTATTTTATTTTATTTGACACCACGCCTTATAGATTTAATGCCAATTATTTCTTGTTGAATTGTTTTTAAATGTAAAGTGTGCAACATATCAGAACCTTAACGAATGTTTTTTTTCTGTTTCTTTTAAAATAAGCAATATCCCGAATTTCTGTAGAGCATTACATCTGTCACATGGTTGCACGTCTACACATTATTACCTCGCACCTGACTTTTTTGGCCGGTGGTGGGGTTCTACTAAAACGGTTCTAACAATAAGGGCTAGCACCAGATATTACCATAAGAAACATCAATATTTCAAAAAATATTCCAAGAGGAAAAGCACGATTACTACATCGATATTTTCCCCTTACCTTACCGATTTGGTTTTTGGGTTTACAAATCTGGGTTTGAGGTTGAAAAATAATGATCCAAATTGCTAAAAGCTTAAATACAAGGACTTTTTTCTACTTTTCAAAATCATGAAATAACAATCATTTTACCACTTGAATAACAACCTAGTTACTTTCACGGTTTTGGCGGATTAACAAAAAAGGTAAATAAGCAAATTGTTATAAACTAAAATATAAAAAATACAGGTAATTTCATTGGATCAAAAACAGTAGGTCAATGGTAAATATATTGTTTTACAGTAGTTAATATCGTAGAGTGAAGAGATATATCGTATCGTAAAGAGAGCTGAAAGGAATTTCAAACCAAATTATCATGGGCCGTTCATCAGTTTTGATGACCGTTCATCTGTTGTTAATGATTCTTACAGGACCGGGTCGTTCTAAATATTAGGCTGAAACGCAACTGACAGCTTGATTTCATGTTGAGTTGCGACGGTCTTAAACGCTGGTTGCTATGGAGACGGCTTATCTAAAGACCAGGCAGACGACTTTTAAGACCGTCGCAATATGTAATATAAGCAATTCTTCGGCTTTGTCCGGACAACGTTTTTTCGTGCTAACCCGATATCCATTTTTCTTATATTCTCAAGGTTATTTATTATTTTTATATTTTGCTTCTCTCGTTATATCTCTTGTTTCTACAATATATTGTGGGGACAATAGTATCAATAAAATGGATATACAAACTCGGGGCATCTAGAAGGCCACAAGGAAGTTAATTAATTTTTAAATTGACTCTTAAGTAACTCCACCAACATAAAAACTCACATTTTTAGAGTGACAGTTTTGGCTGCCAATAAACTGTTTTATAATGATTTTGATTGATTGATTCAGCAGTCTCTTGTCCATACTCATATACTAAACCCAAAAATTATAACGCAACCTCCATCATCACCTAGATTGTGAGTATAGAGTTAAATATTCCGCTTTGTTAAAATCGGGTGAGTTTCCATGTTGGTAAAAATGTTAAAATTCTTTGGACACTTATAAAAACTTCTACTGGTAAAGCAGATACCAAAACCAATAGTGATTGATACAAATATTTTATATTATAATAAAGATTAAGAGTACGATGTGTTATTTTACAGTTCACCTGCCAACGTTTTAACAACTCTCGCTGCATTATGAAAAAGGGTTCTATGAAGAGGAACAGCCAATCAAAAACAGTCCATGCAAGAAAATATATGCTCCAGTATGATTTGGAGTTAAATCAACAATGTTTTTTCACGACAACCGTACTGGAATTTTATAACTGATTTCCAATTTTCGTTTTTAGTCGTTTTTTTTTTAAATCATACTGCAAAACCTTGATTGAACCAACCATCAAAACGTGCACAAGATGCAACCATGCAACGATCATCGGGTCTAAAACATTGCAACTTACCGACATCCTCCTGCCTATAATTCTGAATAATCTCGGCCAATTCCATATTCCCCGCGATGACCGCCACCTGGCCAGGTGTCTGATTGGCGTAATTAAGCGCCCCTCGGTCTGCGCCCCTGAACAACAATTGCCTCGCGCAACTTTCTTGATTGTTGACCGCACACACGTGCAACGGCGTGTTCCCCGACGCATTCCGCGCATTCATGTCCGCCCCGTAGAAGAGCAGATGCTCCAGGTGCTGCATCATCCCCGTTTTGCAGGCCTGGTGCACCTCCTGCCAACCTGAGAACCATCGTTAATTTTGCAGAATGTGCATCAGAAATAATTAAAACAAACCTTGCAGGTCTTGCGCTCCCGTCGTCGCGTGGTCGTGGAGAAGCGACTCAGTAAATTTAGGGTCGGCGTTGTGGGTGATGGTGAGGTACACGGGAGTGAGTCCTTTGCCATCCTTGTAGTTAGGAGATGCCCCCAGTTCGAGTAGGGTTTTCATTGCTTCGAGACTCTTGTGTTCGACGGACCTGTGCATGGCCGTCGAGCCGTCTTTGGTGCGGTAGTCCAAGAGAGCACCCCCGTTCACAAGGGCGATTAGGACTTTTGCGGGCTTTTTTATTCCAGTTGCTATCGTCAGGGGAGTTTCTGCAAAATCGGAAATGGCATCTTTATTGTTGTACGAGATAATGCGGACTAGAAGATTTCGAGACGTTGTGTCTGCCGAAACCGGCCCACAGTTGACAGAAGGGAAAAAAACTTGTATTCTTTATAGTAAATTGAATACATTAGCATGAGATTATCTAAAACTAGACTTTGCAAAAAGCTTCCTTCACACATCTTTATAGAGAATGAAAAGACACTATATGTTCAGTTTTTCTGATACATACACACGAAGATTCAAACCCGTCTAACGAACTGTTACAATTTAAATAAATCCAATGTGTATTACCTGTTTTAGACGTAAATTATTCATTGTAGAGTGTTTGTAACAGATTGTGTTCACTGAACCAAACGGCAGTCGTTACTTGAATCTGTTTGAGAGAACTGTTAATGTGAATAATTTACAAAATGTATGTAATAAGATTATTACGGACAAACAGATTCTGGGAAATACTGGGGCAGCTTGCGGCATAATGGTACCTACGTATTAATAGATAGCAATCGTTATTCCTTTTTCAAAATTAGATTTTAAGTTGTATTAAAACCAACAGTAAATATTATTGGTGTTTCTTCTCCTGTTATGTGGAGTAATGGGAAAATTTCAGCCAGCGAAGCATCCTAATTTAATTTACAACTTCGAAATCCGTAAAAGAGGAATTCCGTATTTGCCGTTAACGAAATATATTGACATGGTAACGTTGGTTTGCCAACTGTGCGGCGCAGTAGGTATGCACTCTCGGGATAACGTAAAACCCTATTTAGAGGTTTACCAGATCTACTAATAAGAGGAAACGTAAACCCTTTAACTAATGAAGGTTTGCAGGAAGATATAAACCTTAATCAGCAAAGTTATGCAAAGTAGCAGTTACTGTCACTCCACTCTTTTGCACAACTACCACAACACGTGTGTCGTGTATCAATCGATTCCCAAATGAACGAGGTTATTTCTTTATGAATAACTTCACAGCTTCTTGCAAGTCTAGGTCGAGTGTAAGAAAAATAAAAGTGCTTGTATTAAAGTGACTACAATAAGAACCGTTTATAAGCATTCTCCATAACCTGTTGCTCAGAAACCAATTAATTTATTTCTAATTTGCCAGGACCAATAAATGAACTGTTGGTAATCTTTAAATGGTTCCTGTAAACTTCCTTGGGTTGTTTTAGCAGACCTTGAAACTTACCACCTGAGTCTTGGCAGTGGAAATTAGGATCAAGTCCCTTTGAGCACATCTTCGTAATCTTCTCCACTTGGCCGTTGTTGACGTAGTCGAGGAAGCGACGCAGGTTAGCTCGAGTGTGCAGACTCTTCAATTGTTTTTCGTCCAAGGACATCATCTTGTAGACCCGCCGTTTGTACTTTAACTGCAATAAAAAGTCGTTTTGATCCCGTTGGGGTAGAATTTTCTATATGTACCTCGAGATAGCCCACGGGCCCGTTGAACGGATAATCGCCCAACCGCCTCTCCTCGTCGAGGAATTTTCCGGCCTTGCCATTCTCCGGAGGGCAAAACAGTCCATAATTGAAGCTTTCTTTCAGTTCCTGCAAACACAACAACGCACGAATTCGTTAAGACGTTTGCTTTCGGCCATGAGACATGCAAGTGCAAAAGGTTAAAATGAGATGCAGATCGAACGGACGTTTCGGTTCCGGCGACATAATAATCCAAGGCTACACACTGCTGGAGCAGGGTTCTAAACATTGGAAACGGGGCGGTAATGTCTGTCGTTTGTAATTATTGCCATTAAATTCAGCCTTCAATAATTGGTTATTGCAAGAAAGCACGTCCGAGCTTTTTTTACACGACGCCCACACGTTCTGGCGGGACGAAGATTATTAATTATTGCGGGTCGTGCAATTAACTCGAGGAGGGGTACAAGTCGTATTTCATTTGCCAGGACACTCTGTTGCCACGAAACATAAAAAGGATTTCGTTTTATTGATTATATAGAAAGCTTGCTCCGAAGTTGCATAGTTAATTCGTGTCAAAGATTTTAATTTCATCATGGGTATTTTCATTAATTATTTCACTCACCGTTTTCTATTTTTAATGTGTTTAATAAATTATGCTTTTCTCAGGGAATGAAAGGCACCGGCGAGAGCAGAAAATACTGGGACAGCGTCACATTTGACAATTTAATCAGCTCAAAATTTCGCTGTCCCAGTATTTTCTGCTGTTGGTGGAAATAAAACTAGTACAAATCTGTCAGAAGAAAAAAAAACCTAGGTAATACTGCCGTTTTCACCCCAAGGTTATGTGCTATGATAAATGGATGACAGTCCCTATAAAATTTTTGTTGACAACAATGTATAGATTGATAGGCCTGACAGATTGTTGAACTTTTACTTGTACTAGTTTTATGTCCACTCATTGTACCTAAGCATTTTTTTTACATTATCATTTTTTACATTCCTTTTCAGAAACAATTACAAATCGATCGAAAATATATCGTCATCTAACTTCCGCTTTCTCACTTCAGGTCTATAAATGTAGATTCAAACACTTATTCTGAAAGGGAAATACTATCAAGTAATTCTAATGGGAACTATTTACGTGGAAATTTAATCAATAACCTGCTGTCACAAACCCAACATGAACAAACATATCGCTAAATCAATTTCTTGCTTGTCAAAAAGATTCCAATGATTTTGCATTATTGACTAATCAATAGCCTCTATTCATGAGGCTCCCTTAACCGTTCCATTTAGGAGACATTGAAATCGTTTTACCTATTTATTAACTGTTTGAGCACTTTCAGAATGGGAGCAGCAACAAATAATAGAATTTCTAAATGAAATATTTTTTGTTTTAAAATTGTTTTAGTCCGAGTCTTCAAATAATCGTTATAATGTTCTCAGTAATCATAAGAAAGTAATTGCGTCGGAAGGAAATTTGCCGTTAATCCGATAATTGAAACTATTTATTGTTGAAAGGATTATCGTAATACAACGTGCCATTGAAGAGCTTTGTATCATGTAATACTCTTAAAACGATATAAGTATGCAAACTAACTAATTAATCGTGATAAGAGGAAATATATCATTCTCTTTATTTATAAAAAAAAAGGTTTCAATCGATCACTAATTTATAAATAATAAATTTAACGACAAATATATACCGAAAGATTGTAATTTGCTAATTTGTATAGTTCTCAGTTCATTTAATATCTATTGAATTATATACAAATTATGTAACTTTATCTGCTGACCAACCTCTATGCATATGTTAATAATCAACAATTATTTAAAGCAGATTGTATATCCACTTCCTATTTATAAGCTCCGACTTCCTTTTGTTTACCTATAATCAAAAAGTATTCCCAGAAATTCACAATTATTTCCTCAGGGATTGCTATTTGCAACCTGTCTTATTACCTCGTTTTATTACTACTCTTATTCTTCGAACAACTTGGAAATAAGTTTAATTCTGGAGGCAATGGAGCAATCACACATGCAAACATTGGTGCTAGATGAGGGTTTTTGGTAAGATAATTGAACAATGTAATAAACTTGACCACAACATCTTTGTGGAAAACTACCTAATTTTATTTTAATACGAGCATAACGAACAAACCAAAAAAAGAGTCAACCAAATATGTCGGTCCTATCGTGAGTTATGATCGAGAGTGCATACAAAAATTATGACTTTTGCAGTCTGCCCGAATTTTCCGACATTCCGTTGTAATTGTCTGGAATTTTATTTTCCTGAAAACTTTTCCATAAAAAACTTATTTAGATCATTACAAAAAAAAAACAGCCTAATAGGTCCAGACGTTCTCAACGAACAGCATTTAATTTTTATTATACACGCTGTTTCAACGAAAATGGTTCACATGAATTTAATCGAGTTACAAATATTTTCTTCAATTATTTTCCCTTGACTGAAAAGTGACATATGTAATTGTAAGTGATTATCCCTGCAAATTTATATTTATCCGGTAAATTTGAGCAAAATTAATATTCCGAATATCTTCAAGAAAAAAATATTATCCCGCACTATTGCGTGGAGAATGAAGAGATCTTTTCAACGATATGTCTCATGCCCTACTTTTCCTATTTAATATTTAAGGGTGGGAGTCAGTGCGGCTAAAATGCCTTAGTTAGAAGTTCGAAATGTACCTCAAAAGTCAAAACAATTCAGTCTGGGAAAAATATTTGTAACTCGAGTAAATTCAAGTGGACAATTTTCGTTGAGACAGCCTGTATAAAATATGCGTTTTTCAAGTTTTTCTTTCACTTGAAAGTTGAAGTTTTTCTTATAATTTTCTCGAATTTTATTTTCCTGAAAACTTCCTGGACCATAACAAACAAAAAAAAGAAGAAAGAAGAAGAATTACGCATATCCATGGTTCGAGTCGTTATGGTCTTGAGTTCATACCAAAATTCCATAGAAAAAAGTTGTACTTTTTTGGACTATTATGAATATTTGAAAATATTGCCAAATGGGTCTAGCCCTTCTCAAGTGATGCGCTTACAGCATATAATTTTTTATTATACATATAGTAGATGAAATACTGTTCGTTGGTAAGCGCATAACTTGAGATCGGCTGGTAAGCGCATGGACCGATTTGGCAATTTTTTTTTTGAATATTTTTAGAATAGAAGCTTTTTAGAAAAGTTGCCCGGCGAGTAGTAATTTTTCTGGGAAACTTTTCCACTTTTTCTTTCCGTAAGAACCTTACCGTTAAGAGTATTCTAAAAAAAAAAAAAAAATGCCAAATCGGTCCATCCGTTCTCAAGTAATGCGCTTACCAACTTACAGCATTTCATTTTTATATAGATAGCGCCGTGGTCTATAAAAATTATGTTCTTTAATTTAACTCCTTTTCGAAAAGGTTTACCAATATTTCTGCCTTGCTTAGTCTTTCAAAATTATTAGTCGAAGAAAGGAAGCACTAATTATTTTTGTAGAAATTCGAGAAATTTATGTTTATTCATTAAAAGTGTTTCTCACGCTATTCACAATGCGGACCATATAGAGATAATATTGCGAACACATCAAGTATGTATTTATTTGCGAAGGTTTAACTGTGAATTTACAGCATCCACTCTGAAAGTCTGAACAGCAAATCATTTCGGTAAATATGCGTAAATACAGATACACAACGGGGCAGTGCATGTACAACGTGGGTTGGACAGAAAATACGCTCTATCGTGTATGAATTGCGGGCGGGCCAACCCCACTGCGTCGTAGGTGGCTGCGACGCGGGTAGATGAAATGGTGTGATCTGAACAAATTCAACCTGTAGTTGACGTTAGTGTTTTCCTTTGTGTTGTGCAGAATTTGGATCAAAAGAACTCCAATTTATTATTTGTACTACAATTGAAAGCAGATGACTTTAAAAAAATAGGAATTTTGATACTCCAATTATTGTCACTTTACAGCCCACTTCAGATAGTAATCATATCACTAAGAACGCATTGTCTTCCCGAACTTATCTAATGAAATCTTAATAATTTTTTCCTCCGCACTGCCGACGCCGTGACATTCACCTCTTTTCCAAGAATTCGTTTTTTAAAGTCCCACAATACTTTTACTCATCGCCGAATGAAAAACAAAAGTAAATGCCGCCTTGTTCCGTCTAAATTAACATCACGGGAGATTCCTCACGAGGTCAGCGATCATTTAGCCGCGAGGGCATCACGCCAGTGGCGTACAAGTCATTCTTGCAGGTGTTTTGCCTGTCCGAAACACGCAACCAAATAATGCGTTACGCAAACGCCAACACCGCTGACCCGTAAAAGTAAATACCTCCAAAGAGAATTTCATCACAGAGAAGCGGTTTTTTAGATTTAATTGTTAGTTTATTACTCGTTTGATTTATTGCTCGTTCGTTATTTCTGGGTCTAATACAGTTTTAGTGCGGCGAATGAGTTAAACTGGTAGTTTAATATTCAACTTTTTAAACAGTCACAAGTAAAAAAATGCAGATAACTCTGGAGGGTCTGTTAGAATACATGCAAATGTATGATAATATTTGACAAATTTGCATTGACAGAATTATACGTAACAATTATACGTGGTAAACTAGAAAGCAGCATGTATCTCTAATTTCTAGCAATTCCAACTTGGTAATCAATACTTTCAATTTACCTTTATGTAAGGAACAGGGTAGTTGACACGGGAACCAAGTTATGAAAGTTCCTATATGTGTCACTAGAATTGCATTTACTTTCATATCTTAGCAGCCAGAATATCGAATTACTATTCTAGTAGTCTTGACCATAATGCAGGAGGAATATATTACGCACACAATTACATAATTCAACACGTTTCTCACTTTTCATTTTGGAATAAACGGAAAACGAAAGATAACATTGTGTCACCTCCTGACATTCAATTCACAAGAGGTTCTTATTCAACTCGGCCAATGCGGTCATCTTTCGAAGATACTGATCCGTATGTACTTAACATTCACTACATCTTAACACTCTTCCTTCTCAAATCTGCCTATAATGTAATCTAATTTTCTCCTGTATTGAAACTACCCACAGATTCACCATTTATAACCAATTGATCAAATTTCAAAAATCTATATCACATACATAATTATTTCCCTTAGATTATAGAAACTTATGAAATAAAAATAAAAAATACATAATTATAGAACAAAAGAAGAGTATAAAAAGGAAAACCACTAATAGACTAAGAGCCAGTGGCCGGCAGACTTACGGCATTTTAACAAACCCTATATTTTCTTCATCTCTATACTCTTATACCTGCTGTACACGATATTATCAGGACTCTTTATTCTGATTATTCTTTATTCTAACCGGCGGGCGGAAGGAGTAAAAATTTGACTGAGTTCAACGTTATAGTAACAAGACTCTCGCTTGGATATTTTAAAATACTGTGTTAGTATTATTAAAAAATAACAATGACAGACAGCTACGACGGTTCCAAAGTCATGGCAGACACCTTTGAAAGTCCCCAAAAAATTAACAGTTAACGGTATTTTACAAATAGTCCAGTAAATCTACTAGGTTCGATAAGCCCGTTTCCAGGAAAATTTCCGGAAGTTTTTTTCTCAACGGTTCTATATGTTTTCTGGGTCGCTGAATCCGAATTTGGGGTTTGCCCCCTCGCCAGAGGTGAGCTAACTTCAGGAAATGCAAGAAACCTCGAAAATTTCGGACTTGTTCCAATTTTTCGCTTAGAACTCGAAAACGAAGCGTTTTAGCTAAAAGACCACTAGATACAGATTAAAGTAGACAAAATTTTATACAAGAATTTTATAACTCAATGAATTCTTGAAAGCGTTTTTGAGGTTGGAGTTATACGGTTCGGATAACGCTCGTGATACAAACGTCTGGCCTCATATGCATTTCCATTAGCAAAATTCCGAATGTAAAATCAGTATGTCAGCATACTCAGCATTGGTAAAGTTTACACTCTGTATCTCAAAAATGAAGGCCTTGCGGATCCATGTTTATTATATGAACTTTTTATCTTAAAAATACCCGAGCAATCGTCCTCTGAAATATCGGACACTTATTGAGAAAACCCTTGTATATGTCCGTACAATTATACTTACACATCCCATTATATGAATAGTAGTATATTAAATTACAAGCAAATTGATTGGGTGTTGGACAGCGTAAGTGAGATAGCATTATACATGCATATGATCGCACCAGAGGAAAGGTTCCATTGTCTGTCGGGATGTTAGAACCTCAGAAAATGTCTGCCGTTCTAAATATAAGCTTAGAATATCATTCTTAATAATACATAATTATATGTAAATTTCAGCTTTGTTAAAATACTGTAAATTGTTTTTTTTTTTACTTTCAAAGGTGTCTGCCATGACTTTGGAGCCGTCGTAGCTGTCTGCCATTGTAATAAGTAATATAAAATAAGTATTTTAAAATATTTACTCCTTCCGCACCTGAGTGAGGCTATAGGAACCGCTGGTCAGGTATAAGAGTATAGATGAAGAAAATATAGGGTTTGTTAAAATACCACTGGCTCAGACTATAAATAATGAAGGAACTGGAAAAGAAAAAATACACTAAAATTTATCAACCGTACAATGAAACAATTAAAACACGATTCATACAACATAAAAGTCAAAGCACGAAATATCGCTTCGAAAAAAGATACACAAGACTAACACAAATGAATTACATTAACATCTGAAGAAATTGAACACCCTCTCCAAACTGAAAATACTACGGCCGGGCCACGGAATTAATTCCCGTGTGAGTCTTTTATATAGCCAACATATCAGTAGCTAATGTGGGTTAGATGTGCAGAAACTGCAATAAGTAAATATGAAAGTACAACAAAGTTACAAGAACTGTAAGGAAATAAGAGCAGAACAACAAAAACGGACTACTGAGATTAATTTTAGAAAAGAACAATGAGAAAAGATGAGATTAGAAAAATATAATAATAACATGAAAGATAAAAAGATTTGAATCGAAGCAGAAGAGGTGAGTAGGACACATAAAAACGAAAAGCAAAAGAAATCGCTGAATTATGAAATTTCTTAGTCCGGATTTGAATAGTATCTTATTTAAACTATCACCGTTGTAAACAAATCCGAATAATGCAATTTCATAATTAATTAGTGGGACAAGAACACAGTAACAGAAAAGAAAATATGAAAAAAAAAAGAAAATATCTACAAATAAAATCTGCAGGGGGAAACAAAATCATTTTCTAGGTTGCATTTCGATTGTTCATTATTTATGATTTTGGGTTTCTAACTATTGATTTTATTTTTTTTACACTTCCCAATTTAGTCCCATAATAATGTTTTATGAATCTTGTAAAATTATGAAATAAAAGTTAATTAGGGAGCGTCCATTAATTACGTGAGTCGATGTTGGCGATTTTTCGACCCCCCCTCCCCCCTTGATGAGATGTCGTGAGATTTGGATCGACCCTCTCCCTGTCCCCCTAATCTCAAGTGAGATTTTTCAAAATGCGTATTTTTAGTTTAAATAGATTAAAATGTGCTTGATTCCGTCGGTTTTATTAAAAAAACTATATATTGCTTAATTATTTTTATTTAAGACTAGTACATATTATTTAAGACTATTATGAACGAATTCTAGAATCAGTGAGAAAATCAAACAATAAAATACTTAAGTAGGAACTACTAAAATTCTTTGTGGTGTGCGCTTAACCGCGATAATATTAGATTGTTTTATTAGGAGTAAAAGTGGGAATAATTCACGTCGCTTCAGAAGTCTTTTCAAATCGCTTCAAGTCCTTTCAAAACATTTCAAGTCACCTCTAGTCCCTTTAAAATATTTCAAGACTTTTCCAGTCGTTTCAAGTTTCTTCAATCCACGTCATCTCTCTTCAAGTCGCTAAAGGACACTTCAAGTCTTTTTAAAGTCTTCCCACTTCAAGACTCTTCAACACTTTTCAAGTCGTTTCAATTCCCTTCAAAACATCTCTTTCATTTTTCAATTCTCTTCAAGTCGCTTTAAGGTATTTCAAGTTTTTTCAAGTGGCTTCCAGTCCCTTCAAGATATTATTTGAAGTGTTCCCAGATCGCTCCAAAACTCTTCAAGTATTTTCCAGACATTTCATGTCTTCTGAAGTCGCTTCCAATCCCTTTAAGATATATCAAATCTTCCCAGGTCGCTTCAAGACTCTTCAAGTCTTTTCAAGTGACTTCCAGTCCCTTCAAAATATTTGAAGTCTTCCCAGGTCGCTTTAAGATTCTTCAAGAAATTTCAAGTCATTTCAAGTTTTTTAAAGTCTCTTCAATTCCTTTCAAAACTTTTTAAGTCGCCCCAAGTCTCTTCAAAACATTTATGTCGTTTCAATTCGCTTCAAATCTCTCAAGTCGTTTCAAGACATTTCAAATCCTTTCAAGTCGCTTTAAGGTATTTCAAGTCTTTTCAAGTGGCTTCCAGTCCCTTCAAGATATTTGAAGTGTTCCAGATCGCTTCAAGACTCTGTAAGTCTCTTCAAGACTTTTCAAGTCGCTTCCAATGCTTCCAATCCCTTCAAGATATTTCAAATCTTCCCAGGTAGCTTCAAAACTCTTCAAGACATTTCAAGTCTTTTCAAGTGACTTCCAGTCATTTCAAGATATTATTTGAAGTCTTCCGAGTCTTCCCAGATCGCTCTAAAATTCTTCAAGCATTTCAAGTCGCCTCAAGTCCCTTCGAAACATTTCATGTCGTTTCAAGCGGCTTCAAGTTTTTCAAGTAGTTTAAAAAAAATATTTATTCCAAGTTCCTTCAAGTCGTTTCAAGTTTCCTCAAGTTGCTTCAGGACATTTTAATTTTTTTAAAGTCACTTCCAGTCCCTTCAAGATATTTGAAGTCTTCCCAGGTCGCTTCAAGACTCTTCAAGAGATTTCAAGTCTTTTCAAGTTTCAAGTCTCCTCAAAACATTTAATGTCGTTTCAATTCGCTTCAAGTCTCTCAAGTCGTTTCAAGACATTTCAAATCCTTTCAAGTCGCTTCAATGTATTTTAAGTCTTTTCAAGTGACTTCCAGTCCCTTCAAGATATTATATGAAGTCTTCCGAGTCTTCCCAGATCGCTCCAAGACTCTTCAAGCATTTCAAGTCGCCTCAAGTCCCTTTGAAACATTTCATGTCGTTTCAAGTGGCTTCAAGTCTTTCAACTAGTTTAAAAATATTCCAAGTTCCTTCAAGTCGTTTCAAGTTTCCTCAAGTTGCTTCAGGACATTTTAATTTTTTTAAAGTCACTTCCAATCCCTTCAAGATATTTGAAGTCTTCCCAGGTCGTTTCAAGACTCTTCAAGAGATTTCAAGTCTTTTCAAGTTTTTTAAACTCTCTTCAATTCCTTTCAAAACTTTTTAAGTCGCCCCAAGTCTCCTCAAAACATTTAATGTCGTTTCAATTCGCTTCAAGTCTCTCAAGTCGTTTCAAGACATTTCAAATCCTTTCAAGTCGCTTCAATGTATTTTAAGTCTTTTCAAGTGACTTCCAGTCCCTTCAAGATATTATATGAAGTCTTCCGAGTCTTCCCAGATCGCTCCAAGACTCTTCAAGCATTTCAAGTCGCCTCAAGTCCCTTTGAAACATTTCATGTCGTTTCAAGTGGCTTCAAGTCTTTCAAGTAGTTTAAAAATATTCCAAGTTCCTTAAAGTCGTTTCAAGTTTCCTCAAGTTGCTTCAGGACATTTTAATTTTTTTAAAGTCACTTCCCGTCCCTTCAAGATATTTGAAGTCTTCCTAGGTCGCTTCAAGACTTCAAGTCTGTTCAAGACTTTTCAAGTCGCTTCCAATGCTTCCAATCCCTTCAAGATATTTCAAATCTTCCCAGGTAGCTTCAAAGCTCTTCAAGACATTTCAAGTCTTTTCAAGTGACTTCCATTCCCTTCATAATATTTGAAGCCTTCCCAGGTCGCTTTAAGATTCTTCAAGACATTCCAAGTCTTTTTAAGTTTTTCAAAGTATCTTCCATTCCTTTAAAAACTTTTTAAGTCGCCCCAAGTCTCTTCAAAACATTTAATATCGTTTTAATTCGCTTCAAGTCCTTCAAGTCGTTTCAAGACATTTCAAATCCTTTCAAGTCGCTTCAAGGTATTATAAGTCTTTTCAAGTGGCTTCCAGTCCCTTCAAGATATTTGAAGTGTTCCCAGATCGCTTCAAGACTCTTCAAGTCTCTTCAAGACTTTTAAAGTCTCTTCCAATGCTTCCAGTCCTTTCAAGATATTTTAAATCTTCCCAGGTAGTTTCAAAACTCTTCAAGACATTTCAAGTCTTTTCACGTGACTCCCAGTCCCTTCAAAATATTTGAAGTCTTGCCAGGTCGCTTTAAGATTCTTCAAGACATTTCAATTCTTTTTAATTGTTTTAAAGTCTCTTCAATTCCTTTCAAAACTTTTTAAGTCGCGCCAAGTCTCTTCAAAACATTTAATGTCGTTTCAATTCGCTTCAAGTCCTTCAAGTCGTTTCAAGACATTTCAAATCCTTTCAAGTCACTTCAAGGTATTTCAAGTCTTTTCAAGTGGCTTCCAGTCCCGTCAAGATATTTGAAGTGTTCCCAGATCGCTTCAAGACTCTTCAAGACTTTTTAAGTCGCTTCCAATGCTTGCAATCCCTTCAAGATATTTCAAATCTTCCCAGGTAGCTTCAAAACTCTTCAAGACATTTCAAGTCTTTTCAAGTGACCTCCATAATATTTAAAGTCTTCCCAGGTCGCTTTAAGATTCTTCAAGACATTTCAACTCTTTTCAAGTTTTTTAAAGTCTCTTCAATTCCTTTCAAAACTTTTTAAGTCGCCCCAAGTCTCTTCAAAACATTTAATGTCGTTTCCATTCGCTTCAAGTCCTTCAAGTCGTTTCAAGACATTTCAAATCCTTTCAAGTCGCTTTAAGGTATTTCAAGTATTTTCAAGTGGCTTCCAGTCCCTTCAAGATATTATTTGAAGTCTTCCGAGTCTTCCCAGATCGCTCCAAAACTCTTCAAGCATTTCAAGTCGCCTCAAGTCCCTTCGAAACATTTCATGTCGTTTCAAGTGGCTTCAAGTCTTTCAAGTAGTTTAAAAATATTCCAAGTTCCTTCAAGTCGTTTCAAGTTTCCTCAAGTTGCTTCAAGACATTTTAATTTATTTAAAGTCACAATTCTTTTCAATTCGCTTCAAGTCGTTTCAAGTTTTTTCAAGCCACTTCATCTCTCTTCAAGTCGCTAAAGGATATTTCAAGTCTTTTCAAGTAGCTTCCCATCCCTTCAAGATATTTGAAGTCTTCCCAGGTCGCTTCAAGACTCTCAAGACTTTTCAAGTCGCTTCCAATGCTTCCAATCCCTGCAAGATATGTCAAATCTTCCCAGGTAGCTTCAAAACTCTTCAAGACATTTCAAGTCTTTTCAAGCCGCTTCAAAGTCCTTTCAAGTCGCTTTATCCCTCTTCAAGTCGCTTTCACTCCCTTCAAAATATTTTCAAGTCTTTTCAAATCGCTTCAATTGCTTTCAAAACATTTCAAGTGGCCTCAAGTCCCTTCAAAACATTTCATGTCGTTTCAAGCCGCCTCAAGTCTTTGCAGTCGTTTCAAGACATTCCGAGTCTTTTCAAAGCCGATTTAAGTCACTTTTCTCCGAATAGAACATGCTATTTTTTCTTCAAACGCCGAAAATCGCCCGTGAAATACAAATCTGACAGTTTACTAACCTCAATGTACACATGAATTTCTATCTAAAAGTGAACATCTCAGTAACTTCCCGATTATTTTCTAACAATAAGACGTCATACACAAGTTTTATGAAATTCTATTTTCTTCAAAATAATGTAAACAACGCTAAATCCCTAAAAGAATGAAATAATTTAAATTAAAAAAAATCTAAATTATATACGCTGCCGATCTGATAGGCCTATCGAATTTTTCAAAGCACATGATAGGTAAATTGAGCGGCAGACAAAATAGTTTGTCTGTTTACAATGTATACAATGTCACTTTTTCTGACGTTTGAAAAAAATATTATTGTGTAGGATTTAGCCATATTTTATGGAGAAACATGTTTTCCTTACATAATTTAACCATTTTCTCGCAATTTTACATTGTTTCTTGCGGAAAAAAAATTACGTGATTTTTGCTCTTCCCCACATGAGATTGGGTGAAATTCGGCTAGACCTCATACGAACCCCCCCCTCTCCGCTCCCAAACGCCTCACGTAATTAATGGAAGCCCCCTTACTGGTATTTCTCCAAAAAAAAAAAAAAAGAAAGAGTAACGTAAGGTCGTATTAACGGCACATTAGATATAACCAAACTTTCTTATCGTCAAATAATTGTCTATTTTAAATTTTTTTATCAATTTGAGTCATCGGTTGCATAACCTACAGGGTAATTTTGAACAAGTGTCACTCGCTTTATAAGTCAAAAGAAAAACTGTTTTTGTATACTTTCTTGAATAAATTGCCCTTAACGTTGAAAAAATCGATACCTATCGTAATTTGTTTGTGTTCAGGTGAAAGAGCATTTTTACACACTAGTGAATACCAAAGAGAAACAAGAAAAGTTGTAATATTTTCCATTGTGTGCGAAATAGCTGGACGTTTTCGAGCTTTGTTTGAAAACAGTTTAGTATAGACGATATAAATAAACAAGATTTCTGCAGAGCATATTTAGCGAGTCTACTGTGAATGAATATTTGTAAACGGATTAATGAATGTCGAATGAATTACGGAAAAAAAAATTAATCTCGGAAAGTCGTTTTGATAGCTGTATATATTACGCGGTTTAAACGGTTGACACGTGGTCAATATTACCTGTAGACATATTTGTGTGTAAAGAACTTTCAAATATTATTTACCATTTACTACTTTATTTGGAGGATTACATTTTTTAACAAAAACTGTCATAATGCCCCCAATATCATTACTATATTATAATATTATTACTTCCTCAGTTTTGAAACCGATTGCGGTTACTTATAGAAATGCATTTGCCCTCTTGCTGTCTTCCTCAAAACTGTATAGTCCCAAAAATAACGAGCGTACAGTAACTCATGCACCAAACCATGCAGTTAGTAGGTGAAAAGAAAAACGGGTCAATCAAAAATTACCTACCCGATACCAAGTGGCCACCTGGGAGCAGCGCCACCGGAAAAACAAACGTTAAAAAAACAGAACATCATTTGGTGGAGCAGTCGAGTCGATGTAAAGTATAGAGTATAGAGTTCGATTCAACTGTACTGAAGAACTAAATGTAAAGAACCTACACAGAGTTACAGTGGACAAGCACAGTGCGTTGTCGAAATTTTGTCGTGTTTATGTAAACGGTGTGGAGGCATCAGAAGGGGTTGATTTACCTTGGGTAGCGCGGCCAAACATTGCTGCTTGACGTCCCAAACGAGTTGGTCCCGAGGAAACTGGAGGCACTTCTGCACGTTGAGTTCTGGTACGTGGATCCTGACCAGAAGGTAGCCCTCGTCAGGGCCTCGTTCGCCCTCCTCCTCCATGACGGGGTTAGATGATCACATCTGAAATAGACCATTCATAAAATATTACGAATAACTACGATTTTTAAATTTTCTCATTTCTTTAATTAAATTATTGTTCACACACCAATTTTAAACATCGTGTTGGACACGCAACACTAGGTAACCGATGTCCATGAAATCCAACCGGGCTCAAGTTACAAAGTTACTCGGAACACAATACACATGTTATTAAGTCATCTGTTGAATGTACGTTATCCTATCTGGTAACAGGTAGAACTGCAAACGTACAATCCAAATAAAGTTTTTTAATCATTTATCATGAAAATAGCAAAAGTAAACAATTCACCACCTGGAATATACGAATAAATAAACAAAAATATTGACAAGCATGCTTTTAAAATAATGTAATAGGTAACGTTTTAAAACTTAATTAAAAAGTAAGCTGCCCATCTAAAAACACTATGATTGTGTTTTCATACGAAACGTACCTAATTTAACAGTTATTAGTGTATATGAGGTAAACAATCAACTGCGCCAAATCAAACGATAAAAGATACATGATAAGATAAAAATATTGTCATAATTTGACAAGAAAAAGTCCTCTTCAATACCTACTATGTACGTACTTCCATATATGCGAAATTATATAGAAGACGTAACTCTGCATATTACCAATTAGGAATTGACGCTTCCAATATAATATGTAATTTTAATTGTCGTTAGTGATTATCTACAAAATGTTTAATAAAGTGTCTATGACAATTTATACAGGGTGAATCTGGTAACACCTTGGGATGAGTACATGCAACACCCTTGGTTTGGATTTTCCACTCGGCCCCTGTATCGAGATAAAATTCTTTAAAGTTTGGTATAAAATCGAAGCACGCCACTACATCACCCAGTGCAATGTAAACAAGGATTTTTTTGCGACATATATTTAGTTCATAAATAATAGACAAAAACTCTCATCTTCTTTTTGATCCACCTCAGTTCTGAAAGAATCTCGAAACCGAAGACATATCGCCTTTTCCCGAAAATTGTACAAGTTGTGTTGAAGTCGAGGTGCGAAACTTTTTAGGTTGTTGACGGACGAAGTGGCTTTTAGGTGAACGTGTGCAAAAAAACAACAAAATAACAGTTTCGTATCAAGCTCTGATGGGCCGTGTCGTGGGTGATTTTTGAGACAAAATAAGGGACGTCACTTTGAGATAATGTTATTAAGGCAGATAAATCAAATCATCTTCAATGTCAATTGCCCATTTAAACCTTATCGCTCGAACTTGACCGTATGCCTTTTTTTGTCATGTCGACTTCATGAACGCCGAACTCGGATGGTTTAAAAAGTCTTATGTTTTATTAAAATTTTTTACTCAAACTTTCAGTTACGTTGTACTGGGCCTTATCATACACTTACTACTACTGCTGTCAATCTCTCTCCTTTATTCTTCGTTGCCAAGATTTATTCTATTACTTCCTTATTGCTTTACCCTTAATCTTTCGTTGTTATTCTGTCGTCTTTCTTGCTTCAATTTTTTCCATTACTTTTCGTACTTTGTCGTTTAGTCTTAGTCGTGCAATGTTTATCATTCAAATCCTTATTTTATTCATTTTGATCTTTTGTCATTCTTAATTTATGACCATTTTCCTTTTACTTCCTATATTCATACTTTCTATACTCTTCACACCTTATGTTTTTTGTTGTGTTTTATATTTTTGCACAGATCACCAATAGCTTTTACAACTGTATTGTTTTTACTTTACACGCTCTTCAAGATTCTTTAGGATCTTTCAGCACTCCTGGGAATTCTTCAGTATTCCCCAGGAATTATTCGTACTTTTCAAAAATTTTAATAGTTATTTAGAGTTTTGCGCAAGCCTTTAGACCACTTAGGTGCTCTTTAAAAATTCTGAGAAATTATCAGGATTCCTCAGAACCAATCAGGGTCCTTGAAGACCCATTACAGCTTTTCATAATTATTATTGTTCAAAATTCTTTAAAATTATTCATTTAGTTTTTTTTCAAGACATTTTAATGCTCATCACAATCTTTCAGAACTTTCAAGGCTTCAACTCAGTGCTCTCCAGGACTATTCAGTAGCATTCAGGATCTACAAGGTCTTTTCAGATTTTTTCAGGAATATTAAGGATTGCTCAAGTCTAATCCCAACCAACAACAATTGTATGGATCACTTTTGGTGGTAGATCCCTAGAACACTAATTTTTATTAAAATTACCGACGCACGTTTCGCCAAAAATGTTGGCATCATCAGGGTAACACCCAAAAAAAAAACAAAGAAATATAAACGTAAACAAAAAACAACTATGAAAAACGAAAAAAAAAAAGAAAGGCGAAGAGCAATTGAAAAAAGTAATCAATGAAAACGTGTTCTGAATAGTACTGAATAATTCTGGGCAATGGAAGGGAATCCTAGAGGATACTGTAGAACCCTAAGGAGTCCTTAACAATCTTCAAGAGTTCATACGAAATTTGAAGAATTCTGGAGAACACGGAAAAGTCCTGACGAGATTTGAGAGCTCCTACAAATTCCGAAGAGTGGTAAAGTGATCTAAAGAAATTTTGCGAAGACCTACTGGCTTCCCAATTATTTTTAACGACCCTAGAAATCCTATTCAAACCTGATAAGTTCTAAAACTGTCTAAAAGAGTCTAAGAGGGTTGTCGAGGGCTCCTCAGTAATATTAAATAGTCCTGGGGAATGTTGGAGATTCCTGAAGAGTTCGACTTTCAAGGACTCTGAAGAAGGATCCTGGAAAATCTTAAAGACAGCTGATGGCCCCTGAATTATAATGAGCAAGTGAGAAAAGCACTCAGAAATCTCGAAGAGCCCTGTTAATTCCAAAAAAAAAACGTAAACTTAGAACGGTCCTAATAGGTCATAAATGCAGTGAAGAGTCCTAGACGGATTTAAAAAGTGATTATAAGTTTTAAGGATTCTGGAACCTCCTGAACAGTATTAGATAGACGTGATAGACCGCAGGTCCTGAGAAATGAGTCCTGGAAAAATCGCGAAGAGTGGTAAAGAGTAATAAAAACTTCTGAGAAATTCTAAAGAATCATAGAAAACTAAAGTCTCGGAAACTCCTGAAGAAACCCGGAAAGCCAAGAAGCTGAGGGATTCTGAAAAATTCTGAGAACCAATGAAGAAGAGCCCTGATAAACCAAAAAAGTCTAGAGATTTTTAGACGTAATATTTTTACAAAACAAAAATTTCATATCTCTTTATAAAGCACAAACATTTTTGCAAAAAAGCGGTTTGTTATCTATGAAATTGAAATGAGAGTAAATAAGAGACGTAAGTGTATTTTATGTATTGTTTTTTCTATTTTGCGTTCGTACTGACGCTATTACGATACGCTTTTGCAAGCGGTGTGATAATAATTTTACTAAAAAATAGTATATTTAATATTGGCAATCCTAACCTGTCAAGTCCAAGTAGCTCTCAGCAGCTGTCAATGTGAATTGGCATTACATACTATTGCTGGCACATGTTTGGGGCACGCGATTTTGCTTGGGCCTTCTCTATGGGGGTGGCCAAACTATTAACACTTGGCGCACTAGAGTGGGATGGGGGCTGATGGTTTGGATGGCTCGCACACTGCGGATCACAAAGGAAAAGACCGGCTCTGTGCAGGTTGTGGTTTGAGGGCCTTTGTAATGGAGGTTATTGTGAGCTTCCAGCCATGGCTGACAGACGTTTTTGGAGGTCGTTTTTGGGCAAAATATGCTAGTAAAGTGTTTTCGGAGATTGTAGAGATCTTGTTCTCCTTCCGCCAGTTTTCAAATTGGGCGTATGTTTTTTCATATACCTACCTCGCGTGACGCAAATTGCCCACCGTATTTCTGGAGCTGTACATTGAATAATTTCAGAACTCATTTTTGGAAGGACAAAAATGCGAGTATTTTGACGTTTCAAATTAATTCTTTTTCATAGCCGCCGTTAATGCACCTCGCAAGCGTGCCAACCGCCGCGAAATTCCCTAAATTGTGAAATTTGATTAATTTGTATAAAAAGTGGCAAAGTAGAAAAAATACTGTATGATAACTCGTTTGTAAGGCTTGCGTGCGATAAAGTGCTTCTTATAAAACTCGGATCATAATATACTATTAGAATAATACATTGCTAAGTCACTTACATGACGCATTATTCAGATTTCGTAAAATCCTGTTATTCCCAGTGGACCAAACTTTTGATCATACATGAACCATACCTACTTGCGAGTTACAATACAATTTTGTTCATTTCGTCAAGATGAGTTATTCTGTTTAAGACAGCTTCACCTTTTCCAATATAGTGAATTCTTGCCGCCAAAACCACCACTAAACCATAATTTTCACAACGACACTAAAGCACTACCAGTGTTATGTAGCGTTACAGCCATATGATCTGACCTCAAACTGTGTCAGCAAGAAATCTAGTTGATGCATTTTCATATTTCACAAACCTGATGATCGTACGGTATCCACGATAACCAAATGATTATGACTGCGCCAACGAAAAGAAGAGTCTTCTTACGGATTCCAGCAATACGATATACTTGGTTGCAATAACCTTACACGTTCAAAATAAAACACTGTGAAGGTTATCAACGTGGGATGGATGTTTAGAAAGTGGGAAATATGTAACAACTCATGGCGTGTAACAAAACGCCGCTTGCGAATCATTGATAAAAAAATTCGCACAATAAAACACACAACACAACGGCACGCTGTACTAGTTTTCACGTTAAGAATGCACAACTAATCGAATAAATGAAACCTTATTAGCATAGTAGCTACAAACCAAAGTTGTTCCTGCTATTTAATCTGCACAATTTTGTAACATAAATTGGAGTTATCTTGCGTAATGATCGTTATTTTAATGAATTTCTAGATTAGAGTAGGAAGGTGTGCTGTGCTAATTGCACAATTGGCGAACTAAAGGGTGTAATCGTTGCTTCCTAAATTGAGAGATAATTTGATTTTCTCCATCACCAAATCTGATAATACTCGAATTTCGTGAAAATTAATCATATTTGTCCGAACAATTTACGATGAGAATTAGAATTTACGTTTAATTTTTTTGTAGCTATATTTTCACTCCCATGGTGCTGATATTTTTTGTGGGTCTTATGTCTTATGTGTATAGTAAAAAATCCTCGCTGCCAAATTGCAACTGTACTGAGTCTTGAAAAGTAATACATACATATTTGAGGGCGCGTCAACTATGAAATTTGCCCCAACCTTGGGGCAAGTTGTCACAGTATCCGGGGTAAGTTGTCACTAGTAAAATATATGTCAGAAACCACGTATTCAAGAAATGTGTATTTTATAAGTTTGATAACAATTTAATAATCGTCATCTGAGTCACAGTTATGGCATGTAAGTATAATAAAGATTGCGATCGGTGCATTCTTCATCCTCTTCACTTGACTTCACTTCACTTCATTTTTTGCCACTGTTTAATTTTTCCTCCCTTTGGCCCGTCGCAGTCTCATTTCCAAAAACTTTTTTTTTGCCCCTTAGCTGCAGAATTTTGCAACGCTGCCAATTCCTTTTTTTTGGAGTGTCCGTAAATATAGCGGATTTTCTCTTTCTCCGATTTGTTCGACCTTCTTTTCTTCTACCTACTTTTGGAAAAGGGCGAATAACTTCTGGAGTAATCAGTTGGTTCTTGGGGGCAATGCCAGGTCTCTAAAGGACCATTTGTCCCCTCCCCGTCCTTGCCACAGGTGGTCACATTTGCTTCCCCTGATGTGACGTCGCATATTTAAAAAAATAAATTTAGGAATTATTAAAATAAAACAGCACATACATGTGACGTCACGAAGTTTATAACTCGTCCTCCCCCCCCCCCTTGTCACACGATGTCCACTTTGTTGACCCTCTCCCTCCCCCTTAACATGTGACGTAATTTATGGCTGGCCCCTAATTAGTGTACTATACTTTCCATTATACCTTGTCTCTTTTATCCTTCTTCTCCTTTCCTGATTCTGTACATCTCGGTCTTTCTCAGTGGTATATTATTCCTTCACCTCTATATTTATTTCTATATATATTTCTGTAAACTTACAGGACGGCAACAATGACGGAACTTTCCGCAGTTTAGTAATGCCTGAAAAAATAACGTCATAATTTTTTGGAACGAAGTTATGTATGTCTTACTTGTAAGAAATCGTCAAGTAACGAATTGCCCCCTCCATTTGACTCTCAGCGAAGTGATGCGGGAGCGTGTGTGTGCGTGCGAGTATTGAGCACGATTCGAGCAGACGACCTCTTTACACTAGGAAATTAAAGGGCTTTTCGTAGAGACCAATTTTGCAACGTAAGTCGACGAAAAAAAGGTGGAGTGAATGCGTTTCTTACGAATACTGCCTTAACGGTATACGATATATGGATGCTTTCTATAGAAAAGTTGTTCTTAAAAAGGCCTATAAAAAAAGTCTGCGACGACATCTATTATGTTAACGTTAATTCACAAATAATTGATAAAATATGACTATTCCTACATATATGAACACGAATATATACTGCGTGAGTGGGCCAGCTATTACGAATAAGAAATTTAAATTTCCGGAATATTCTAATATTATTGTTTTCAAAAGATCATTGAAGTGCTTAAAGATTTTAAATCAATGACAGTATTATCTAATACACCTTCAACAGCTACTATTACAGAAATCACAAAAGATGCATCAAATAATGCATATTCCGTAACTGTAGTGTAAAATGTCTACATATTAAAAATATTTATTTGTCTTGTATTTATATTCTGTATAATATATTATTATAATAAAAATAATAAGAACTATTTTATATTAGTAAAGAAAACTTGTTTATTATAGCAGATATTGCCAACTTTTCTTTAGTGTATAATACAACGTTTTCTCTTATAGGTACATTTTTTTAATAGAAGACAGAAATCTTCTGGTATATAAATTTTTTCACCAATACATATAATAAAAAAATCAACAACTATATAGACAGATAAAAAAAAACAAATAATCACCATAGGAACCATTTTTAGAATAAAGTTGTACTACCTCTACTCGTATCTACCGAATAAACATCAGTATTGTCCGTATTTATTTATTGTTGTTATGGTTGTCTTTAAGTATAAATTCTTTCAATAACTATCAATTTCGATGTTTCACATCTGCCGGGCATCCCGTGACGGCCTAATATATATTTTTAAATCATTTGGGAGTTTCATCGTCTCAATATTGAATTAAATTTCAAGAAATTGAATATGCATCAAGTATATGTAATACAAACTTAGAAAAGTAAGTTAATAAAATTGTATAATTTGACACATGTGTTTACTGTTTACATACGCTTAATGTACATGTGATTCGAGTGTTTACTATTTACTATTTACATACATTACAGAGAGTCAAAAGTAAAATCATATGCTCAGAGTCAAAAAGACTATCGAAAAACAACTTCAGAGTGCAAAAATAAACGCTCAATGCCAACAACAAGTCCGGTAGAATCAAAAAATGATACAACAAAGTGAAACGTACAATCTTGCCAGGTATGATAATATGTTTCGCATGAGAATAACCAACAATAATTATTCTATTTGTTTTACTATTTCTCTTTTAACTAATAACAATATAAAAATTCGGGTATCAAAAATGCTGATTGCTCAGCAAAATACTTATCTCAAAATATTATTATCTAAGCAACGATATCGATATCGAATAACTTCGATCCTGACGGGATCCCCCGACCGCACACGTTTTTTTTTTTTTAATTTGTAAAAGTTTTATAATATATAATTTTCTAATTTAATCTGCCTCGCATTCAGCAGACTGCTACTTATTCTTTTTCACAGATCTGTATTGCGGATTCCTAGATAAGCAATATGATTATCAGGAGTGGGAATTCTTGGGAAGTCTCTGGGAATTCTCGGGAAGTCTGGGAATTCTCGGGAAGTTTCTGGGAATTTTCGGGAAGTCTCTGGAAATTCTCGGGAAGTGTCTGGGAATTTTCGGGAACTCTCTGGAAATTCCCAGGAAGTCTGGGAATTCTTGGGAAGTCTCTGGGAATTCAGTGGTTTTGGGAATTCTGGTGTACACGATTTTTGAGGCAGATTAACCCCTCGGCATATTATGCCTAAATTTTCGTGTTCCCTAACCACCACTCCTGCTCCCTCATCACCGATTAAGAGGACAATATTTATTTTAATCAAATCAGTCAAGATAAAAACGTCACTATGTATACCTTTGTGAGGCTTAATATTATCAACGGAATTTATTGTTTTAAAATAATATCAGTACTTTTCATTTCGAGTTTAAACTGCATTTTTTCAAAGTGCATAATATAATTTATCATTTGTGAGTTATCATACTGTTGACAAATAACAATTTTATTATGTTCAAGTTTAGATTAGATATAAAGGATATTTAAAAATTCGGAATTCAAAGAGAGCGCTATATGAAGCATCTATGAGGAAAAGCAGTTGGAACAACTTTGCTTTCACCGTCAAGTTGCCGACTGAGAAAGTAAAGCATTTCTTCGGTCGATTATAGGATGCGTGGCCAACACTCTCTTTCGTTGTTTACCTTTGCGGAGGGAACATGTCTACGTGGAGCGTAGCCCACGGGTTTGTCTAGTGCAATATATTCTTCCAAAAATTTCCATCATTTAAACAAAAACGTAGACATATTCAACATAATGTATATAAAACTCTGTGGAAATTTTTGTCATGTAAAGGTAACCCAGGGCTTGACATACCCTAAGTTGTATTGACATCTAAAGTTCAGAAGTTGAGAAAAAAAATTTGCTTACAGATTGCTGCAATGATATTGTAGAGCACTATACAGGAGTCTGTACAAATTTTTACCATTGGTATTTCATCTATCGTTTGTGCATAAGTGCATAGTTTTGTGTCTATTGAACAAATAAAAATTTGGTCTAGCGATTTTTGAAAAATAATTTTATGAAATTGAATGTCAATTGACGACACTGTGACTATCTGGGTATAAAATTAATAGGTAACATAACCTCCAATTTAGTTTGAAATTTGAAATTTAATAGAAACATGTATATTGTCGCTTCGAAAATGAGCCACTGGAGATGAATGTAGATATTGCAAATTTAATTATTACGAAGTACAAGTAAACTATTTTGAAGATTTAGATTTTGAAAAAACTCCACCAGCATATTTTCTTGAGCCTCAACCTGGACCAACCACAGCAGCAACACCTGCTGCAAAGTTATAAGTTGACCCCAAAAGAAAAAAATTAAATGGAGCAAAGGATTAACATTTCCCACTCTGAACATCAGATGGTACAATCTAACCAAAACCCCATAAATAAAAAGTTTATTTTAATATTTTGTTTTTTCATTAAAAAGAATGACGGAAAGGGCTAGGCAGCGCTTGCATGTTCCAACACCCATACATCTTCGATTGAGGTGTTAGGATGCAAACAGATGGGGTGCGCGTTGTCCTGTTGGAGTGTGCTTTTTTTATATGCAATGCCTGGAGTCATTTTGTTATGATGTCGATGAATAAAGTCAGGATTTGTTCATCATAAACACAATTTGGACACGTTGGAGAACAAGATTGAAGTACATTCCTCAGTTCTGTCATTTATGTCTGGTGTCTCTTTTAGAATCAGCGAAAAGAAGGCGATATCAAGGACGGTAAGAGTGAAGTCTAAACGAATTGATTCTACGGTAAATCGTGGTCATCGATATGGGTCGACCCACAGCAACCATCCAATGCGCTCCAACCGAACGTGTTGTTTAAAGGGTTCGCGCATTAGAGGAACTTAAGCACTGCCAGATCAACTCATCAACCATTTCAAAAAGACAATCAAATATGATCAAGCCAAGCTCTGAACAAACAGTTTTCTTTCTTACGGAAATTTTATCAATTAATAAACTGGCTATGAGAGCGTAGTTAGTTTAAAAAAATTATGATTTAGTAAGTGTTACCAATTTTTTTTAAGTGAGTATAATATGAACACACATGGAATGTTTTTCTTACCGACTATAATACGTGCCTGATTTGACCCTGGAAAATTTTCCATCATCGTCATTCGCGTGATCGAAAAAAATCGAAATTTTAGAAATCTAATTGTATTGTGATCAATAGTAAAAATTCGATTAAACGTGTTACACAATACGAATTCGGAGTATGTATGTGGAAACAATGGACTATGTGCTAATACCTTTAAATTTTGTAGATATTTACAGAAACAATGCACGATAAGATATTTGAGATCCTCGCGTTCCAACGTACTTTGTAATATGATCTAAATTATAACGATCTGGTTGCACGTAGGACAAGTTTTAATTGTGGAAGAAGATCCAGCTATTTGTTATCACAATTCTACAACATATCAATTTCAGTGTTATCAAACACGGAGACGTAGAAAATGCACCTGCACTATTTTACTATACAAGTAATTCGTTGAAATTTACGACCATGAAAATTTTTATGTCATTTTTATGCAAAACAGACGAAACGAAAAGCGTAAGCTTTGTAAGTTCCTACCAATAAAAATACCAAATGGGTTGGTTTCCGTCAGTTTTTCTTGTAATCTGTCTTAACCGAGATGAAGGTTATTAATCATCATAAACACAGAGTAATTCCTGACATTTTGAATAAATTATTGGAACTCTAAGTTTAGACGCTTACATAACAATGCTCGGAAGAAGCAGACACCTGGTTCAAAAAGCACGTTGCCGTCAAAGAATGGATAATTTTGTATTCATTGTCCTAATTACAGCACTACATCAGTTTAGCCACTGATGTGTCAATCAACAGGCATGAAATATAGTATTTAGCTCGTTGAATTGATTCTTCTTGACGTCGTTGATTTTGCAATCCTCTGTTTTCTTTTTATGTGGGTATATACATTTCAGTAACGTAGTTTGTGTTGGTGAGAAAAGTTAATTCAGTATTCTTTGATGTAATGATTTCTTTATTTGTCATTACCTAGAGAATGTATAATACGTAATAAATTGTGTTGACTGAGCAAGAAATAAAATTTCAGTTGGTAATGGTTTAGATCAAAGTTTAGATTATGTTTTGCCTTTAAGTTGTCCAAATGTCAATTGTGAATGTGAGGTTATGTTTGATATAAAGTTATCAATGTCTGGCAGTCGGGCGTGGCCATTTTGATGCAAACTATCTCGATCAGTCTGTATAATTTTATTAGGATCCATAAGACCATTTAAAGGAAGAACGAAATGGAAATCACAACCAGGCTAGGGTACGCCCACACGCGATCACTTTCTTTAGGCTACAAGCACACGGACGGATCCACCCATCTCTACTCGCACGTGGCCCGAACCGTCCCGTCTTTAAACCTGCGGGGAGCTGAGGGACAACCCAGTTAATCGCTTTACAACCCGTTCAAGGCCTCTCAGTCTTGGCGGTACGACATTAAAGGAAGATTAAAGGAACTACCGCCAGTGCCGCTTCTGTAATATTTTCTATTCTGTGCGGGAGCTATAGAATTTGCTTGACTATTTAAAGACCCGCTAATAAATGTATTCGCTTAAGAAAACAGAAAATATCTTATATATCTTTAAAAATCATAACTAGTACTACTTCGAGCAATATTAAAATACAAGAAATTATCACAGCTTGTATTGACATAATGCGATCACTACCAAAAGAAGGAAAAATATTTCTTGCCAAAATAACATACAGATCGGTTAGGAGGAATTAGATTGAATCGTAGTCCAGTGGACATATCAAATCTTTTTATGGAATAAATCTTGTCCAAAATCATAATTATGTTTATGAGTTTTTTCTGCCGATCATCACGTATAGCGTCAGAAAAAAAAAATATATCTCAAGAAAGTTATTGTATATTAACTAATACAATTATGTGTATTAATTGATTAATTGCGTGATTGAGATTATAGGAGTGGGTACAGATAACTATACATAATTATGTATTCTATAAATAAATGATTCACACAAATTCTTTATTACAAACTACATTCTTAGTCACTGTATCTTTGACTTTACCATTCCAACTAAATGATTAATATTTTAAACAGCCTGATAAAATGGAAATCATCTAGCCACAGCATTTTTAATTTTTGGTTTAACACTGTCAGAGGGTGAATCTGAGAGTAATCCGGCTATACCTGCTTGTTTCACAATGGTAGCAAACCAATTCTTTCTTGTAAAATTATTAACGTGTAAGATCAATTATTCAAGATAGACAAATCCGCCTCCAAGAAGTGCAACAAAACAGAACGCCCTTGTTTGGAATGAAGTCTATGGTTTATTAAAAACAATTGTCCCGTACAGGTTTCAACAGTTGGACAAGCATAGCAAATCCAAGTTTATCACAAAATAAAATACAAATACAAGATGTGTATCAAGCCCTAAAAGTGAAATTTAATTTTTCACGCTCTGGGAACTTTTCACACCTGAGCAACGTAACGATTTTCCCATTTCAATTGAAAACCACGGCATTTCCTACTTTCGTGGAGTAGATACAATCTTACTTGATATTCAAGAACAATTAAGCAATTAAACCTAATTTGGATGCTGATTTTGTAATTTCGCTAATAGCTGCTTGGACTTCGCGTTCAACACCAGGATGAGAACACATCGCAACCCCTCAATAAGAAAAATGCCTCCATTGAAATAAATTCCCCATAAAACTGCACTTTCATTACAGAAAAAAGTCATTAAAACCTCCATTTCTCTCACCCATTTCAACAGTCCCCGAAAGCCGATCCAACAGTCGTAATCCTGTGCAAAGAAGAACAATAAACACTTGGGAATTTACGTTCATCCGATGGTTGCAACAAGGTTTAGGTCACCTCACACTTGACCTAGCACGAGGAGTGTGTTTTTTCTACTCGCAAATATAAATAAAACACAACGAATCACTTTACACAAGACCAACGAGACGCATCCACCTTGAGATCGCAATCGAAACTGATAGTGTTTTACACATTTTTCTGATAACGGGTTGTCGCTATCTTGGAGGAATAAAACAAAAGGTAGTGTAAAGAACGCCGCAAAATCCTTGTTGCTAATAAAGTAAAGAAGCTCGGAACGAAGGGAATTGTTTTGTCAATATTTGATGTCGGATGTGAATTCCGAATCAGAAAGGCGAGGTTTTTACACGCGGGGGTGTTCTAGTTAGATTAGAAATCGGTGAAATGAATGAAGCATTATTAGTCCCGGTACTTAGGTGCGTCAAGTTGGCCCCCCTTTTTAAGCGATTGTTTTAAAAATTATATTTTTGAATTGTGCTCGATTTGTGCCCTACTGTGCTGATGCTCGTAATTTTGTGCTAGCAATAAACAAAAAGTTATAGCCAAATCTTTTTGGGGGGGCTATCTTGACGCTCAGCCCCCCCTATATTTTGGAAATTTGAGGATTTTTTGACGCCAATCAATTGTGCTCGATTTGTGCCGGATTGTGCCGGTGTTTATTCACATTGTACTGGTCATAAAATATGAAATATTTAAGAAAACGTTACTGGGTCGCAAACTATCTGCTCAGTGACTCATACATTTTGGAAATTTGAGGATTTTTTTACGCCAATCAATTGTGCTCGATTTGTGCTCAAATGTGCTGATGTTCGTAATTTTGTGCTATCAATAAACAAGAAGTTATAGCCAAATCTTGTTAGGGGAGCTATCTTGACGCTCAGCCCCCCCTATATTTTGTAAATTTGAGGATTTTTTGACGCCAATCAATTGTGCTCGATTTGTGCCGGATTGTGCCGGTGTTTATTCACATGGTACTGATCATAAAATATGAAATATTTAAGAAAACATTACTGGGTCGCACACTATCTGCTCAGTGACTCATACATTTTGGAAATTTGAAGATTTTTTTACGCCAATCAATTGTGCTCGATTTGTGCTCAAATGTGCTGATGTTCGTAATTTTGTGCTATCAATAAACAAAAAGTTATAGCCAAATCTTGTTAGGGGGGCTATCTTGACGCTCAGCTCCCTCTATATTTTGGAAATTTGAGGATTTTTTGACGCCAATCAATTGTGCTCGATTTGTGCTCAAATGTGCTGATGTTCGTAATTTTGTGCTATCAATAAACAAATAGTTATAGCCAAATCTTGTTAGGGGGGCTATCTTGACGCTCAGCTCCCCCTATATTTTGGAAATTTGAGGATTTTTTGACGCCAATCAATTGTGCTCGATTTGTGCCGGATTGTGCCGGTGTTTATTCACATGGTACTGATCATAAAATATGAAATATTTAAGAAAACATTACTGGGTCGCACACTATCTGCTCAGTGACTGATACATTTTGGAAATTTGAAGATTTTTTTACGCCAATCAATTGTGCTCGATTTGTGCTCAAATGTGCTGATGTTCGTAATTTTGTGCTATCAATAAACAAAAAGTTATAGCCAAATCTTGTTAGGGGGGCTATCTTGACGCTCAGCTCCCCCTATATTTTGGAAATTTGAGGATTTTTTGACGCCAATCAATTGTGCTCGATTTGTGCTCAAATGTGCTGATATTCGTAATTTTGTGCTATCAATAAACAAGAAGTTATAGCCAAATCTTGTTAGGGGGGCTATCTTGACGCTCAGCCCCCTCTATATTTTGTAAATTTGAGTGATTTTTTGACGCCAATCAATTGTGCTCGATTTGTGCCGGATTGTGCCGGTGTTTATTCACATTGTGCTGGTCATAAAATATGAAATATTTAAGAGAACATTACTCGGTCGCACGCTATCTGCTCAGTGGCTCATACATTTTGGAAATTTCAGGATTTTTTCACGCCAATCAATTGTGCTCGTTTTGTGCCCAATTGTGCCGCTGTTTGTTTCAATTGTGCTCCTCTCTAAATAACAAAAAAACGCGAAACAAATCCGGGGGCCAAGTTGACCGTCAGCCCCCGGTTTTTTTACGTTTTTTAAAAAATATTAGGCTTATTCAATTGTGCTCGTTTTGTGCTCAATTGTGCCGCTATTTGTTTCAATTGTGCTACTTTGTAAATAACAAAAAAACGCAAAACAAATCCGGGGATTAAGTTTTTTTTTTAAATGTTAGACTTATTCAATTGTGCTCGTTTTGTGCTCAATTGTGCCGCTGTTTGTTTCAATTGTGCTCCTGTGTAAATAACAAAAAAAACGCAAAACAAATCCGGGGGCCAGGTTGACCGTCAGCCTCCGGTTTTTTTACGTTTTTTTCTTAAATATTAGGCTTATTGAATTGTGCTCGTTTTGTGCTCAATTGTGCCGCTATTTGTTTCAATTGTGCTCCTGTGTAAAAAACAAAAAGAAACGCAAAACAAATCCGGGGGCCAGGTTGACCGTCAGCCCCAGGTTTTTTTACGTTCTTTTTTAAAATCTTAGGCTTATTCAATTGTGCTCGTTTTGTGCTCAATTGTGCCGCTATTTTTTTTCAATTGTGCTCCTGTGCAAATAACAAAAAGAAACGCAAAACAAATCCGGGGGCCAAGTTGACCGTCAGCCCCCAGTTTTTTTTTTTTTTCATTCAAAACAACAATTTAAAACACGTTTCCAGGACAATAGTGTTTTATTATTATATAGATTTTAATTAGGAGAAAAATGATTGGGTCTTTTATGTTGTCCCTCCTAAAACCGAATTTTTATTTTTTTAACCTGTGCATCAAATTGTGATTGTGATTGTGCCGAATTTTTCTGCAAATTTCATAAATTGTGCTGTTTTGAGGTATGCGATCTTAAAGGATGAGCAATTGTCCCGAATTGTGCCGTTTAAACGATAAATTTCGCTATTTTAATTACAAAGTTATAGCAAAAAACCTTGGGGTAGATTAAGACAACATTCACCCCTTATTAACTTCGTTTATCGTTCACACGGCATAACTCAGCACAATTGCTCTCCTTATTTACTATACAAAGCTTGTTTATATCAAGTGTGAAGAGATTGTTGTCAAGTGTTGAATGTAAAGTGATGCTGTCGGTGTTTGATTTCATTTGTTTTTCGTCGTCCCCAAATTTGCTTACTTTACATTCTTTAAATATGGGAAACTGATGTAGGGGAGAGTGGGATAACTTTGAATATTCGTTTTTTAAATTTCACCTCATAACAAAGAAATTTATCTATCTGTATCATAATCTTCTGGCTTAATAGTGCTTAAACAGCAAGCTGTTAGGGTAAATTTCTTATTTTTAGGAATGGAAGTTAAATGGTCAACTGTCCTACAGTTGAGGCAGTTTTGAACATACATTATAAGTAAATATTGCCAGTAGGAACAATTAAATATCATTTTGCTGACAATCTGGTTTACAACAATGTTATGGTCATAAAATAGACAAGAAATTGAAAGATTGTTACCGCTTTAACTAGAATGGTTACGAATGAAAAACCGTTTTATCTGAAATTTAATAGAAACCATAAAGTCCTTAAAAGAAGTGGTCCCTAGCACCTTTTGTGCATGCTTATAAAGGTACTTAAGTGGTTGATTTTTTTTTTATAAAAGAACTGTTATGTATTTCAAAAGATGACAAGATAAAACGCAAAAAACGAGCACAATTGAATAAGCCTAATATTAAAGAAAAAAACGTAACGTTGACGGTCAACTTGGCCCCCGGATTTGTTTCGCGTTTTTTTGTTATTTAGAGAGGAGCACAATTGAAACAAGCAGCAGCACAATTGAGCACAAAACGAGCACAATTGAATAAGTCTAACATTTAAAAAAAAAACTTGATCCCCGGATTTGTTTTGCGTTTTTTTGTTATTTACACAGGAGCACAATTGAAACAAATAGCGGCACAATTGAGCAGAAAACGAGCACAATTGAATAAGCCTAATATTTTAAAAAAAAAAACACAAAACGAGCACAATTGATTACAATAATAAAATATTCAAAAACTAAAAGTCGGGGGGCAAGTTGACCGACCTGCACAATCCGGCACAAATCGAGCACAATTGATTGGCGTCAAAAAATCCTCAAATTTCCAAAACATAGGGGGGGCTGAGCGTCAAGATAGCCCCCCTAACAAGATTTGGCTATAACTTCTTGTTTATTAATAGCACAAAATTACTAACATCAGCACATTTGAGCACAAATTGAGCACAATTGATTGGCGTAAAAAAATCCTCAAATTTCCAAAATGTATGAGTCACTGAGCAGATAGTATGCGACCCAGTAATGTTTTCTTAAATATTTCATATTTTATGACCAGTACAATGTGAATAAACACCGGCACAATCCGGCACAAATCGCGCACAATTGATTGGCGTCAAAAAATCCTCAAATTTACAAAATATAGGGGGGGCTAAGCGTCAAGATAGCCCCCCTAACAAGATTTGGCTATAACTTCTTGTTTATTGATAGCACAAAATTACGAACATCAGCACATTTGAGCAAAAATTGAGCACAATTGATTGGCGTAAAAAAAGTCCTCAAATTTCCAAAATGTATGAATCACTGAGCAGATAGTATGCGACCCAGTAATGTTTTCTTAAATATTTCATATTTTATGACCAGTACAATGTGAATAAACACCGGCACAATCCGGCACAAATCGAGCACAATTGATTGGCGTCAAAAAATCCTCAAATTTACAAAATATAGGGGGGGCTGAGCGTCAAGATAGCCCCCCTAACAAGATTTGGCTATAACTTCTTGTTTATTGATAGCACAAAATTACGAACATCAGCACATTTGAGCACAAATCGAGCACAATTGATTGGCGTAAAAAAATCCTCAAATTTCCAAAATGTATGAGCCGCTGAGCAGATAGTGTGCGACCCAGTAATGTTTTCTTAAATATTTCATATTTTATGACCAGTACAATGTGAATAAACACCGGCACAATCCGGCACAAATCGAGCACAATTGATTGGCGTCAAAAAATCCTCAAATTTCCAAAATATAGGGGGGGCTGAGCGTCAAGATAGCCCCCCCAAAAAGATTTGGCTATAACTTTTTGTTTATTGCTAGCACAAAATTACGAGCATCAGCACAGTAGGGCACAAATCGAGCACAATTCAAAAATATAATTTTTAAAACAATCGCTTAAAAAGGGGGGCCAACTTGACGCACCTCCGGTACTTCTAGTTTGTCAAAAATGCTTTGCACAACTGTAGATAACATCTACTACCTCATTCCTGCAATATTATTCAGCATTACGACGTCATACTCTAGAATACGATAAGAGATGACCTCACGAAAGAATGTAAATACAAATATGATAAAGGTACAATGCAAGTCCTAACCTGCAAGAGTGATGACGTTTTTTGTTTTCACAAATAGTAGACGCCATGAAATCAATCAAAAATGACACCTAAAGTACCTATTCTCTAGCATTTATTTCTATGAAACAATACAGCAATTAAAAAATGCGTTATCGCTGCTTGACAAATTGTTTTGACGTGGTGGTACACATGTGTGCTGAATATTTTTATTTCATTGTAGCAATTTGATATTGAAAAGAAAAATAAGAGCATAAATCTATTGTAACATTTTGACGTAGGAGGACGGCATAATAACGTAATAAAATACAGATAAATGTATGAGTTCATATTGTAACTTCTGTTAAGGATTTGGGGATTTATGGAAGAATCGTAAATGCAGAAGTAGTGTTATTGTTGTAAAGCCCTATAATAAAATGAATTTATTCAGGCGACATTCTAACATAATCAAAATAATATATAAGCATCAACATTATCTTTTTAATGTTTTAATTGCTTACTAACTTATTTTCGCCTTTTGTACTTGTGGAGGGGATCAGGACATTTAATTAAACCGTCAGTTTTTTGGCGGCGACAGAGGAATCAAACCGATCGAATGTCATCACGGAAAACGGCGTCAGGCCACATCTCTACCCGCGCTCTTCCATGTGTGTGCGAGAAGCTCATGTTTAAGTAATTTCCGAAACTTCTACTTATCCGATTTCAAAAATTCTTTCACCAATATTTAGAATGGACGTTCAGGGTGGACATGGGCTGTATATTATCCCGTTCAAATAAATGGGCTTCTCGTGGAGACCACTTTTGCAAAGTGAGTCGACGAAAAAACTGTTGAGAATTAATTTACTTACGCTGCTTTAACGATAAGAGATATACGAACGCCTTGTATAGAAAAGTTGTAGATCTTAAAAAGTCGGCGACGACATATGTTAAAAGGTTAATTCACAAATTGATAAAATATTACTATTCCTATGTGAAGACGAATACAGACTGCGTGAGAAGCCGAATCTCCAAAATCTTCCAATATTACTGTTTACAAAAGAACACTGTTCAAAGTGCTTAAAGAATTTAAATCAGTGACAGTATATTATTGAGTTTAAATATGAGTGACATCATTTCATTAATACCGTCTAATACACCTTCAACAGTTACTATTACAGAAATCACAGAAGATATATCGAATAATATTCCGTAACTCCATTGCAAAAAAGAATTAGTAAACCGTTTTATTCGGACCAAAATTGAGGCTTTTTTTTAAACGCCTAAGATCTGACAATTTCTTTGATTTGATGAAACTTGACTGACCACCACTGACGCTGTAACTTCAAGGTTACTTTATGCGCCGCCAGACTACTTTGTTTGTCATGGCATAGAAATGGCCATTTGACCCATTATTGACGTATACATGGTCACGTTTTTCTTACGTTTGAAGAAAAAGTATATTTATTTTATTAACGAAACTGTGTTTTATTAATTTTACTCCATTTTTATTTATTGGTTTACTTTAATTATAAATTTTTTCAATAACCATCATTTTCGATATTCCACACCTGCCGGGCGTCCCGTGACGGCTGAATTTGTTTTATTGTTTAAGTTTAATAATTGTAGCAATTATTATGATTATTAACAAGTTCAAATTTAGCAGATATTATAACAATACACTTTTATGCACTTAACTGGCAACTACAGTGCAACCTTGTTAATCCGGATCGCGATTCTTTGTTAATCCGGACACATTTTGCGTCACAACTGTGTGAGTTTTTACATCTTTAAAATCTGCGAAAGTCGTCAAACAGTTTGCTCAACGATTGTTACATTTCAAATACCCTGACTTTTCCCTGTTTTCCATGACTCCTTTTCAGGTTTTTCCAGGTGTATCTGTTAATACTAAATACAATGTACATCCCTTTTGTCAAGTTAACTTTTATTGATTAAAAACTACGTAACTTTTAAATAAAATATTTGATTTTAAAAAAATTAAATAAATATTCTGATACAGGTCTAAAAAAAATTAAGGCATCACAGGTCGCCCGGCAGATGTGAAACATTGGAATTGATAGTTATTGAAAGAATTTATAATTAAAGAAAACCAGTTTCGTTAATAAAATCCTCGCAGGCTCGGCCGTCAAACCTACAGACCACAAAAAGCCTGCCTTTTGCTCCTAATAAAACAATCTACTATTTTCTTCAAACGTCAGAAAAACGTGACATTGTATAGGTCAATAGAAAATGACATATGGCTATTTCTCTGCCATGACAGACAAAGCAGTCTAGCGGCGCATAGAGTCATCTGGCGACGCATAAAGTAACCCTAAAATTACTTTATGCGCAGCTGGTGGTCAGATTTTCGGCGTTTGAACAAAAAGTAACACCTTTTATTCGGAGAAAAGTGGCTTTTCGGGGCTCATCTGTATTTGTTAAACCTACAGACTTGCCACGAAAAGCCTCACTTTTGCTACTAATAAAATAAATTACTATAAATAATTACTATAACTCAATAATACTGTCACTGATTTAAAATCTTTAAGAACTTCAAACAATGTTCTTTTCAACACAATAATAAAAGATTTCAAGATTCAGCTTCCCACGCAGTCTGATTCATTTTCAGTTTACACATAGAAATAGGGATATTTTATCAATTTGTGAATTAACCTTAACATACAGGTATATGTCGTCGTGGACTCTTTTATAGACCTTTTTAAGCTCTAGAAATTTTCTATAGAAAGCATTCGTATATCTCTTATCGTTAAGGCAGCGTTCGTAAAAACGAATTCCCTCAAGAGTTTTTTCGTCGACTTACTTTGCAAAAGTGATCTCCACGAAAAGCCTTTTTATTTTAACGGAATAATATACAGCCTATGTCCACCCTGACGGTCCATTCTAAACATTGGTGAAAGAATGTTTGAAACCGGATAAGATAATAGAAGTTTCGGAGATTACTTAGACACGTGCTACTCGCACACACATGCGAGAAGAGAGCGCGGGCGAAGAGGGGGCGTGATGCCGTTTTACGTGACGACATTCTAATCGGTTTTACTCCCATGTCGCGGCTAAAAATGTTACACAAAAAAATTCCCGAACTATGGACTAATTTCAGTATAAGGAAAGACAAATAAATCTTAAGCATTGTATTATTACATTGCTATGTAATCAAAATTAACTGTATAAAGCGCTTATTGTTTTAGGATGCATTATTTATTCGGCTCCTTTTGACATCAACTCCGGAAGTGAAATGCAATATGTACCAACATTAAGAATCCAAAATATAAGTTTAGATAGAATTGAACATTCCTATGGTTTACATTCCGTGTGCTCTGTTAAATTCCCTGACTTTTAACTAAAAATGATAATTTCCCTGACTTTTCCCAGTTTTCCCTGAACAATTTCCAATTCCCTGACTTTTGCAGGTTCTCCAGGTTTTTAAAGGTCGCTGAGCACCCTGTCAAAACTATATCGTTTTTGTACTCTTTCTCGAGGCTCTCATTAAAACTTGTATATAAAAAAAATTTGCTTCAATAATCCGGAGTTTTCGGTATTCCGGATCGCTCTGGTTTTTAATGACCCGGATTATCAAGGTTGCACTGTACTAATAATGGCGGAACTATTAATATAAGCACTGACCACTAATTACTACTGATTACTACTGAACTGAACTAAACTATAAACTCAATTTTTGTCCGGCAGTGGTGATTCTCCTTTTATAGTTCATAATGCCACGAAAAACAGCAGCTTCTCAAACACTTGCATGATGATTCGGTGCGTACCAGATAAGAACAGAGAAATTCCAGAAAAACGATGTTCTGGACTGGTCGGCACCGCCGCTATCATTTATCGCCTCGGCTAAAACTCTGCGATTACTCATGCACGCGGTAAAAACTTATTTGCCTGTTCCTCAATGATGATAACATTTGTTTTTGAACGATGATATGATTTTGAACACGTGTATTCTTTTTAGTTGTAAGAGCAGTGAAATGGAAGAATCATAGATAAGTTGCAAGAAATTAAAAGGGAACTAAAGGAAGGAATGAAGGAGATACGAAGAGAGAACCAAGAAATTAAGAAAGAGATTGAAAGGTAAAAGAAAATGAAGACGACAGCAAAGGAAAAAGGACAAAGAATAAATGAAAAGAGGAAAGTAAGAGAGAGGACGAGAAGAGGGCGGGAAAACGAAAAAGGCATCGAAAAAAACGGCGAGGGCACTATTTTGGAATGTAGCGGAACTAAGAAAGGAAATAAAAAAGAAAGCTAGATAGAAGAAACATTAAAAGACAAGACTAATGTATACGTTTGGGGGTGGGGAATTTCAACGGTAAAATCGGAGAAAGAGGAATCAGGGATTGGGAAGAAGAGAGAGGGAATGGAAAAAGAAAATGCAAACACAAGGTAGAAAATGTGGAGGGAAACAAGCTGACGGAATGGATAGAGTAAAAAGGGTGTTGAATGGAAATAAACAAGAAGACGAAGAAGGAGTATGGACCTGCATAGTGTGACAGTCCCCAACATGATGACAACCTGTTAACCCCTATTTTCACTCAATGAATAATTTTCAAACAATTATAGTTACCCGGTATTAGACACCACCAAAGGTTTTTATGCTCAGTCAAAGCTCTTTCTTATGGCGACTCGGCCTTTCTGGGCTTAAAAAATGTACACTAGTGTCTTATACCGGATGACTATAAATGATCAAAGTAAATTAAGTAGATTGTCAACACTGAGCAGTTGGCAGTGGCAAAACTCGTCATGTCATCCAGTAATGTTAAAAAAATTTAAATAATATTTAGTTTAATTAACCTAATTTTTAAAATTAAGTATGCCACATGTCTTCGATGTAAGAACATGTATCCGATGTAAACAATGTTGGCAACCTGATAAATGAAATCTATGACCAACGCAACAAAATAATTTTAAAACAATTATAGTCACCCGGTATTAGTCACAACCACTTAGCTCTTAGCACGTGGTCGTTAGGGCTAGGGTCGGTAGGTAGTAGCTCTCATCCCAGTGTGGATGTTTCAACTGCTCTTCCTCATAGATGTATACAAAATTGCAACTGGCCAAGATCAACTGGTAAATAACGCAGAGTGACGGTATTCGCCGGTACCTCAATCGATTCCCAATGTTATGTAATTAATTAATTAATTAATGTAATTTTTAGACTCAACTATTTTCACCATCGGATGTTTTTCGTTGGAGGAATTATCGTACCGTCGCCTAACGCAGCTTTTATTAAGAAAATAATGTAATGTAAGCTTCCGAGGTCGAATAGATTTTATCAAGCATTGGAGCACAAAATCTGAGGTCCAAGACATGTTCCCTTCGCAAAGTTAAACAACGAAATGGGAGTTCTGTGTTGGCTGCGCAGCCTATAATCGACCGAACAAATACTTTACTTTCTCAGTCCGCAACTTGATGGTCAAAACAAAGTTGTTCCACAATATACGTTTCAACTGCTCTTCCTCATAGATACTTCAAATAGCGCTCTCACTTGGCACGCTATTGAATTGAATTGAATTTAATTGTTGAAACTGGAGGCCTGTGCTTTTAATAGAATAGATTTCTCTTGCTAAACCTCGGGCGCCAAATTGTTTAAAACCAAATACTTCACAGTAGAGACAAAAGGTTCACTTGACTGAAGCCGGGACACGCTTATGTGTGAGGGCTTTCTTTTGTAAAGGAAATAGAAATTCAAACAACAAAATTTCAACAAACACGTCAACCCAAAGAATTCTTAAATCCAAGAAGGGCGTAATTTTCGTGGCCTTTCTCCAGTCCTCGCACCATGACTGGTTTACCACCAAAATACGCAACCTGTCGCGAAAGGAGCCTCACGGGAGTCCGTACTACAAGGCCTTTGTAAGGGCATTAGCTGTCTGCAGGTACACATCTGATAGATTTTGAAGTCCAAGGACAAACACCACTTACTCTTCTAGACGAGAGAACCCTGAAGTAATTCTCTAATGAATGATCTTCCAGTTTGGGTAGTTATACCCGGAAAGGCAGTACCTCTGTAGTATTATCCTGGAATCCTTTTCTGACTTGCAACTTCGTTCCTGCTGTTTCCATGGTTTAGACCACAGACATGCCACCAGTGGGATGACAGGTTCTATAACGATGATGTAGGTCGGGAAGCATAGTAACGGTGGAAATTACTCCCTCAAAACTTGAGTTTATGAGAGTAATTTCTGCCTGACCGTTACAATAGGCAGCAGAGGAGACACGGTGATAGATTACGGAATAGTAAACGAAGAAGGATGGCAAGAAGTAGATGAATTCAGAGTAGGGGAAAGAATATCTGCCTATAGAAATAAGTATAGGAAGAGGTAAACAAGAGAAAAGAGGAGAAGATAGAACAGAGAAAATGCAGAAGAAGGTGATGATCAAAATATGCACGAACAAGGGATGACTAGAGACGGCAAGATTCAAGAACAAAAAAGTCAGGAAAATGGAGAGAGATTGAAAGAAATATTAGAAGAAGTAATGACAAAAAGAGAAATAACAATAAGAGGTAGAGGAGAATGAAAGAAAAATGAAGGGTGGGACAAAGAATGTGAACAACGGAAAACAATAAACTAGCCAAGACGATAGAAAAAGACGAATGCAAACAGAAGCGGCTTTCTAAAAGCAAAACGAAGATATAGAGATATGTAGAGAGAAGAAGAGCAAAATAATGAAAGAAAAGAGGGAGAGATAAAAGCTATAAGAATAGAGAAAGTGGTGTGGAGCTAGATCAATAGAGAGAGAGAGAAAGAAAAATGAAACAGTGAGTGAGGAGAAAACGTTGAACTAGTGGGAGGAATACGTTATGAGGCTGCTAGAGAGAGAAAAAAAAAAAAGGAAAAACAGAAATAGAGATGAAAAGGAACCAAACAGCACCAGAAGAAGAAGAACAAACGCTGGAAAAAGTGGAGATGCAAGTGAAGAAACGCTGAGGAGGGATGGAGAAGAGAACGATGCGTGGATTTAAAGGACGAGAAGAGTGCTAGACAGACTGAGGAAAGATTCTCGGTAGGGTGGAGAGAGGGGGTAATATGCCCCAATTACAAAAAGGCGATAAAGAGACCATTCGAGAAAAAGCGAACTAAAGAAGAAAGGGGGGGGGGTGTATGAATTATTCACAGACTTCAAGGCGGCTTTCGACAACGTGCATAGATAGAGGATGTTCGAATGTTTGAGAAATACAGAGGGGTAAATGCATGGTTGGTAAACAAGGTGAAGGAAGTATACGAAAGGACAAAAAGTAAAGTGCAGGTAGGCAGAGGAAAGTAAATTGTTTGTCACAACAAACGTAGTGACGCAAGGTTGCCCGCTCAGCCCCTTGTTGTTGACGATGTTCCCCCTGCCTGTGTAGTAGGTGGAGTGAGAGTGTGGAACCTGGCGTTTGCGGATGATATGGTAATGATGGCAAAGTGTGAAAGAGAGATAAAAGAAATGATAAAGAACCTAGAAAAATACGTGAGAAAGAAAAAAACTAGAAATGGAAAAAAGAAAATGTTGGTGTATAACAAGAGAAGGAAGTTAAATTAAAGAATTTAAGTACTTAGGCTATATTTTTAATGAAGGAGGCACCTCTAATACACATATCAGGGAGTTAACAACAAACAAGACGATGGGTATGGAGAATAACAGAGAAAGTGGGGAGGTTATTTTAAGTAGAGAATGATGATGTTTGAAAGTCTGATTCAGATCATTTTATTGTAGGGAGCAGAGCTTTGGGGGTGAAAAGAACAAGAGGAGGTAGACAGGGTGCAAGATATGAGGTGGGTGCTAGGGGTGAAAAGACGGGTCAAGTTCGAAGACAGTTTGGAAAGAAGGGGGAATGCAGGATGAGAATAAGAAGAAGAACGAATTGGTTGGGAGAGGAAAGACTCCTATATGTATGTGGAATGAGTGTAGGAAGATGAGAGAAAGGGAGAAAAGAAATAGAGTAAATAATGAATATAGAAGGAATCAGGGAAATAAAATGAAATGAAATAGGTATGGAAGAAAAGGGAGAAGGCAGAAGAGGAGAGGGGAGGGGAAAAGAAATGAAAATGGGTGGTTTTGCAATGTCAGCAATGTCACTTTAAAAATATCTTTTCAAGATCCTTTGTTGTTGAAAAAATGCAACTGTTGGACAAAACGTCGTACATCACACGTGACCGAAATGTCATTGTCAATAATCTACTATTTTCTACAGATACAACACTTGTCACTTCCCATTTTTTGGTGGAAGATCTTAGTATCAGTATTAGTATCACATACATCTATATAGTTCCAGAATTAGTGGTTTGAACAACCGCTTTCAAACAAATACATATTTATGGGAAATGTTTACTTTGAATTAACAAAGCAGTGAACCTAATTCCATTCTAATTATTCTGCAGAATGTGAAAGGTGGACAGGAAAATGGTAAAACTTAACAAAAGTGGATTTGGTTTTTGATTCATATCATAACAGTCCAAATTTGATTCCATATTTACAAACCTCAAGCATATCTTAAAATTTAACATCTTCATTTGCTTTCTGTTATTATCTTCTCAAAACTAATTGTTGTTAAAAGCCTTACTCAATAATTATTATTGGTTGAAATTTAAATAAAGCCCTTGAAAAACAAAGAGACCTGTTTCGAATTTTCGCGCAATTTCTCATCGATTTCTTTATTGTACTATTCTTGTTTTGATCCAGTAATGGAATAGCTGTTTGTGCAGTAAGATAGGAAATGTTTTTTTTTTTTTTTTTGGTGTAGATGAAGCTTTATTATTTTCTTTTCATTCGTTTCAGCACCTATAGACGTTACGTAAATACTTACGACTGTGTAGACGAGTCACCTCACATCTGTTTAACAAAACAAATGGTTTAGAAGTTCAGAGGAACAAGAACTCCATTACAGTAGAAAGATGATCTTGACAAATAACTGAATAAAATGGACCTCCTTTTGGGAATATTAATCAATGATGTATTGTAATCTCAAAATGACATATAAGACGATATTCGTGAAGCAATTTAATTGCTTAAGCACTTACGTCTAAAAACTTTTGAGTTCCAGTGTTTCCCTGAATATTAATTTATATTGACGTGAATGCTAAACATGTTTAAATGCCACCTACATGACCTACATCCTACCAAATTATATTTTTCTGCCTAATGTCCTTGGAAATGCGAGTTAATTTCATCGGGGCTATCATTAAATTTGCGGGGAGAGTGAACGGCAGGAAGCCCGGAACCGGACACACCACTTAACACTCACCGGCTTAATCTGTGATCCTTAATTAATTCCCATGCAACTTGTTTCGTGCAATCCACTACTGGGACCGCTTCACATGCCCTTATCATGTGTAATAAGCTTTTGGTAGGATAACATTTAAATTTATGCACATAATAAATAAAATTTGCAAATATTGATAATACGGGAATGTTTGGAACTATCACTAGCACCACAGGGGCTAACTATAACAATTTAAATTACCTAATACTCCTAATTATTATTATACCTAGTGGTCAAAGAATAATCAATTAACATAAATAAAATAAATCATTTCTGTATTACCTCTTGTAAGATTTGAAATTTCCAATGACTATTATTTTATAAAAGCCCATTTCCGTATTGATTTTACAATTATTAGATCTATTTGCTCTCGTTGAAAAAGAAGAACTGAATCATAAATCGAAGCATAAATAAAAATAAAATAGATCCATCAATATACGTTCATCGAGAGTAGACACGGCGTCAAAATGATATACAGAGTGACATATAGATTACAGCATCCCTAATTAATCAATTTTTTATTGTTCCCAGCATACTGTATCGCCCTTTGAAGTTCAGCCAGAGTCTGTGGGGGCTGTGCCATAGCGGTTAGCATGCGACTGACATAGGTCAGGCGATCTTGATGTCCATGGAAGAGGTACCATTAAAAAGGTCGGTATGGTCTAAAGTAATACACGCTGTATGAGGCCTAGCACTATCGTGCTGGGAAAGTGGATTCTCAAGTGCTGTGAATGTGACCCTCAACAGAATTCCATTCTTGATCCCAGTTCTGTCTTTCAATGAAGTGTTTGGTGGTGATGGTCCACAGTAAGTGGAAGCACTACAAATAACCGGAGAAAGATTGATAGACCGAAGCTATTCTCATGGAGACACTAGTCGTCTTCTCAACTCGCCTTTCCACTAATTTCGATACGTGTTCACAAGATCTGGACCTAAAATAGGGATTAGCAGCTGAATGCAGTTTGTAATCCAAATTATCAATTGAATCAGATACGATGAACCGCATATGTTTTTCCGGAAGCTGCTGTTGTTCGAACTTGACAACCACCGCTTCTCATGTTTCTGTGTCTACTCTCGGTGAACGTATTATAGGCTTACAATTGTCCTTGATACTAATCATATCTATTCTAGTTTACAACATGTATTCACTTATAGACTGTTTACCAAAGCTGTAAGTTGTTGTTAGTATGTTATCAAAGGTGTGTTTACTTGTACTACATTATAATGAACTGTTTTTATCTAGCAGGCGCATCATGAACGCATGTCTTTGATAGAGTTCTATAAATGTAGTTACGTAGTTATCAATGGCATGAGTTTGTGATGCCCCGAGCCGAATAGATATAAAATATCAATTGATCACCCTGTATTTTCGACTTTTAACAAGTTAGATAAAACTTAATAAAATTGTTAATTAACGAACTAAATCACTATCAAAGAGACATGCAAATGTTAAAAGTTGACAGAGTAATGGTTGGGTTTTGTAATAGGGATAATTAAATCGGGTACAACATACATCAAACACAACAAGGAAAACCGAAGCTCTCTTCAAGTTTTTAATAACATACCTACGCATTTAAGGAAATATGCTTATTGAATAATTGCGTTTGATTTATTGCCTTTGGTGCTTGTAATAGTTTGTTTAAGTTTTAAGCATCTCGAATAAGATTGATAGACGTGTGGAAGTCTGCAAGGAAAGCGAAACAACAAAAGTTACTGTCACTTATCAGGGAATAAAACAAAAAAGTCTGTGAACACACGATTAGCAAATTAATTATATAGATACATAGCAACATTACCAGCTTAAAAATATTTATTTACGACTTCACTCGACTACTTACCCACGCCAAAAGCGAAAACTTATTAAATCAGCATAATTTTCAGCATTATGTAATGTCAAAACACCGAGAATTTCATTTTAATCGCATCTAAATGTGCCATGCAGACATTTGATATTTAAACACCTCACTTACAGCATGAGAACTAATCTAAACTTTTTGAAACACATTAGAATTAATGGACGTTTGTGTTATCTACTGCAAGCCATGTGTGACGAACAAAAAGTGAAGAACACGTTATAAAATCTTATTGCCCATACATAGCAAAATTAAATGCTCAATATATTGTGTAACACTCATTTGCATAGTGAAAACATTACTGATTTAAAATGTGCAAGAGAAATGGACTAACTACTCGAGTTTACGATCAGCGGGATTTGATTCGGATCAAGAAAAAGTGAAAAAACGTTTTTCTTTTGTTTCTTGAAAGGCTGAGTGAATGGATACGCTAAACCACACTTCTGAAAATTGCATGTAAACAGTCTTCGTGCATTGTCGAATTTCAGGTAGTACACTCCATCCACAAAGATTAAACAATTTAAATTCACTTTAAGGAAATAATTAATTAATAAAATAATGGTAGCAAAGAAAACATCCTCAATCAATGTTAACATGGTTTTCGTCTGTAAATGCCGTATTGGGTTGCGCGCTGTCCTGTTGGAATGTGTTTTTTTATTCGCCGAAGATATGTTAACAAAGTTTAAGTTTGCACAATATCGATAGAACGTTGTGCCGTAACAGTGCCCCTAAGAGCAACTAAAGATGTTTGGCTTACCACACTACCAAAATTTTTGCCCAAAATGGTTCAAACTGTTTTGTATTGAATATCGATTTTAGATTTTTTTCGGATTCAATTCCAATCATTTGTATTCCTCATTTTTCATTCACCTGTTTTCCTCCTTAATCGTCAATTTCTCCCTGTATTATTTATTCCATATTATTCCGCATTGCTCCTTACTCGTTGTTTCCCGTTCTCATTATTCCTCACTCCTCAATCCTCATTTTCTTCATCGACATTCGTCACTGCTCTTCATCATTTCTGAATATCAAATCATCATTCTTCGTTTATAGTTTACGGGTTTTAATATTCGTCATTCATCACCATCTTTTATTCCTTTAAAGGGCGTCCATTAATTACGTGAGACCCCCCTCCTCCCTTGGTGAGATGTCCTGAGATTTGGATCGACCACCTCCCTCGCCTACTAATCTCACGTAAATGCGTATTTTTAGTGTAAATACAGTATACTCGATAACGTGAACATCTCGGTCCTGTGAACACCTGATTTTTATTGTAACTATTCGGTAACGTGAAGCGACACACTCGATAACGTGAACTGCAAGTTAAGAGTTTATTATTTTAGTTAAGGTATTTTTTATATCACCATTTTCGTAAAAAAAATTAAATAAATACTGATCTAAGTTTGTTTGATCCAAAATTTATCCAAATTTTATTGATATTTGTATCTATTATGTGACAAAAATGCTACTTAACATCAAGAAAATTTCACATTCAGATTCAACTCAAAAATAAACACAAAGCAAGATAACGTCCTTTTTCGCTTAAATACACCATGTTTACTTGGTACAATAATAATTAATGAAGTTTTTGTGTTTTACTTTAAACTGTTTATCTAAATGAAAGATACACATTTTGAATTAAAAAAGAACTTCTTTTCTGCACCTCCTCTAGTGTGAACACTTGCGCTAATATTAATTTGTGTTTGTAATTTTTGTGTTCACCTTATCGAGCTTCCACTGTACATTAAACTCTGCTTGACTGCGTCGGATTTATTAAAAAAAAAAAACATAATTTGCTTAATTATTTTGATTTAAGACTAGTTAAGACTAGTACATATTTAAGACTACTATGAATGTAGATTGTTTTCTTAGGAGTAAAAGTGAGACCTTTCATGGCAAGTCTGTAGTATTGACGGCCGAGCGCGCAAGGCCGGCAACTACAGACGAGCCACGAAAAGTCCCACTTTTACTCCTAATAAAACAATCTACTATTATCGCTGTTAGGCGAACGCGAATATTTCACGACATTTCAAGTCTTTCAAGTTTTTTCAAGCCACTTCTTCTCTAAAGTCGCTAAAGGATATTTCAAGTCTTTTCAAGTAGCTTCCCGTCCCTTCAAAATATTTGAAGTCTTCCCAGGTCGCTGCAAGACTCTTCAAGACATTTCAAGACTTCTTAAGTCGCTTCAATTCCCTTCAAAACATTTCAAGTCACCTTAAGTCCCTTCAAAACATTTCAAGTTTTTTCAATTCGCTTCAAGTCTTTCAAGTCGTTTCAAGACATTTCAAATCCTTTCAAGTCGCTTCAAGGTATTTTAAGTCTTTTCAAGTGGCTTCCAGTCCTTTCAAGATATTATTTGAAGTGTTCCCAGATCGCTCCAAGACTCTTCAAGTATTTCTTCAAACATTTCAAGTCGCCTCAAGTTCCTTCGAAACATTTCATGTCGTTTCAAGTCGCTTCAAGTCTTTCAAGTAGTTTCAAAATATTCCAAGTTATTCATTTCGTTTCAAGTTTCTTCAAGTTGCTAAAGGACATTTTAAGTTTCTTCAAGTCGCTTTCAGTCCCTTCAAAATATTTTCAAGTCATTTCAAGTGTTTTCAAATCTTCAATTGCTTTCAAAACATTTCAAGTGGCTTCAAGTCCCTTCAAGATATTATTTGAAGTGTCCCCAGATCGCTCCAAGTATTTCTTCAAGTATTTCCCCAAAACATTTCACGTCTTCTGAAGCACTTCCAATCTCTTTAAGATATACCAAATCTTCCCAGGTCGCTTCAAGACTCTTCAAGTCTTTTCAAGTGACTTCCAGTCCCTTCAAAATATTTGAAGTCTTCCCAGGTCGCCTTAAGATTCTTCAAGTCTTTTCAAGTTTTTTAAAGTCTCTTCAATTCCCATATCGCTTCAAGAGTCATTAAGTCTCTTCAAGACTTTTGAAGTGGCTTCCAATCCCTTCAAAACTCTTCAAAACATTTCAAGTATTTTCAAGTGACTTCCAGTCCCTTCATAATATTTGAAGTCTTCCCAGGTCGCTTTAAAATTCTTCAAGATATTTCAAGTCTTTTCAACTTTTTTAAAGTCTCTTCAATTCCTTTCAAAACTTTTTAAGTCGCCCCAAGTCTCTTCAAAACATTTAATGGCGTTTCAATTTGCTTCAAGTCTCTCGAGTCGTTTCAAGACATTTCAAATCCTTTCAAGTCGCTTCAAGGTATTTCAAGTCTTTTCAAGTGACTTCCAGTTCCTTCAAGATAAGATAAGTCTTCCGAGTCTTCCCAGATCGCTCCAAGACTCTTCAAGCATTTCAAGTCGCCTCAAGTCACTTCGAAACATTTCATGTCGTTTCAAGTCTTTCAAGTAGTTTAAAAATGTTCCAAGTTCCTTCAAGTCGTTTCAAGTTTCTTCAAGTTGCTTCAGGACATTTGAATTTTTTTAAAGTCACTTCCAGTCCCTTCAAGATATCTGAAGTCTTTCCAGGTCGCTTCAAAACTCTTCAAGTCTCTTCAAGACTTTTCAAGTCGCTTCCAATGCTTCCAATCCCTTCAAGATATTTCAAATCTTCTCAGATCGCTTCAAAACTTTTCAAGACATTCAAGTATTTTCAAGTCGCTTTCAGTCCCTTCAAAATATTTTCAAGTCATCATTTCAAGTCGTTTCAAATCGCTTCAATTGCTTTCAAAACATTTCAAGTGGCTTCAAGTCCCTTCAAAACATTTCATGTCGTTTCAAGTCGCCTCTAATCTTTGAAGTCGTTTCAAGACATTCCAAGTATTTTCAAAGCCGATCCAAGGTAGTTTTCTCCGAATAGAACATGCAATTTTTTCTTCAAACGCCGAAAATCGCCCACGAAATACAAATCTGACAGGTTACTAACCTCAATGTACACATGAATTTCTGTCTAAAAGTGAACATCTCACTAACTTCCTGATTATTTTTTAAGACGTCATACACAAGTTTTATGGAATTTTATTTTCTTCAAAATAATGTAAACTTCAGCGCTAAATCACTAAAAGAATGAAATAATTTAAATTTTAAAAATCTAAATTACAAGCGCTGCCGATTTGACAGGCCTCTCGAATCTTTCAAAGTACGATTGACAAATTGAGCGTCGGACAAAATATTTTGTCTACGCAGCAATGGTTAGTTTAGCGGCAGACAAAACACACTTTGTCTGCCTAGGCAGCCAGTATAGTCAATTGGGCGGCAGACACTAGCTACTTCGTATGTCTAGGCAAAGAAATGGACATTTGTTATGCCTATTGACGTATACAATGTCACGTTTTTCTGACGTTTGAAGAAAAGTATTATTGTGTAGGATTTAGTCATATTTTATAGAGCACTATGTTTTACTTACATAATTTAACAGCTTTCTCCCAATTTTACACTGTTTCTTGCGGGAAAAAAATTACGTGATTTTTCAAATTTACAGATTGAGATTTCAGATTTTCCATTTGTGCTATTATCTTACTAATAATATTATAAATGCGAAAGTTTGCATGAATGGATGGAATTTGGCACAGAGATAGAGTATAGTCTGGACATTTGATCCCGGAAAAATGTATTGTTACCGTGGGATAGTTTTTTTTTTGCTCACAGAGCAAGGGATCGATATAATTTTTTGCAAAGTGTATCATAAATGAATGCCGATGAATGACAGTGGTGGGTTGAACGGCGCCGGCGGTTCAGATGGTAGTTACGCCCCCCTGTCCCAAGGGTGCTCCGATGGCCCCCCTCTCCCAAAGGGCCTAGATGGTAGCTACGCTCTGCTGCCTCAAGGGGGCTTCCAAGAGGAACCCCGATGGTAGCTACTCCCCCTATCCCAAGGGGACCCTTGAATTTCATTTGTTTTTACTTTTGTGTTGTTTCGCAATCTGTCTGTCGGGTCAGCTACCTAATAATTACCCAAATCTAAGTGCTGGTATTGTCTAAGATTTACAGCAATTATTGGTGGTCTAACCTGGGCAACGAGGAACATTCTGCTAGTACTACGATAAGCGGCTCATCGTGCACGGCCAATTTTGACTAATTTTGTTTTCGATCTCTCTGAATTATGAGTATTATTAATTTTAGCTGCTGATTGTACACAGATTTTGACATTCGCTTGAAACTTTTGATCTTTAACGAATTTGAAATTTTTCATTCCTATCTTTTTATTTATACTTATGGCTTTTGATAAACAATTTTATCACCTTCATATTTAATTAGTAATCGAGATCAATTTTAGAATTTTAATTTTCGACTTTGAATCAGTTTTATTTTTGAACGAAAGTACTTATTTCTATTTTTTTTTGTGTATTTTTTAATTTCTTAATTGTTTCCCAATGTTGTCACAAAGAATAATTCTTTGTATTATGTCTATTGGGGATGCGGTCGACCCCCTCAGTTTTGTCTGTTCTCAGTCTTCCGCCAGCAGTTCTTAAAAGAACCACCCGCCCAAAAATATCTGATCTATTATCTATATTTTGAAGAATCGGAGAACATAGAGAAGCCTAGACTTGCTGACTTGGAAAACCCCCGGCAAACCTCAGAACCAGAGACCTTTTCTGAGAATTGGAGCAATTCTGTACGTGAAAATTTTGAGAACCTAAGCAACCTAGGACATCCGAGGAGCCTACAAACTTGTGAAACTTAAGAAAATTGGCGAATCTAAGAAACCTGAGAATTCGGGGCAACTTAAAACCTTGGGTGTATGAGGAGTCTTGCAAACTAGAGATCTAATTTGTAAATTGAAGGGTGAGTGAAAACCCTAAAATACATCGGCTGTGTTTCAATGTCCAGTTCCAGTACGGACAGCGTCAACCAATGAAAAAATCGGTGGTCGCTCCAAAAAAAAAAAAAAAAAACAATGATATTAATATTTTTGAATATATAACGGGTGTTTTTTTTAAATTTCGCGTCGAAGTTGGCCATGAATGTTTAACTGTGAACCTGCCATCGAACTGACAATTATTAATTTGACATCTGAATCTATATCTAACCTCACTTTTAATTTAATTAAGCGACAGTTCAACACGCTCATACTCCTACCTTTTCGGGGTGCAGTGGAACCTCTTCGATAAAATTAGGTTTTTCGGAAGTCCATCACAGCCGCATGTTTTGTGCATTCACATAACTGCCTAAATGAAACCAGGCAAAAAATGGCCTGTTCACATAAACTCATTGTCAGCGCTAACTATGACGCCAAATTTAAAAAAACACCCGTTATATGTTTATGCTATCTCTGTTAATCTCTGTTTTTGCATTTCTCTTTCTGTTATGGTTACATTTTATGTCTTCAATAACTCTGTGAACCTTTTGTTTGTGGTGCTTCTAGGCTTTAAAAAAGTGACAGGCAAAACAAAAGTACATTGCTACCAAGGAAGTTAACTCATCAGTTTTTTAAAAAAATCTTTGTTTACATAATCCATGGGGTTGATATCAAAGGTGCTCTATTAATTGTATTACCTTTATGATGAAGTAAATTCATGTCGAACTTTACGGAAATTAATAAAATACTCGATCTGCTTCTAATTAATTGATTTTTAAATAGTATAGACTTCTAACAGTGATAATGATATTTAATGCCAAAGAAGTCTATACTATTCATTTAACTGTTATTCATTGACAATACCAATGATTTAAACCCAACAAAGCTTTATTTGTCGAACTCGAGAAGCTCCAATTTGCGACTTACCTCAACGAAAGTCTCTTGATAAATTGAAATTGGCATGACACGCTTGGAAAAACTTTGAACCATTCATATCGGGTTCTTCAATCGATTAGCACTAAATATAACTCGTGGTTATGGAATTTAAATATGTGTAGTAAATATTTCTTGTCGTTATTAAAGTATTTTACGTTTCGAAAACGATCTCTTGCGTGTAACTTTAGCTATGCAAAACGATCTTTTAATATGTCGTTTGTCCTTCGCTATTACTTATTATCTAATAAATCACGAAACAGTTCGGTTTCTTCACCTCCGGTGTCGATTTTGTCGGAGAAAGGTCATTCCTCGACCATGTCCCCTTACAGGTACTTACATTTTCTGCAATAAACGATCGATAAAATCCGATAAGTTGCAATTGTTCTACCAACGATTATCTTATGGCGCCGCGATAACGATCTCCATCAAATCAATATAAATATCTCAAATAATTCTCGCTATTAATCCTCAACTGCAGCTCCATGTCGTTTTATGGTCGCGCCATAAACCAGCGTTCGTCGGGTTCATGGTTCTGGATGGAAACTGCAAAATTCGCCCGGAGCGGGGTCGTCGTCTGTCTGGTCATGAGAAACGATGAGCACGACGGCATTGTTTCGTTGGCTCTATCCAGTGTTAAAAAACTTCACTCTTCTTCACCCGACTTTAACCTCTTCACTTTCGGTGGTATTCAGAGGCGACTCGCGGGATAAAACAATGAAACGCCGTTTCTAATAAAATTTACATTTAAATTAGTCTAAATCTGCTACCGGTGTGATGCATCAAATTTCATGGGAGGGTAGGTTCTAAAACAAAGCTTTACCGTTTGTTTTGAGAACCCTTGAACATAACGCTCTTCACGTCAGCCTTGTCCATTAACAACAGAAAATTCAAACAATACAAGTTTTCCGCCCTAAAATGCTCTAAAAGCTTATATCGATTTTGTGAAAATACAAACACAAGTCTGTTAACCCACGAATCGGCATGAAAGACATGTGTGCTAATAATAACAAGCAATTATTATGATTTTGATTTATAAATGCCAAAAAATGTATTTAAACCTTTAAAAAAACTATTTGGACCCAAATTTCGAAAAACTCTCCACAGAATCACCAGAATGTAAACTAGTCCGGATATGAGACCGCTGCACTATGTTTGTGAGGAGCTGTTAAAGAAAAGTATACGCCTCCTCATTTAAGACACTGAAGACATAGCGAAATTGCAGCCTCTAATCACAGAGGCATGCCGATCAATTAGCCCTGCATTTTAGCCTCCAATGTACGCACGACAACAGGATTGCAGTATGCGAAAGAAATGGGAATTTTTTTTTATCATATAAATAGTTTTATGTAAAATGTGTACATAATTATTTTTGGATCAGAAACACGAATGCAATCTCTTAATGTATCGGTAATAGGTGGAATAGGTGCCCGAAATTTAATGGATTGAAGATCTCATTTGAGAACATTTAAATTCGTCTCTTCAAGAATCTAGCAGTTTGTCGGATAGTATAAAAATGGGAAACATATTGTATAATAAATCTAATCAAACTCAGAAAGACATGACTCATTATCTACTCTATTAAAAGCCGTGCGCTAAAGATTCAACAATTCAATTCAATTCTGTTCAACAGCCTGCTTGCCAAGTGAGAGCGCTATATGAAGCATGTATGACAAAGAGCAGTTGAAACGTATATTGTGGAACAACTTTGCCTTCACCGTGAAGTTGCCGACTGAGAAAGTAAAGCATTTCTTCGATCGATTATAGGATGGGTTTCGCATTTCGTTGTTTACCTCTACGTGGAGCGTAGAACACGGGTTTGGCTAATGATTCATGAAACGCTGTGTGAAATTTTAGAGCTTTAACAGTGGCATAGCATCTGTTTATTTCTACGCGTTGCATTGAAGAATAAGTGACATTTTTGACAATAATTGTACTACATAGATATATTCTAAAAATAATTCACTATTTTAATTTTTTACCACTCAAACAAACTTACCAGATTCTCCTTGATACATTTTTAATTTTTACATTTTATAAAATGTTGTTTTTACGAAAGCTCTTAAAAGTCATGTAACATTTTCAAAACGTCAAATTTAAATTAATCGCTTGTTAAATTAGGGCTGATGATGGCAGTAGTGTTCTGCCGAAACATGTTCCAATTGTAATTTTGCGTTTATTAAAGTTTGTGGAGTTCAACTGAAATATATTTAAATTTTAAGTTTATAAAGATATTATAGATTTCATAACGTCAAAATGTACGTACAATTCACGTAAGGACAATTTTCACTATGTTAGAATTATACTGTAGTATAGTGGCTATAAGGCATGGTAAATGTAATGTCTAGTAGTATATTATTATACGAGTTTTATAAGAAGCATTTTGTCGCACGCACGGGTTTAGGGCACGACGAGCGTAACGAGGAGTGCCCTAAAAGAGTAAGTGCGACAAAATGCCTTATAAACGAGTTATCGTACAGTATTGTTTTCTACTTTGTCACTTATACAAAATAATCAAATTTCACAATACATATAGGGAATTTCGGGGCGGTTGCGGTTTAAATTAATTAATTTAATAAAACGTCAATAAATGATTCTGGGTGACTGTCGGATAAACGACCCAAAAAAACTACAAGATTTTCTATAGAAATGATCATAGCAAAATATTCTACACATTTTTACGAAGAAATTGAGGTAAGGATGAACACAATCCGTTTGCTCTAAATATTTTAAAACAACACAAAATCTGCACAACACAACACATCACTGACCGGAGACACAAACACCCTCATACATCACAATTGTAGTGGTATCAGTCTTTGGCAAACGCCATCAGTGCACTTGTTTGTGTTATCAGCTTGACCACTACCAGGCAAAAAAATCGCGTGCCCCAAAAGCACGTGAAGCCACCCCCCCAAACAAATGCCAACAATAACACCAATTCCCATCGACAGCTGTAATTGTTGTTCCCTCTGCCAGCCACTTGGAGTTGACACTTTGACAGCGAAGTATTATAGGTTAGGATTGCCCTGGGAGTGCCAAGTTTGCCAATATTAAAAAGATAAATTATACTATTGTTATTAGAATTATTATAACACCGTTTTTGTCTATTATGACACGCAAAACTGGCAAAACCGTATCGTAATAGCGTCAGTGCGAACGCAAAATAGAAAAAATTGGTTTAGAAAACACCCTTTCATTTCGTAGAAAATACAAAATATAATTTTTGTAATAACAGTGATGAAAATTCTGTAGAAGGTAGAGCAGGTTATATTCGAACGGTAAGCGGTTGCGACCCGGAGCAGAAGTTGTGCTAGCCCTCTCACAGGATGAACAAGAAGCGGATACGTTTGCACCAATGGAAGAAGAGAAAGATGATTTGCCAACTTCGTCAAAAAAAGAAAAATCGCTCATTGCTGGATAAAGATATTTGAAGTATACCAAGACAAAGTCCAAAAGCCAACAACAAACATAATGTTCAATTATGTGCTATACCTTTGATTAAAATGTTGGAGGAACTGCCTGAAGAAGTATAAAAAATCTCACTCTGGGTCCTAGTAAAGCTGCGCAAATTCTTCACAATGGCATCTGCATCAACGTTCTAGCTAATTTCCATCAATCGCAAACATGCATCTACACTAATTCGATGACGTCACAGGCAAAACAAATGCAGTACAACAAACACCTACATGCCCTACCCGTTGCAGGCTCAACCGTTGTTAACGCATTTTTAGTCGAAGAAAGTTTGACCGGCTATACTTGACGAGCGAATAGACTCGGAATTACTGGAATGAATTTGCTAACAGAATTAAAACTCGTGGATATTATGAGGAAACTGGAAAGTTACGTGAAAATAGGCTTCCAAAAAAATGTCCTATCATCGATCTCCTGGCCTAAACAAAAAAGAACTTCTTTGCTGCATTGGGGGCGGTTGAACGACTGCCAATTAATTACTTTTAGTTTTACTTTGATTCTGCTTGATAGTGACCTAAATTTTCTTAAAATGCTTTCATGACATGATTATGAGAAATCCGTGGAAACGTGAGTTGTACAGTACGTGATTTCCAATAGACATTTGCCAGAATCTCATATTTTTACAAGAACAATGCAAACATTACGGAAACATGGTTCTTTTAAAATAAACACTGATAGCAGATTAGAAATTGAAGAGGAGGTTCTGGATGTCGTTGAAGAAAGGCCAGGCACTCCAGAGGATAGCTGCAGAATTTGGAGAATCACAATTTGTCTTGGCGAATTATCTATGCCCAAGTGTTACATCCTTCCCACGTGAAAAAGACTTTCCTCGAAAAGTGCAATTTTGTGAATACTTGCTTAATCAAGTCATTCACAACAAAATTTTTGTAACTACTGCTTTGAGCACTGATGAGACAGGATTCACGATAGACGGTGTCCATAATGCTCAAAATAGCCAAATGCGGAACGATGACTACCCCAGGCTGTTATCGAAAGAAATTTAAAAGAAACATTTTTTGTGTGAACGTTCCTCTAACATAAGACAACAAATTAATGGGGTTCTTACAAGACGGAGCTCCTCCCAATAGTGCACGCATAGTGTCAATGTGGTTAGATAATAATTTCCAGGAAAGGGGGATTGAAAGAAATGACCTGGTATTGTGGCCCCCATGTTCTCCAGATTTAAATCCATGTGATTTTTAGTGCGGGGTCACATTAAACAGCGGGTTGAAAATGTACCATCAAAAGTTTTTTTGCGGCCAAGTCAATCCATTAACCGTATACTAAATATTTGTACAACTTCGTGAACCACCCTGTATATTAGTTATTTCTACAACAAGCAAAGAATGGAGAGTATACATCTTTACTCTCGGCAACAAGTAAAAAGTAACAGTTTACTGCACGCGATATGAAAATTACTATACATACACATTTTTGCTCGTGTTCGACATATTTTTTTTTTCTACGATCGTCCTAGAATTCACTTTTGTGGAAAATATACCTACATTACAGTGACTTGGGTTGCATTCGCGGTACTACTTTTATAGGATTACCTGCTTTTGCATGACCTTTATCTAAAACCGTCTCTTCGCAAAAACAAATTTGCCAACTCACTGTAATAAAAATTAGCTATTCTATAAAACCTGTGCTTGTTTGGGCTCTTTATGGCTGAATCATACCTCCAGTAGGCTTTAAATGTCAAAATTCTCCATCTATATATGAAACAATCAATTCAGGAGAAAATAAAATAATGATATTGAAATGAGATAAGAAACGATAAATTCACGACATATCAAATATCAAAAATTTCGTCATCACCACGATTTATTAATTTTGTAAAACATTCGCGGTAATGTCAACTTGTTATCAAAATTTTATCAGTTCATTAATACTACTTAAAACTGAAGCCTTTTTTTATAAAACCGCAATGAGGAAGTATGTTAGTGTATGACCATAGCGTGCTTTATGTCAGGAAAATAAAGGAGTAGTGGTATGGACATGTAAAAAAAAACAACGGACGAACACCAGAAGAAAGCAAGAGGAAAAAGAAAAAGAGGAGCACCATCTTTATCGATCTATAAATACAGCCATGGCAATTAAAGAACTACAAGATGAAGATTGATATAACAGAACTATGAAGAAACAACAAACTCAAAATAAAGATGATGCCGAAAAAGAAGATTGATATATCATAAATTCATATAACCTATTATTAGCTATTTACTATACAAGTGTCTTATAAGGCAAATAAATCACGAAAGAAATGTTTAGCCACGAGAGCTTGCTCAACACTGCGTAATACATAATTTTATCCAACATCTCCTTCTGTAACAGTTTTTTAACATGTTCATCAAAATCTAAAAAAAATTGACCTTCAAAACTGTTGACTTATGGGTTCATAAGTCACTAGTGGCTTGTAGACCTCATAATACATTCAAAATCGGCATTATTATGACTTCATAACAGGTGTTGGATAAAATATTTAAGTTGACATACAAAACCCAGTCATAGAAGCGATTCTCACCATTTATATTAATTTGTTATAAAAAAACTAAAACTGTTATAAACACAATAACATTTCTTTTTCTGTTCAACAGTATCAAACAGTAGCCCCTCGTGAATCCAAGCACCGTGGGCACGAAAATAAAAAACTTTATGAACTGCTGTACTGAAGATACAGATTTTCCGAGAGTGATAGCCCAACACATTTTACGAAATACTGCTTCTGCCGATTTTCGGCCCACGTACCGCCGCTGACGGCACTGCCTTCTCAACTTTCAGTTTCGCACTTGCCAATTATTCCAAACTTAACTGGGATTTAATTGGAGATACGGTTTAATGCTGTGTTACGGGATTAGTCGTGACCAGTGACCGGTGCTGTCAGATTAATCAATTTTGTAGTAACTGGTACCAATATAACGGTACCGTCTTGGTGTACACGGATCTGAGGCAGAGAAAAGGTAAACGAAGCGCCGAGGACAAAAACGTAGTGTTAAAGAGACGGTGTGGAATTCCGGCTGATTGAAGTACGAAAGCAACAAAGACTTTATTCATTTCTTTGTTTGCGAAGTGGCCGTTAGGCTGTTAGAGGCAATTAGCGGGGTCGAAAATAGTAGCGAAATTGACGGAGGTGAAGAGAAATGTCCTGAGATGACGTCAAGGATGGTGATAATTTATGTAGTGCTGGAGTTACGGTGTTATCTAGAAATAGAACTAGCAAACTGTGGTGGTTTTGAGCTGTGTAGACGGATTTTGTAGTTTTGAATATTTTTTATCTCACTATCGATTCGCTGCAAACCCGGCGTAAGTCCAGAGCTTTTAAAGAAGAGTGTACTAAGGATTGACGATAATTTATTTAAATCAGGTAGACGTTGATGCAGAATAATTTTTGGGATCCATTTATTTTACATAATACATAATATTACTTTGGAAGTTGGTTTAACATTATAATAAAACTCATTTCTTTAGTAGCAATAAGTTTACCTAAATGTCTAAATGACAGCCCAAAGTCATTATTTTGATTGTCTCTTCGCATACAGTACTTATCACTTCTTCTTTAATTTTATATTGGACTTTTTGGTTTGGTCACTTGATGCCGTGAGATACAGACTGCTAACTAGAACGAGGCATTTACAATATTTTTTTGGGGACGTGATTTACTACTTTTTTAAAACCACAAATTGGAGGTTGTGTTTGAATTCTTCTAGACTGTCACGTTCACTTTGATGCCGAGAATTTATTGTGGTTATGTTGTTGTAAAAAAGACACTTTACCACGGGACAAATTATTTTTAATTTAAGGACCAGAATGTTTTTTGCCGTATTTGGCAGATTTACTACAAAAATGACTTACCCGTCTTAGGTATGCACTATTGGATTTCAGAAAAGAATTAAATCTGTACAGCACTATTTTGAATGTAATTTCTAGAGGTTCTCTAATTGCTGGATTTCTCTTTTATGAATCATATGCAGTGAATTAACTTATTCAGGTGGGTGTCATAACACTAATGTTCTTCGAATTTTAAAAAGTTAAGTCACTAAACCACACACTAGATCCTACCAAACTATAAGGACAGATAGAAAAATTGAAAGAGAATACCTATCGCACTACCATATTTTGTTTTTGTAAGATAAGATACTAAATAGATTCTAAGTCCAATATTTTTCCAGCCGATCTTCTCTTCAGCAAAACGTTTCTTCTTCAGGGCTTTGGTCGAATCAAGTTCAAACCTTTTCTAAACTGGAAATTTAGATTTTATTTTTCTTTCACTGCTAAACATGTATGTACATTAATTCTATCCTTCCTGTTTGACCAGTGGAACATTACGACCGAGTGGGCAAAACCTTGAAGACTGTTTCCAATAAAACGCTGTCCAAATCTGGATTCAACAATTTTATGGGCTATACTGGCGATGATTTAGAGCTCTTGATCCAAACTGATTTAAATTTGAAAACAGTTACTCAATGATCTAAAGATCTTGATGCTGACCGCTATTGTGTTTGAAAACAGTTACCCAATAAACGCTATTGTTATATGTATCTGACAAATTAGCCTCACGGACTGTTGTGTTACACCTATATAATTTCTCTATAATCTCTAAATGTTCGAAAGCCGCCTCCAAATTATGAATAAGAGAGATCATCTATAATTTTAACCCACATCAGCGGTAATTACTGCTGCAAACTATGTACATTTAAATAATCCCATTAAAAGTGAATTCATAAAGGGCTCTCCGGCAGCAAAGATAGGTGCTTCAGTAAAGTTGCTAATATTTCCCCGCATTTAGAGGTAGGTAAATAATTTTAATAAGACATTTCCCAGAATTTTGCAGATTTGCATTGACATTCCAATTAGACGACTTCAAAAGCATCAAGGGAATGTGCAGTATCGTCGTAACATCACAAGCACGACTATGATATCACAAAGATATAAAATAGTTTGACTTCCGGGAATTAAAACTTCAACAACAATACAGTAGTTGATATACAAGGTCTTCATTAGCAAAAGGTTTATTTGCCATTCTTGCAAACTCCGGAAAAGATTCCAATTTTAACACTTTACTATCAATTACATATATGATTAATCTTTATTTTATGTGATATCTTCATTTTCTAATTTCTTGATGAATGTTGGTATTTAGACATTATAAGATTAAAATAATTTTAAAATTTCTCTAAAAAATGCATGTGCCTTTTTAATGATGTTGAAATCAAATAAAAACTAATGTAACGCGTTAGTTTACATTACATAGACAGCAGAGGACCCTTTTTGCGGTCTTTCTAATTATATCCTGCATAAACAAAGCATAAAGTCCATATCCGTACGAGGCCACAAAACCCATCTAAGAAGACAGTAACCGGCCATGTTAAATTCGTCAATAAAAATTTATTTTCTTGTCAACACCACTTTACAATAGGTACGGTGTTCACCTTGGATTAATGAAAATCAGGAATTATTGATTCTGTTATTTATGCTTCTATCAAAAAGCCTGTTTGGAAACACGGTTCGCAATGTAATGAAAAAACCGATAACATTCCGCGTTTGTCGCCGCCGTTATTTCCTGCTATACCGAATTTTAAATATTCACTAAATGCCTATTGCACATTCCGACCTGTTCATCCCAGACGCAAAATAAATTAAAAAATTTGCATTGAAACTGGGTTTTAAGTCTTTGGCCACGGGCAAAAGCAGCTTTTTCCACGAATCTAGCCGTGAATCTGGTAGGTGGTGTGGGTAATTCCAACACAAGAACTAATTTTATCACCGATGAACATGTTTCTCGGAACTGGCAAAATCTTTAACATGCATCATCAATTTCGAGCGGGGTGTACTTACGTCTACTGTTGAATTATGGCGGTTCCGATTGGTTTTAACGGTTTGTAGTCTGCATCCATTAGAGCGGCTTCAAGTTGCGAAACGCGACCTGGCCTTTATCTGAAACAAGGAAAAGAAAAATTAATAATTGCTAAATAAATAATTGGCGAATATCATCTAATCCACGTCGTGTGAACACAGATCTGGGTTTTAAGGTCTTAATCACGTGTGGTAGCGGAAAAGGTTGTAACAGATTTGGACTTTTAGTAATTTGGTTGCGTGGTTATTATGTTGTCGTTGCATTTCTTCCTCTCAAAATATTTGTTTAGATTTTTTAGATCACTCAATCCAAAGAAGTCGATTCATTAGATTGCTTTTTCTTATAAAATATTCAAAAAGCTGTGGTGTCACAAGATCTTGCTGGCCTGCAGTGTCCGGTTATGGTGTGGATTTGTGAATTTCAAAAAATTATTTGAATTTTGAACACGAATATTGCAATCTTCAGGATTTGATAAATGGAACCTTTTCAGAGGCCTAATTCCTAAACCATTCCAATTCCAATTGCCTAGAGTGCAGTTCTCTGTTTTCAAGAATTATTAGGATCCAGCCTTGATTAAATCAAAGCCTAGATATTTCTTTAAAATTAACAATTTAAGCTTGACATTACAGCTCCCAATATGAGATTAATATTCTTATACATACTTTATCATTCTCATACCGTAGATCAACCATAACTTCAAGTTTTGGTATTTTTCCTAGGTTGAGCTGTTCTGACTTGAGATCATTTAACTTATGAATTAGAGTAGGCTGTGAAATTTAAATTAGGTTGGCACTACAAACTTTTGACAATTTGATTTAAAATTTGAATGTCATAGTGACTACCTATCCTAATTTTCCAGCAGATTATCAAAAACGAGTGTTACTTTTATGAAGTCCGGACCTGACAATTCTAAATTATTTCCCGTATCTCAAAAACACCGTATTTAAAAATAACCCGCACAATCTTGAAGAATTGCAAGAGGCAATTTTTAATGCATGAATATAATCTTCCTGACGGTGGAAAATGCATCTGAAAATATGAAACGTAGAGTTAAGAGCTGCATTGAAGCTGGGGGAGAACACTTTGAACATTTGCTGTAATTCTCAATAAACCTACATTATTTGTTAGTGTTTTATTTTCTTTAAATTAAAAGAATTTAACCTGAGAAACATAAACGTCACAATTGATCATTATGATGCGTGAAAAGGAAGAAAAATTGGAAAGAGAAAAGATGGAACTAAAAGCAAAATGAAAAAATTGGAGGAGAAAATGGAAGGGCAAGAAAAAATACTGTCGTAGCGGGACAGGACAAAGAGGAATGTGAGAACTAGAAGAAACTGGAAAAATGGATGAAGGATGAATTAGAGGTAGAAGTGACGGTCAGAGAGATAGACAGGGTAGCGCAAAAGTATGGAAACACCTGAATATCTCAAAAACTGCATTTTTTTCTTAATTTAACGATCTACTTTTTGGCATTTGTCTGCAAAAAAAAATTAATATTTTTTTTTATAAATTATTATTATTATTATTATTAAACTCACAGCTGCAAATATTATTATTTGTTCTGTAAGAAAATAATATGCCATCAAACCTAACAGTATTACTAAAAAATCTGTCTTTTACAATAAATGTTCAAAATGTTGACCATTAATTTCTTGACAAAAATTAATTCTATTAACAAAACTTTGTAACACATTGGGTAACATGTTGGAAGTGATGCTAGCAATCTCTTCTCTTATTCGTTGCTTTAAATCTTCAAAATCAAGTGGTCTTCTGGCATAATCTCTACTTTTTACATGACCCCACAAAAAAAATCGAGAGGTGACAAATCCGGAGGCAGATCTGGCCGGCCATTCAATTGCCCCTCTCCTGCCGATCCACCCGCCAGGAAACACCTCATCTAAGTGACGTCGGACTTGTTGACTAAAATGGGGTGGAGCTCCATCTTGCTGGAACCAGGTTGCTACGGCAGGTACATTTCGTCTGTCATAATTTGGAAAAAGCTGTGTAAGACCAGGAACAATCTTAGATGAGGTGTTATTTGTTAATAGAATTCATTTTTGTCAAGAAATTAATGGTCAACATTTTGAACAATCATTAAAAAAACATTTTTTTTAGTAATACTGTTAGGTTTGATGGCATATTATTTTCTTACAGCACAAATAATAATATTTGCAGCCGTGAGTTTAATAATAATAATGCTTTATAAAAAAAATATTATTTTTTTCTGCAGACAAAGACCAAAAAGTAGAATTATTATAGCACATCGTTAAATTCAGAAAAAAATGCTCTTTTCAAAAAGGTTATCTTCACCCTATGTTGTTATTAAAAAAAAAGTTGGTTTTGTATCTCGGAAACAAATAACAGTGCAGCTATGAAAAAATTACACCAAGTAGATATTATAGACCCCTATATATCTGCCAAATTTGGTTTAGAACACACTAACAGTTTTTGAGATATCCAGGTGTTTCCATACTTTTGCGCTACCCTGTATACATATAACCTTTCTGACGTAGGAAAATGCATTTGAAAATATGAAACGTACAGTTAAGAGCTGCATTGAAGCTAGGGGAGAACACTTTGAACATTTGCTGTAATTCTCAATAAACCTACATTATTTGTTAGTGTTTTATGTTCTTTAAATTAAAACAATTTAACATGAGAAACATAAACGTCAAGAAGAAGAGAAATGGGAAAGAGAAAAGATGGAACTAAAAGAAAAAATGAAAAAAATTGGAGGATAAAATGGAAGAGCAGGAAATAAGACAGAAAATAGTACATAATTATATTGAAACACCAGTTTTGTAAAACTTATATTAAGACACGGGTTCAGGTTTGCAGTACGACTGCCTGTAAAGAGCGAGTGCTCTTAAGTTTTACAAAACGAGTTTTTCATGTAATTTTTTCTAATTTGCATATTAATTTTTTTTTTTACAAATAAAATCTACTTTGGTAATTTAGGGAATTTTGTTAAATTTTGATTTTTCTGTACCTGACGTATACTTGACATGACTTGACATGGAACCATAACCTCAAAATCACACTGACATTTCGTTCAGTAAAGGGTTCAGGGTGTTATCAAATTCTAAATTTTGGGTGCGTCAATGGCTTATTATTCTATTCGACTAATTTTTAGGACTATTGCCGTCGCTTGAGGGGCCATCAACTTTTCAAGCGATTGAGCCAGCACCAACATCAAGTGGAATGCCACAAGGTGGACTAGACATGGCTGCTTTAGAAGTAGAAAATTACTTCTTAAAAGAAGAAGTTGCAAAATATGAAAAACAATTACATAATAATTTGTCAGTTGTGTGTTCAAATGTTGGTGCGAAAGTGACAAAAACTAGAGCCTATAAGGATACCCAATCGGGGAACACTCATACTTAAGAAAGGCGCTAGTGACGAGAAAAAAAAACTAAAACTAAAATGTTTCTTCTTATTTTATATTTATATTTTTATGACATAAACTTGTTGCCAAAAAATTATTTAATTCAAGTATGTATAACTTTTTATTTTTTTTTAGAGATTTCTGTCACACTTTTGTATTGTTGGCGTATATTTTAATGATCACATTGTATATGACTAGATATTTTATTGGCACTGCAGTATAATAAAAATGTTTTTTCTTATTTTATACCTGTATTTTTATTACATAAATTTGTTGCCAAAAAAATCATTTACTTCATGAAAAACTTTTTTAATTTTTTTAGAGATCTCTGTCACACTTTTGTATTGTTTTTTCTTATTTTATTTTTGCTACCTCCCCGCTTTTATACTAGTCGACAACATTAGCCACCTGCTCCTTACTCTCGTCCCCTCTAACTCCTCACCCATGCTAATGTTGGCATGTAAACATACTGCAGTATAGTATAGGCTATATTTTTTAATATATATTTTTAATCGTCCAAAGGTTACACTAATTTTCCTGTAGATTATCAAAAATTAGTCAAAATTTATAAATCTGTGGCAAAATTTCGTGATGTTAGTGTGGTGTAGCGGAACCAGTGTCATTCAATTTCCGCCTCGAAGTCCGGACCTGACAATTCTAGGTTATTTCCCGGATCTCAAAAACACCGTATTTAAAAATAACCCGCACAATCTTGAAGAACTGCAAGAGACAATTTTTAATGCATGCGACGCTATAACCTTTCTGACGTTGGAAAATGCATTCGAAAATATGAAACGGAGAGTTAAGAGTTGCATTGCAGCTAGGGGAGAACAATTTGAACGTTTGTTGTAATTCTCAATAAACGTAAATTCTTTGGTAGTGTTTTCTTTAAATTAAAACAATTTAACATGAGAAACATAAACGTCACAATGTTTACCATAACCTCAAATTTTACTTTGTCAGTCAATTTGCAGGCTGGGCCATTGCATAAAAAACCGCCTACTCTAATTTATAATTTAAATTATCTCACCGTATTACTATTGTCTATAGCAAAATTGAGGAAGAAACCATTCAAGTTCAGTTAGGAGCAAAGTGGTTTTAGAAAAGATAGACGTAAAGAACGTGGATGCATAAAAAACAAAAAATTAATTCGTGTAAGAGACCAAGGAACTCAATAAATTATTATCAAGTATAAAACAAAATTTAATAAAAGGATGGGAATCCAATTTCCAATAATGATAATACGAATTTTGTAGTTGACCTTGTTCTTTTTTGTTCGTTTCTTGTCCCTAAATATGTAGATATTAATAATTTTCCATCATTTATTATTGTATCATATATGTACATCGTAGGTAGGTTAGTAAAATTAACGACAAGTTGTAAAATTGGTTTCAGAACATAAATCTAAAAATAAATGAGATACTGATTTAAAGGGAAGCTCTTAAGTTGGCACTAGATTGTTGGCCTTTTCCTTTACGAAATAGGAATATGTGGATATGAAGATTTGAAAATATGACAATACCGCTCTGGAATGCTTTTATAACAAAACTGTATGGTTCAGTTGAAGATATTGTTGTTCACATACAAAACATCTTGCACAACGTGTTAATTATAAAATAAAGGTGCTGTTTTCAATAAATAGAAAAAAGAACGTGTTAACCATTCCAATAAAAACAAAAAACAGATGACCCCGAAATGTGAGGTAACGACCTCTTGCCACAAAACCCTCCCCTTTCGGTCGAAAACTTTTTGATGAAAGAAAACATTCCGCTCTTTTATAACCCGAACCAAAGATTTTTCCAACATTAACCAGTTGAGCTGATCTCAATTAACATCAAGCATGGGATTGTAAACAAACGAAGCGAAACTGTTACGATTTCCTCCACCTCGCGAGAGAGAGAGAGAAACGACGATTGACGGGAGAAAGACCAACGAAAAACAGCGACGAGGAGGTTGTTGCCTGGCAACGGATCAGACGCCGTCTGATCAATAACAGGAGAGTCAAGCGTTGCCAACAAAATACACAAATTTTCATTGAATGATTACTTTTGGTGGAGGCGCCAGGAGCAATGTCAGTTACGAGCGCTACGCACGTCGAGTGAATGACCCTGCCGGACCCATCAACCTGAAAAACGGCTGCCCGGGGGAGCGCCTAGACTTTGTGTTCTAAGATTAAATAAAAACTGCACCCCGAATGAATATGTTACTTTCGGGAGTCAAACTGTACTGCTCCTAATAGAGCAGTCAATCAATAAAACTCTTCCTCTTGTTTATTGTCATAATTCCTACAATCTTTCAAATAATCGTACTAACTATATTGTGTGTAAGTTTCCATCTGAATTTTGGAAACCCGCCAACCTATAAACAAAGCTACTAAATCATAAAGTTGTACACAACCGTCACTAAAAAAGTCATCAATTTTCTCTGTCGTCTCCCATCAGGATTCACTTAAATCTCATTCGTCATTAAGCGTTGACAACACCAAAATGAACGTTTGAAAAAGTAGAGAAGGATGGCGCTTTCCAACCAAGACATTGAGTTTCTGGAAATGTGCCAGTTTCATCACGAAATTTGCTACGTCTAAATGGCTGAAAAGTGCCCCTGCAACGCTGAATTTATATTACTTTCGGAGAGAGTTCGGTCTCTTTGGTTCCTTGGAGTGCATGTCTTTGTTGGAGCGGTCCTTTATTGTATTTTTTATTGAATTTGTGGTTTGGTCGGAAGACTATGAACCTCAATTCACAGCTTTCAGACAGACGCGGAACAGAATAAGTTTGTTTAGTCAGCACTTATTTTGTACTTGTGTGTTGGAGTTGCGGATATGAATCGGAAATTACTTACGGGGGTGTAAATTCATCTTTCAAGATATTCCAGATATTCCAGTCTCCAAAAAATTATACCGAGTGATTCATATCTTTAATCATATCTATGAAAATAATGTCAAATTTAAAAAACGGCCTAAACCAACACTATAATTTTCTTGTCTGTGACTAATGTTACCATGAATCACTCGGTATATCGGTATATTAAATATTAAGTACCTACAAAACAAAAACTACAGCCGCCTTAGCATTGTTGAAATATAAAAGCAGTTAGAGATCCTCAAAACAAAGTGTGGAGACTTTTGGCGTATATTATAACATCCCTGATATCTTAAGGAGGTGCTGATGTCTTAAAAGTCGCGTATATTATGCCGTAAAATTTGTAAAATTGTGACTTTATCTTAAATCCGAAGAAGCTGAAATTTACCATATAAATACATCAAGGGTGCTAGGGGAGTATTTTTCAAAAGTTTTGAAAATTAGATTTATTTGTTCTTTTCGAAACTTACCCATTTTAGAGAACAACGTAGAGCCAGTCCCGGATTTACATTTTTTTCGATCCGGGGCAAAAACTTGATAGTGTTTGAGAAAAACTTAAGGATTTGGCGCCGTCATGAAACTGTCAATTCATTGTCAATCAACTGTCCCTAACAAAGATAAAAAAAAAGAGATTTGAGGCCTTTATTTGAAAAATTGTAATAATTCTGGATTCTGCAGATTTATGGTGGGGTGGGTATGGGTCTAAGATCCCACCGGCCGTCACCAATTACTTGGCCCCCCTTAGATTAAATAAAACAAGAATTCCACAGAGCTGTCGTTTTGATACCAACAATAAGAAGCGGCGGGGAGAACGGTTATCTGCAATTCATTGAAACTACCCCACGCAAAGACTTTGTTAAAGTGCAGTTTCAGTTGATTTTTGTTTTTGTTCGGAAATATATTATTATATAAATTAAAATAATTTTTTTTAAATTTTTCAGTTATTTGTCAAAAGTTGGGAAAAAGCGAATTTGGAAATAAAACGAAATGTTATCTGTTTTAAATAAAATTATGAAAAAAATGGCCTGTACAAAATTATTTTGTCTACGTCTGTTGGATATAAACACAAATTTGTCAATAATCGCAAATTTTTATGTGAACGCAAATACGGGATTGCAGTCAAAATTAAACGAAATTAAATTTCTTAGACGGTATTTACAATATCTAAATTCATTTATTTGGATGAAACTTGGATATACAGGGTGATTCTTAAATGGCGCATACGGTGTATATAGCGTTGTGGTGGACGCTGGAAAGAATATGAAATTAAAAACCAAAAACAAATATTCAATTTTATTACGGAGATAAGTTTTTTTTTGTTTAAAAAAAAAAAAATTGGCGTAAATTAAAAGAATTCTGGCCTGTATTATTACGTAATTAGAAACGTTTAACAATGCGATTTAAATCCGTTTTTAGATAACACATTTTGTAAAAATGTAATAATGACTTCCAATCTGGCATCACTGCTACTGCTGTCTAGGTTGTTATAGTTATGTATTGACAAAGAGCTGGTGTCAAAAATAAACTGCAAAAGTCAAAAAGAAAACAAATGGAATACGAATTTGAGGAAAATTCAAATATGTTTTTGTGTCTTGGGGCAGCTAATGGTGTGGCGGCTGAAGCTGCAAGACTATTATATGTAAGACAATTTCCACACCGTCGACTCCCAGATGGAAATGTCCTCCGAAGAGAAGAGTAGCGACTTCGAGAAACCGGCCAACTGATGCCAAGAAACATTAACCGTGGGCGTGCTCGGTACGTCCGATCACCAGAATTTGACGAAAATGTTCTTGCGGCAATAGAAGAAGCCCCTAGACGAAGAATTAGAGGGCTAGCACGCGAATTTGACGTGAATTATGGTAGAATTCATCGAATACTGCACGAAGACCGAGTATATCCTTATCTCTACGTCAAAGTACAAGCACTATATTGCATCAGGATTTTGCAGCCACCGAACAATATTGCCTATGGTTGATGCAAATGCAGAACGCGAACCCGAATGTTTTGTCGACGGATGAATCTATTTTTACTCGCGATGGCATTTTCAGTACAAGAAATAATCATGTTTGGGCTATTGAGAATCCAACTTTGATAAGACCCCGTGCTCAGCAAAGGCGTTTTTCCTTAAACCTGTGGGCTGGAATTATGGAATCCAATTTAATAGGTCCTTTTATTTTACCAGATAAGACTCTCTGGGGATAATTTTTTGCATTTTTTACAAGTAGACTTGCGACTTCTTTGATGATATTCCATTGGAAGGATGTAGAGCAATGTAGCTGCAAATGGATGGAGCTTCTGCTCACTTTGGTAGAGGAGTGCAAGACTGCTGTTACCAAACTTACCCAAACCAATGGATCGGTAGAAAAGGTGCTGTTGCTTGGACGGTGTGGTCTCCAGACCTTACACACCTTGCGATGTTTTTCTTTGGGGTCATTTGAAACCTCTTATTGTTTATACAACTCCCATTGCTGAATTTGGACGAAGAATAAATTGGTGAGGCGGTAGCCACGATCGACGCTCCAATGTTATAATGAGTTTAAAGGAACATTTAACGTCGAGCAGAGTTGTGTGCAAATATGAATGGAGAACATTTTGAACATTCACTCTAAATCGTTTAAATAGTGATTTAATTGTTTTGGTTGTATTTAAATGTTCTTAATTACATTTTCTTATTATGTTGCTATTACTATTATTTTGTTATTATACTATTAACTTACGAGGATTTTTACAACTGGTAAATGAAAAAATTAAAATTTGCTTACACCAATAACTCTTGATCCCATCCAAGTACTTTTACTACATGTAACCATAGAAACGGCTTACAATAATGATCTGAAAATTATGTTTGTTCTACTATCTACGAGTCAAACAGTGTTGCCATTTTCCTTTTTAGAAAACCGCTAATAACTTTGAGAGAAAAAAAAAAAATAAAGAAACGGACAGTTTTTTTGGCATTATTTATTTACAAGGAACCCTGCGCTTCTATTCCAATGCGACAATTAGGAATCACCCTATATAATTATGTAAGTATGTATAACAAAATGGGAAGACTGCTATTCAGCGTTGGGTGAACGAAAATTATTTGAAAATTTCTTAATAATTCTATATAACACGTTGTGCTGTCCAAATTTCAGTAACTTTTTCAATTTTTCTTTCCGTAAAAATCTTATCTGGACTATTACGAATATTTAAAAAGAATTAGCCAAATTGATACAGCTGTTCCTAAGTGATGCGCTTACCAACGAACAGCATTTCATTTTTAAACGGTTTTATTTAGATTGCCATGTTTGTTTCTTGTATCTTGTGTTTTGTGTAAATCTAGTAATTGAAATTTTACCCCCTCTCTCAAAGGGCTTATCTAGTAGAATACAGTACACCATGAATTCCAAATCCAAGATGGCCGCCACCACAAAAAAAGGCGGATTACTTTTTTTAGTTTTCAATCCCATCAATATCGGTATCAAATGAAAGGGCTTAACGAGTAGAATACAATACACCATGAAAAAATTCAACATCCAAGATGGCCGCCACCGCAAAACGGCGGATTACTTTTTTAGTTTTCAATCCCCTCAATATCTGTATCAAATGAAACGGCTTGACATCTAGAACACATTACACTTTAGAAAAAAAAAAAACTAAAAACTTGAATATAAAATAAGTAAAAAACATTTTTGAGTTAAATGGTTTTATTATAAAGAAACATAATAATGATGCTGATAATGTACTGAAAGCTAAAAAATCATTAAGTACCAGGTACCAGTCATTACCCCACTATCCTCATCAATCTAGAGTATTCTGGAGCATTGATCAGACTAAAATAAAATCGTGGGGCGATTCGAATTTCTATTATCTACAGTCAACCGCTCATATCATTATTCATTTACATATTTACTCAGGTTACGCTACGCCCCACGATTTTATTTTAGTCTGATCAATGCTCTAGGTTGATGAGGAGAGTGGTGTAATGACTGGTACCTGGTACCTACCTAATGATGCTTTACAATAAAACCGTTTAACTTAAACATGTTTTTTAGTTATTTTACTATTATATAGTTCCGTTGATAAGCGCAACACTTGAGAACGGCCGGACCGATTTGGCATTTTTTTATAATATCCGTAGTGCTGCAGATAATGTTTTTTATACGGAAAGAAAGATTGGTAATGTTGCCCGGAGAACAATGTTTCCGGAATCTTCCCATATTCCGGACGACTTCTCCAATTTTTCTTTCCGTAAGAACTTTACTTGGGCTAATCTGAATAAAAAAAAAAAAACTAATCGGTCAAGTCGTTTAGGAGGAGAAGAATTACAAACACACGCACCTCGGAATTTTATATTATGCATATAAAGATAAAAAAAATATGTCTGGATCTCGACAACAGTGCCACCTACCGTGTATAACTGTAGCTAAAAATCATCCAGGTGACCTCATAAGTACCAAAAAATCGGTCAAGCGTCATTTCGGGGGACATTCTCATTGGTTCGTGCGTTTCTCTTTAGTCCGCGCATCTAGTAACTTTCAATTTTGTCCCGTGTTGAGCGTTTCAAATAAGACAAACGTTTCGGATTTTTTTACCTATTATAAACGGGTTATTTCGAATAAACAAAAAATAGGGTTATAATTAGTTTCTACAAATGCTGTTTTTGAAAATTGTGGGACGACCTCATTGTGAAAAAGTGTCAAATTCAAATTTGGAACATCTTCTTTTCATGGATGGATTAGGATTTTTAACGTTTGATTCATATAGCATATAAATTGTCAAATAAATCTTGGCAGATTAAAAGTCCTGAAAACAAGCGCTTTTGGAACAAGAAAAGAAAAGAAACGAAAGCAGGGATTTCGATCATCCAATGACGGCAACACCGATAGTCGTTTTTTTGGCAACCCTGAAAAATAACTGAGTACATGTATTATTACATGTGCAACCTACTGATCTAAGTCGGTGCCAAGTCAAAGAGGTGAACAAATTTGTAACCTATTGTCATTATACAAATATAGCAACAACGTTATAGCGCATGAAAAATTCATTACCAGGCCGTCAACGATGCCTGCCTCGCACGTGTAGTAAAACAATATTTATTAGTGATTTATTAACAATACAAAACAACGACTGTCGTGGACAGAGGTCTAGCGTGTTCTCACTTGGACCGGGACGCGCATGTCCCGAGTCCGCCCGATTGGTCCAAGCATAGCCGAGGATGAGCAACTCCTTCCAAGGGGCTTCCCCGGTCTTAGTTACTCCTACATTCGGCCATCCTGACTGGTGGAGCTGTCCTCAGCTCAGCCTCAGGGTGAGGAGAAGTGTCCAAACCTGAAACCGGTGAACTTGATAGGCTTGGAGTCTCGTAACTCGTGTAACTCGAAACTGGTAGACTTTGAGTAACTGAATTTCGAGGTGAGAAACTTGGAGTCTCATGGCGCCGTGTTGATGGACTTAGGCTTCCGTGGATTCGTACTGGTAGACTCGGACCCTCGTAACTTTGAAAATGATGGTTGATTTCCGTAACTTCGGAGAGGGAGACTTAGAGTCTCGTAACTTGGAAATGGTAAACTTTGAGTAACTGAATTTCGAGGTGATAAACTTGGAGTCTCATGGCGCCGTGTTGATGGACGTAATCTTCCGTGGATTCGTACTGGTAGATTCGGACCCTCGTAACTTTGAAAATGATGGTTGACTTCCGTAACTTCGGAGAGGTAGACTTAGTCTCATAACTTGGAAATGGTAGACTTAGAGTCTCGTAACTGGGAAATAGTAGACTTAGAGTCTCGTAACATGGAAATGGTAGACTTAGAGTCTCGTAACTTGAAAATGGTAGACTTAGAGTCTCGTAACTTGGGAATGGTAGATTTAGAGTCTCGTAACTTGGGAATGGTAGACTTAGAGTCTCGTAACTTGGGAATGGTAGACCTAGAGTCTCGTAACTTGGGAATGGTAGACTTAGAGTCTCGTAACTTGGGAATGGTAGACTTAGAGTCTCATAACTTGGGGATGGTAGACTTAGAGGCTCGTAACTTGGGAATGGTAGACTTAGAGTCTCGTAACTTGGGTATGGTAGACTTAGAGTCTCGTAACTTGGGAATGGTGGACTTAGAGTCTCGTAACTTGGGAATGGTAGACGAAGAGTCTCGTAACTTTGGAAGGATAGACTTAGAGTCCCGTAACTTGGGAATGGTAGACTTAGAGTCTCGTAACTTGGGAATGGTAGACGTAGAGGCTCGTAACTTGGGAAAGGTAGACTTAGAGTCTCGTAACATGGGGATGGTAGACTTAGAGTCTCGTAACTTGGGAAGGGTAGACTTAGAGTCTCGTAACTTTGGAATGATAGACTTAGAGTCTCGTAACTTGGGACTGGTAGCCTTAGAGTCCCGTAACTTGGGAATGGTAGACTTAGAGTCTCGTAACTTGGGAATGGTAGACTTAGAGTCTCGTAACTTACGTAGGGTTACAGAGGCGCCCTTGGGCGCATGTGGTCTGTGGTCATGACGGTGTTGTGCTTGCGCCTTGCCCGAATATCTTCAACTTCACAATGATCGTTGCCCAAAATCCTTGTAATAACGTATGGGCCTTTGAACTTGGGTCGTAGCTTTCGGGTGGTCTAAGTGGCCACCTCACTCGTGATATGAAGTGCCACCACGTCTCCCATTGGGTCTGACGGTCAACTTGGCCCCCGGATTTGTTTCGCGTTTTTTTTGTTATTTACAGAGGAGCACAATTGAAACAAACAGCGGCACAATTGAGCACAAAACGAGCACAATTGAATAAGCCTAATATTAAAGAAAAAAACGTAAAAAGACCGGAGGCTGACGGTCAACTTGGTCCCCGGATTTGTTTTGCGGTTTTTTTGTTATTTAGAGAGGAGCACAATTGAAACAAACAGCAGCACAATTGAGCACAAAACGAGCACAATTGAATAAGCCTAAGATTTTAAAAAAGAACGTAAAAAAACCGGGGGCTGACGGGCAACTTGGCCCCCGGATTTGTTTCGCGTTTTTTTGTTATTTATAGAGGAGCACAATTGAAACAAACAGCAGCACAATTGAGCACAAAACGAGCACAATTGAATAAGCCTAATATTAAAGAAAAAAACGTAGAAAAACCGGAGGCTGACGGTCAACTTGGCCCCCGGATTTGTTTTGCAGTTTTTTTGTTCTTTACACAGGAGCACAATTGAAACAAACAGCGGCACAATTGAGCACAAAACGAGCACAATTGAATAAGCCTAATATTAAAAAAAAAAAACTTGATCCCCGGATTTGTTTTGCGTTTTTTTGTTATTTACAAAGGAGCACAATTGAAACAAATAGCGGCACAATTGAGCACAAAACGAGCACAATTGAATAAGCCTAATATTTTTTAAAAAACGTAAAAAAACCGGGGGCTGACGGTCAACTTGGCCCCCGGATTTGTTTTGCGTTTTTTTGTTATTTAGAGAGGAGCACAATTGAAACAAACAGCGGCACAATTGGGCACAAAACGAGCACAATTGATTACAATAATAAAATATATATATTGTTATCATATCGGTGGCGTTTATGAATTCCTTTTTTAAGGGTTTGTAAAGATTCCACCCACACTTTACCGTGGCGCTTCAAAAACATAACATACAAACATTTGGCAGATTCAAAACTTTACGACCCATGCGTCATATCAATTGGTTTCGGGAACGACTACAGCTTTAACATTTGCTTTCATTTAACTTTCATAACTCTTAGTTTTAATGGTTTTACCAATGAATAGAGGAACTGCCCGTATCTAATAAACATTGAACTTTGTTTTCGTTTATATCTATAATGACTTCGTAGAAAAACATTAGGTTCCGTATCAATTTCGTCTCCAAATTGAGTGGATTTATTTACGTGACTAACGGTCGGAAATGGACACTGGTCGGAGACGTGACCCAACTTTTTGCAATTCGTACTTTCAATTCGTGGTTTGTGACAATTTCGGGCGAAATGGCCAATTTTTCTTTAATTACGGCGTCGACTAGGCACTTGTCTGGAATCGCTAAATACATGGCGCTTAATTTTGTCAACTTTAGGAAACAATAGTCGCCCAACTCCCAACGTTTGGCCCGGCCTTGCAGAAAGATTTTACAGCGTCGCGTAGTAAATTTTTAAATGGAACGGACTTACGAAACTGATTGCACATTGTTGTTCATCGTACCACCGTCTGGCATGACCCCTTTGGCGTCTCGAAATGAGTCGTACAACGTCATTTTCGTCGCGGAAATACCTAACGTCGTGCCAAAATGTCCATTTTGTTCACCCTTTCGTCAACTGAAACGTCATCTCTGGACGGGTCAAATATTCGGATTACTTCATCGTGGGAAGTTGATGGGCGATTCCGTAGATTTTCCACTTTTTTCTCATTTGTCTCAATTCAGCATATAGAGCCGCGTTACTTCTGAATTGGACAAGAAAGATGGACTCGAACGGCTTCTTCAGCGGAAACAGTTTTTGCGAACATGGGCGTCTGTTGTGATTCGCTCTACTTTTCTCACGGTGTGTCTTCCCCATTGGACCAAACACACTCTCACAACAGTAAAGGGCACTTTTTCCCACTTCTGACTTGTAGTAAAACAATATTTATTAGTGATTTATTAACAATACAAAACAACGACTGTCGTGGACAGAGGTCTAGCGTGTTCTCTCTTGGACCGGGACGCGCATGTCCCGAGTCCGCCCGATCGGTCCAAGCATAGCCGAGGATGAGCAACTCCTTCCTAGGGGCTTCCCCGGTCTTAGTTACTCCTACACACGTGTCTGCCCGTTTGGGTTGTTTTGGCGCAGCGCGAGCTCCCCATCAACGCTCACGCATTACGGCGCGCGATGTGGCGGGAGCGGACAGCCTATCTATCTACTACCTATTTATTTGGCTTGGCTTGGCTTGGCTCCCCTTATGGTCAGAAACCATTTTTTTCTCTCTCAGTTGATTTAGTTCCACACACCCTTCTCTGTTATTGCAGCTTTTAACTCTCCCTCTTCTGTCTCCTTCATCTCTCTACATGTCTATGTCTTCTTTTCGAATTTAAAAATCCGCTTTAGTTTGTTATTGTTATTTCTTTTTTTTGTGAGGAGCTATTCTAATATGTCTTTTAATTATTTCTTTGTTTCTTGCTTCTTGTTCTTCGAATTTTGAGTTCTCTAGTATTCTTTTATACTGTTCCAATTCTTGACATGACAAAAAACTTGTACACGCAAAAAATTAAGGATGCTCTCGAGTTTAATCACAAATGCATTGTCAGTACAGCAGTGGCCGAGTACACAACTGGCATATAACGTCTTGACGTTAATACCGCCTTAATATACATAATTAATACTATACAGGGTTAGTCAAAAGTATGGAATAGGCGGTTTATCTCCGTAAATATGAATTTTATTACAAAATGTTTTTAATAAAAGTTGACTAATTATTCTCTATTTCTTAATCTGCTCGTTGTTTTTATATGTCAACGCATTTCCATGGAAACGTAACTATTTTTTCTTTTTTGAATGGCAACCTAGTATTTTTTTTATTTTTGTTTCTCTTTTTTTATTTGAAATGACCTGGTATTTTTTTAATATCCTTTCATAACAAAATTTCTGTGTAAAATCATAATTTCTAGTAAACGACAAAATTGGTATCAAATCAGATTCTCCAATTTTTAGTGATGCTTTTTATTCATGTGATGATAATTCTACAAAAAATTATAGTGGCCTCCGTTCTTTTAATGGTATTTTTCATGTCATTGTGAAGTACCTTTCAATAAGTTAACAAGTCAATTTAATAAGGATAGTTTTATTTTAATTTATAAACATGGTAAAACTTAGTGAAACTGAAAGAATTGAAATCCTCATGATGGTTGGTTATGGAGATCGACAACGGTCACACCAAGATGTTTGTCATTTATTTAACGTTTATCCTGTACTCGATATTGTACAATTATTTCCGGATGCAAATCGACAACGAATGCCAAACCGGGATATTTGGTTTCAGCAAGACGGCACTCCACCCCATTATGGGGTTGATGTTTGCCTATTTCTGGATAACATTTTTCCAGGTTGTTGGATAGGACGTCGGGGGCCTATTGAATGGCCTGCTACGTCCCCCGATTTAAACCCCTAACATTTTTTCCCTCTGTAGTCATTTAAAAACTAAAGTTTACAAAGAAAAACCCCAAGATTTTGAAGATTTAGAAGTCAAAATCAGACATGGAATCGCAGAAATACCACCTAACTGGCTACAAAATTCGTTACGCAGTTTTTATGACAGATTAGGTTACTGTCTTCAGTTTGAACATTTAATTTAAGTTAAAGATTATTTGATTGAATAAAGTATTATGGCCATTTTCTCTAAAATTTTGATATCAAACCACACAAAAAAAATACCAGGTCATTTCAATTAAAAAAGGAGAATCAAAAATCTGCAAAAAAATTACTAGGTTGCCATTCAAAAAACAAAAATCAGTTACGTTTCTATGGAAATGCGTTGACATATAAAAACAACGAGCAGGTTAAGAAATAGAGAATAATTAGTTAAAAAACTTTTACAAAAGACATTTTGTCATAAAATTCATATTTACGGAGATAAACCGCCCATTCCATACTTTTGACTACCCGTGTATAATATACTGTGTTCACGTTGGTAATAGTTATTTACATTCGTGTGTGGTAACTTACATTTTACAGGGCGAAATCGATTTGAAGCACGACGCACCAGCGGAGTGCTTTAATGATTTAAGAACGAAAATTTGTGTGAATTTTTACCGCACTGTGAAGCGTAAAAACCATCACCTCCCTAATTACAGGTCAGTTGATTTTCATGTTTACAGTTCACGAGGCCAAAAATATACTTACTTGTTTTCTGCAATTTTCTTTTGTTTTTATTGATCTTGACGAAGCTTTAACGGCAAACCCCATTCACTGATAGCAAATTATTGTAGTTCTGTAAACTATTCCATCTTCTATAGGATTTCATTTCATCCTTCGAGAGGTAATCCTCCTCAATCTTGATTACGTCGCTGGTTTGGCATAGTTGTTGATGTTTCTGGATCTTTATAAGAAAAGACTCATGAAAGGATGTCATTACCAGTTCTGGCACGCTCATTCCGTTAATCGATAATTCTTCTATACCCAGGTAAACATGCTTTTCATTATAGCAATCCCACAATTTTCTCGTCTCTCCTTTGTTAGCACTTTTCTTATAATATCACCCTCTGGACCACGGCCAGAATTAATCGCAGGACGTTTTTGCTACTATCCATCCACTTTTTACGGACTCGGACATCGGAAGCCGGAAAAAGCGCGGAGTCAATTCTAGTTAGCCACATGAGAACTTTTGAAGCATAAGAATTTAGATTAGATATCAATTGACCCCTCTTTTCTTTATAGAGTAATTATTTTTAGCTACAACGGTGAGGTAAATCATGTAAATGGCAATCGTTGAGATCATGTTAAGTTTTAGATTATCGCATGTTATGCGGTAATATTTTCAAACCGCACGCGCTTCATTGATCGTAAAAATCAAATATGACTGTTACGTTTATCAACATTAAAAATACAATTTTGCCATCATGTAACAATGTAGGCGATATGTATTTCTTAGGCGAATGAGAGATACACCCTAGATTTGCGTCTTTGACCGCCAAAATATTGAAGCAGTGATACCAGAAAAATATTAGTCTTATACTCCTAATTCATTCGTCGATCACAGACAGACATGGACGCGTGGGATAATATGCATTGTTTACAATATCTCCCCCTCGACACAAATACGATATTTCTGGTGTAAAACGGACTATGACTGATAAAAAACAATTAAACAAAAAAAATGCATCAAATTAAATCTGTTTAGAAACACTCTCTGCTTTAAAATGTTTGACAGATGACAGTGTAACTTTTTGATACGCGGGCTCAGACTTGGACCGTAAACCGGCGAATGCTTCAGGAAATTTGTGGCACTCTCTACGCGTTAATTTTTTTAAACATTAATTTTTTGAAAAAAAATTTTTTTGTGTTTTTAATATGTATCATGTGTTCAAAACGGGTTAATAAACAAGATACAGCGTCGAAGGTTTTTATCAGTCACCCTTTATTATCAGTCAACACACTAGCTTTGGTTTGTATTGGTAACATTTTCTTTTTAGCAACCCAAACATTTCCAGTGATAAATGATATGTTTTTTTTATTTTGCTGAATTTTGCAAAACATTCATTTTCATTGATTGTCTTCGTAATATCATTCACAAAAAAATCTACGATAAAATTACTTTTACTTTATTTTACTAACAATAACTGATTGACAGTTAACTTTCATCAATAAAAATAATTTATAGAAGATACAATATTGTAATATCACAGGTCAAATCTCTTCGAATTCGCAGATTAGAAAGTTTATGTAGTATTAATTTACATAATCTGCAACAAGGAATGTCTACAAATCATACGAGATATGTAAAAGTCGCTAAAGTTGATTTTGAGCCTTCTCCGATTGAGATTAAATGTGCTTGCTTAAATGTGCATTTCAATCACCCCTTATACATATAATTGTTGTCATTTGATGTAAGTGGCCTGCGTAACTAGAACTATCTAGATATCAGTGAAGAAACATTTATAGATAATAATACCAGTATGTTACGATTCTTAAACTGCATCTCTTTTAATTTTATTACTTTGTTAATAATATAGCAGAGACATCATCTGCTTGAAACAAAGTGCAAATAATTATGCCAGAATGGAATCCAAAGCTTGAAAAAGAAACGGAATAAACAACTAATGAGAATCCACGGAATGGAAACTACTAAGGACAATGAATAGGATTAATAGTTTTGCTCTATGAATAGCTCGGTAATAGGAGGAACGTTACGTGAACGCAAAGACATCCACAAAACGACGTGAACAGCATCTTGATAGAGCAAAAAAGCAAATTGATCTTATAATGACCCGACGTAAATGGAGAGAAACTCCGATGAGTGGCGGAGACTTGGGCTTTGAACCACACTTTTTGCAGAAGTAAATTAAAAAACAAATTAAAAGTGGACTATTTATACGATAGTGGATCACAAACAATATCCCAAAATAAAAGAAAAGGGCTGCAATAAATTACAAACATTGAGAAATAATAACAAAGACAAAACAAATAAGAAGTAGCAGTGAATAAAGCCACAGAAACTTATTAACAAAATCGAAAAGTGGAATAAATAACGCACATTGTAGATGTTCAAAAACGAATGTCATTTTGGTTTAATATTTAAGAATGACCAAGAATGGAAGAAGCTGTAGAAAAAACAATAAGCTTAACAAAATTCTCTCAGTGTAACTCTCAAGACTGTTGGGCGGTAAAAAATAGGTTTGCAAATTAAATTCAATGAAATAAAATATTAAATCATTGTTAAGGTACAGAAATCAAAACATGACCTACGCATGGCTTTCTTCAAAATTAAGCATAGCCAAGACAGCACTAACAGATATCTGGACGAAAATTACAGATGAGCACAAAAGCCTTTCTGCTTCAAATTCGACTATTCTTATACCTAACTAATAAGAGTCGAAAGCAAATTTAAAATTTTCAGCAGCTTTATTCGCCGCGATCTCTTAAGCAGTCAATACAAGCAACTAAATCTGTAATCAAATCCCAAAAGAAAATCAATATCAAAAACCTGTTGTTCGGTTGATAGTTTATTTTTTATTTTAATGCATACATCAGAAAATTTGCAAATACTTAGGTTCAAACACCTCGGACGTCTCTGCCAACCGTTGGATATTTACCGGCAATTCGTTCCAGAGGCTTAAAAAAACTTCTAACATCCGACAATAATCACTGACGTTACACACAATTTGTGGTTGACGTAACCGAAATGCTCATTGTACTACCGCATTTTTCGTCTCGGAAGACGAAATAATTGAATTGCATAATTTATTAATCTGCTTCATTCTTTTGGTGGTCACTTTTACCCATTTTTCATGAGAAAAGGAGCATAAATCATTTTTGAAAACTTTATTGTGCTACAAATTGGCTCACGAGGTTCGGTCTTGCAATAATATATAAACAGTATGTTATGTTGTTGATCGTTTCTACAGCCTATAGTTAGATCTAAACGAAGAAACCAGTTGCAGAACTGAAATTCATCCATCTTACCGTTGCCAGACAAAATTTTCTTAATGTTGTTACCGCTAATTTATTGAGCTTGGAAAATAGGACGTCACGTGTACTATCTATTAAAAAAAAAACGTTAAGCCATGATTACGCTGATAAATTTCTGACACAAATGTCGTCGTGAAAGTCTTGTATGCTTACGATGACAAATCGGTCTGGATTTAAATTAGACCACCCGATGTTACGTTTGATAACAAAATTCTCTTCCTAGTAAACAAGTCACTTGCTTGACTATTGCCACCTCTTTGATTTCGAGATAACTAATGAGATGTTAATTAAAAGTACTAAACAGTTCAAAGTTAGCACTCTAGAGTCAATGTAATAATCACGGGGCATTACACTCAACATTTTTGTATTAGCGCTCCCTGATGAATGAAATTTAGACTGGACACTCTTCATTTACACCCCGTTGCAAAATAATTCATTTCAAAATTTAATGCGCTTGAGGTCCACTGGGCCAAATAAACTACCTTTCCGAGCTGTGTTTGATCATGTAGATGGAAAGGGGAGCCATGTTAGGGATGCAACATAGCTCCGAAAAGTAATTGCTTTCTTAATACGGATTAATTTATTTAGGGAGATGATGAAAGTAATGTGGACGAGTCATTAAATATACATTTTGCTAACACACTGAATAACGTTGATATTATTACACGTCAATAATATACTAATATACTTTCACACTCGACCGAAAAATGTTTGCAGAAAACTCACTGATTTCACCGGACGTAGAGTTAATAAATATTTTGCAAATTACTTGCATTTAATTACAACACTGTTATGGCTACTTAGTCATTTGATCGTTAAAGCAAACACTGTAATTGTTTTTATTATTCATAATGAAACACTTTATGCCAGTTCAATAGAAAAAGATTGCAATAATTTCCGCAAGAAAGTAGACTTACACGGTTGTTATGACGGTAACCCATAATTAGACATAAACTCATCATCCATCACATCCGCCATTATTTTATATTTCACTAGACATTACTGCTTTGATGTCTGATAAATAAAGCTAAATCGACATGAGTTTAAGATCGTGACATTTCTGCAAATGGGCTCTTTGCGTGAGGTCTCGCCGAATCCGGATTTTTTTGAGTCAAGGTTGCACGCATTATTCAGTTCTGAATAGTATATTACATAACGAGCACGAACTGATAGTTACGCGAGTTTTGTACACTATTTTTCCCATGACCATAAAAATTTCATTACTAACTCAAACAATTTTTATTAATTGATTTTTGTCATCTACAAAAATTCAAGGTAATGGTGTTATTTTGACAATTTGACAATGTATGATTTATTTGGACATTTGTTTTGTTATTATAACTGGATTCTTCTGTGGTTATGTCTCCGCCTGCGTCAACTAATATGGCCAGTAATTTTTTTCCCGCAAGAAACAGTGTAAAATTGCGAGAAAGCGGTTAAATTATGTAAGTAAAACATGCTTTTCCATAAAATATGGCTAAATCCTACACAATAACATTTTTCTTCAAAGGTCAGAAAAACGTGACATTGTATATGTCAATAGGCAATGACAAATGTCCATTTCTCTACCTAGACAGACCAAGTATTTTGTCTGCCGCCCAACTGACCATACTTGCTGCCTAGGCAGACAAAGTCTTCGTCTGCCACTCAATTGACCATTTTTGCTGGGTAGACAAAATACTTTGTCTGGCGCTCAATTCACGAATCGTGTGCTTTGAAAAATTCTTTTATTATTTTAGGGATTCAGCGCTGAAGTTTACATTACGTTGAAGAAAATAGAATTTCATAAAATTTGTATATGACGTCTTAGAAAATAATAATCGGAAAGTTTGTGAGACTTTTAGACAAAAATTCATGTGTACATTGAGGTTAGTAAACTGCCAGATTTGTATTTCGTGGGCGATTTTCAGCGTTTGAAGAAAAAATACCATGTTCTATTCGGAGAAAAGTGACTTAAAGCAATTTGAAAGCACTTGAAGAAACTTGAATCGACCTCGAAAATACTTGAAATGTATTGAAGCGAATTGAAGAAACTTGAAGAGAACTAACCAAACCCGTGGGCTACGCTCCACGCCAACAGAGTGAAACAGAAATTAAATTCAACGCAACAAAATAATTTTAAAACAATTGTAGTCACCCGGTATTACACATAACCACTTAGCTCTTAGCACGTGGTCGTAAGATTTATGTTTAGGTATTTATACAAAATTTCAACAATCCCAGATCAGTCAACTGGTAAATAACGTAAGTTAATGTCCCATACAGCATACGGCCGTACCTTAATCATTTAATTAATAAATCAATGTTAATTTTTTTATACTGAACCTATTTTCACTATCGGATGTGTTTTTCGTTGTGGAAATTATCGTACCGTCGTCTAACGCAGCTTTTATTAAGAAATGTAATGTAAGCATCCGAGGTCGAACACATGTCTTTTCACCGCAACGTTCAACAACTAAATGCGAGGTGGATACAGACTGCATCAGCCCTACAATCGTCCCAATGAACGGTTCACGTCCTCAGTCGGCAACTTGACGCTGAAAACGAAGTTGTTCCAAGGAGTAGATTGAAGAAAATTGAATCGGATTTGAAAAGACTTGCAATGTCTTGAAACAAGACTTGAGGCGACTTGAAAGAACATAAAATATTTTGAAAGGACTTGAGGCAACTTGAAATGTTTTATATTTATGTATTTGCGAGTTTGTATAGGTACATCATACAAAAAGCTTGAAACGACTTTGAAGCGACTTTAAATGTCTTGGAAGAGTCTTGAAGCGACCTGGGAAAATTTGAAATATCTTGGGATTGAATTGGAAGCATTGGAAGAAGACTTGAAATGTTTTGAAAGGATTTGAGGTGACTTGAAATTCTTTGAAGAAAATTGAAGCAACCTGAAATGTCTTGAAACGACTTGAAGAGAGATGAAGCGACTTTGAGAAACTTGAAGCGACTGGAAAGGACTTGAAATGTTTTGAAACGACGTGAAATATGTTAAAAGGACTTGAAGCGAAAAGATTTAGAGCGAATTGAAACGACATGAAATGTTTCGAAAAGATTGGGCCGATTTGAAAAGTTTTGAAAGGAACTGAAGATACTTGAAATGTCTTGAAGAATCTTAAAGCGACCTGGGAAGACTTCAAATATTTTGAAGGGACTGGAAGCGTCTTGAAAAAACTTGAAGAGTCTTGAAACGACCTGAGAAGATTTGATATATCTTGAAGGGATTGGAAGCGACTTAAAAAGACTTGAAATGTCTGGAAAAAAACTTGCAGAGTCTTGGAGCGATCTGGGAACACTTCAAATAATATCTTGAAAGGACTTTATGCCACTTGAAAAAACTTGAAATACCTTGAAGCGACTTGAAAGGATTTGAAATGTCTTGAAACGACTTGAAAGACTTGAAGCGAATTGAAAAAACTTGAGATGTTTTGAAGGGACTTGAGACTTGATCCATGAAATGTCTTGAAGAGTCTTGAAGTCTTGTCTTGAGTCGCGACCTGGGAAGACTTATTTTGAAGGGACGGGAAACTACTTGAAAAGACTTGAAATGTCCTTTAGCGACTAGAAGAGAGATTAAGTGGCTTGAAAAAAACTTGAAACGACTGGAAAGAAGTTGAAATGTTTTGAAGCGACCTGAAAGACTTGAAGCGAATTGAAATATTTTGAAGGGACTTGAGGCGACTTCAAATATTTTGAAAGGACTTGAGGCGACTTGAAGAAACTTGTAGCTCACTTGTAGTGAAGCTACGTGAAATATTCGCGTTCGCATAACCGCGATAATAGTAGATTTTTTTATTAGGAGTAAAAGTGGGACTTGCGCGCTCGGCCGTCAAACTTACATGAAAAGTCCCATTTTACTCCTAATAAAACAATCTACTAGTATCGCGAATAAGCGAACACCACAAAGAATTTTAGTAGTTCCTACTTAAGTATTTTATTGTTCGATTTTCTCACTGTATACGTTCATAGTACCTGGTCTTAACTAGTCTTAAATAAAAACAGTTAAGCAAATTATGTTTTTTTTTTTTAATAAATCCGACGCAATTAAGCAGTTTGACTAAAAATACGCATTTTTAAAAATAGAAAAATCGCCAAAATCGACTCACGTAATTAATGGACGCTCCCTAATCGAAAAATGATCCCACTATGGGCGCCGCCATATTGTGCACAAACTAAGGAATTTTGTGCTAAGGTTGTTGCCATTGTTGGTAACATGGCACTACCCATTATCTGTCATTTCTACGGCATCAGCACATGTTTGTCTGGCGCGTCATTTTGGCGGTGATTTTTACGAAGTTTACAAGTGTTAATAATCATTTTGTGAAAATGCAGTGAAAATACAAGAAAACATTGAATAAAGTAATGACCTTGAAGTGTTGTTTATTCATTACCTTTCTCTTGTTTATCACAATAAATGCTTTTGTGGCCGTAACAAGAACAGCAGAAAAGCTGCTTTGTTCGTCATTTTTAATTTTGAAGTTTAAATTTCGCGCGTCTTTTGACGTAAAGTGCACAATATGGCTGCGCCCTAGGTGGGGTCATATTTGTTAGCAGCATTGACAGTCTATTTTAGATACAAGTTCGTGGGTACACGATAAGTGAGCTCCGTAGCCTAGAATAATGCACTCATAAAGAATTAGGCCTTACCTTTTTAGAGAGTTCTCCGAAATTAAGAGCACATTTTCTGAATAAGAGGACTTAATATTTTTCACAATTCTCCAGTCCATGAACTTGGTGGCGTCCACTCCAAAGGTGATTTACTTTCATTATTTGTGGCAATAATTGGATTTTAACGCAACTTTTAACGCCACGAAACGAACAAATTGTCAATAGTTTAGAACTGTCAAAAATCAGACAAGCCTACTAAATAGTGAAGTGAAAATTTTAAACACGTTTGTTATAATAACAAACAGGTGAATGGCATTGTTAATTTTCGTGGATACTTGATTGTACGGAAACTGTCAATTTCTTATATGGTAGTGGGAAAAAGGTCCTTTAGTAACCTCATCAATCATGTTTTTAACTACAGAACTCACAAGGATCAATAATTTCCGTAAATCATTGGTCACATTTCCACGCTAACCAGTTTCCGCGACCTTATCCGCGACAATGAAGACCAAACAGAGCTTTATTTGCAAAATCCTACCTAAAAGAGCGAATAATGATGTTGAATCATAATTTTAATTCGTGGAATTCCAGAGTGAAACCATTATTTCAGACTCCTTGTCGACACGTAGTAAAAACACTCCAGGGCTCGGTTCTGAACACATTGCTGTCTGATCAAATAATTGATCAAATTCTTTCAATAGTAATGGAATTAAGAGCTGTGAGCAGGAATTCCTAACACTTGGTTAATTGGTAATTTTCTTAAAAAGCTTTCAAGAATTGTTACACGCAAGCGCGGGGAAATCTACCCAACCCAACCATAGGCATCCATTAATTAGTCCCAAATCGGCATTGAGAAATGCTTCTCCCACACGGCTCCGTGTCCCAATTAATGTCACAAGAAATCAAAGAAAGCGTGCTAATTCCCGCTTTTCACTGTTGTATTGTGTTTTAAAAGCGTGTTTTAACACATCCACTTCCTCTCATTTCCGACAATGGAATGTAGGTTGTTGCGCTCATCCAGATTTGACATAATTATTACAAGCTCAAGACACATCTCAAAGGCTCTGTGAAAATGAAAACTATTAAACAATTCGTACCGTTAGCATAATATGCGGTTTTAAATTAACTAACACATGCGGTGCTGCTATTTGCTGAATAAATATGAGCACTGTCACTATATTGTTTAGCAGCTATTTGTATGAGAGATGCAATTGCGATAGAAGCATAACCGGTGCATGCTCCTGCAGCCGGCAATTAGCACGAAGTGCTGCTGAAAGTGCGAACAATTGTTATCTTAAAGCTGTTTTACATTCTCCATTTTTGATTTTTGATAACACTGACGACTTTAACCAGTTTATGGAGACCACAAGTTGGTCGATGCAAAAGCAATTTTGTAATTTGGCCCATTTCTATTTCTGCCAGTGGGTCGATTTCAAACAATGTCTGCATTTCATTTATACATTACTGACCCATTACGCCTGCCTACACAAATGTCATTTTAATCAAAGTTTGTTTAATCTTCCGAGAATCTAATGGACTTTTTATACAATTAGATTTCAATTGGATTTAAATAAAATATGAGGGCGTAGGAAAGACACGAGGCCTTTATTGACATTTTTGTGCTGATTACCATTTTATGGACTGGGCAAATCGGATATAATATATTTTAGTGAAAAAGTATACAGTAACTATAAACCAGAAAAAAAATGTGGATACTGTTAATTTTTAATAATAGTAGGTAACTTTTTTATAAATAAATACAACCAAATTTACTCTTTCATTTTATGAAGCAAACATTTTTTATATTAAAAAGCAAAAAGCTTATTTCCATTCCAATAACCACAATATGAGCAAGTTCAAACATTTATTGGTCATATTTATTTTATTCTTGACAAGCGAACCAGAAAACCTATTGGTTTAATTTGTGGTCAATTATACTTTTAATATTGATACAATTTGTATGACAAAAACTGCCATTTAACCATGACGTAGCAAATAATCATTACAAATGCTACAGACTGTCGCATTGTGATTGTGATTTACTCTAGATCATTATACCCAGAACAATAATTCTAGGTCTGTGCTCTATTTTAGGTAGAACAATGCTTCTTCGTAGCATACTTATCACCACGCATTTTTGAGACTACTTTGCTAATTGTTATGCGTCGAGATTGATAAATTTCCTCCTGCAAATCGTGACGTATTTTGCTATGTATTTGTGTTCTTACTCGTCCGACAGCAACAACAAATCCAGCCTTAAATAATCCAACTTCTCTGGGATTTTGTACACATACATGCAGGACTGTATGCATGCATAAGCTTTTCATAAATTCAATACGCAATGCTAGAAATACACCACTGCAGCACATTCAGGTATCACCCACCATTCATCAATATTCCACAAAGAGTGAAAATAACACCTCTGTAATATTAATAATTCAAAGGAGGCGATTTCACATCGTCACACAAAGCATAATTCATACCATAAGTTGGTGCACCGGTACCAACATAATGCACCTACATTATCCTCACGCATTTTATAGAGCGATAAATAAAAGCTAAGTGCTATCACTTTATAATTCTGCCAGTATCACTCTGCATAGATAAAACACAAGCTGGTGGCCTCAGATCGATAAAACTCGCAATCAACCCTGACCTATTAGGGGTCGTTCACACACCTTTATGGACCAATTCGTCATTTTTTGACCGAATGACAACATTCACCGCAAAGACATGAATTTTTACACCTACCCTGATGGTGCATAGACGTACTCGCCCGATCGACATTCTCGCACCCTCTCTGTCAAAACAACACCACCGAGTTATTATCGCGATAACAATCGGATAACAATGGCAGCTATGTAGCTGCCATATACAAGACTATAAAGCACCGTGCACACCCACTCGTTTCGAAGGCAAGTGGCAACTGCTGCTTGGGACCTGTGCTTCGTTTAAGGGGGTGGCAATCGATGTTGCCGGTTGGTGCGTGAAACGGCGCGATTTGGGGTGGGTTTCCGCGAATCTGGTTGAAATTCGCAGAAGGATGGCAACAGGGCGCGAAGAGACGCAGGCGTTACGTGGGTTGCACCGACAGCTGATCGTTTCTTGGAAGATGTGTGGAGAACACAGTCGTGGGAAATTATAGGATTAAGGGTGTTTTCGAAGGACAATCTAGAGAAAAAATTAAAAGAGATGAGGGATTAGTTATTGAACACATGGAAGCTTCGACCAAAAAAAAAAAATATATATTTAATGAGATTTAACATAGCATATTGTCATGTCCGTTCCAATTTGCAATTACTATCATTTCTTATTACCACATTAAAATATTTTTAGGCCATATAGATTTCAGCAAAGATTATCCATCCTGTAATAAATCCGGCCTTTCAAACACAACAGAAAAAAATGACGTATGATCCGATATGATAATAAGTTAGTGGAATAACAAATATGATAATTGAGTATTATGTGACTTCAAGATCATTGGCAATGCTTGTCACCTACTTCAAGAATTGACATCCAGGTGTTCAAAATATTGATAACTAGTCTAATGAATCGTAAGCCGAATAATATCTTTACGACTTCACACAATCAAAATTTGAATTTTTCAAGGATACGCAATACAGCTTTTACACATTGTAACTAGTGAAGAGCAATTCTTTGTCTTCTTTCCGAACGTAAACATAAAAATGTACGGGGTTAATTACATCATAAAACTTCGAGCACACCTGTTAAATGTACATATGACATTGCGCAATAATGACCAGTTAGAATCTTGACTTTTGACACTCACACCTGTCATAAATGCGATGATTTCTCGACATCCGAGCTTTTCGGAAGTAATCAAATTACAAAACATGTGGAGGTAAATCGCGTTTGATCAAACGGAAAACTCTTGGAATGGCAACAGCTTGTTTTAATTACATAATCAGAGTTGATAGTTCATTAAATTCAGCAGACTGGAATCGGAGTTTATGGTGTAATTGCAGCACTTTTCCAACAAAGAAAATCGATAACTTCGGTGGCACTCTGAGCCCGTCGTTCTTACACCGAGTTGGTGATTTGTTGATGATTGTAAATTATAGTGGGATCCAGAATGTTTCCGTCCGGTGGAGTTTGTGGACCAATTTATAGCAGAGCCGAACTAGGAAGAAAGGGCCGATAATGGAGTAATACTGGTTGAAACAGTTGAAACCAGACGAGGATGAAGAAAGACAGACCAATAATAAAAGTAAGATTTTAAAAACGATATAACATCTCAAACATGCTATAGTATGCAGGCTATATACACATATTAAGTATATGATAAAGGAAATACATAGCAAATAAACATGGCCCTCTTTCTAGGAATTTAAATCTACTGTTAAATTTACCTGGTGTGATAAATTGATAAATGATGTCAGTATAAAAAAATGATATACTGTAAATAAAACGTCCAATATTAAATTTGTTGAATCCATATATCAACCAAATATGCAATTTAAATTAGTTTGCATAAACTAACTTTTTCAACTACACCTATCAAAATATATTCGCAGCGATTCTATAATAAATTTGGTGCTGATATTCTGCCCGGAAAATAAAGAATTGAAATAATTTACTTTAAATTGAATACGTGCCATGATTTATCGCAACAAATCCGGAATCCGTAATTGGTTTCGCTTTCTGTAAATTGGTATTAAATAACTAAAAAATATTCTCAAGCACAATATTTGAAACAATTACCATTTCTTGCATGAATAGTTTCTAGGGATCATCATGCAGATCTTTTGGAACCGTGGAATCCAATCATTCAATAAATCATCTAAAATTATTTGAAATAATTAAAAGTAGTTAATAATTAGAAAACGGCTGCAGAAATTCTGTCTACAATATTCCGAAACAGTTCAGACAAGATTTTTTAGTGTCAAGACAAACTAATCGATTGAACTGCTACAAATACATTTAAATAAACACTTGTTAGTCCTGACCATTTTGTTAACAATAAAAAAGTCCCGACAATATTTATGATTTTCAACACCAACACATAAAAAGAATGATTGTTTTATTAAACTCGAGTAAAAGAGTTACCACAATTTTTAATTTGACACGAACATTAATGTATTCGGACATTTTTCCATGGTCATCTGGTTTTCAATAATTCAACGTGAACTTTCATCCCACATAGTAAATTCTCTTTATCTTCAATCTGGAACCAGTAATTTTGACCAAAAACGTGATTAGAGGAAATCAGGAACTGCGGCCTTACCACACAAATGTCAAAAGAGATTATGAACGACGTACTACAAGAGGCACGCGATTGCTTAGCCGAAGATAAGTAAAACCAGCCAGGTGAGCAGTTAAAAGGATTAAATTTACAATTTGGTGATTGGCTGACCCGTCTAACCCACCAGCCATAAATTAATAAGTAAACCGATAAAATAGCTCGAAACTGTGACAATAAACATATAAATACCTTGGAACAAGATAAAACTTACAGTGCGAATAACTCGTAAATTACGGCAATTGGCAGTTTTCAATGTAAAGACACCGAAAGCAATTGTAAAGAATTGATGGCATCATTAAACTGGGCAAGTGGGAGGTCGATAAGTACACACCAAAGAGTAACAAGACGACAATTAAAGATCAATTCAACGATCGGTTTTTATACCAAGGACAACATTAATCATGTAATTGTGGGTGCTCAGACGAAATTCGTTCTTCGCAGCAGAAGCCCGAGATCAACAATTATTGTATACACTGGTCGTCATAAAAAGAAAACTGAAAGCAGAGGTGCATAATGTAAGTAATTGTGTCCGACGTGACATGCTGAAAATGAGATGGTTTGATAATAATACAGAAACGATTTAATTAACCGGTACTAAATGACTGCAATAACCACTATATTGAGCATATTAATGCGATACAGCGCACCCTTAAAGACAAAAAATAATAATCTAGCTTTTGACCCCGTGTATTCAAAATTTTCTAAATAGGGGCGGGACGGCTGTAAGGAGGATCTACTGATCATCACTCAGGATGCCGACCAATATAAACGCAACTTATCTATGACTTGGATCGACTATCGTAAGACATCTCGAGAGCTGATTATTCACTTGCTCCAATGCCTTACGGTACCGGATACAACTGATGTCACTCTCGAAGAGTTGGTTCTCAATAAACATCCCGACAGGACCCTTCTGTTTTGCATCTCACTGACTGTTCCGCTGTGCGCGGCGCAAAATGGTTATAGTTGTGGTACACCCGGTGACCGGAAGCAGAAGATCTTATTATATTTTATGTGGTGTATGCTTCCGGCAAGCAAGAACTGGCGCAGGCATTGCGCATAGTACAGGCATGGAGTTTCGTTGGGACAAATGCCCTCAGGTTCATCTCAAGACATCGGTTGCCTGAACGACCATGGCCTCAAGGTGGCTCGTACCAAAACCAAGCAATGTTGCTAGTCGTTCGAGTTTGAGGGCTTCCTAGATAGGAGGATGACCTTCCGCATGTGTGGAGGGTATCTCGGCAGTGGCTAGGAAACTGGTCGGGCTGATGCCCAACCTGGGCCGGGCGGACAGGCGCTACACCAACACCAAGACCAACTTGGCCGCACTAGAAAGAGTCAAGAGGCGGGTGGGAATGCGAGTTTCCTATGCGAATCGGACGGGTTGACCGATGCGCTGGAACTGCGGATTTACCAGCAGGATGAGTAGGCTGGACCCTAGGGCAGCAGATGTTAGGGGCGGCAAATTTGAGGCCAAAATTTTCTTTTATGTCTTACAGAAATTATAATGATTCATATTTATATACTTAAATATTATTAGGTCCACCCAAACAATTCAACATGTAATATGTTTCACCGCATAGATAATTTTTTCTACAATTTGCCTATAGAATAGGCCGCCTATTTAGTGACTTAAAGAACTTACGGCACGCGGCTTTGATGAAACAGGATCGAACAAGTTTTTTTTCGCGCCTTTTAAAAGCGGGTTGTCAGTTGCATTTATTTATGCACTTCATTCATTTACGTGAATTGTTGAAATTCTAAATTAATATTTCTGTGTTGTGTTTAGTGTATTGGTGTAATGATGTTTCGCCCCTGGGAAAATGATGCTAAATTAAGCACTAGCAGAAACTAGAAGGTACAATGAAATATTGGAAAACATTACAGATACGGAATCGGATTTGAGTAGTAGTGATGATGAAGCTGGATCTAAACAAATAATTTTTAATGCAACTCTGACTTGCAGTCGGCAATCTTGCTTTGTATAGCAGGTGTGCATGTCCCTTCGACCATAAAGTTCCTAGACCCGCTACTCATTCCGATTGTTTGTAACCAACATCCAAGCTGGGGGGAGGGGGGTTAACCAAGAGAAGTTGGAATTTTGACCTTAAAATCCCTCTGCGCTGATTGGTTGATTTTAGTTGTTGGTTCAGGGTCAGTGGCGTATCAAACTTAGGAAGCATTCAAATAAATTTAAATAAATCAAAAACAATAATTTTATTGAAATTAGGTTCCATGTTCGAACATTTGAACCACTTCTCGCGCTGTTCTGTATCTCGTGGAAAGTTAAAAGTTAAAAATTGTAATGATTCTCTGTATTGTTTTGTACGCCTATGACTTTGCTCACGTACTTACGCTACGGCGTTGGCAAGTTTTCTATGAGAACTTCTTTATTTTCTGGAAGTCACTAAATAGGTGTCGTATTCTTTAGTCGCGTTTGGTTATGGCGCGGAAACGAGTGACAATAATTTCATAACATTACATCACACTGCGGTGCGTACAAACTTAAAGTAGGTAAGAAGGTAGTCATCATAAGAAGTAATCATAATATATTACAATAAATTATCCGTAACGAATCACTAAGATATGTAGGCGCTAACTGACAACGATTTTTTTTCTGACAATTCCGACTTTATACTGGCACTTTTTTTTGGCAACTGCGACAGGGGTAGGACGTGTTGCCCAAATTTGAAATATGATATATTGTCCACATTTCGAGATTCACGTATAGGGAAATATGACCTTCTTGGAGTATGTGATCCGCGAAAGTTGCCGTCTGTGAAAATTTGTTTTTCCGTGGATCATTGAAATTGGTGCCTCGCGCTACGCGCTCGAACCCATTAAGAAACATACTCCAAAAAGATCATATTTCCTTGTACGTGAAACTCGAAGTGTGGACAGTATTTCATATTTTAAGTTTTGGCAACAAAACAGCGCCAACGTCCTACCCCTGTCGCAATTGCCAGAAAAAAGTCGGAATTGCCAGAAAAAAGTCGGAATTGTCAGACAAAAATCGTTGTCAGTTATTTTTCCATTCATGTCCGTTCAGCCCCTTCGTAGTGAGAGGGAATTTAACTTGATAAATATTTTTTAATTATTAAATTATTTAATTACGTTTACCGAATGTACATGCGGGAAAAAGTTGGTGTAATTAGGACGATAGTGCACAAATCATAGTTACAATTTCATTGACAAAAAAATTATAATTAATATGATTGTGAAATAGGGCATCGAATTGTAGAGTTCGGTAGGGGCGCGGGCGGCAAAATTTGAATAGCCCACTGGCCGGCGGTTATCTCCCCGATCTGTTGACCCTATAGAGAAAACAGAGGAGATGGGGCCAGGAGAGCCCTGCTGGAGGTTTGACAGACCAGGTGGACAACGCAGTCTGCGACAACGGGCTGATTCCCGCCGTCCGGCTGTGGGTAGGCCGGGGTCATGGATTGATTAACTTCCACTGACCAGACTTGGATGCGTCGGTTGCTACCTTGGTATCCAAAACACACCCTGTTCCGATGCGAGGTTTGGGATGGTGAGCGGTTGAGGGTGTGCAAAGTCCTGGGTTGGTGGTCGGACGAGGAAAACCTCATTGAGGGGTTGCTTGCCAGTCAGTCCGAGTGGGATTTGGTGGTCCACATGGTGGAAGGCATCATGCTGCGGAGGGAGTAGGAAAGCCTCAACAGGCGGTCAGGGGAGTACCACCATCGAAGTAATGCTAATGGCAACTCGGGAGGTGTAATGCTACATTGAGAGGGGCTTTTTAGTGGGCAAAACTGGACGACCATTCGCCAGTGAGTTCCACACTCTCTAGACTACCTTGAGTGCGAGTCTGGAGGTACACCACTGTATTTTGCCCTTCTCCATACAAAAAAAAAAGATATATCTCAAGAGAGGACGATGGGAGTATTTCGACAAAGATGCTCGACTCATCGACGGAAGCGTTCTAAGACATCTGAATCCCGGAGAGACTTCTACGTATAGTAACGTGCACGATAATCTAACACCCATAAAACGGGGTCTATTGCCCACAATTAATCTTAACAATGGAGGAATAAACCCAGCCATAAATTTCCGAGACCAAAGTGTGGATCACTCCGAGAGCTTTTTTGAAAGCGTGAAGCCACGACCGTACTTGAAAATTGTGTTCAAAACATTTTACACCAAAACTATCCTAAATAAGTAATGTGTTTTATTTTTTATATTGTTGCAGATATTAAAATTAAAAAATATGTATGTATTACTTTATTAGTAAAACTAGTTGTACAATAGTATATTATGATACGAGTTTTATAAGAAGCATTTTGTCGCACGCACGGGTTAAATGAGTAAGTGCGACAAAATGCCTTATAAACGAGTTATCATACAGTATTTTTTTTACTTTGCCACTTTTTATACAAAATAATCAAATTTTACAATCTAGGGAATTCGGCGGCAGTTGGCTACATTTGCTAGGTGTATTAACGGAGGCTATGAAAAAGAATTTGAAACGTCAATACTCGTATTTTTGTTTATGCTTTTCACATGTATAAAAAACCTGGTAGTGAATTTTAACCCATCCCGAACGACCTCCAAAAACGTCGGACTCTGTAACTGAAGCCCCTAATCTCACAATAACCTCCGTAACAAACGCCCCCATACCAGAAACAACTCGCACAGACCCGTTATTTTTCTTTGCGATCTGCAGTGTGGACATTGGCAAGGACGAACGCGATATCCTGGCCCTGGAAACTCTCAATCTCCCCATCCACAAAATGTCTAGAATCAAATCCCACAGCACAAACAAGTGGAACCCCCTTATCCGCGTGATCACTGGAGACACCATCAAGCATTTCCTGACCCACAGTCTTCTTCAAGCGCCATCAGTGCTTTTGTTTGAATGGCTCAAACCGCTGAAACATTCGCACTGACAGCAGTTGAAGTCGGTTTGGACTTGACACAGCGAAGTAAGGTTAGGATCATAGTTTAATCATGTTAGGATTGCCAAGATTCCAACGTTAAAAAAAAAATTAGACTATTTTTAGTGAAATTATTATAACACCGCTTTAGTCTATTATGACACGCAAAACCGTATCGTAATAGCCTCAGTACGAACGCAAAGTAGAAAAATTACTTTTTTCGAATTTGGTTTCATAATTTGCAAATTATAACACCAAAAACAGAATCATAATGATCTAAATTATAATTCTGTTTTTGGTAACTTTTCTTGTCTTAATGTTGCCTGCAACTTTGCAACTGTACTGCAATGTGACCGCGACACGACGTTATAAACGTCAAGTAATCGCGCCATACGACAGATGTGAACCAGATGTGAACGAAAATAAATCAAAGAGAAGTAAATCACTTTCGTTCCATGATTAGATGTAAACATTGATAAAAACAAGAATTGAAAAAATGGCAATCAAACGTGACGTACAGCTTGTGTCTGCGTAATCAAAAGTTTCCAAATCTAACCTCCAAATCAAAAACGTCATTTAGCAGAAATACCAATTATACTAAAATACCACTCGTGTTATTCAAAAGTCCCAAAGTCATCAATTTAGCACAAATTTTCAGTTTTTCTTAAATAAATAAAGCCAAATTCGAAAAAATAGTATATTACACGCGTTTCACATGCCGAAATTGTAGCACTCGTGCCTTTGGAGCACTTCTCGCTGCGCTCGTCGTGCTCCAAACTACTCGTGCTACAATCAACCGTCTTGTGAAACTTGTATAATAATATACTATTGTACAACTAGCATAATATTGTAACTGTATAATATTCAGTGTGAAGCGAAAGTAACGCATCCCATTTATAAAATGAGAAAATAATAATCACATGCACAGGTCAAATTTCAGTTAAATGTGTATTGCTATAACAATATTTTGTGGCCCGGAAATTTCGAGTCCGGTCCGTTTTATCCACCAATAAACAAGCAACTCAAAGACGTTGCCGCTTCCTGTTGATTTATAACCCTGAACCTTTCTCATTGTGCAAGAGAATGAATTTTGGGAGTATTTGAGAGAATTTGACGTAGTGGGAATGTCAATATGCAGAGAGGGAAAGCAAGAAAGGGAGAGCTAAAGGTGGGATAATAATGGGGAGAAAATGGAGAATTGTAACAGTGTACAGCAGAAGTATGAAGGAAATGAAGAGAATAATAGAAGAGCGAGTAAAAGAGCAAGAAGAAGGAACTTTGGTGATTAGGGGGGATTTTAATGCAAGAATTGGGGGAAAAGGAAGACGGATAGAAGAGGAACAAGATGCAATAGAAGGAAGATCAACAAAAGATGGTGTTGAGTAATATTTGCAGCGGTCGTCGCGTCTGCCAGTTTGGGAAAAACCAAAGGGTCATAAAACCGTTTACCTGACTGGCACCGCCCACGATCGCCCTCAGTCGCATTCGAACTCTTATTGAATCAAGTTGTAACCAAACACTCATTTAAACAAGTCGACATCAAACATTCATTCAAACAAGTCGCATTCAATCATTCAAACCAACGAGTCGAAACCAAACTCGCATTCATTCTATTCAAACAAAAACTCAATCTAAAACCAAGACTCGGTTATTCAAATTAAGTAGAAACCACCGGGAGAAGAAACGTTTAAGAACTATCTGCAATTATTCTAAATATACAAGTTCATAAGTTCGCGACTGTTTCAATCGAAATCAAAACATGGTCCTTCGAGCAACATACAAATTCAGAAACCAAATCGACCAGACCTTCAGGCCTCTCTAAATCAGAATCACCCCCCAATTCACCTTACAGATGGAACAGAAAACGCAGAAGGGAGAATACTGATTAGCTTAGTAGAAGAAAGAGGGTGGGACATATTTAATGGGAACTGCACAGGAGATGAGAAAGGGGAGTACACGTATATTGGATCAAGAGGGAATACAGTTATTGATTATGTTATGGTAAATGAAGAAGCATGGGATGAAATAGAGAAATTCAAGGTGGGAGAAAGAATGGAGTCGGACCATATGCCTTTGGAAGTGAAGACAAAAGGAAGAGAGAAAGATAGAGGAAGTGTGAATGAGTTTAGAACAAAAATTGTGAAGAATATTTGGACGGAAGAAGGAAAAGAAAATTATAGAGCAAGACTCAGGGAGGCAAAATACGAAGAAACAGAAATAAACGAAAAGGTGAGGGAACTGAGCGATAACATAAGAAACGCAACAGAAAAAAAGAGATAGAGATAAGAGAGATTAGATGGGGCTGTGGAAGAACGAGTGGTGGGATAAAAAATGCAGGGAAAGGAAGCAGGAATCAAGAAGGAAACTAAGAAATTGGAAAAAAGAAAAAGCAACCAAGGAAGAGTACAAGAGAGCACGCAAGAGGTACAATTTAGTATGCAAAGAGAAGAAGCAAAAGAAACGTATGGAAGAAGAGCTAAAGATGAAGGGTATAAAGACGGAAGAAGAGGTATGGAGATACATAAATAAGGAAAGAAAGAAAAAGAGAGAGAAAGAGTGAGTGATGGAATTACTATGGAGGAATGGAGAGAGTACTTCAGTGAGCTGCTGGGAGTGATGAAAACAGACAAGAAAAGGAAAAGAGACAACGTGGAAGAGTGGAAGAAATAGAACAGAGAACAAGAGAAGAACTAGAGCAACAACTAAGAAAACTGAAAAGAAAAAAGACACCGGGGAGGGATGGTATACAGAATGAAGCGTGGATATATGGAACGGAAAGGAAGTTGACAGGTTGTTAGAGATAATGAATGAAGTGTGGAAGGGAGAGGGATTCCCCCAAGAGTGGAATGAGGGGATAATATGCCCCATATATAAGAAAGAAGAAAAGGATACAGTCAGTAATTATAGGGGGATCACTTTCCTAAATACAGCATATAAGATATACGCGATGATTGTAGAAGAGAGGCTGATGAAGGAAATGAATGAGAGGGGGGTGTTACCAGACGGACAGGCGGGATTTAGGAATGCTTGAGAAAGAGAGGGATAAATGAGTATCTGGTAACACGATAACAGAGACGATAAGTAGAGTGAGAGTGGATGGAAAGGTGAGTGAATGTTTCAAAACTTATAAGGGAGTAAGACAAGGTTGCCCACAAAGCCCCAGCCTGTTTGGCAGGCAGGGGGGGGGGGGGTTGTGTTGAGGTGGGCAAAGAAAAAGTGTAGTCTTTAGCATATGCGGATGATTTGGTGGTGCTAGCGAGAGAGGAGAAAGGTATGAAAGAAATTATAGGAAACATGGAGAAATATATGAGGAGGAAAAAGTTGACGGTGAATATAGAAAAATCCAAGATGATGGTGTTCAGAAAAGGGGGTGGTAGGAGAAAAGTAAATGAATGAGGTTATGTTATGAATGAAAGAAAAAAGGAAAGAAATAGGAAAGGGGGTATGGAAAGAGAGGGAGGCATATTTCGAAAGAAACGGGTATGCAGGCGCGGAGATAGAAAGAATGCGAGAGAGAGGCAGAGTAATGACAGATGAATTAGTGCAGAGAGATAGAGATGTGCAAGTGCAGGAAAGAAGAACGAGAATTAGGGAGTCTAGGTACAATGGGAAGTATGAAAAAATAATAACGGAAGAAATGCCAAAGTACCTAGGAAGAGAGAGTAGAAAAGAGAGAGTGATAATAGCAAGATTTAGATGTGGATATGAGGAGAGAGAGAGAATAAATATTGTGGCCATGAATATGAATATAGCCGCAAGTATATGTCGGGAGCTCTGTGGCGAGCTCGAAAACTTACATTCGGCACGACACAAGTATCCGATACATTTCCCATAACTCAAATAATAAAAATATATATATATATATATGAAAGAAATATATATATATATATATATATTTTATTATTTGAGTTATGGGAAATGTATCGGATACTTTATAAACCTGTAAAGGTAATAAATATACATACTACTACTACCTTTCTCATTGTGCATCTAATTTGAGGCAATGGGTCCCAGTTTTATAGGTGTATTAAAGTAAGTAAAAGAGTATTTTTTTGGTCTTCGGAACTGTCGGGGAAAAACGAGATTTTTGCCGCAAACATGCTTGCCGTTCCGATCCTGCTATACCCATTTAGAACAGTTAAACGGTTATTGATATATGAGTTGAAGCAGATTGATCGGGATACTCGTCCGTTCCAAGGCTGTATCTCCCACGAAATGCATACCGTTTTCTTCAATGAACACCTTGGTATATCACAGCCGCGTGATGGGTATCTAGAGGTGCCGAATGTAAGTTTTCGAGCTCGCCACAGAGCTCCCTATACGACAATACATATACTTGCGGCTATATTCATGGCCACAATAGGGCAGTGTTGCCGTATGTCGCGAATGATATCGAGTACGTTGTGGAGAACGAAAGGTGGCGAATATACTGGAACTGTTTGTTTGCCGCCATCAGGCAAATCGCAAAATTTATTATTATTATTGACCTTGTAAACTTATCTCAAAACTTTGGTATCTTTGAATATATGTATGTAGAAATTTTCTAATCCTAGCATTTCTAAATAACGAAATTTTAAAAACTACCACAAAGGCAATTTATTTTCACCACAAATCTTGGGCAGGTACACGGCGAGTTTGCATGAAATAATTATCGTCTTGTCCAAGTGATCCCCGATCGTTCAATTAATTCAATTAAAATGCAATTTGAGTGAATACATGGCGCACGTCGTTGCCAATTTATATATATCATTAATAAAGACGTGATGATAGAGCTAGGTTAACGGTGATTTATGTGTGAGCACGCTCTTAACCACGGTATAGAAGGACTGGGATTGATACATGATAAGACATGAACGGTTTCATCAAGAAACGGTTGTTGTAAATCATTATGAAGAGGTTGGGTAGGTAGGTATCGCAGGTTGTAATCTTACTTCTGGATTCGTGACTTTTTAACTTTGTGACGTCAGCCGTAAACTATTTCATCAAATGAGTGGTGTTGGAATCACGAAGCCAAAAAAAGTAAATAACCCATTCATTTGGTTCTAACAAGGTGAAAGGGAAACCCCACGAGGAGAGGAATTCGAGTCAGCAAAATTATTCGAAATAAATCTGTTGTGTTCTATAATATTTTGGCCAAATAATTGCTCACTTTCAACACGGTTAGTTCTGCACACTTGAAAATTGAGTGTTTGCATTTCAGTCTTCAGCATTAACAAAACTGTGTTTCCCAAACTTAATCGTGTCTGTTCAAAATTAGTTAACAAGTTATCTAATCTACGTCTTCTCACTTCAAGTTGGAACGCCATTAACTTGAAAATTAAAAGCAGAATGAGTCTAATTTAAGTTACACAAATTGTCATTCTAAAATTTGCTATAAATTAATCTTTAATATATTAAATTTCAACCGTGTCATTGGTGTTAGTGTTAATTAGACAAATTATACCTCCCATTACGAGTTGCTTCAGCCGAAATCTGGAAGACATTTTGGAATTGATTAAAAACCGCGTACCAATTTATTTGATTAGTTTATGAAAATTAGTTTATTTATTTTCAGTCGATTTGCATATTTGCTCAATAATTGTGGGCTTAAACGTAAAAAGCTAACTTCAAAATTAATTTTTAAAAAAGCAGCAAATTATTATTAAACAAGTTTTCAATTTGTCACTTTGATTTAGCTGGCGAGACTTTTTACCTAACGTGAGTGTGATTCTATAACCGACAAACCATTTAGATGTCAATCAATTACTTTTTATTGGAATAATTCTGAAGTTTGTATAATTTTATGTATTATGCTGATTTAAGGTTGCCTACAAATTATCACTAATTTAAATTAGTTTAGACCAATTAATTGTCCACTACTTTAGATGGAGTCGGAGATTCTTGTTGCAGACACTTTTTTTTTGTAAAATACCTAAAAGCAACTAAGTGTGAAAATTCATCTCAGTGGAACGTTTAAAATGTGGTTCATTTGGAGATTTGTACCATCCACAAGTTCTGATTAATGAGGCGTGACACGATTAAGAACATCTCGCCAGTGTTAAAATCTATTATACAGGGTGATTCAAAGCTCTTTGTTGAAATTTAATAGGTTAATGTGTGGAAGGAATTTTAAAAAATAATTTCGAAATTTTCGAAATGAAAATGTTAAATTTCTTGGAGTACATTTAGATAAGAAAAGTCTGAGAAATGACTCCACTGGTCTACTGAAAGGATCTCTTAGAAACACTATTTACTTACTCACCGTATCCCTCCTAAGAGGACAAATTCTTTGGTCGCACAACACGGTTTTACTGTGTCAGAACAAATAACATTTATCTTCATTGTGTTTATCTTAGGTAAGTCACAATGGTATAGTTACTGACCGTGTTATTTACTTGATCATTTGCCATAACATTGAGATTATCATCATTCTTTCGTTTAACCTTCTAGTAAAGAGTACAAAAAGACTAAAAGCTCTTTGTATTTTTATTGGTTTAGAAGTAGACAATAAAATAATAAAGTGAAAGAAAATAATGAATGGACAAGGATTCGGTCACACAGTTCTTAATCATTATGATTAGTACGTTGTTAAGACCCCAAACCTCCTTTTCATAATCGTAAGAGTCCTTGTGCGGTTTCCCGACAATGGTGGTGTCGCATCTAGTGTTTGTTCAATGTTGGTAAATACTCGAACTGACATTAGTGTTTATCAGCTTTATAGTCATGTTTACAATCTCTACAATTTAAATTGAGTCAACAGTACTCGTGAAGAACCCACGTAGTCTTCTAATTTGTAACAATAAGTAAAAAGGTCAGAGACTATAAATTTCTCGTCCCATAAAGAGGTCTTGTTTCATGAAAAATGACAAGGGTAAGATGCAAAGATAGCGAGTGCAGTTATAATCAGATCCCGCAAGGAACAACAAGAATCGATGCCATTCGACACCGTCTCCCGTGCACACAAGCAACCACCTCGGTAAAAAAGAGCAGAGGAAAGGAAGGAACTTTTCCACAGCATCAGCTATCGCTGACTAAGAAGAGGTCAGCGATGCCAAGGACCGGTGTTATTCTATATCTCTGTGACTCGGTGCAACTCGATAGGTGGTGCAGTGTTGGCGTCTCCTTATCATAGTCTCATATACCAAGAAACGACGTCGGTAGCGCGCAACACAAGCACATTCCGATTTCTTGGAGCCGTGCCCCGAGGAGGCAGCCGATAACGCCGGTCACTATGCAATATGCAGACCACACCCAACTCAACAAGTTAATAAAGCATGTGCTGGACACGATACGAGTGCTTCCTGAGGACCTCAATGTCGATTTACAACCAGCGGTCACGCGATTGAACCAGGAAACTACTTCCGATTTTTGGCGAAGCAATCACGTACAATGGCCGAGAATGGAAAAATCGCCGGCCAAGCGAGGTACTGGTTTCGAAGCCTTGCGTAGCAGCGGAACTATCAGGACAAATTGCAATCTGCAAAACTGCATGGGTGTTCAAGTGTACATAATTATGAACAAATGGACGACTTATAATGGGAGTCAAAAACATTATTCTCCTATGCGACCGTCTGTCTATGTTACATAATTCTAAAGTCACGCAAGATGTAAGAATCCCAATTTAGGAATTACTACAAGAAAATTCTGACAGACACTTTTGACCAAATGTAATACATATCAAGGAGATGATTCCAACACAGTGAAAGTGTTTCAGAAACTAAAAAAGAGTACGTCTGACAAATAAGATAATCTGACCTGGTTATAACATAATCAACAACGAATCTATAAAGAGAGCAAAAGAGGAACATAAGTACGACAGTTAGAGGAAGTAGAGTAAGTTAGAAGAAGACAGTATAAACAATAATAAAATAATGTATAATTGAAAAGAGCAAATTTATTTGAATTTAGGCCTGAATGCATTTTTCCAGATTTTTCTCCAGAACTTCCAAATATGTCGTTATTATCGTCAGTTACGATCGAGACTGCATACAAAAATTCCGACATTCCTTTTTAATTCTTTCGAATTTTATTTTCCTGAAAACTTTTCCAGGACCATAACGAACAAAACAAAAAAGTATTACAAATTTGCATTGTTGAAATCGTGAGTTACGTTTGGTCTCGAGTTCATACTAGAATCCCTTTCAGTTTATACCAAATTTTCCAAAAATTTTCCGATGGATTTTCAAAAAAAAATTCTTTCATACAAACACAACAAAAAAATCTGCCAAATCGGTCGAACCGTTCTCAAGTGATGATCTTTCATACATGTGGCAATTGATTTTTATTTATTAGATAGATAATGAAAATTATCATGAACCTTAATAAAGACGCTTTATTGGATTTGTACCTAAAGACATTCAGTTTTCACTCTTGTTGAGAATGTTCTATAGGGTTTTTTTTGTGACACTCGGACAAACAAACGGGCAAAAATTATTTGGACACATATCCATACGTGAAGAATCTGGAACTCAGAATTACATATTTTTCAAATATGTATACATAGTTAAAAGAAGATGAGGTAAGACTATATTGATACTTGATGATCATTTCACTTCAATAAAAAAATAAGATATTTTTTATCTCCGGGTATCGTGATTTTTTTATTCTTGACTTACTTTTACACTCGACTTGACCGGTGTAACGAACAGGTAAACCACGATGGGTAAACACTGAACCGATCCGGGTGGCATTACGCTCATGTTACACACTTCTCTTGACAAATATTATTTGATTTGTGGTAAAAAATTGCATATCGATCCGTTGACCGGTGTAGGAGTCGGAACACCGAAACAGCCAAACGTACAAATAATAAGACATTTTTTTTAGTGAACAGTATTTTGGAATCTGTATTTTATTTAATTTTTTTCCTTATTATTCTAGAACAGTCGGGTAAACAATATTTTTGGTTTTCCCATTTGGCGAATACATAAATAAGTTTTTCGGTGTTCCCTCTCTGTAGCAAGCAACATACAGGGTGTCCCAACTAAAATTTGTATCCCCCAACAATTCCAATTTCGAAAGACTCAGAAGAAAGCGTTCGAACAGGTCAATTTTGTTATCAAGGGGGACCAAATTGTACCAAACTTTCATGTCTTAGATCTCACCCCTTTAGCCAGGGGAGCCACCCCCTTAAAAAATTTAAATACTCTTGATTTGGAAAATAACAAATTCATGCCTTTTTTGTAGAAACAAATCGATAAAAGTAGGTTTGGATTATAATTATTTGGATGGTCGTTTCAATGGACGCTATGTTGCTCAAGTGTTTAAGCAGCTTGTGATCTCAAATCTCTTAACCGCATTTACTCCACATGACTTTCACGTTGGTCGGGTGTCTCACTATTAGCTTTCATTTGCCTCGATTTTTTGGTTGATTTTCCAACAGATGGTTTTCCTATTTTTGGCATTTTAAAGTAAAGCAAACGTAATACATCCAAAATACCCGGCGCGAGTGGCTGCGCCCCAAAAATCAAGTAAAACTATTTTTTTAGTGAACAGCAAATTAGCTTTATTAAATTATTTGGTTCGAGTTACTTGACGATTTCACGTTCTTCTCAAGAAGGACCTAAAGTTGCGCCCACTTCGAAAGCAATCCTGGACACATCCACAATGAATTTTGGCACTTTTCCCTCGATTTCACCACCTTATTCCTTCCTTGCGAAATGATTTTGTCGAAAACTGATGATGAACATTTTTTTTACGAAAAAGGGCTGACACACCCCTATGTTACATTGCAAATATTATTTGTGGTCAAAATTTCATAAGGATCTGTTCACCCGTTTAGGCGTCTATAACATACGAACAAACAAACAAACATTGATTTTTATATATTAGAAGATATGGATCGAATTTTTCAAGAAACCTACTACAAATTGATCTAATCGAACGGAACGTAATAAAAATGGAAATAAATTATTTTACAGCCACATACAGGGTGAGTTGCTGAAATGGTTAACCCACAATATTTTATTCCTATACCATCCGGTTCTCAAGCAAGTTCTTACGATGACGATCAGTTCCTTTACCTTATTTTTTTCAAACACAAAATCCCGTTCAACTAACGAGTTTATATCAAAAACAAAATTACACTTTACAGCAGAATGTTACTAATAAAAAAGATTTAAAAGTCCATAGGTATTGGCAGCTAGAAGACAAAATCCTTACGAGAGAAAAGTCACGAAATTACAAATATTTAGTGATCATGGTATTCAGCAGCGCCGTAACTTACACACACAAACACATAATACTCTTTGCCCCGACTAGTAAAAATATGATGCTCGCCGGCCACAAAGGAGGCTGTTCCTTTAGCGATGCGCGGCCGGAAAGACCGACTTTCGGCTAGGGAGTGCAGAAAAGATGTTTACCTTACCTCCACTACCAACTCCTCAAATCCTAATTCTCGTGAAACAAAATAACTATTACTCCAACCGTTATCTTATCCAATCAGGTGTCCCTCAAGGAAATACTCTAGGTCTCACTTTATATCTACTTAATTATCAGATTTACGATACAGCTATTTTAACATCCCATACCGACCCTGTAGTGGCTTAGAAAAATCTTCAGTTCAGCCTTAACAAGAAAATGGCGCATCAGAGCCAATGAGAACAAATGGGTACTCGTAGCTTACATTTCTACCGGTCAGACTTGTCAGACCGGTCAATTACCACAAGTAGCTAGGGATGCATCTGGATGGAAGTCATGAAACTCAAAAAGATAGGTCTTAAATTCAGTAAAATATATTGGATTGTCAGACGATCCAAATTATCCATAGACAACTAACTGGTACTCTACAAATCGATACTTCAGCCAATCTGGAACTACGGAACCCGACTATGGGTCACCGCTAGCAACATCTTCATCATCCAGAGGTACCAAAACAAGATTCAACGAGATCATTCAGAGATTTTCCTCTGGAGCCAGTGAAACTAGTGATTGTGAATTTCAGTAGAAACTATCGTGGAAGAATTGCACAAGTGACCTGTTCACGAATACGGCTGTACAACGGCTCAAGAGGTTAAGCTATGTACATAATATATGGCTAGATATCTATAGATATGTTATTGCGATTACTGCACCTTGTGTATTCTGTGTTTTGACATCGCAGATGTACGGCAAGATCTCTTAAAGAATGTAGAATTCGTCGCTGTAATTTAGAACAGTTCCAGAAATAATATCGCTGGAAATTCGTAGATGATGGGTCTGCAGTTGCCAAATCTTGTACACTTAGAATTTAACATCCTCTATTCTGCTGTCAGACACTGAGTTCAGACCTCAAAGGATTTGTAGACAGTGAAAGCTTCTAGATTTTACACGTTTATGGTATTGGAAAACACCCTCTTCTGCCGTTAGATAGTGACTTCAGAGCTCTAAGATTTTTTTGGGAGAATATAACTCACCAATTAAGTTGGAAGACACACAAATTCTATAGAACACACTATTCTATTAAACAAGTAGCAACAGTCTTTAGATCTGATGAAGTATTAAACACCAAGACAAGAAAATTACTGAGACACCTTCGTCTGGTCACATGACAATACTGTTTGTGTTGAGTATTGGGAAAATTTTCAAAAAAAGAAATCTGATTCTGAGAAATGCTGTCCGTGCCAAAAATTGCTTTATTAGTCTTGCGCTCCCAACATTGCAATCAGTGTGGAAGAAAAAAATTTAATAATAAACATTGATTATTGTGGCATCTCAAAATACCCCTTACACAAAATTTGTGGGGGGTGTTACTTTACCACTTTAGGGTATACGAGCCTTTTAGACATATAATTATTATTTTTGAAGATAGAAAATACATAAATACAAGAATTAAAAGTTTACGTAATTAGTGTCGTGCGAGAGTGACCTTTGACGAACGAGCCGAAGCCGAGTTTTTGGCACAAATTGTGACGGGTGACGAGACTTGGGTGAATCCAATCATTCATAAAGGGTCTCCACCCCCCAAAGGCACGGACGCAACCCTCTGCTGGACAATTGATGGCAACAGTTTTTTGGGACATCAGGGGCATCCTTCTTATTGAATATATACCAAACGGGACAACAATAAATGCGGACTTTTTTGAGGGCCGAGAGGAAGCATTCTTTTTTATCTATATATTTAATCGTTGAACATGAATGGAGCGGGAACAAATAAAACAGTGTGTACTGCACCGATTTTTACAATTGTTTTTTTAAATGAATAACAGTAGATTACTTTTCATTTAAAAAAAACTCACAGGTTCATTGATTACTTGTATTTTGTTTTCGGCAAAAAGCAGTCCATTATAGTCACCGACATGAACTAGCGAGAGTCGTTTTCAGTAAGAAGCTGGCAAAATATAACTTGGCCCCTCCCGTGAGGTTTGGGTTTCCGGTTTCCGGAAAATCTTCAGAGAAGTGTCGGAACTCACTCATGGTATTTACCTCAACCATATTGCATAAGATTGAAAGTTTAACCGGACGATTAACTAGGAAACGTATTTTAATACCCAAAATTAATATGACGTATTCTGGTACATTATTGCAATTTTCCTTGAGACGAACCCAATTTCCAATCATGTTAGCATTAATAAATCGCAAGGGCAAACCTTTGGTAAGGTTGGGATTTTATTACCACCACCTGTCTTCGGAGATAGTCAACAGTATGTAGCTGCAAGTAGAGTTCGTACATTCGAGTGCATTAATGTTGAGGGGATTATATAGAAAAATAAAATTATAAAAAAAATCGTAGGTCTTTGTTTCATAGCTAGGTAGATTTCTTTTCTAATGCCCCTCGTAGCAACAAGAATATAAATACATTATGTACATAAATAAAACATTACTTTATTCACAGCAAAATATTGTCTTCAAATTCTGTGGGCAGCAGACATGTTGAATAGTCAAATGTATTAGTAGAAAAGAGACACAAAATTACAAAGGGGGAGAATAATACAAAAAAATAATAACAATAAACTATGTATTTGGTTCAGAAAACCTGGGAATGAAACAAATCGCCGAAAAAGCTAGAAAAGACAGAAAAATGATATCTGGAAAATTTTGCCAAGAAGGAAACACCTTTTTTTATAGAAAAAGTAAAAACCCCTAAATGATTTATATGATATAAGTTTTCACCATAATAAGAGACAACAACTAGTGCCACCTTTCAGAGACTCCACAATAAAGTCCCAGAGTCGACCCGGAGAAGCAAATGCAGTCTCCAGTGGCGAAACTTCCGGAGGGCTGGATGTTTGTCTTAAAATTTAAAACGTGGAGCAAACTTTTGTTTGAATAGATAAATATATTAAAATTTAAATATATTCAAGATACATATATGTCTATCATGTGTTCAGTTCTATTCCATTCGCACGTGGATTCGCGATTTACAACACTCTTTCATAATTTAGAGCATAAATTCAATATAAGTAGTCATTATTTATTCATATACACATTGCAGCGCATTGTGCTGCAACTTTTTCATGGAACTGGCGAGTACAACTCCATTCATTAAAATAACATTTCTAATTCAATGTCGCACTTGTCAATCATTGATACAAATAGAAAACAGCGTGGTTTAGATTAGAACGTACAATATATGTATAATTTTCATAATTCAAAAAATTTAAAGATATGAATATACAGTGTGGAAATTAAGTAAGGAATAATTCCGACGAACGTATACAAATTTTTTGCATTACTTTTTTTTGATAGTTATGACGTCATTAATATTTTTTTTAATGGCAATCTATGTTTTTGATTTCATTTTGATACTCAATAGCTTACATAAGGAAAAAATAAATAAAAACGGCACTAAAGTTCAAATTAGTAACATTTCAAAAAATTAACAGAGCTGTCTAATTTTATCAGAATTCAAGGAAAAACCATAGAAATCTAAACAAAACAAAGCTCCCAAAAGCAATCAATGAAAACAAATAAGAAAACAACCCTAAATTTCAAAGTAGGGCTGACAAATTAACAAAATTTACAAAAAGACTATTGATCTGAGAATTATAAATTAAAGATATTACACCAAATGTTCAAACTGATGACCCTGCATCATCTGATAAAATCCAAGACGATCATAAAAAGCAGCCAATACGTTTTGAATGGTTTAGGGAGTTATTAAACTGCACTCGTGTCGAATTCTTTCTTCAAGATCATCCAATTTGTTGGGTCGGTTTTGATACACCTTGCTTTTTAAGTGCCCACATAGAAAAAAATCTAATCGAATTCGATCTGGGGACCTAGCCTGCCATTCTATTGGACCTCTTCTTCCATCTTCTTGGAAACACTTTGTACAAATAACGCCGCACCGGGCTTAGTGTGTTGGAGCACCATCCTGTTGCAACCAGATATTATTATTTAGAAGTTCATTTATTATTTAATAGAGAAAAACAGTTGAGACACAATTATTTTGTACCAATTCAGAACTTGTCAACATTGTATTGGTATCTCTATGGTTTTCTCTTAAATTCCGATAACATTAGACAGTTCTGTTAATTTTTTCAAATTTTACTAAGTTGAACTTAGGCGCCGTTTTAATGCATTTTTTCCTTATCTAACCTATTAAGTATTTGACAACGTTGAAAACAGAATAAAAAACTCTATTCAAAAGTAAAATAAAAAACATAGGTTGCCATTAAAAAAATATATTGATGACGTCATAACTGTAAAAAAAAACTGATAAAAAAATTCGTATACGTTCCTCGGATGCGCTATAATTAGCCCTATCACATGCTTTTTAAGTTCTATTTCTAGTGCAAATACTAACGGAGTTACTGAATTTATTCCTTACTTAATTTCCACACTGTAAATAAATTATATACCTCAAAGAAATCCACTGTTGTCAAATCGGTAGATGCAACAACGAGAACTATATGCTATTTCCATATTCTAAACCGCTGCGAAACGTGGGCAATCGATGCCGCAAGTCCACCCCTTTCGCTCTTGAAGAAAAGGTGACAATCAAAGAGCACTTTGTTGCCATGGTAATGACGACTTAACGAGGTGGGTGGAAGCGCCTGCAGGACAACACAGGGCGAGGATTAGCCGTATAAGCGAAATATTTTTTCAATGCCCACTCAACAGCTGACGGTGCTGCTGATGCATACAAGAAGTCCGTAAGGATTCTGGAGCAGAAAAATTAGGAAGCGAACTCTAGCCGCTTGACAAGCTCGTGTTACGCTCAGTTCAGGTGGAAAATCGAATTAAAAAGACATGATGTGATCGTTACCTCCGCGTATCCACAATAGCATTATGATTAATAGGACAGCGCGAATACCGTCCCTTTGAAATACAATACATAATATCTGCTGTTATCGTATTGTTTATATTGTGACTGCCGTCATTGGAGAAAATATGGGATAGTCGGCACATATCGGATTGAAATTCACATTTTCTCCATGAAAATTTGCGTTAAACTGAAATAAATTATCACACATAATGAGCTTAAACGTATCCGAGTTCGTTAATCCCCAAAATTATTAATTTCCTGAGAACAGTCTTGTGTTTGAACACCTGTCTTAATTAAATATTCTGTAGAAATTTTCCCCTCTTTTCACATTATCCTTTTAACTATTATATTTAATTGACGTAAAACGAGGAGCGGTAAAGAACGAAAATACTCTGCTTATTAATAAAGATCGAGTAATTCAAAAATATGTACGCAAATTCCCCTTAAGGGGGCACTGCACGAATCTTTTAAGTTAGTGTTGGTGAATACCGCAAACTTCGGAATAAGACATAAGATACCTACGTGCGAAAAATTTTATTGTAGATACTGTGCTTGATATCTACTATTGCTTGAGTATCGAGCGCTCAAAATTTGTAGCCCTCAACAATTCCAATTTCGACAGACTCAAACAGGTCAATTTTGTTATCAAGAGGGACTAAATTGTACCAAACTTTCAAGTCTTGTATCTTACCCCTTTAGCCAGGGGTGCCACCCCTTTACAAAAATTAAACGGCATGGGGGGTCGTGTGATACATCATTTTAAAGCTTATTCAATTCTCTATTTTATCAAATCCTTTCTACAAAAAGAAAGCATGAATTCGATATTTTCCAAATCTACATAAAATACTCAACTAAAATTTGTACCACCAAAAATTCCAATCTCGACAGACTCAGAAGGAAACGCTCGAACAGGTCAATATTGTTATCAAGGGGGGCCAAATTGTTCCAAACTTTCAAGTCATGTATATCACCCCTTTAGCCTGGGAATCGACTGATTTGGTACAATTTGGTAACAAAATTGACCTGTTCGAGCGTTTTCTTCTGAGTCTTTCGAAATTGGAATTGTTTTACTTAAAGAAATCATTTTTAGCGGATGTCAAATGTGGTTCAAGACAGAGCTCCTCTCCATAGTGCACTCGTGCGAGTCGTGGCTTCGGCGATCATAACGGCGGTCGTCATTTTGAAGAATTTTTGTAAATGGCATGCTTACCCAGGTGAGTCTTTATCTTCTTCTATTGAAAGCTAGAGTGGTTTTTGTCAGTCGGAAAAGGTTCGTCAATAAATAGTTCGTACCGTAAGTAGTAAGTTTATTGCCCAAAATAAATCCAGCGACTATCAAAATGTTTTCAGTGCAACGTTGGTTGCCATTAATTTTTCAACTTTACAATAAGCGTTTAAATATGTATCACACCTCGTAAACCAATAAATTGTACAATTCACTCAAAATAAACCAATGTGTCGGTAATGTAGGTAGGTTGTTCTGAAGTGCACGAATTGGACATGGAAGTAGCGTTGGTGGGAAAATTAGACGGTGAGTGGTTGTAGAAAAATTATGAAAAATATTTCACGTTTTTAGTAATTAAATCAGTCTCGTTTGTAACCATTGTACCATTTTACACCCAACTCCCACCTCTTAGTTTATTTTAATGGTAGTTTTCGAGTAGCTACACCCGACTCTTATAATTCACAGCTTGAAGTCTTCAGGTAAGCATTAAGACTATCATTTTTTGTATACGATAGATCGGCAAAATATACAGTGTGTGATCAATAAATATTAAAACCATCATTCAACTTTGGTTTACACAACATTTTGGTCCTTCGAGCCTAACCCCACGACCAGGACGTAGTTAGGCAGGATGAACATCATAAAACAGTTTCACAACCAGGGCAACCTCAACAGCGTGGACATCAGGAAACAACTTCAGGTTTCATTTTCTAATTTCCTATTTGAATTAATGTTTGGTATTGGCATTACAATCAAAGTAAACAATTACTGTCGAAGCACTTTTAAATATTTAAAATTATGACCTATTTATGATGAATTTTGAATTTGATTGAATCGAAGATTCAGTGAACCTTGTGTACCTTGTAGACGCGTGAACCCACTCACTCATGAAAAGATTATAGGAAATTTACCTGATGCAAGATGCCATTTCGCAATTGTGGCGTCGACTACGCCGGACCTATTTTAATAAGCTCGTGGGAAGAGGCCCATAAAAGCGTATATTTGTTAACTCATATGTTTTGCTACTAAAGCAATTCATTTAGAATTGGTTACCATTTATAGGACCCTTTAAAAGGTTCACATGTCCCGGAGAGGTAAACCATGAAGAATTTACTCTGATAACGCAACAACCTTTAAGGAAAGTGATAGCGAATTGAAATTTATTGATCACCAAGTAATAAAGTCAGACCTGTTTCAAAATTGTATTACTGATTCCGCTGACAACAATGTTAATTGGCATTTTATACCCCATCGCTCTCCACATGTAGGCGGTATTTGGGAAGCAAGCATCAAATCAATGAAAAAAATGCTAGAAAATATAAAAAGTAACGGGGCATGAAGCTAAGGAGAGATTATAACGATCAACAAATGGAAGATGCATTGCACTCCGTTATAGAGGGTCGCAACTCTTTTGGTCAAGCGGCCAGATATGGGGTTCCAAAAATCAGCTTGTATAGTCGATTAACATTCACCAAAATTAGGAAAACATTTTGGGTTAACAGCCTACCGGTTCCCTAAGATATTTTATGCAACAGTTTTTGAATAACAAGGAATTAATATTCCTCGATTTAATAGTATACAGTTACTAGGAGTAGAAAGCGCACATTTTGTGCTGAGCACAGAAGGTTGCGGCCGAGGCTTTAGCCGAGACCAAGCAATCTGGGCGAAGCACAAGAGAAAGCTTTCTGCTCCGAGTGACATATACTATTTTTTCTTCAAGGATTTTTAACAAATACTTTCAAAGAAACATTTATAAAAAAAAATTATAAGGCACACGACTGAAAGTGAAACTTGCCATGGTAGGAATCGAGTTTATTTCATTATTTTCTGATACAAATGCGGAAACAGCGGGTCCTTGAGAGAGGGGGTTCCGAAGGGCCCCCAAGCGACAGGCAGGCCGAAGGGGGCCTCCTGATACAGGAGGGCCCAGGGGTGCCCCTTAGACAGGGGCCGGGGGGGTCCTTGAGGCCGCGGGCGTGGTCAATTTTCTATGTTCTATGTCATATTATTTTACTAGTAAAATAATGAAATTCATTATTGTACTAGTAACACAATGATGTTAGAGCGCGTTAAATACCAAAATATAAACATTTTGATACGCTTGAAGAAAAAGAAAATTTTGCAGGTAAATGTTCCTCCAACAGATATTATCAACTATGATGTATCAGGTCTAGTTGATGATCCTGGAAAGCAACGGGAGATTGTAAAAAAAGGTGTAAAACACGCATATGGAAATATGGACGCTTCAAAAGCACATACTGTGATCTTCTTCTTCTTCCTCCATACATCGTATATTCAGCCGGGAGCTTAATAATAATAATCATTCTCGAAGTGGCTGGATCGAAAGCTTAATCTTTAAATAGCAAATCTGAAAGCTCTGCAGAAAATAATCTCCTCTGAACCCGAATGTTAGCGTTTGGTGCTCTACTCATGCATGCTCCTTTAAAGGTTTCTGCAGCTACGGCCGCCGATATTAACAGCGAAATTGGTGCTATAGCTGTTGTAATAATAATTCTTAATTAATTACACGTCGGCAAGTTTGGTTTTGTTTATTTGTGAGGTGACGACTTTATATATCACCGCGTTCGGCTCGACTCGGGATTTGGGATTGCCAATTGCCGTAACCGACTACGCTAGTCATTTTATTATCACGCGTCCCCACTCTCACTCACTGCCTGCATCCCCCCCACTAAAGTGTTTCAATTTGATTTCCGCTTCAGTTTTTCAGACTCACTACCTCGATAAAGAAGTTTCACTTCAAAAATGTGTGTACGTCCATATACTTCACTCAATTAAATTTACTAATAAATTGCTAACAGGAAGCCGTCATTGTGAAGCGTACGTTCAACAGACTAATGCGTCCATGTCGTATTGTATGAGGTCAAGACTAATAAAGGTAAAAACAACGGTTAAAACTAATGCATATTGATCAGCGAACTTGCAATTATCTGATGGGAAATAAACAAGAAGCCTAGAAAATCATCATAATTACCTTTTTCACTGTAAATACTGCTGGAACATACCTACGTAATTAGGATGTTAAAAGCTTTCAAACGAACGTTTGATGTACATAACTTTGTACACTACTCTGAATAATTCAGATTGACCTCAAAGTCCAAAAAAAAACAGTATGTGTTTGTAAAGCTCTTTGACGATACTAATATGTAACACTAAAACAGAATATTATACAGGAACTCTTCAAAACAAGAATTAGTTACATTTTTTTTACTACATAATTAAATTACATAATTAAGCACAGACAACAAACGGTGTTTTTATTTTGTTTCAAATGCTAGCAATCCATGTATCCTTCTATTTGTATTTGTTGGTTTAGTTTTGTAAAGTTTTCAGTTGCTGTTCTGACCTGTGTTAATCCATATGCTAAAAGGTTTTACAAAGGCTATAACGTTTGCCTTCATGAGTGCTTTACTTTGATATCCTCGTCACCATAGGCCAAAGTTTCATTAATAAAGTTTTTTAGCGGTTGTCGAAATTACGCTAATAGGCACCGTTAAGCGCAACAAAACGGCAAATAACTTAACTGTATAAGAAAAATTCTAATGAAAGTTTTTTCAGACCCTGAAGTCGCCTACGTAATGCACAATCATTATATTGTAACACATCCTCATCCACATAATAGCCAAATATCGATACATTTCAAAAGCGAAACTGTAATTACACAACAGGCAATTACATACATGTGAAAGCAAGAACGCGGTCCATAAAAATTAACCATTGGTATACCTCAACACAAATAATAATCTACGTCGCAGTCGCAGTCTACGGCCATAAATTTACATATTATATTATCTCGAAGACTCATACAAACTCGAAGGTAGGCACACGGTAATATAACTTAAAAGAATTTCAAACGAAACCGTTCAACATCCATGTAAAAATTTATTGAAGAATGCTTCGCGCGGATGATAGGAAATTCTAGTCTTCTTTATTAGCCGATTGGGTAGCCACAATCGACACCTGTGGAGATCTCTCAAGGGCGAGTGAGCTTTTTATGTGCAACCTGTTAATGACAATAAATTTACAAAGCTAATAAAGAGCTCGTATTATCAAAATTAGCAATCAAAATCGCTATTTTGGGAACACTTACTAACGAATAAAAACTTAGCTTCGTTATTTATACAGTAAAAAGGTAATAAACACACCGTAAAAAGTTTTATTAGCGCTCGTATAGAGCTAATCCAAGAAGGATTTTAATTTTGCAAGATAAACATCAAACGGCATAAATTGAAATCACGCTTGCCAATAGATTCCGGAAGAGGCTGGGAGTTCTTCATCTTTTGACATTCTATGTCTGTCAACCAACTAATAGTCTTTCTTTTATTGTACCATCGGCTTTATGGGTAGTTTCATTCTAAATGTGTCATTTCTAATTTAATGTCTATCGATAAAATGGGGTACCAATTTTCTCTTATAAAATAACACAAAAGTGTTTTTATGTTTTAAATTAAAATTAATTCCCTTCTCGAACCACCGACTTCTGGAGTCGAATTTGATGCAAATATTATCTAGTAGACCTACAACAGCGGACAACTACAACCGCAAGAAAAAGTGATCCTTTTCCTTCTCACTTTTGCGCTCAGTGTGGTCGATTTAAGCAGAAAATGATTGAAAGTTTCCCTGAAAGCTAAACAAACAAAAGTGTAGAACTAACAAATTACCGTTTTCAATTTCACAATTTCTGTTGTGCGCTCGACTACTATACAATTCGTGCACAGCCAGGAGCTCCAAGCTCAGCTTCAATGAGCTCGAATTAGAAAAAATGTCCCGCTAGACTAGTGTATGTTCCGCGGTGGTACCGTTCCTTCCTTGGAAGAAAAATGTAGAACACGGTAAACTCCCATCTTCGCGATATCGCAATCTCTTCTTATCCAAGATGTTTATAGAAAAGGCTATTATTTCTCATCGTCAAAACCAACACGGGAGGCTGCAGCGCGGTTGCACAATTACCACCAATAAAACAGAAGAAATGCTGTATGAAGAAATTACGTAACACTTCTTTCACTCGGCCGCATACCACGCCACGATATACTTATTGAATATGATAGTCACAAAGTTGGGTCGTTATTTTCACCACAAATTGCCGGTTCTTATGTGTTGTATGCATCGCGGATGGCTCTATCACGATCTCGAGGCGTCATTAACGTCGGCATGGGATTGATTTGAATACAGTGAGATCTCGCTTGGCGGACAATGCAGATAGGCAGATAGTAATTTTGAACGCATTACAAATGAAATGTCACACATAACACATATAATCTAATTTTGGTAGTAGAAACTTCTAGTTTCCATTTTATTTTAGCTTATCGTATAAAACATTAATGTTCTCGACATTTTGCTACGAGAGATCATAAAACGGATGCTGTTCCTCCGGTGCACATGGACAATAATTTAACCACCATCACTGCCTACATGAAAATTAAAAAAAAATCCAGCACCAGTCAAGTCTGTGATTTATGACATAAAAATCCATCAACAATGCGGTTCTAATTATTATTGTTGTTTGGTATCGTGCGAACTGAAAGTGCACGAAGCGGCGGAGGTCTTTGACGACCAGGCCGCTAACTCAACACGTAGGCGGTAGGTCGTATAAACACTCTTCCGAATTCGCGAACAGTGGGTTGTTCGAGCCACTTGCGTAAGAACTGCACCATTCAATGCAATGTTAAATTTTCATTTTTCTAGGGCATGGACGCGCGTTTTTTCCCGAGAGTATAATTAAGAACCTTGAGATTTACAAGCACGGTGTTTTAATTTAATGGCGAAACACAAAAAGTGCACCACATGAGCGGCATTTCATTGCAGTGTCTACATGAGAAGTCATGAGGCAAAAGAATAGGTCGACTTATAACTCAAGAGGCGAATAATATACCGCCAGATTTTGTTGAGCCATTGTTCTGTTGCGATAATTTAGGTTCCTAAATGTTTATAGTGATTATTTCATTCATCGTCGTTTTCGACCAATCGTTAGACTTTATTTTTTGAATTATAGTGATAATTCGATAATCATGTTCCTTTTCAAATGTTTTTCAGGACAACGCTGAACATTTTTTTACTTTTATGTCAAATTTCAACATGGATCGTTTTGGGAACATTCTTTGAACACTTTACTCGTCATTAAAATTAAAACGTCAAGAAATGACACTCGTAGTTGCTAATCAATTTTCGTGTTACAAATCAATAGTTTCAAAGCACTTATGTAATTACAAGTGAATATTTGTTCGTAGCAACTGTGTTTAAGAATTAAAGGTTGGGTTCAAGAAACGGAGGTTATACTGTAGAAATATTCGATTGGTAGGAATATTCATTCAAAAGTATGATTGTTGAGAAATATTTGCAGAGGCCATCGCGTCGGCCAGTTGGGGAAACCCAAAGGGTCGTAAAACCTTTACCTGACTGGCACCGCTCACGATCACACCCAGTCGAAAACGAACTCTCAATCAAACAAGTCAAATCAAAATCTCGTTCAGACAACAATCTCAACAGCCGCAAGGGCATCCATCTAAAAGCAGGACACGGTTCCTTTATTCAAATTCAGTACAAAACCAATCCGGGAGAAAAAAAACGTTCAACATCAATCTGCAACTATTCGTCATACACAAGTGCATTAAGTTCGCGAGTGTTTCAATACAAACCAAAACATATGGTCCTTCCAGTAAAACAAAATCTACCCCCCAATTCATTACAATGAACATCCAAGTAAATGTAAAACATTATTTCCATTTTCACAAATAATTCGGCAGAACCGTGTTGTCACAGCTTTCAAACACGAATATATTATGTATTTTTGATACAATTTGTGTAAATTCCAATGCTTAATAAAACCATTAACGTCATGAGAACACCAAATGGAGCATAAATGAATAATACGGCTTTCAAATGTGTTCCACGCTTCATAATAAATAGATATCATTTTGTACATTCCGATTTTTGTAGGAAGAGAGAAGCGACTTAAGACCAGTTGCATAAAACATGATAAAGTTAATCCAGAGGTAAGTTCCTACAGTTTGTCCATGCTGCATCCGGATTTACGCTGGGATAGCATGAAACGGGTTTGACACTTCTTGCACACTAAAGAAAAAACGCTAATTCCGGGTTGTGCTTATAGAAACCATATAAATAAGGACACAAAAAGAATGCAACCCTTTTGGTCACCCAAATTCAAAAACTGAGTTCAGCAAAAAATTGCGCTACTGTACATTCGACAATGTAATGAAAATGTAGATCATTGGCATTGAAATAGTATATTACATTATAAGTGCGGTAGGTTTAATTTTACATCACGAAGTTTTAATATTGAAACACGACACGGAGCTGAGTGATGTAATACAAAACTTTACCACACGCATAATGTACAAAACTTTTTAGCCGGGGACGAAGTAGTTTTTCACCTGGGGTCCCCATTTTACAATAGTTTATTTCAAACTTACATTCATATTATTGACATAAAGATAGGTGCAGAACACGGAGGAATAATATAAATGGAGCCCGCATTCCAGTAGTAAACATATGCAGCGCTATGAAGCCAATTAACTGTGGACGGGGGGGAATAGTGGTTTGTTTTCTTTCACGCGATAGAATGTGACCGTACCCTCGATGCGTGTGCGGACTCTCCATTGGCTAGCAGGTGAGGCACGGTCATTTTCCCAAAAATTTTCACAACAAATCAAAGCATTTTTAGGTACCAGTCCTACATCAACACTAACATTTAAGGCAAATAAATACATCTGTCTCGTGAGTTCATCACTGGAAAATCTGTAACAGATTTTCATAACTCCGTTATTGCAATCCCCACCGAAATTTGTACGCCACTGAGCTGATAAACACAGCAACCACGTGCGTTGTACATGCTTACCTGTGAAAAGTCAAGTTGGGGTTCAAGTAATCCAGTTTTTTACACACATAACACTGTCTAACCATGTTTACACCAATGTCCTTATGGTTTTCAATGTTTAAAATTCAATTCACCACAAAACCATTACAATAACAATGGCAGACATATTCTTTTTCCACAACCACACGTGCTACTCCAGTGTTGCCAAACCTATGCATAACCGGGGCATCAGCGTTCGGTACAATGCGGGTGCAATAGCACTGTACTGGTACTTTTCGCAAAACATGGCAATGTTGTAATTCTGTTAATTAGAATGTGAGGCGTCGGCGGCATCACGCGAAAACGATAATAAATGACTCCATTTCTTATTATTCCTCCTTGGTGCAGAATAGTGTAACGGACTTTTTAACAAAAAGGATGCAGGAATAGCAAGAGAAGTTTCGTTTTTTTTTTGGCTATCTTGTTAACCTATCTTAACTAATTTTCATAATAATATTATCGACATGTTTTACTTTTACTTCAATGGTTTCACCAATTTTATTTTTTGGGAGATATCTAAAATCGAAGATAATCCGAATCTAACCAAGTATGTAATGTTTTTTAATAAAATTTTGACGTTCTGTACAGATACATTTATACGACGAGATGGTGTGCCTTATTTTAATTTAAAAACTGAATAAAGGGCAGATAACTGCGATATCTTCTTTCAAAATATACGACCAAGAAGAAAATTTGGAATATTTTGGAAAACTCTGCACCGCGACGCTTCTCCGAAAATAGCGCTATCGAAAAAAAGTTCAAATAAAATATGTAGAGTATAAAATTGTAAATAATTTTGGTTCTATTCATTTTTAGTTTGCGACCAACAGCTTCCGTTTTACGAGGCGCCAAAGTTGGGGGTTGATCTGTAAATTCCAAAAAAAAAAAAAAAAAATCCGCGCGGATTACAACGATTATACAGTGTGGAAATTAAGTAAGGAATAAATTCAGTAACTGTTAGTATTTGCGCTAGAAATAAAACTTAAAAAGCATGTGATAGGGCTAATTATAGCGCATCCGACAAACGTATACTAATTTTTTTTCCTCATTTTTTTTTGACAGTTATGACGTCATCAATATTTTTTTTAATCGCAACGTATATTTTTTATTTTACTTTCACATAGAGTTTTTTATTCTGTTTTCAACGTTGTCAAACACTTAATAGGTTAGATAAGGAAAAAATGAAATAAAACGGAGCTAAAGTTCAAATTAGTAAAATTTCAAAAAATTACTGTCTAATGTTATCGGAATTTAAGAAAAAACCATAGAGATACCAACACAATGTTGACAAGTTCTGAATTAGTACAAAATAATTGTGTCTGAACTGTTTTTTCTCTATTAAATAATAAATGAACTTCTAAATAATAATATCTGGTTGCAACAGGATGGTGCTCCAACACATGTAGCCCGGTGCGGCGTTATTTGGACGAAGTGTTCCCAAGAAGATGGAAGAAGAGGTCCAATAGAATGGCAGGCTAGGTCCCCAGATCGAACCCCATTAGATTTTTTCTATGGGGACACTTAAAAAGCAAGGTGTATCAAAACCGAGCCAACAATTTGGATGATCTTGAAGGAAGAATTCGACATGAGTGCAGTTTAATAACTCGCCAAACCATTCAAAACGTATTAGCTGCTTTTCATGATCGTCTTGGATTTCGTCAGATGATGCAGGGTTTTTGTTAATTTTGTTGTTTTCTTATTTTTTCTAATTGATTGCTTTTGGGAACGTTGTTTTGTTTGGATTTCTATAGTTTTTCCTTAAATTCTGATACAATTAGACAGCTCTGTTAATTTTTTGAAATTTTACTAATTTTAAATTTAGTGCCGTTTTTATTTATGTAACCTATTGAGTATTTGGTAACGTTGAAATCAGAATAAAAAACTTTATGCGAATGTAAAATCAAAAACATAGGTTACCATTAAAAAAAAAATTTGATGACGTCATAACTGTCAAAAAAAAGTGATGAAAAAAAAAATTGTATACGTTCGTCGGATAATTAAGCCCTACCACATGCTTTTTATTTTTATTTCTAGCGCAAATACTAACGGAGTTACTGAATTTATTCCTTACTTAATTTCCACACTGTATAACACAAAATAAATTGAGCCAATAGCAATTACAGATTGTTCATAGTTACGATGCATATAAGTGAGTATACCCTTGACGACGAGGTATATTCATTTCGGTGTTTTGCCATAGGAACGATTTTTTTATGATTGTTAATAAACGTCAGAAAAAAAGTTCCGTCAAAATTTCGCATTTTTTCGTTATATAATCGTAACAAATACCACTGGAGCATTAAAAATAATCTGATTAAACTATCCTCGTCATTCGACGTATTCAGTAATAATATCACAAGAGCATAGAAAATATCGATTAAACTTCCGAGTCATGAGACGTATTTCGACGAAATATCACGACAGCGCAGCTGGAGTGGTATTTCGCGGAATGACTGACTGGTGGGTGAGAGATAAGCAAAAACTTCATGAGAAGAATTTTACGCAGAATTTAATGCGAGAACATAAGTCCTACATCATTTTCTCATCAGGAGAAAAAACCGCTTAGGAGAAAAAAGCATAAAGACTTCATGACGTCAGGTTCGGGAGCGGTTTTTTTGACAAAAAGGGATGAGGCCCTTAGAGCCTGCTGGGAGTTCATAATCAAAATTTCAAAACTTTATAAATTACTTCTTCTAACAAGTCTATAGTCCAGGCAATGGGTACAAAAAAGGGGGTTTTCTTCGCAAAAGGTCGGACAGAAAAGAAATTTGGTGAGATGGTAAACATCCACAAACTCGGAGAACATTGCTCTTTTACAAAAAAAAAAAAAAAATCGCAGAATTATTTGAACTCGATCTTCGTTGTAATCCCTACTCAAAATTTGATTTTGTTGAAATTCGTAAATCAACCCCCAACTTTGGCGCCCCGTAAAACGGAAACTGTTGGCCGCAAACAAAAAATGAATAGAACCAAAATTGTGCACAATTTTGTTATCTACTTATTTTATTTGAACTTTTTTTCGATGGCATGTAAGTGCCGAAAAGTTTCCGAAAAGCGTCGCGGTGCAGTGTTTTGAATTGCGGGGTAGATTTGTGTTACTCGAAGGACCATATGTTTTGGATTTGATATTTGTACTGTATTTGAACAAAGGAACCTTGTACTGCTGCAAATATTTCTCAACACCCCACATTTGAACAAAGGAACCTTGTACTGCTGCAAATATTTCTCAACACCCCACATTGCCTGGACTATTAATGGAATATCCGGTTTTTTTCTCTAGGTTTTATTTACAAAGTTGTAATTTTCATTCCCTTATCTTTACTGTTCTCTTGTGCTTTTCTCACAATTGTTAACCTCTCTGTTTCTCATGTTTTTAAGTCTTCTCAAATTCATAGGTCTCTAGGTTCTCAGGTTCTTAAAATTTTCTTGTATTTCTGATTTGCAAATACTCGAATTCTCAAGTTTTGAGGACAATTTCTTCTCTGTGTTTTAGTATTATCAAATTTAAATACCTCTTAAAAAAGCGTGAGGATGAGTGTGTTCAGAGCAAGACTAAGAAGAAAATACACTATTGGAAATTCAAGTGCAAGAGATTCCAAATCTTGTTTACAGAAGTCGGCATTCTACAACAGTGTGGCATAATAATTATGCATCCCTAAAAAACACATTTGCAAAAGTTTGCAAAAAATATCACTTAAGAGTTCGTTCAGTTTATGACTCAAGAGATATTAATTTGAAAAAAATACTAATCGAGACGGAGATGCCAAGCAGACTACAAAATAAGAAATTTTTGATCTTTGCTGGTGTCAAGAAGCTTAGTCATACAGATTTTAGAAAACTGTGAGCTACTGATGGTACCGGAATCGAAATTTTTCGAGCCTGCATGTCTGCACAAAGATTTTTGTTTCTTCTTAGGGAGCTTAGATTCCATGACAGGAAAAGAAACAGCATTGACAAACTCGCTGCGATTAGAAAAGTTTGGAAACCATTTATTCAAAATGTTGATACCATTTCGTGGACGCTGCAGTTTTATCGAGTATGTGCCGAAGAAAACAGATAAATATGGCAAAAAAATATTTGCCCTCTGCGATTCTAAAATGTTTTACGTTGCCAATTTGGAAAGTAGTAGGAGGGTCCATATGAAGTATCTAATTCACCAGCAGATCTCGCCAAAAGACTAACTAAGCCATTCGAAATAACTGGTTTACGAGCTATCTTTGCCACAAGACTTCGTAAACAAATTACACTTATGGGAACCAAGAAAAAAAAACAAAAAGGAAATTCTTTCTTTAAAACTTTTTTCGCACGGTGTAAGCCTAATTCGCATCTGACACGAAACTGCGTAACGTTCAATAATATAAATGGGGGATGCTATATTGTACCTCTTCTCTCCGTTGAGAGTGGTGGGTAATTTTCATTCGAGATCATACCCGTTTCTTTTGTATTCTCAATTATTTTCTGTTCAATAAAAAGCAAAGAGCAGAATTTCAAAATGAAGTCAAATTTATAGAACTTTATGTTGTTTAATTTTTTATTATGTAGATATTTTATTTGTTAGTTTTAAATAAAATATCACATTATACCCCATTTACTAGTTTGATTTTATTATTAGAGACAACAAGTAAACTATGTGAAAAAATTGGTCTGGTGTACTAAATACACCAAGCGACTACTTCTGGTATAGTAGCCTCAAGCTTAAATTGTCACGGGGTTGGGAGGGGAAATGATGCACGACCAACTTATTTATGAACGTTCTAAAGTGGTTCTGAAATAAACATTCTACTCTTGATCGACTCTTCGGCGAAGATGTAAAGGAATGGTGACAGGACCGTATTCGAAAAATGTAGATTGAGTTGAACACTTCCCTCAGTACGTGTAACAAATTAATATTTTACTGTTCAACTTTAGAATACATTAAAAATACAAGCCTTAGAAAAACATATGCTGGGCCAAATATTAAAAACAAATTCCTCACTTTAGCTAGTAATAATTCATAACAAAATATTAAATACACCCCTGATGCAATGTCGCGTGCCGGGACGGAAACCGCGTCTTGCAATCGAGTCGACCAGTTGCAACAAGACAATCAAAACCGGTTAGAATCCATATGGTATCGGTTACGACTTACTTGTCCCGCAATGTCTCGATTCCGACAAAAAACTGGACAAAAAATTCGTGACAATTTAAGGTTGAGGCTACTATATTGCCTTTACCTCCTAAGTTCTCTTTTTTTTTGTAGAGGATATTTGTATTGGATAAATAGAAAAACCTAAGACCCTTAAGAACCGGCAAATTTGATAGAACTGAGAACTTGAGGACTTTAACCTGAGGAGTTGGGAAACCTGAAGATTTGATAGAAACTCAGATAATGAGCAACATGAGGAACCTGTAGAGCGAGGAATCCCGGAACTTAAGAAATTTGAAAACTTGGGAAGCCTGGGATTAGAGCAACTCGGCAGACCTGAGGGACTTAAAAAACTATTTTAAAAATGGAAGCAATCTAAGAAGTTAGGTAACATGACTAATTTGAGGACTAAGAAAACTTTCAGAAGCCTGAGAATTTGAGGAACCTGATAAATTTGAGAGCCTCGGTAACCTTGAGTTTCTATAAACTTGAGGAAATTGGTGAGCTTAAGAAACCTGAGTATTTGAGGAATCTTGGGCATTAAAGGAAACCAGCAAAGACAACTCGGAAAATCTAATTTGTGTAATATCTGAGATTTTTTAAAGTGTTTAAGTACCTCCCTGACGAAAAAGAATCCTGGAGAGAAAACTGCTTATACAATAATATTATATAACCACCACCTGTTGATTTAAATTTCTAACAAAAAAAACCTGTTGTTGATTTTGATATCCTCAGGGTAGCCCTACACCTACGGCTCTTATTTTTGGATTCGCTTTGGAATTTCAATGAAAATCAACAACAAAAAGGTAAAAACGTTTTGAAACGAAAGATGTCTGTTAGGGCATAAGACCACTGCCATAACCTATCTTTTTCCCCCATGTCAAACGTCAGCAGTACTGGTCAATAAGATGTTGCCGGTTGTATTTCCTAGCTAGAATGCAGTTAGTGTTGGTGGTTTTTTGATTTTCAAAAAACTGTAAAACTTTGGATCAAATCGGCTAAAAGTCGTTAAGCATTGCATAATCGATACAAAACTACTAGCGTATTTCATCTATGTATTCCTTTTCTGAGGGATAAAAGCATTTGTCTAAATATTACAAATTAATCTCATTTTCGTATCAGAGAATTTAGGCCAGTCAAATTAGATCCAAAAAAACCGTTTCGAGGAATTAATTTCCAGCAAGCTGGAAATAATTTCAATACCTTCATTTGGTCCTAAATAAGTGTAATTTGAGTTTGCACCATCCCAGGAGGTGAGCTTAACTTATGGGAGCCCAAGAAGAATTTAATTTTTGCACTTTTTTTCAGTCTTTTGCTTATTCAGACACTCTATTCAAGATTAAAGGGGGTTAAATTCTCCGTAAAATGAGTAGATAAATCTTCAAATTCGGTTCAGTAGTGTAGCTGAAATCAAAAGTTAGAAACCGGGAAATTTTCTCATTTCAGTGCAAACTTATATTTTGCGACTTTCCAAGACTACATCATTTTCACAACCAGATCATTTTCTAGATGAATTCCTTGAAGCATCTCTTCATCTTGCCACCATTCAGGAGCAGCCAGAAGGCAATTTTTAAACTCAATTTTGTTGACACGCACTGTACGGTATGTCGCCTTTTCAGTGGCTTTTTGCTTTCTTTGGCCACAAATTCCTGTGATGCGTCTTCCCCACAGATCACACATCTTTTCTTAAAATTAAAGGTCACGACTCTCTGTCTACATCTCTTGAGGTTTTTCCCGTCACTTTTCTAATCCTTCGAATATATTTTCCTGCATCTTTCGTAAACCCCCACTGAAGTAAAACCTTAAAGTTGAAGCTGAAGTTGTCTTTCTTTGCTATACTTCTTTTTATCAATGTTTCTATCCCTCGTTGTTTCACTGTCGTTGAGGCCTCAACATGTAGGTTCACAACACTTATAACACTTTCTTTTACGAATAATGAACTTTCCACTTTATTATCAAACCATAGAGATAATCTTTGAAGAATTTAAGGAAAAACCGATTTTGAATTTATGCGAAATTTAGTCTTTCACAATGACTGAACCTGAAAATTGATACTTATAACGTGAAACTTTATTCTCTACCACTTTTATTCTATGGGTTTTTTCAATAGGAGTATCTGTTTTAAAAATGTAAGTTTGCACTGAAATGAGAAAATTTCCCGGTCTCTTAACTTTTGATTTCGGCTATACTACTAAACCGAATTTGAAGATTTATATACTCGTTCTACGCAGAATTTAACCCTCTTTAATATTGAATAGGATGTCATTTTCCGTCCGACGCACTGTTTTCAAGCTACAAGCAAGAAACTGAAAAAAGTGCAAAAATCTATCATTCTTCTTGGGCTCCCATAAGTTAAGCTCACTTCCTGGGATGGTGCAAACTCAGATTACGCTTATCTAGGACCAAATGAAGGTATTGAAACGATCTCCAGCTTACTGGGAATTAATTCCTCAAAAAATTCTTATTTGACTGGTCTAATTAGTTCTCTGTAAAATCAAATCAGATGCATGTCGAACTGACAAGTTAAAAACTATGAATTAACTTTCTAATCTTCGCTCTCTGTGACATGCTTATGTCATTCAGAGATGCATTCAGTCTTTATTGTATTAGTATTTGCAATTTGTAATTTGTAACAATTTGTTTTCAACCTTCAGATATTTAAGTTTATAAAATCACAAGGAACGTGTAGTCCAAATTATGCTTTAAATTTATGTTGGATGACGCATCAAGTCGGTGATAAGTTGTTTACTCTTCTTTTTTTCGATATCATTATTACAAAAACATATTGAATCAAAAATTGTATGCAGATAACTAGTAATAATGATACCTCTATATCTTGAGATTAACTAAATATATAAAAAAAACAGAAATATTCTTGTTGCATATCTGTGATAATAGTGGGATTTTTTAGAATATCTGGCGCACCCCACAAAATGATCAATCTTGCATTATTAATCTGGAAGAAAACTGCTTTCACCAAATTCGCTTTATTCCCTGAATTAATAATAAATATTGGCAGAATTTCCCCATAAACCCACCGCAGGAAATGTGAATGTTTTATTGCCGCCAAAGGCTTTTTTGCTGCTCCCTCGTGTCACAACGAACCCCAGCCCAAACGTGTGCGATCGAATTAAGAGAAAGGGCGCTTTACTACTTTCTCCGGAATGCACAGTCGTAGCCATTTACCCGCAGGTTTCAGGAAATGAGCTGAGCGGTACGAGATCTCCCACAGATTAAGAGGAGTGAGTAACGTTTTGTTTAGCTAACCCGTTTCCTGCTGTTCTAACGGTACCGTGAGGGCAAATCGTAGACACAATTGTCTCGCGCCAAAAAATACTGCTCAAATGTTGTCGTAAACCATGCTCGCTTCTGTATCCACGGCTCGTTCTTGTTAACTCTATGCCAGAACAACGGAAGAAAGTAATTTATGGAACCGTCGGGGGCATTATGTAACACCGCGGATTAGAAAGAGAAAAATGACGAGAGGTGATTTCGTGACGGAATAATTGACAGCCCAGGCTCCGGTGGACTTCCAGTAGACACACGGTCAAAGTTTCCAATTTTTATAAAACAATAAATTACTTCTAGAGAAATAATCAACCACAGGGTTCCTGATGGAATCTGACCCCATGTGCCCAGCCCAATCAAACTCCATCTCGAGCAGGAGAATCATTATCCAAGTTCAAACAATGAAAAAACATCATTTACGAAGTGCTGTTGTGGCTGTAATATCATCTGCACCGTCGCAAGAGTCACGACTTCATCACGGCCAAGGCCCTCCGTATCCTCACGACATTCTTACTACATCAAATTTCTTCCTGGGCATCGAACTAAGGATAACGTCATGGATAATGAGACAAAATTGGCTCTTGCTCTACTGTTTATTTGTGGTCAGTTGGCGAGATCTTCGGGTTGCAGCATAAATAACACGGAAAGAATTGTCTGCATTTATAACGCGCCAATGCTGTTTATTTGTAAAGCAGCTTCAGATACCCTTTTCGTTGATGATGCTCTTTGCATTCAGCATGATATGCGCACAATGAGCTCGCATTGACGCCGTCGAAAAGGACTTCTACGAAATAGTGCTCAACTGGATAATACTAAAAAGCTGAGTTCGCTTACTTACTCTAATTGGATTATGTTCAAGGTCTGCTTAAACAGAAAAAGACTAAAATAATGATCCGCTGATTCGCCCACATTAAATTTGTCCAACTTACAAGAAGACGTCGATAAAGCTAGCAGGACAAAAGCCGAAAAATCAAAAATTAACCCCATGCGAATTTAAGGCTATTTAAAGGCTAATTTAATGCCAAAAAATTAATTTTGCTTAGAAATTGACGTCAAGCTAGCAGGCCTGACTTAAAATTTTGGTAAAAATTGAAAAATAACCACATAGAATTTTATAGACTATTTAAAGGGTAATTTAATGCCAATGATTTAATTTTATTGCTCTTACCGTTTTCATGGAAAGGGTGGCTCTGCTAGCTTGACGTGAAGCTAGCAGGACCATCCCCAGTAGCCAAGTTTATTTATTTCACATAAATATTTAGAAAATATTGAATCTTTTTGTGAATGTGAATGAAATTTGTTGTGGAAAATATTTGAAGAATACAGGGTGTTATGAAAGTCCTAGCAGAAAATTTAACCACAAGTAGAATTTTTTTTTTCTATTTAGCACTTTGCTGAAATCCCCATTTTTTTAACATTTTTCTGACCCCTTATTTCACGCTCCGCCTATGGCTAAATTTAATGAACTTGAACGCATCAGAGAGTTTTTGCCGAACGAGGTAAACACCTTCTAAGTTTTTTGAGACAAAAAATTTGTCGGCCGCTATGTTACTGCGAACATCTGTCTGGGAACAACTATTGGAATGACCACATATGGTAACGGCATTTATCTAGAACAGTCCACAGACCATGAGAACGTCTGGGAATGATTGTTCACATAAGATGCTCTCATCAGCCGAGAAGGTTCTGTCGCGCTGATGTCATACTATACAACGCTCGCACAAAGAGGATGATGTCAAACAGTTTTTATTTCGATTCGTTTATCGAGTAAAGGTTTTGTGCATTCCTCACAATCAATGAACGTGCGACCATGGGCGCGTATTGGATTTAGGGGTTAAACTAGTCTTAATTATTTTTTAACTCCGCAAGGGAGCGTGTACAAAAAAAATATACATAAAAAGAAATGTTTATTTTGACGAGTTCTACTTGTGATTCAATTTTCTGTTAGAACTTCCATAACACCCTGTATATGTATTTTAGTAATATGTATATTATTATATAGCATTACTTATATTTTATTGGAGACATTTGGTTAATTTTTTTATGTTGGAAAGAATATTTTGCTTTGTATATTTTTATATATTCTCTGTATATTGTATATATTTATTTGAAATAATTTGGTGCTGTAAACGGTTAAAACGAAAAAATTGATTTCCCGAGACTTTATTGCATAAAATGAGCTGGGTATAACATCAGGTACATAATTATACAGCGAACTCCTATATAACGAAAGTCATTGCTAACGTCTGTTTGGTTTATATTGTTCTTATATTGTTTTATTTTGCTCTCTGTATACCGAAAACTCTTTATAACGTAAAAAATACCCGACTACCATTTTTTAAGATGTCATGATTGATAATAAATTAGAATATCTAAAATGATGATTTTATATCAATTAATCAATTGCAACTTGATATTATCATGAGAGTAGTAGTTATTTTGCAATATTGCTGAGATTGAAGTACTGGTTGAAGCATTAATTGAGTCATTGTTGTGTTATGAGTTTTGTACAAGAGATATTATTGAGATTGAGCCTTGACGTCAAGTTAATTAATCTGCAATTATTCTTCCGACCTCCCAATGTGAATCCAGAAGGACTGGGGTTGCTGATGGGAGATCTTTGATCATTGCACTGGTCCATCAGCACTTTGGGGAGATTTATGATATCTCCATGATGAATTCTAGAGTTCTCCATTTTTATTGATTTTGTACTCCTTGAGTATGCTCGCAGTACTAGTCCGGATTAAGTTCAATCCATTGCACGGAGTTGTGTCGGAGTTGAACCAGTTAGTCATGACTCAGGTAGGGTAAAGCCCAGACGGTCACGCGGACAAAGGCTCTATCAGGGGATACCCACATCCTTTTGATGAGCCTAAGACTAGTGAAGATGGATCGGGGTGGTACATTTCAGATATCTACACCGTGGTGACTGAAGAGTAGCTGTTGTTACATCAGCAGCTCTACCATCTTGCCATCATCATCTCTACCATCTTGCCAGCACCATCATCATCATCAGCATGTCGCATTTGCAACTGACCGATTGACTAATGGCCTTGAAACGACAACCATTTTATGACTTAAAAATGTTGAAATTGGACAGAACACGAGAGTGAGTTCTAGTTTCTACAGAAAAAAAAAATCAATAAATGGTTGTTACTTCTCATCCATTTAGTGCGTTGATGAGTATAGTGGAGAGGGCGCCCACCACACTCAAAAACGGTGCCAAAACCATACGCTTTTTAGTCACAAACAGACATTATAGCATCAAAGAAAATCAAAGCAGATGAGATTTACACCAAAATATATACTCAAATTTAGATTTTTGACTGAATGGTTGACAAATTGGTTCGGAATGACAACCATTTTCATATTGTATCCAAATTTCGTTTCTTGTATTTCACAGTTGTTCTTTGGGACTAAAAACCATTTCGTTCATGGCACCACATGTGAATGCGGTCGGCGGGTGGGCCGCCGCATCTACAACTGACCGATTGACTAATGGCATTGGAACGACAACCATTTTATGACTTAATTTTTTTTAAATTGGACAGAACACGAGAGTGAGTTCTAGTTTCTACAAAAAAAAAAACAATAAATGGTTGTTACTTCTCATCCATTTAGTGCGTTGATGAGAAAACGGTGCCAAAACCATACGCTTTTTAGTCACAAACAGACATTATAGCATCAAAGAAAATCAAAGCAGATGAGATTTACACCAAAATATATACTCAAATTTAGATTTTTGACTGAATGGTTGACAAATTGGTTCGGAATGACAACCATTTTCATATTGTATCCAAATTTCGTTTCTTGTATTTCACAGTTGTTCTTTGGGACTAAAAACCATTTCGTTCATGGCACCACATGTGAATGCGGTCGGCGGGTGGGCCGCCGCATCTACAACTGACCGATTGACTAATGGCATTGGAACGACAACCATTTTATGACTTAATTTTTTTTAAATTGGACAGAACACGAGAGTGAGTTCTAGTTTCTACAAAAAAAAACAATAAATGGTTGTTACTTCTCATCCATTTAGTGCGTTGATGAGAAAACGGTGCCAAAACCATACGCTTTTAGTCACAAACAGACATTATAGCATCAAAGAAAATCAAAGCAGATGAGGTTTACACCAAAATATATACTCAAATTTAGATTTTTGACTGAATGGTTGACAAATTCGTTCGGAATGACAACCATTTTCATATTGTATCCAAATTTCATTGTTGATTTAACATAACTGGCCATCCAAGGAGTAATTTTGTAAAACAGGTAAAGCACTTAATATTAAAATCTGAATGTGTTAAAGACGTTAGGCCTTAGCCTTTGTCATTAAATTAGCCTTTAAATAGTTTAATTAATTTTTGTTTTTTCGATTTTGGTCCTGCTAGTTTTACCGATGATACAAGAAACTTACATATCTCTAATTTCCTTGAGTTCAATTTTAATCATCAGCCCTCATCTGCAAATTTTAATACAGTTTTACTTTCTGCGCTGACAGCTAACTGGCAATAAAAACCCATGAAGATCACATGGCCGGTGGCAAGAGTCCACCATAAGTCTTACGAAATTGAAATCGTTTTATTTGTGCTGCATATCGCAACTCACTGCGACTCAATAAGGTCTTATCTTGCAAAAGTTGTTCAACACTGACTCAGCTATGAGATAATTAAAAGGCAAAATGTGGGAAGTATTTCCACGTCGCAAAATGAGAATCAATCTTCCATTGTCCTCCAAATAATCAATTAGACATACTCTTCAAACTGGACCGTGTTCACGTATTCAAATAATGAATTCTTAGTTTTTCGGTGCGATCCAAGTTCATCGGTCCTCCGTCATTCATGTTTCTTGGCCTTTGCTTTATGGCGAGGAGACGCGGAGAGAGACTCAGACCGAGCCCACATGGTATTAAAGTTTTTACCATATTTACAGTCAGTGGGCGATCTGGAACTATTATTTTGCCATTCCTGACCTGGGAGTGTTTGTATTTCGGATTTATCACAATGTTTGAGTCTGTTAAGGGCCATGGGACCAAAGTAAGAATTTAAGTGGCAGAAAATGTTAAAAAGTCATTAATCGATTGATATAATAAACGGCGACAGCGAAAAACGTATTTCTCATCAGTAAAGAGTGTTCAACCGGTTTCGTGCACTTATAGGCTGGAACGATTGTCTGATCAAATTCAAGATAACATAAAAATTATAAAATAAGTAATAAGTAATGTTAGATGTTTACTCAATTAACACAATATTTTTTTATACGCGGTCAGTAAAATAGTACTGCCGTAGATGATGAAGTTCCTCAAATGGTCGTGGGTGTTTTTGATGGTGGCATTGGGATTAGATTTATAGCCGGTAAAACTTAGGTGGGTAATTAAATCAGGAGACACCTAAATGGGGCCAAAAATGATTAATTTCACTAATTTACATATAACATAATTACAATAAATCAAACAGTTTAAGTAGCAGCAATTTCGTGGCGTGTTGCCTCCTCGGCTGCTATTTCTGTTCGCGATTAATTGATCGGAGGTTTGAAGAGTGCGACATTTAAAGAACAGGAAGCCAGTTTATTATGTGGTTGCTTCATGAGATGATGCGTGAATTAATGTTGGGATGAGATATCGCGTAACAGTACATTTGTTATAAAAAGACAAAAAAAGTTGACACACAAAAGGCGATCAAATTATTTCGCTCATAACTGTGATCTGATTACGTGAACGGATGCTTCTTTTGAAAATTGTCCGTGAAATGGGATATTTTACGCAATTAGAGTCCTAAATGACATATTGCAATAACAAACAAAATTATCCTTTGTGACCATAATATCTACTTTTTCACCTTAAAGTAGTAGAGAAAACATGTACTATTATGGAAAATAAATTAATAACGGCCAATTTTTCACTGAAATTGCACCACTGCTACCATTAACTCCTGAAATAAGCATTTGGCATTTAACGGACGTGAATAATGGCTGCACAGTTTATATTTTGTTTTTCTTTCTAAATATAATTCTTTTAATTATATAATCACTTGTACAACGTACTGCATAATGCTCAAATGTTAATCACTCCTTAATTTTCCAAGAGTAGTTCAAGGTCAGTAAAATCTATTATCCAATAAATCTTGCGGTTGCACCTCTTAGCAATAAACGTGGTTAATTAACGTAATTAAAGCTTCCTATATCAACTATATCGAGCGTCGACGAATGTGTTCTTTTAGAAGTACAACAATGCACAATTAGTAAATGTTGCTTATGTAATACGATATTCACAATAAATTCTTTTTTGGGTTGGTAGGATGTTATATATTTTATCAGATTGTCATTCCAAAATAATATTTAAATGTTCGCAGCCGTACGTGCTTTCTTGTTTTAAGAGAAAGCAGTCGTGTTGTAACAAGTGTCAGGAAATAAAACAACCTCCACCATACATGATTGCAGAAGGTATATAAAATGAGAAATATTATACAGTGATTGATTTTTTATTTACCAGACTGTTATATCACGAATGCATGTTTCTGCTCAATCAAAATTACACACATGTCAAGCATGAAATGTGGTAGAGTAGAATTGTTTTAATCTGAAGATTATTAAAAAAGAACTTTTAAAGCAGTGTAGGTTTCAATATTAGAAGTATCTTGCAAGCAGATCAAACATAAGCTTTTGTACTAAATCGGGAACACAGTTTTAGCAGATCCGAAATTGTGGAACATTGTTAATACATACTGAAGCGTTTTAAGAAAACTGATTGAACCCTAAACATGACGAAAAATGCTATCCCCATCCGGCTGGCACTTCATTACCAATGATCTGCATCCAACTGCTTATGGATCAAGAGTTTGGATAAGACCCCTGCTCACCAAAGCGATTGAAGCGCCACTTCTCATTGATCAAGTCTGAAGAAGGGGGAACCTCGCAATTATATCAAAATTCTTGACGGTCTTCAGATAGTGCTCCGGAAAAATGAACTTGTTCGTTTGTTGGCCTCAGTTTTAAAAGACTTTTCCAATAGACTGCCCTCCCCTGTCATTTTCTTATAATCGCCTTCCCGCGGTTACGGCCGATGCTGGAAAGTGGATCCCCTGCACAGCTTTTATTGCCGTGTACAAGAGAGGCTGCATCATATTATATATTTTTAAAGTTTATCTTGTTCCTTACTTGATACAGTATATATTTCAACATTGATTTTGTTACTATATATTTATATGAATTTTATAACCATTACCGGAAATAGAACTAGATTTTAGTATCCTTAGCCAAGACACAATGAAATCTGCCATGGAAAATTGATTTTGGCCATGCATCTCCCGTAAAATCCAGGGACCTAACAAATGGAGGTAATTAACGCCAATGGACGTGAAGTGAGAAACGCTGATGTTTCAGAATAAAAACTTCATCAAGGTAGAGATAAATTCTCAATATGGTAATCGATACACTGCGATTGGTCATTCAAGCAAGAGCTAGCACTAGACTCAACTCCACTGAGCTGTGCTTTTTGTCAGAACATGGAAAAATGAGATTATCGATTAAATGAAAACTATGAGGATTTTAGTTAATTTAAAAGCGCAGCTACTCTTTAAATATGAATACAATTTGCGCGATGAACGTTTTTTTTTAATTTTTGTTTATATATCTTATTATTAAGGTAAAAATTCACTTGTCAAGGAATACAAGTGAAAGCTGAGAAAACTTCATCAAGAAATCTTTTTTTTATTTTTTACTTTGGGTAATATTTAGCCCGTCCAAACTGGGACGTTTGAAGACGCCAATATCGACCGTCCGAAGGTATTGTTTGTAAACTGATAGCTAAATCAACTCATTCGAAAATAGAAATTTAACTTATTTACTAAAATTTATTATTGCGACCATCCATTGCACAAACATATTTTCTAATCTTTACGTGTTTTATAGAGTAGTTTCATATCAATAATTTTGTCATAATTATGATTTCCCAAAACCACCATTGACGTGGTTACCTTTGGTGTTACCGACAATACAATTTCATGTATCACATTATAAGCTTTCGGCTTATATGTATAAGTAATTCGGAGTCAACAAAAAATGGTTATTTATGTATCACGGGATTAAAGCCTTATTTTTTCATTACGAATGTGTGTTTAGTTGCCGAGGTGACAGCCGAGCCGATTTATAAATTTTTCCCGAAGTCGCAAATTCAAAAGACAAGGAAAAGAAACCTATGTGTAGTAAGTGGAGGTCTTATAGAGATACATAATATTTTCTATAAAGATTGAGTGGACTTTAAATCTCCATTTAAAATTGTAGAATAAAGAAACTTACTTTAGTGACGATTTTAAATTACTGACGATTTCTGGAAAATATTATCACATATTCTGATTCTCAACTTTGATTACGTTTTGAATAAAATTTGTTTAATCAACGCCGAATTATTTAAAACGGGTGTTTTTTAAAATTTGGCGTCGAAGTTGGCCATGAATGTTTAACTGTGCCATCGAACTGACAATTCTGAATCTATATCTAACCTCACTTTTAATTTATTTAAGCGACAGTTCAACACGCTCATACTCCTACCTTTTCGGGGTGCAGTGGAACCTCTTCGATAAGATTAGGTTTTTCTGAACTCCACATCCGCATGTTTTGTAAATTCACATAACCGTCTAAATGAAACCAGACAAAAAATTGTGGTCTGTTCACATAAACTCATAGTCAGCACCAACTATGACACCAAATTTAAAAAAACACCCATTATAAACCGAATGCTTATACAGTGAGCGGCAAAAATATGGAATAAATTCATTAAAAATTAAACAATTTTTTTTTAATCTTTGGACAGCTCAATTTTGGTTTATAAAAATTAATATTTGTATCACAAATAAAATTCCAAGCTGTCATTTGTTTTAGAGTGCTGACGTCATCGTTTTTTTTTTTTTTTTTTAAATAGAAACCCCCATTTTTTTCTTAATTCAGATAGCCCTTTTAATTGTTTAAACGACAGTATAAAAATTAAGTAAAATTGGATTTTTTTATGAGAAAAAATAAACGACGATACGTCCTTGTTGAAAATTTTTTAAATGACAATGATCAGACCTTAGTAAATGATGATTTGTGGTTCCAGCAAGACGGTGCACCCCCACACTTTACACTTCCTGTTCGCAATTACTTGAACAATTGGTTTCCTAGGAGGAGGTGGACAAGATTCGTTATAAAATTTATTTTTTCCATCAAAAAATTCAAAACTTTCCTTTATCAAAGAGAAAAAGGTTTTTTCCAGTTTTGATGAGCAAATCTTACCCAGATTAAAAAAATAAAAATCCTAGGCCCTACTAAATCCGTGAGGCTGTCTTTTGTATACCTTGGAATTTTGATTTTTCTGCTCTGTGTAGGAGAAAAATAAAAATAAATTGTTAATAAAGGCTTTACTAAAAAATAGAGCTCGTAGCGCAAATTTTAGGACGTTTGTACATGTATTCCACTTTTCATATTATGATTCTTCTTTATAATGTCCAAAATATTAGTAATGTAATTTCCGCGCCATCTAGCGGATTAGAAACACACCATTGTTTAGTACGGTTCCGCCTTAAAATATTTGAGTTGTTTAGTACTTTGTAAGCTTGGTAGGTAATTGCAAAAATTTTGGAATTTGTTATAAATATTTTTAATATATAGCACATCGGCTTTCCACTACCAAAATGAAGCACAACGATCCTAAAACTTGCAGTATTTGGTTAACATAAAACTACATACATAGTCGGAAAAATGACAAGAGAAAGAGAAAGGCGAGGACTACTGTTGGATCAAAAGGGTCTGAAAAAAGGGGAGCATTTCTAAAACACCCTATATAAATATTATCACATTATGCGACCTTAGACCCGTATCTTAAGAGGGTGCATAGTTATTGAAGATCCAGACAATTAAGGTCACAACCGTGATAACAATAATTTGTTCGTATCCTATGTTCATTTCTCGCACTTTGCAGGAAAATACTACTGAAGCGACTAGATGTTATCTGGGTTAAATTGATTTCAGCGTCAGATGCGTAGGTGGTCTCGAATTCGTGAATACAAATGCAAACGAAATGCATGAGATGAACATAAAGCTGCATGGTTGTGTATTGCCGACTCGGTTAAAACAATAACTCAGCATCATCTTTAATCCATGTTCGTCCAACTCCATTAACAGTCCTTTTAAAAGTAAGAGTTCGGGTGCCGCCTGAGTTTGTTTGTTGTCACAAATGGATTTTCTCGCCTCGTTGCCATATCAAGTAACTTGTATTTTAACAATGCTGGAAACTGGTTATCCTATATAATATCAGATTAATTTTTAAATCCAGCAAACGACCGGCAAGCGACAGATTGGTATTTTAATTGATCGTAGGCCTATCTCGTTGGCTATTCGACCCATCTTATCACAACATTGTAAAAGTCGCGCTTTTGTCACGAACGCCCTAGGAAAAGTGTGTACAGACACGATATCTAAATCTCGGGACCGTTAGCACATTCCAAGATATATCCTCGCTACATATTCGCCTACACGGATTACGGTAATACGCAATCGCCAGTGGCGGCGCGGAAGTCCGAAATCGGATGAAGGGCTGATATGGTCGATATAACTAACTAAATAAATCCACAATCAACCAGACATTGGGCCCTATTCTCCAGATTCGAGTGGTATGAGACGAGCGCTTACTTTAAATTAAATACTCGACTACTCGACCTGACGTCACAACCTCACTCACGCACTCACATGTTCAAGAATAGGGCTCATTGTCAATAGCCACCAATTCAAAAATATTAGAGACGATGCATGAAGAGCACAAAGTTCTATGTAAGGAAATCTAACTACAGAAAAAGGGGAAAATATTAGAAATTATAAGAGAGCTATTAACTATAACGAGCTACTTTATCCAAAGCCTTCCTGAATATTACAACACATGACAGAAATTATAGAAGACTGTATTGCAAATTTACGACTCGGTTTTAGAAGAACTTTAATAACAGTGAAGTTTACGAAGACTACAGAAGAATCATCTAAAAGAAATAGCCCAAATTCAAATCACAACAAAAAATATAAGTAAACACTATAAAGTAAACATTATATAAAGGACAAGGGCCACTCCGTGTCGAAAATACATATGTATATACATATTAATTACCTTGGTTGCTGTTTGAATGAAACATGGGATAGATCCGAAAAGATTAAAATAAAGATAAAAAAAGCGAAAGGTGCTTTGAACCACCGAAGAAGACTAAATTTTACAACCAGAACACGATTCGGTAATAGCATGTCTTCTCAATACATAATTATTATGGAGTCGAGGCACGGACCTCAACGGACGACACCACTAGGCGCTTAAATGCTTTTGAAATATGGTAATTTCAAAGAATACTCCGATTTTCACGGTCAAGAGAAATCGGTACAACCACTACTACGAACGCGAAGTAATAAAGCACGCCGTCACTGATTTCTGCGATCCTACCCCTGACAACCCGGAAAGGATCGAAGTATCCTAACATTAGCTACCGAGCGGCGCTAGTAAAATGTTACTGGATACCTCTGACAAAAAGGGAGTTTTCATAAATGGCTCATTCATCTAGTTGGCGTTGAACGTCAAAACTCGGACTACATACATACATACATGTAAATTTTCTTGATGTAAACTCAATAAACTTTTTAATTTGAAACTGAAACAACAGGCTTCAATAGGCTTCGTCATTACTCTTAATTTCAACAGCCGTTTGGCTATAAAATTCAACAATAGTTCCAAAATAAAAAAAAAACTTTGCATTTTTATCGATGTTATTGTAGAGGACGATGTAAATATGGATGTTTTCATTATCTCCTCTTTTGGTCCCTACGCACTATTGCGCATGCGTATCAACATGCGAATTCTCAACAGTCGTACAAACAAAAGGTCCCTTTACACTAGCGTTCTATCGTACGTGTTTGGAGTGTTCCTTTCCAAACACTTGACACTTGCGAAAGCATGTGAATGTAAGTGCCATGTGATCACACAGTTTTCGGACGAGACCGTAAGCACATTCAAGCAACGACACACTCACGGGACGCTCCAAACACGTACCATAGAACGCTAGTGTAATGGTACCTAAACACAAGCCGCTTGACCACTTTGATCCTTGTACCTGTCACAACCCTGTAGAATTCAGACGTTTTTCGCGCATGCATCCCTTGTCTGAAACCAGTGAAAACATCCCTATTCTGTCAAGTTCTGACGTAACAAAATCGATAAAATGCGCAGATGAAAATTGAGGATTTATCAGTTCTCCAGAAGGAGCCTAAGCAAGGCGTCTTAAGAAATTTAGTCAGGAGTCTTGAGAAGCCTTCCGGTTTCTTCAGAACTCACAACCCCGTATGTTAACCAAATTCCAAAGCTCCCAAATGTCCTAGCCTCCTCGGGTTCTCAGATTTCTTTATATCAAGTATCTTAAGTCCTCATATTCCGAAATTTCAGATTCTCAATGACTCAGTTTCTTGTCTCTCAATTTCTTAAAATCCTAAAGTTCCTATGTTTACAGATTGTTCTTTGACCAAATTAGTTCTCCGAACTTTTTTGTAAAATTTTCTCGGATTGCTCGGAAGTCTTGCTTGGGTTCTTCAGCATTCTTCAGTAATTTATAATTCATCAGAAGTCCGCAGAATTTTTCAGAATTCTTGACTGAAAACGGGAGAAATCGAGAACCCAGAAAACCTAAAATTTGGGAAACTGAAAAACTGAGTCTTAAAAATTAAAAACTAAAAGTCGAAAAACCGAGAATTCGCCAAACAGCAAATCCGAGAAACTGGATATATCACAAACCAAGAACCTGAGACACTAAAAAATTGAGACACTACAAAAATTAAAAACTTAAAAGCACAAACTAAACTTCAAAATTTGAAAAAACAACATATTAACCCTTTCACTATTTATTTTTTTTCCTTGGAGCAAAAATTGTTAAATTTGGCACACACTAAGGAATTTTTTTATGATTTATGGTGAAAACCGCAGGTCGGTATCTTTTTTCGTTTTTGAGATACAATGTAAGCCCTATAACGAAAGTTATTAATATTTCTAATTAATTGACACTAAATTATGGAATTAGACATCACCTAATTATTGTTAAACAACTAGTTTATTAAATAAAATAGTGTATACATGAATTTGTTTGTAAAAAAGTATAAAAAAACACATGTACAAAAGACAGACGTATTGAAGAATTTCAAGGTCGATCAAGGTCACGCGCAAGAAAAAATAAAAAAAATTTATAGCTTCTGGGAAGATCGCACATCCATACATGTCACTATCTGTTCAAATAAGCTTGTATGTCACCATGCACGAAGAGAACTGCATATTTGTTAAAAAATTAACAAGTTAAAAAAAGAAAACTAGCGAAAGGGTTAAGGGTAATAGGGTACTAAAACTGGAAAGTTACAAAAATCAAAACTTGTGAAATTGCGAATCTGAAAATCTGAGCACCAAGGAACATGGGAAATTAAGAACGTGAGACACTTAGAAAGTAAGAAACTTTAGGATTTTTTTTTAACTGAAAAAATAAAACCCCAGAAATTCGGCAATTGAGAAACTGAGCACCTGAAAAAGTGAAGAGCTGGAAAATTGGGAAACTGAAAATCTGGGAATCTAAAAACTGAGAAATATGGTCCCCGACAATGTGAGAATCTGTTGTATATCCGTTTAAACCGCGTATTTTAAAAAACAAATTTGGGCATACCTATATGCGCATATTTTGACAAATTTTTGTAAATAAATCCGTTCTTTATAGATAAGTGTTGAGACCTATAACGCGAAGTAGATGAATGCCACGGTCTCATACTACCCATTAGATCTTAAAAGATTCATTTACATCAGTTATCCTTTTACCACTGTAATATTCACAACTTGAAGTATTTTTGAATTTGAAACTGCTGCACCGCGATATTATGTTATTATGTCATCTAGATTTACTAATTACTATCATTTCTCATCTATTTAACCAAGTGTAATGATGATTTAGAAGAAAAAGAGTTGAGCTATCTCATTTACACAGCCGTAAATATTTACGTGACAAGACCTAATTATATAGGTGGTGAAAGAAAACAAAATGATGCAGCTTCTTCATGGTTTCAAATTAGCTAGAACCCTGGCCCATTGGCTGAGAGCAGTGTCCAGTTGTGACGTATCTGATGACATTAATATGACATTTTTTGGATTTGCATTTAATTATGCTTTTTGGATTTCCACTGTATCATTATTTGGTTATTTTTTTTTTATCAATAATAATTTAATTATTTGTCAACGTTAGTAAATTTTGTCAAATCAAACTCATTTAAAAGCAGTTCATTTTGATAATTCACAATCGAATGACAGTAAATTTAACTGAAATTTAATTAAATTTCTTACAAGACCATTCTGAAACCATTTCTCCGCATTATTAGGTTATAGGTCGCTTCTGATGATACGAAGATTTTTGTCCTATTTCTATAAAAAGAAAAGACAACTTGAATGGCTAAACCTTGCCAATCCGGAAATACAAAAAACTAAAACTTAGAAACTATATAAATAGCAATACTGAAATTTTTATTATTCTCTTATTTTTTGCATGAGATATTGTACATGTAGTTTATAGTCTATATAACTCTTGGCGAAATTCTGCCAAAAACTGGAGGTGCATTTGCAATGTGAGTTCCATCTATAACTCCTAGAATACCAGGAAAACTTAATTTTTCACTTTTGTCGTTGGAATCAATGTTGTAAGAAATATCTTCCAGAAAAATTGGTAACAATCGCATTAGTAATGTTGTCTGCAAGACTCCCTGGAGCATAAACATGAAGGGCTTCTAGCATGTTCTAAAAACGGGCTCAGCTTCACGAAAAAAGAGTAATAAAGTATATTGGTCAAAAAGTAAAAAAAAAAACAAAATTTATTTGCCTAAATAATAATAATAATAAAATTTGCTATAATGTCAAGTGTCAAGTTTATACTGACGTGAACGAGTGCAATAAATAAAGATTTTTTACACTCAGTAATGTAAGAATTATGTTTTTTCCTAATTTTATTGACCTATTGAAAAGGATAAAAAATAAAGAGTGAAAAAATTTTCAACAAATAGAAATTGTATAAAATTCTAATTTTCTGTTCATTTCTTTACATTAAAAACTTTAAAAGTACCTCTGATTAATGAAATGATTTTTATGTTTATTAATTTTAATTTAATTTTATTTATTTGCGAACATAACCATTCAGATTCAAAAGCAACAGGTCTGTACCATGAGATCATTTAAATTTAAAATCAGAGTAGGTTGTGAAATTTAAATTAGGTTGGCACTAGTAACTTTTGACAATTTGATTTAAAATTTGAATGTCAAAGTCACTTCAAAAAAACGGCAACAGAATGGTGAATGGAAGTATGTATTATCAAAAATTAGTCCAGCAAATTTATAAAAGTGTGGCAAAATTTCGTGATGTTAGTGCGGTGTAGCCGAGCGAGTGTTAGTTTTATGATGATTGTGTCATTCGATTTCCGCCTGACAATTCTAGATTATTTAAATTATTATTAAAAACACCGTATTTAAAAATAACCCGCACAATCTTGAAGAACTGCAAGAGGCAATTTTGTATTCCATGAACAATTTAACATGAGAAACATAAACGTCACAGTGTATGCCATAACCTCAAATTTCACTCTGTCAATCAATTTGCAGGCTGGGCCATTGCCTACTACTCTAATTTATAATTTAAACGATCTCATGGTACTAACCTAAGATGTAAAAGGGAATTATTTTCGTTTAATTTAATTTCAAATTAAATCGACTGATTGGTCACTGAAATTGAAAGCAAGGTTGAAACTAGGTAATTGAGACCAGTTTAAATCAGATATAAAAAACGGTGTTTTATTTTGGTAATATCGCTTGCCCACACTTCTTATCCATCTTACAGGTAGTTACTTGACAGAATTTATTAAAAACCAAACCTGTCAGAGATTAAAAACCAGCTTAAATATTGTGTTTCCACTATGTAATCCGAACTACTCCTTCACCTAAATCGGATGGCTAGTTCCAGTGCCGGGACAACGGAATAATTCGACTACATGAGCGAAGGTAATTATTCCGTAATCTGCTCTACGTACACTTTATTAGTCCACAGCTTCCTGTGATCAATTATACAGAGCGACCTTCCGATGATGATTACAATGATGATGGTAATGATGATGGTCGAGGGCATTAAGAGAACGCAACAGTTCTTCTACGGCGCTACGGAATTAATTTTATGCGTTGATTGTATGCGTGCGATAGCTGCTTTTGGAACACAAAAATTAGCCGAATGGCATCGTAAAATGGATGAGATACGATGTTTTTCTACGGATTTATGGGAAAAGAATGAAAGTTGTTCACGTGGAGCGGAAGATTAAACTAATCACCGGGGTCAAGGACGGCGGCGGAAGGACCGTTCTGAATTCTTGCGTGATATGCATAAAAAATCGGAAGTGGACTAATGTCAGTGCCAAAACGAGGAGTAATTTCTATGGGAAACACCGCACGTAATTAGCAAAAATAATATTGTCATTGTGAATATGTAATGGCTTGAATCGGAGGTTATGTTGTTGCACGAAAGAGCAATTTTCTAAAACGGTTTGGTTTTAGAGAACTCAAAAACAAAATTGTTGATATTGGAAGGAGTGTTAATTTTAAATTCACCGGTGGGTGAAAACATCAAGAATAACTTCTCATACATTTTTGAGATTTTGGTTCCATAAAATGTCCAAGCTTAAATTAAGTAACAGGCAAATCAGGGCCAACCAGAAGTGTAAAACCAAACGTGACAAATCGACAGAACATAAAAAAGTTCAAATATGATACCACAAGATATAGCCTGAAACCAGTCATTTAATTTGGTAATTAATTTTATTTGGTAAAAAAGATACATACAAGAAAGACAAGAGTCTCCTCTGTATTGAATAACTGACTGAGTGACCAAATAATTAATTTTTTATGCTGGCTGTAAGAACAAAAGCAAATTAATTTGGTGTACAAAACAAATAAAAAACCGATCGCTTTTGTAACGAAAACCAATTACAATAATTAATACAATCACAAACAATAATTCCATGAAAACACTGTAAATATGAATCACATGATATGGTGGTTTTAAACCGTTTCCCAGTTTTAATTGCAGAAATCACCTAAATACTTAAAATTAAATTAAGTTGCCATGTGCATGCCCTCAAAAATAGAGCAACGTAACACGTGGCAAAGTTTATATTTTATACATGATTATTGATCGCCCAGTACACCCGACTGTTATCGACTTGTGTTTTTAAAGACAATAATCTAAGCTTTGAACAATCCTTCAAAGCCTTTGTAGTGTATGGAGAATATGATATCATATTTTTTTTCTAGGCTTGCAATTAAATGCCAATTCTCAAAAGTTACACAAACCGACATATTACATGAGGCATGAAAAGAATTAATTTCTGCTGAAAAAATGTCAATTCAATTTCCTACGATTTTTGTGCAGAATGTATATTTTACAGCGGAAGGCCAATTTTATGTGTGTCTAGGATCAGAGTGCTCAGTGATTGTTACATTTCAAATTCCCTGACTTTTCCCTGTTTTCCATGACTATTTTCCAGGTTTTTCCAGGTCTATCTGTTATTACTATATACAATGTACATTGCTTTTGTTAAGCTAACTTTTATTGATTGAAAACTACACAACTTTTAAACTAGTATATTTCGATCAAGTGCGCTGTCAACGCACTTTCAGAGGCTAGGGCGAATTTTCGCAGCACGGGGCGACCGCCGAGTGTTGCAATGAGCTCGAGCCCCTGAAAAGTGACGGCGCACCAGTATGAACAGCGTTTTTCGTATTCGTTCATGCAAAATGAGAAAAAAAAACACGAATTAACATCAAATTTTTAGGTCAGCTTTGACAGTTGTCAATTTAAATACCTATGGTGATATATTTATATATTTACTTGTATATCACTTTCTGTGATATAATTAGGTATTTCAAAAATCGAATAAAAAAATCATATATCAAAAAATAATAAGCAATATTCTAAATCCTCATTGCATTGATACTTTCATTTTAAAATTGTTGGTTTAAGTGCCGAAGTTACAATTTTAATTTAAAAATACGAACTACTGAACTGGCACAGTTGGTAGGAGCACAGTCGTAGAGTAAAAAGATCATTACTGACAACTTCAATCATATTAATTTACTGACAAAAATACTGCGCCTCCTCCAGTGTCAATCTGTGGGTTATCTATATATTTCATCGTGAACATGAATCAATTTGAACCAAATAAAACAGTCTGTACTGCACCGATTTTGATAATTGTTTTTTTAAATGAAAGACATTGACAAGTTCTATGTGAGCATTACTTTTCGTTTTCAAAAATTTCACAGGTTCATTAATTATGTGCAAATCATTTTAGGGGAAAATCGGTCCATTACAGTCATCGATTTAAATGAACGTGAATCGTATTAAGTGAGAAGTTCGACAACTGTAGCTAAATATAAGTATCTTAGCCCCACCCCTGAGCAAATGATCTAGAGAACTTAAGACATGCTTATTAAGACATTTATAGCTCTAATGGATGGATGTTTGGGTGCGGGGTGATAGTAACTTGATATAGAATCGGTGCAAACTCTAAAGAAAGAGACCCGCAATAAATTACCAGAAAAATAAATTACCAAAAAATACAGTAATAAATTATCATAAAAAATAATTACTGAAAACTTTACGGGGACTATCCCACCCACCAACACCCCTTGAACCAGCCAGAAACTGGCCAACTGAAGGCATATCTATATATTGAATCGTTGAACGTGAATCAATTCGAACCAAATAAAACAGTCTGTACTGGACCGATTTTGATAATTGTTTTTTTAAATGAAAGACATTGACAAGTTCTATGTGAAGACTACTTTCCATTTTCAAAAGTTTCATAGGTTCATTACTTATATTATTTTTACTTATTTATTTTAATCGTTTTAAGTAAGAAGTTGGACAACTGTAGCTAAATAGAGGTATCTTAGCCCCTCCCCTGAGATTTTGTGAGCAAGTTGTGTAAGGAACTTAAGACATGCTTATTAAGAAGAGTGTGAAATAGAGGACGAATGAAGCTGTGCAAAATACAATTCTTTTATCGCATAATTTTTCTTGCCGAAAAATTGGTTTACCAATTCCACACTATGTTCGTTTAACTGACCTGCGACTTTCTCAACAAATCAATCGAGAAGCGGAAGATTTATTGTTTAATCAAATCAAATTTATTTCAATCAAATAATGTATGAAACGGCTAATAATGAACAGCGTGCCGTTATTGATCATATACTTCAAGAGGTTCTTCAACACAATACTGGTAGTAATGTCTTATGTTTCGTACATTCGATGGTCTCCGTTTCTACATTAGCGAACAATTCAATCAGGAGCATCTTATACCGCACAATGAACAAGTGTTTACGCAAAACATTGTATATAAAGAAATTATTCCGCCTTAATTTTTTTTAATCATTCAGACAAGGCAAATTAAAAATTGTAATATGTAATATGGTAACCAGTCTTTATTCAACACTATTTACGTAACTATTTACTTTTTTTAAATTTTACATTGATTTGATTACCAATTCAATACATACCACTCGAATTTCGAGTGACGGGCGATCACTAGCTTTTATTAAATTTTGTACAGAGCTAAACCATTATGAAAATCCCACTTAGGGATTGAGCTACCTAATAATGGTTCCCATGGTCTCCCCAAATGGAACCGGGGTAGTGGCTGCTATAAGAAAGCCTCAGATCTAAAAATCTGCAGTGTGGAACAAAGGCGGCACCGTGGACCAGCTCATACCGCATACCGTAAACCATTGCTGAGGGAAAAGACACCGAATCTTTCGGGTAGCATTGGCAGGGGCATGGGGAACTTGGCTTAACCGCCCGGTTCGCGATGATATTACCCAGATAATAAAACCTCAAAGTCAGGGTGGAACAACATATTCCAAAGACTTCCTTGGCCAGTGAGGTAGAACTGATCTTTAATAGGTGGGCTCACAATTAGCCCTCTCACAGTTTGCGGGGCTCTGCATCGTAGCTATTAGTGAGAATAATCGCATGGACCACGGTACAAATGAAATAGAGGCGGAGGAAGGCCTCACCAAAATGTCCGATAGGGTAAAGAAGGTATGTCTCAAGAGAGCAGCGACAACGAAATGAAAAAGGGTTGAAGTTCTTTCTGGAGAACGGGCTCAACATCGAAGAAGCACGGCGGAAGGCGCTTCAACCAATCCCAAAGGAGAGCGCTTCCAGGTAAATCTTAAAGAGACAAATCAAGAAAAGGTTGAGGAGGAAAGAGAGGAGAGTCTCTCAATGCATCAAAAACCCTCTTTCAGTCAAACGAATCGATCGTGCATAAAATGGTGGATCTGGAAAAGGAGGCTGCTGTAGAACCTGAATCTCTTGGCATTCACAAGAAGCTTGGATGGCTGTCGATAGTTCGAATAAAGAAATTACAGAGTGGCTTAAGCGCACAGCTGTCGACTTGAAATCATGGGAAGGAGCTGTACTGAAATCCCAGTAACTTACTTAATCACAACCAACTGGATAGTGCCGAGGAAAAATCCTGTGAGCCCCACGGTGGAAATAACCCTTTCCGTTGATCTTCTCTCAACGGAAACACTCGAGATTAACTACGCGATTAGCCACAGATTTGGACAACTTTGTTAGCGAACAAAGAGTACCAAAAGCAAAGAAGCCCAAGGAGACACAACCTGGAACCTCACCTTCCGAGGAAACAAAGAATCCAGCCAGCACTGGACACTCGAAAAAGCTACATCCCAAGGGCTCGCAAAAGTCTAGAGTGACAATCAAAAGCAAACCTGTGCCTAAGAAGTCATAAAAGACAGCAAGAAAGCTGCGGCTTCTCCAGACAAACCTTCAACACTTAAAAATCGCATCTAGTGTGCTAAATAATGGAGGTTTATTAACTGAAAACTAGAACTAGGACTCACACAAGAGCCTTGGATAAATGGAGGAGAAATGAAAGGGCTCCCAACAAGATCAGGTAAACTAATATATTATAAAACTTCAGTAGAAAATCCAAGATCGAAAATTCTGCTCAAAAATCTAAATTAGCTTTATTCCGATTCCTTTAGTTCATTACAAAAGACCAAAGCAAACAAGAGGTGGTCATTCTGAGCTACGACGCCAACACTCACCGACAAACGAGGTGAGCCCCTTTTGAATATCTGGCTATTAAAAACATAGACATCAATAAGGGAAATAAACCCACCTTTATGAATGCAAAAAGAAAAGAGGTTTTATATCCCTATACATCCCATCGATGCAATAGAGGAACTGGAGTATGCCTCAAATCATCTTCGAGATCTCCTAATTTCAACTCATGAGGAATGCAGTCCTTTGCAACGAAGAGTCACATCGAGAGATGTGTCCTGATGGAACAAAAGCTCGGTCGATTGAGGGCCGAAGTAAGGAAATTAATCAATAGAGCCTAACGAGTAGGAACCTGGGATGACTAACACCTCATTTAAACCTATCAAAAGGGCTGCAAGAATAAAGGGAGTATAAATGACGCTACGGTTGTAAAGGGGTCTCCGCAAGGCGGAGTTCTACTTGTCCCATTTACAAAGAGACTGAAGCTTTCCCTGAAGACATGAGGTCTAAAGCCTGGTCATACCTAACGGTGATAAGACCCATAGTCAACTATGCCTCATTAATTTGTCTGGTGGCTACAAAGAAAGGAAACAATCACACAAGCGAAATTGCAAAAATGGCAAAGGCATCTTACAGGCAAAGCTGGACCTACTACCTTTGCACCTCCATGTAAAGCAGTCCAAAATGCCCCGAGGACAATAGAGACAAACAGGGCAATATCGGAAGAACAGAACGTATTTGACACTATGTGAGTCGAGTACGACTTTTGACTCCTCTTTGAGAACTCGGCTCAAGAAACATGCTCGTCTAGTATACGACCGGGACAAAATTATCGCAGGGGGATGGAATAGGGATTTATGGACCAATCACAGCACCTCAAAAAAAAACGGACCAAAAGCGCTAAGAGCTAAAGACTGTAAACCATCTGTACTATAAACAATCCCTCAAGAAGCTGGCTTTAAACAACAGTCACTTTGATGTGGGTGCCAAGGAACGAAGGAATTGAGGGAAATCAGCTTCGCCAAGAAAGACGCTAAAGAAGCTATTGTTCGGACCAGAACCCTCGTGGACTATCCAAAGCCCAGCGGGTACTTACAGGTCATTGCCTAGAAGACAACTTCTTGCAAAAATGGGCAAGGCTGAAGCCTATAAAATGTTGAAAATAATGTTGGGTTGATTGTTGCCCATTTCCAACACCCAAAGAAATATGTCAGCTACCTCCTAGGGACCTGACAACCTTTGCAAGTAAACTTAGTACATATTCTATAGGATACAATTATGTAGATGTAGGGTCATTAACTTGGCCGAAGTAACGAATCTATCAAAGAAAATCTGTAAGATGAATTGGGGGTTGATTTTGATTTAGAGAGGTTTGCAGCTCTGGTCGATTTGGTTGTAGAATTTGTGTGTTGCTCGAAAGACCATGTTTTAGATTTCGATTGAAACACTCGCGAACTTATGCACTTGTATTTTTCGAATAATTGCAGATAGTTCTTGAACGTTTCTTCTCCCGGTGGTTTCTACTTAATTTGAATAACCGAGTCTTGGTTTTAGATTGAATTATGAATGCGAGTTCGTTTTCGACTCGTATGAATGATTGGTTTCGACTTGTTTGAATAAGAGTTCGTTTTCGACTCGTTTGAATGAAATATTGAATTCGACTCGGTGTTTGAATGAGAATTGAATTGAATTTGAGTTCGTTTTCGACTCGTTGGTTTGAAAGATTGAATGCGACTGTTTTGCGATCGTGAGCGGTGCCAGTCAGGTAAACGGTTTTACGATCCTTTGGTTTTTCCCAAACTGGCAGACACGACGGCCGCTGCAAATATTTCTCAACAAAATCATAGATTTTGAGATTACGCGACCCCAAAATTACGTATAGTATTCATGTGCTTTCAGATAGTAGTAAGCTTTCGAGATTCTGATATTTCAAGATCTTCGTGATCTAGAATTTCGAAATTTTAGATTTTCGAAGAGTAAAGATTTCAACATTCTAAGACACATTTCCAAGAATATAAGACTAAGATTCAACATTGGCTATTCTAAATATTTAACATTTTAAGCTTCCAAGATTTTAAACCCTGAGCTTCTAAACTGAAAGAACAAGTGTTCCGTTTTTTAATAATGAGTGTATTGTATTGGTATTGTGAATAATTTGTTATTTAACCCTAGAATGCCAGACTAGTCGAGACAATAATTAATATTTATCAAAATGTAGCTAAATACCATCTTGTAGTTTTGCGACCGCAATTCATACCATCATAAAACCAAGCTGATCGAATTTGTCTATACTCAATAGTTAAAAAAAACTGTACGAAAAAATTTAAAATTTACGACGGGAGGCGCAAAAGTCGCACAAGATTTTTCAATAGTTCTTGCATAAAGTAGCACTATAGTGTGGATGAAGCTAGACAGAGACACATCACCAGCGTACATTTATTTCGCAAATAATATAATGCGGGTCGTAAAAGTTACGATAGTCTGGTGTTCTAATTTTAATATAGCAGCATAATCAACGACGATATTAAAATTGAGATAAGATAGAGGAAACTGACACAACACAGATACATTCACATCGGAAGACCAGATGATGCTCACGACCCACTCTTGACCATCATCAGGAGTGCGATTTTGTTGTAAGCTGATGCATGTAGGTTTCCATAACGCGAAAGAATAATTTGACCACCAGTGTCTAGGGAACGTCGGCAAATTGCTACAATTAGGTAGGTTTGGGGTGCAATTATCTCGAGGAGACTGCTAAACAACAGCTATTACCAGAATTTTTGAGAAAAAAGTTTTGGTATTACCATAGATCGTCATTGGGTTTCTAACGATTGAAAGGTGGAAACGTAAAGGGATTTATCTTTTTCCAATAACACTTTTAATTCATTAGCAACCTTTGAATGTTATGCTCAACAACTTTAGTAATAACCTCTAACGATTGACAATTTGTTATCTTGACTACAAGATACTTTTTGGTCCGTCTTTGAAGCATGAATACAAAGGTCTTCAGCTTTCCCACAGGATTAGACTTTATATCGCCGTATTTGACCGGATGATTCCGACAGCATCACATTCAGCAAAAAGTTCTTATCTTTTACAGCAAGGAATCAATTATATCCTTTACACAATATCTAATTTAAAATAAAAATAATAAATTTAATAAGTTTACGCAACTTTCAAGTTCACATTGCGACAAGAAACGAATTAACTGACCAAGCAAAATAACAAGCTCTAGTTAAAAACCGTGCGACTGGCTGACCATATTTTTTGTCATAATTAGTCGCTGTCCCCATTTTCTGGAAACGGTTTAAATTACCGTGCGCACTGCCTCTATGTATTTCCCTCCATAATTATGTAAAATGGGGGATGCAGGTATACCAAGACAAAACATATTCTCAAAATATGCTATTATCGAAATCGCCTCCCTGCACTAAGAAGTAAGTGTTAAAATATCTTCAGAAGGATGAAATCATTTATTGCCTCTGACAAATATATGACAAATTCGACCTTGATACAGGTGAAAAATTTCCTACATACACGAAGTTGCCACAATCAGATTATGTTGCTAATCCATCAAAACTCTAATGACAGGTACCGCACAGTCAGTTTCAACGGTGCAAACAAATTCGAATACATACATACACAACCATTAAAAAGAGATCATGCTTGCAAAAAAAAACAAAAACAAAAAATAAACAGGCTGACAAAATTATTTGCAGTTACATATCACGGAAGTTAATATTTAACAAGACGGCAAAATATAAGTGTTACGATACAGATTGGACCAAAATCTTTAGTTAGTTCTTGTCGAATTCTGTGTTTGCCCCAACCTGTAACAATATTAATGTACGGCAGTCATTGTGTGATCGAAATTAATTAATTTTCATGGGTTAGATGCCCATGATCTGATGTTTTTTTTTGATCACATAATAACATGGTACTATAAAAGGTTAAACTAAAATACAACTATCTACTACAACAACCACATATATGTATTGTGCGTTGACTGGTGCTATGTGGGGGTGTGAAAAAATGTTGATGTCGAAAATGTGTTGTAAACAAGCAAGGGTGCAAAGCAACTCCCCTAGACATACCACTACGTCACATCACACGGTGTTCAAAATCGTGTTATGCAACCTAGTGGCGGGACCTTGGGAGCAAAAGGAACACCTCCACCATGCAAAACCTTCACCTCCTCAAAATTATAATAATTACAGTTAAGCATGACACAAAATTTAAGACCGTAAAAAACAGTCATCGATCTTAAATTCTGCAAACATACACTACAAATACTACTCAAGTGTCAATTACAAAACGTATTTACCAAACAGTACAAGTCGAATAAATTTGCATCGTTAATGTTATACGGTCTACACAAAAACTTAAATGTTATCAGTTGCTCGCACATGTCGAAATTTTGGATGTTATGGTCATGTTAGCATTGAATTGATGTTGGTATTTAGTAGCAAGAAGCTGCACGCCACACATGAAATCAATACAAGTAATTATTCAATTAAACGCAATCCGAGATGCGATCATTTCAATAATTTCAAACATGCGACGGCTGCAAAAACAACTGGAAATGGACATCATCGACACTACAAACATTGCAGCTTATACAGACACGAAGTCATAAAATGCACAATCTGATTCTGTTTTCATCGATTTACAACACTGCAAGGTATGTATGTAAATGGCAAAAAAACGGCGCCGATGAAACTGACTGGAGACTCGACCAAAAACTCAAAAACTACATGTACGTTATAAACGCATTTCATCCAAAAGAAGATGTTTTAACAATGGTCAACAAGTGACAGTTATCGCCTCACCCCTTAGGTCAACTACCAATCTACAAATCGGTGATGGTCAGATCAATACAAAACTTTTAACTTGGGCAAATTGACAACAGCTGCATTAAAATATTTGTACCATGACACGTCTCGAAAAATTAAAACACCACGTTCGTCATCATTTCCCAAAATGGAAATCACGAACTAGTGAAAGTCTGTCTGAGTTTGTTTACCTTTTCAATTTTTGTCAAAATCCGATTAGCGTCCACTTGAACCTTCAAGGCTAATTTTGATCAAAAGATTATTCATTTTTTGCTTGCTTACAAAAAAATTTACAAATCTGCTGAGTAAGAAAACGGACCGTTGTCAAAAGGTCTGGCCGCATGCGACCGTAAAACGAACATAGAAAATCATTTAAATTAATTAGAATTCGATCGAATTGGTTGTGGTGGTTGTAGAAGAGATGTGTATTTCCTCGAGGTCAAACGATGATAGTCAATACCTGTTAACGCCGAAAAAGGACAATTAACAATATAATTGATGAAACAGTGAATTTTGAGACAGATATTTCGTTTTTGTTGTCAGGCAATTTGGAGATTAAGATAAGGAGAAGAACGAATCGAAGAGTCACGTTTGACAATCCGACATGTACCATGACTAGTCAAAAATTGTAACAACAAATTATTATATTATTATCAAAGTCAAAGTGAAGTGATTTTTGTTAAGAAGGATTATCCACAATTGGCGAAATTTTTTGTCTTTCTTCTCATCTTAACTTTGGATCAAATAAAAGTGAAAGGCAGTTTGGCCGATCCTGAATGAACATCCAAAGTGACAAATGTAAACGGGCCTGTAACTTATAATCGAGAGAGAGAGGAAGCAATTACGCATAAAGACGAAAAGGAAATTCAGTTCCTTCAAAAAAAAAGTTGCAAGTATTATTGGCCGCCCAAGGCTATTTTGCTGAAATTACTTCCAAAGTAACTGCTCTGTGAAAAAAATCGCAAATTACTAACAACATCCTGCCTGAGTGTGTCAGTTAAAAAGACACCAGCCCCTGTTCATCATCTTTACCGGAAACCAAAAAGTTTCTGCTCGACGAAGCACATGCAAAATCAATGATAAAAATAATTTAATTCGATATCAATCATCGGTTGCGATCTTCACTTAATTTCCGAAATTACTGGAGAAATGTCGCTACGCCGGAGGCGTTTTCATTTCCAGGAGGTGTAAAGCGAATATCAATTAAAGGATTCATCAAGGATTTTGCTGGAGCGCGTTGGATTTATTTTCCATTTCCTTATTATGCGAGCGCAACACGGTTATCTAGTTCTCGTTGCTAATTAATGTAATGCATTATAAAAGGAGGAGAACATTGCGCTACCTGTTTCTAGCAATTCTGTTTTGATCCAAACAGATAAAGGATGGACTGCTTAAACGATTATAATTAAATTCTGCAGTTTCTGTGCGGAAAGGAGCGCAAACGCCACATTTTTGAGGCGAGCGTAAAAGCTCAAATTGTCCAAGAATATTTACGATAACTTATTGTAGTCTCAGTGCAAGAAAAACAATGCATAATTTTCGCACATACAGAATTTCCACGAAATAATTGTCAGAACTTCCTTCGAATTATAATTTCATATCTCGCCTACCTTATACAACTGAAGGAAGGAGTGACATTGTGAATATGCTAGAAAAACATGGTCATTGATCCCTATTACTATGTACTCATTTCTTCCAAGACAAAAAACAAGAAAAGAGTAATTGCAACTTAATGTGACGAACAGATGTGAAGTAAGGTGACAGTGGGAAAATTAATTGACAGGCAACACGAAATAAAAAATTAAGAATAACCTCTGAATCTAGATTTATGGTAAACTTGACACTAAGAAGTTGTTTTGACTATTGGTATTGATTTCCCCAAATTAATTACGAGATCAACTTATTTGGAATATTATGCCGAGTATGTACCACCGAAATTTTGAAATGATTAATTTGTTCTTTTGATAAATGTCAAACTACTCAAGCACATGGTGGTACATCGGACGAAGTATTTGGTTCTTATAGTACATAATTAGCTAATTGCCGACATGACAAGGAAGAAAAACACGAAATAGCGATTTAATTACAACCTCAAAAACTCAACAGCAGTTAAATGCCAACACATTTAGTACAATTTTTTAAATGTTTCACCCTGTTTTATTTAACCTGTCATCAATACTAAATTAAGAAATTGATACCAACAAAAAGCAGGAGATTAAAAGCAAATGAACGTTTTCCTGTATTAAATATTATGTCTATATAATAATTATTATAATCAATAAACATTTAGAAAAACTATGTACTTCGAGGGAGACTGTATTAGATACAGATCCAGACCTGTGGGTGAAAAGAGAAATTTTTTCGCAAGTGTGTCAAACATAAATGGGATGCATTGGCATGATGTAACCGAAAAGTAAAAGCCGACCGACACCCGAAGATCGTTCAAAAACCTAACCTTGGACCTCCGGCCAATTTTTGGCTTCATGTATGAAATTGTTATTGTTCGGGTGTTTACAGACACTTCCTGCTCGGCTTATTATTCTGACATTGCCGGAATTAGTGTGGCGAGTACTTTTCGATCAAAGAGGAAAACGGACATTTCCTGCGGTGATTTAAAGAATTTGCATACTCATTGATCTAAACACCGAATGCAACACCTGTGCCCACATGAAGATGTCGGCGTACTTCGACTTACCTTTAGGGTTCGTGGTGGTGCTCGAGGCGGCTGCCGAAATCCTCGAAAGGCACAAGTTAAAATCCAAGTTTGAGAACAAGAAGGCTATCACAACACACCGGCAGATATTTGCGTAACAGATAAACTTTAAAAAACTTGTAGTACCGCTACGGTACCAACACCACAGAAACCGTTCACTTTGAGCGCCCAGGTTCAACTGACTCCTCTTGTACAGCGAGTGGTCGATGCAATGAGCGGTGTTCTACCTTTGGCTAGCGTTCGACGCTAGTTGCTGCAATTGCAAAACGGCAAAGTGCTGAGTCCACCTCTGGATTTTGTTTCGCGTAGGTGCGAGTCTCCCTCGAAATTTTTGTAATCTGATAAGGTTAATGCTCAAAGAAATTAAACTCGTTTCCTGTTGATGATTTTGCTGCTTTCGCGCCACGCCGCTGGATTTATCGATGTAATCAATTTCAACACGATGACGAAGACAAAACGGGGTGCTTGACTCGGACCGGAACACGGTAAGCGCTAAATTGCGACAACCTTCGGATTGCGTCATGGGGGCTGTTTTCAAAAAACATGTCTTACTCGAGTCGTCAGGTGTGATGATCAAAAGTTACCTCTGAATTTAATTTTATTCCGATAGAGCAGATCGAAGGGGCAACGTGTCACTGCTATTTTTTCTAAACTACTGTTTTCTGTTTGCAGGAACTACACTTAAATAGGCGAGCATTTGTTAAGTGCCATGCGTAACCAACTAAAGCTTAGAACATCAATTTTTCATTTCATAACATTGACATTAATGATTTAACACGAAGACGGTACATGCAAGTGTTAAAAATTGTGGGCAAAAATTTACTACTTATTCTAAATCTTCATGTCACTTTATTGCCTGCCTATGAATCTGATAAATATCGTAGCCAGCGAGGCAAGAAATTTTTTGGGCATTTGCATATTGAGCGGTTCACGAAATTGACGCTAACCTTTGATCCTGTTGAAACTAAATACTTTATACAAGTCGCGGCTTTGTGGACTGATGTTTCATTTGCCGATGATCGATTCGGTAAATGTTTCATCCGAGTGGGCGCCACCCCCTAAATACTTCCAGAATTTGATTGAAACAGTTATTGCTTCGACAAGCAGATCGTGTTCGGCAAGAAGCCCCGGGCAATTTTTCTCATTTCACTTTTAGCACATCCAAATTTTGCAAATTCTAGCCATCAGGAGGAGAAAGATGTAATTTACCAGGAATATGAGTAAATTGTTGGGACTTTCCACTCGATTGCTTGTACATATAAATTCACCAAAAGAGGTTGACATTCTAACAAACCATTCTGTACAAGCGTTACACTACTGTGATCGATACCTTCCAGGTGACCGTTATAATCCTTTAAACTAGAGCAATCAGGAAAGTTGCGGTGAACTTTGTACATTTTCAAATGTTTTAAAACATGCACATATAGCATGGACTAAATCTAATGATAATATAATAAACTGGTGTCGGTTAGTTTAACTTTTTGCTCAGTTTGCACATACACTGGTCGCCACTACATTGTTAGTTGTACAATAATAATAATCAAAGTATATATCTAATCATCCACCGAAAGCTGTAGACCGGATCTAGAGAGACCACTGTTTGTATCGAGCGGCTGGTGGAATGTTTGGCAGAGCAATATCAATATAGCTGTTTAGGTATATTCACTCCTCCACGAGAAAATAAAATATGTAATAAGAAATCTCCGTTTTCCTAGTGTAAGTCGAGAACAAAGGATCATTAGGATATACGGTCGGTTTCAATCGAAACGAGCCACTCTCAATAACTTTTAAGGAAAAGAGATTCTTAGCAAAATATAAAAACCGTGGGGGACATGTTTTAATGCAATAGTAGGCACGCTTGGTGCAACGACATACCCCTGAGAGGAGCGACCCCTATTATTTTTTAAATAGGGAATAGGAGTTGAGTAACATGTCGTTTGAAAGGTCTTTTAATTGTCTTTTCAACCACATAATTATTTTTTTAATTACATAGTCTATAAGTTAGTAACTAAAACAAACACATTTTTAACGGATTTGTTTAGTATCTAGGCCGCAATTAACGATAAAAAGCTTGCAATAAACATTATTAGACAATTTATTAGAGATTTGAATATCATCCATACCCATTTAAACCAATTATTCTTAAGAATAAGTAAATAAATAAACTGAAAACAAAATAGTCGTGTTTAATTTCCTGAGCGATAAAGCAACTGTACTGTATTACTGTATTGTATTACTTCCGGTGTTATTTTGTCAATATTTCAGGATAATCTTTTGTCTCAAATCTTCCAGAGAAGCTGGTTGTGTCGCATAAACTTTGGACTTGAGGTGTCCCCCCAAATAAAAATCTTGGGGTTTCAAATCGGGCGATCTAGCTGGCCATTCTACAGGACCTCGTCTACTAATCCAGTGTTCAGGGAAGTAAGCAAAGTACATAAATGCTAGTTCATTACAATCTAATAATTGTTACATTTTTTCTGTTAATAATTACATAATACGAATGTGTGTGGATGACGTCAAAATTAATTTAGAATATTAATCTAATCAATAATAAATTGTTTTAATTACTAACATTTAGACTATGTAATTAAAATAGCTGTTTATTTATTATACTATTATACTACTAGTATAATACAGGGTGGAAAGTTTAACTGGAATAAATTCAGTACCTTCACTGCAACTGATTTTGAGAAAAAATTTTGAAATACGTCGATTTTTGTTTTTAAATTGCCACTTCCTAGCCTGATCAGCTTTCTTTTGTTTTTACTCAGGGGGCTCTAACCACACTTTTTTTTTTCAAATGGGAAGATATATCAACCGAAGCTTATAAAAAAAGGAGTACAACGATGTATTTTTTTACTTTTCTAGCTAATAATGTAAGAAGAAATAAATAAAAACAACTTTAATCTATTTCTTTTTTGACGATAATAAAATTCATTTCTTACATTTTACAACATTTGTTGCAAATCTTCAATATTATCGGTTTTTGTGGTGTAGATTTTACTTTTAAAGATACTCCCACAAAGAAAAAATCAAGAAAGGTGAGGTCTGGTGGTCTTGCTGGCCATTCTATTGCACCTCTTCTTCCGATCTACTTATTATGAAAAATGTCGTCCAAATAACGGCGATCTGATGCAGAATAGTGCGGTGGAGCTCCATCCTGTTGATACCATATTCTCTCATGTGGAATGTTTGAATCTAATTCATTTCTAAATTGGTCCGCCAGAGCTGGGCGAAGCGTTTCTTGAAAAAAAACTGTAGATATCTTTCTATGTACAGTGTGTCCCTGGATGGGGTGCCTATGAGGTGATTTTCTCCATTGTTTGAAGAGGAATATTTTTGGTCTAGATAGGTTTTGCTTATCTTACAACTGTAGAAAACTAAAACAGTCAAACATTTTAATCAACCTGTTTTAAATTAAGCGGTTTTTTTCTTTAATTTTGAAGATTTTTTTTCCATAAACTGAAGGCAAAGTTGCCTAGCAACGTGAACACAGTGGCAGTCACGGCTGATACCTTATTTCGAGTAAAATAATTAATAAAACAATTTGAACAATCCATTGCGGCTCAAATAAACCCCAGGAATTTTTTCTTAAAATTCTTGGATTACGTGTTGATATGATAGGTCGCCAAGACCGTAACACTGAATTAAAAAATTCTTTGCTAAAGACTATTCTAGGTATTTTTTAGGCGTTGCTAGGCAGTATTCGGCTTTAAATACTAGATTTATCAAAAATATTGGGACTTAGACAAAAATTCGATCCAATTCGAAGAAAAAAGCCCCCAATTAAAACATATCAACTATGATTTGCAATGTTTTATCTTTTTTTGTAATTTTATAACAAGCAAGACCAGTCAAGACCAAATATATTTTTCTCCCAACAAAAATCACCTCATGGGCACCCCATCCAGGGACACATTGTATATTAAGATTATCAGGAAAGAGCACTTGTCCTATCATCCTATCTCCAACCATCCCAGCCCACACATTTAGTTTCTGTGGACGTTGAGTGTGAGTTTCCCGCATCCAGCAAGGATTATGGTCACCACAATAACGCCAATTTTGTCTGTTGACTTCGCCGTTTAAAAAAATGTAAATGTGCTTTCGTCAGAAAAAATGCATTCTAAAGGAATTTAAGTTTTAAGTATTTCTGTTAAATGTTCTTATTAAATATAATTACTTATATTCATCAAATAAATGATGAAAATTAACAAAGTTTGTAAAAAAATTAAAGTTATTAGAAAAAGAGACGATAAGATAATACACCCTCACGAAGAAAACGAAACACACTGAAACATCCAAAAAACAGTTTTTAGGTTCTTATTCTCAGATGAGATAGAAATACATGAAACAAACCACATCGTTGTATTCCTTTTTTTATAAGCTTTCCAATGATGTATCGGTTGACATATCTTCCCATTTGAAAAAAAACTTAAGGGTGGTTACAGCCCCCTGAGTAAAAACAAGAGAAAGTCGATCATGCTGAAAAGTAGCAATTTAAAAACAAAAATCGACGTGTTTCAGGAATTTTTCACAAAATCAATTGCAGGTTAAACTTTCCACCCTGTGGGGGCCCCCCTTGGTATGGACCGATTTTTCGGCTCGACCGATTTTTATGAAATTTTTTTTGTATATTTGGCAGGTAAGGTCGTGGTCGAGAGTATATAGAACCGAGCTTTCTGGGTTGAGCGAGTTGTCATTCGGCTGCCATCTTGATATTAAGGGTTGTAACATTTTTTTATATCGGGTGTCTAAATAAAAATTTGGTCAAGATTGCCATGAAACAAATTAAATTGCCATTTAGTTGTGCGTTGTCAAGAAGCACTTATCTATCTACTACCTATTTGGCTTGGCACCGACTTCAAACAGATCATTAGGTTTATCATTAGCACATGTATTAATAATAATAATAATAATAATAATAATAATAATAATCTTTATTTGTCCAACAGAGTTCAATTACAGGACAAATGGTAACAAGATAAGTAACGTAAAATGTATACTTATATACTATACTTATAACTAAGCTAAAACTAAGTCTTCAGCAAGTAAATTGGCGGCTTTGCACATGACGAAAATTGGTGATCTACGTAGGACATTTGTTTTCGCTAGAGGTAGGCGAAAGATAATTGCAGATCTTGAAGATGGTCGAGGAACATTGAATGGAAGCTTGCCCAGAAGATATTCACAATCAATATGATTATGCACCAGATTGGCAGTAAACTGGGCGCCACGTTTGGTTCTTCTTTCTTCAAGTGAAACCATTTGGTGACGCGCAAGAAGATCAGTTTGACTAGTCCCGACTTCTGGATAAATGCCGTCAGTTCTATACGATAAATATTTCATAAAACGACGATAAATCTTGTCTAGTCTCAAGGCATGTGATACATATAAGGGGTACCATACCAAGACGGCATACTCCATTTTACTTAAAACATAGGCATGAAAAAGTTGCTTAATCAAACAGATATCATTAAAGTCGCGACTGACACGCATAACAAATCCCAGAGATTTGGTTGCGGAAGAGCATACAGCGTTGAGATGTTCGAGAAATGATAGCTTTGAGTCAAAAATGACACCTAAATCTTTCATGAAAAATTCATAATACATGTATTCAATTATTTTTCACTTCTTGAAGTCGGTGCTCTCTTTTTAAAGCTATTTTTTTTTATTTGATACCTATCACATGGTATTACGTTGGTATTGAGCCGACGTCCGGCATTTCTAGCCAAGTCCTGTTGAGGTGGCTTGATATAAAAACGTAACCACAAACACAACCAGTACTACCTAATCCTAAAAATTCCTAGAATATTTTAAAAGCAGAATTTTTAAATTTTCATAAAACGAAGAGCTCCAAGGTAGAAAAAATAGTAAGGTAACTCAGGGAGAGGTGACGCACGTTTTTGCTAGAAATGAAATTTTTTGCAAGTAATAATAAAAATCTGTTTTAACACATTGGCTTTTTATATACAGGATGTCCCAACTAAAATTTGTACCCCCCAATTATCCCAATTTCAAAAGCCTCAAACAGGTCAATTTTGTAATTAAGGGGGACCAAATTGTACCAAACTTTCTAGTCTTAGATGTCACCCCTGTAGCGAGGAGAGCCACCTCCTTAAAAAAATCCAATGGCACGGGGGTCGTCTGATACATCATTTTAAAGCTTATTCAATTCTTTATCCAGACCTACTCCTATCGATTTGTTTCTACAAAAAAAAGAAGAACTTATTAGTTTCCAAATCTACATAAAATATTCGCTGTTCAAATGCTTCCCGCACGTTGCGCAACATCGTGATCAAACGGCACTCTGCAATGATTCTTGCAGATTAAAAATGAGAGCAAGTTCTAATTCAAAGGAAAAAAAAAAACAAAAAATGGTTGTCATTTTTCAACCATTTAGTCCGTCGATGAGTATAGTAGATAGGGGGGATTAGATCTTCTTAATTATTAAGTAGATGTAGTATTATGTAGATTTGGAAACTAATAAATTCATCCTTCTTTTGTAGAAACAAATCTATAAGAGTAGGTCTGGATAGAGAATTGAATAAGCTTTAAAATGATCTAAGATCTAGATCTAAGACATGAAATTTTGGTAAAATTTGATAACAAAATTGACCTGTTCAAGAGTTTTCTTCTGAGTCTTTCGAAATTGGAATTGTTGGGGGGTACAAATTTTAGTTGGGACACCCTGTATTTATTCAAAACAAAATATAAAGACATTCTGTCAAGTTTGTAATTCCGAAAAAAAAAAACATTTGGCCATGTATCCCTGACCTAGTGGGTGAGATGACGCACCAAGTAAAGGCGAGATGGCTTATGGCAAAAATCAAAACATTTGGGACTTTCAATGGTGTCTGCCATGACCTTGGATCCGTCGTAACTGTCTGCTTCATTTTTAGGAGTATAAATGAATGGCTTTGGATTTTTTTTTTTTCTGAAAAACAACGCACAATTGGTAAATTTGAAATAGACGTTACCCTGTAGCAAGAATTAAACTTTCGTCAATAAAAAACTCACGTGCCTTAGCATTGTTGTTCGTCAATAAAATTCAATAATGTTTGTCGACAAAATTATTTCTGAAGTAAGCATGAAATATATAGAAAGCTGTATAATTGGGTAGGAACTTGGGTAGAAAATTTAGAATTTGGTGTAGCTTTGGAGCGGAAGATGTCGCATTTTACAGTGGTCAGGTATAGAATCAAAGCTCTGGACTAACCCGATCATAAAATCATAAAATTGTGCGGTGAACACAAACACAGCAGGTATTTTTTATGATGCTTTCCAGCTTCCGAAATTCGGAAACTCTCAAAATACGGACCGACCAAGACCAGTAAAAATAGTTTGCAGTATTTATCAAAATAAGTTGCTTGTCTCTGTATAAACGATGAGACCAAGCAAATACAAATAAACAAAGAACCTTCAGATTCAAGGACAATTAGCAATTTGTCGAAACATGTTTCTTTTTTCATTGCATATTCCGGGGATCAAAATGATTTATTAATTGAAATAATTTATAGAAATGAAATTCTATGGCAAGCAATTAGAAACGTTTGTTAATTATTAATAATTAATTGTTATTATTGTTAATAATGTTAATATTGAACACGCCGCTAATGAATCGGAATGAAATCTGCAACGACTTGTCTCCACACACAGTGAAACATGCCTACGCGCTTTTAATTGCACATGTCAAAAATCAGGACAATTTTGATTCCAGCGGACTTAATAGATTGCGAATTCCACAATCTTTACCAGACAAGAAGTTTTAATCAACTGTACCCCGTTCTCCGTTCTTTTTTTCAAATTTACTAATTTCAAAAAATCGCTCTCTAGCTGCAAAGATCTATCAAAATTTCAAGCGATAATCTTCAGAAACAAAAAAGCTATGTTCAACGCCGGACAGAAATGTACATGGCGCAAGAGAACCTTCTGTCAGAGACCTATGAGTAAACCACGAGTGGACCCCTTTATTACGGGTATTTTATTACGGCGAAAGTCCCTATTGTAAATAAATATGATCACCCAGGTCATCAATATTCAATTTTAAAGTTTCCAAATAACATGGGTTGTTCGTTTGTTCCCAAAAGCAAAAGGACACTGTAATACCACAAACCAAATCCCACCCAGACATTTTAGTTCTTCTTTTCTGAAGGAGGTTGCAGCATCTCGCGGCCAAAATTGAAGATTTTATTTCACTTCAACATCGGAAGAAATTTGTTTCTCACTAAATGACCACCTTAATACCCTCCGCAGTATTGGATAATGCATGTTTCAGTTTGTCGTCAACGAAAAGTCGGCAATCATGTGCAGCGATTAAGATAAGTAGCGCAATTGCATACAAAACTGACACACAGACAGTTATTATTCAATAATAATACTGTAGGGCTGGTGTTTAGGACGCTCATCAAAACACTTGAACGAAGTAACAAACTATATTCACAAAATATTTGCAGAGGTTTTAAAATCAGACTTTTGGAGATTGGTCTCTTCCGGCTAACGGTTCTCACCCAGAGGACACAGAAGCCAGAGTTGAGAGGAGCTCTCGTTCTGATCTTGAAAGACCAGCGCACGTCTTTTTATCTGGGTGTCCAGGTAGTTCGTAAAGGAGAGAACGCACTAAACGGTCGCGGTCCCGTCGCGTCGCGAGCTGAGCTGATCGCGGCCTTTACAGGAGTGAACGCATTAGACGGTCGCGGTCCCGTCGCATCGCAAGCTCAACTGATCCCATTTGGAAATTGGCATTTGGCAAATCCTGCTCGCGCTCTCCTTGTTGCTTAAAAAACGATTAAGCTAAGCTAAGAAAATGAGTTCCATGGAAGATGTCTTATTATTGGCTCTTCTGTTTGAAGAGGAAGAAAAGAAAAAAGCGCACGAGACTTTGGATTCATGGAAGCAGGCAAATAGAGGGTGAATTTCAAACTTTCTATAAAAAATTATTACGTTGGGAAAGTCCAGAGCAATAAACCGAAAGTACCCTTTCTTTGAAGGGCTGGCCCAACATCCGCCGAATGCATTCCAAGCATAGTACACGATCATCAAAAACGCACGCACTAGACGTTCGCGAGCTCGTCTCGGTCGCATCTCGGAGGAGGAGGAGACCGCGATGCGATCGAGACGAACTCGCGAACGTCTAGTGCAAATGCATGCATTAGAAAACATGGGAAAGATCTTCACCAAGTGCGGTCGAGACTAGCTCAGCTCGCGACGCGACGTAACCGCGACAGTCTAATGCGTTTTAGCGTTAAGGGTTGAGGGTGTGCGCAATGAGTAAGAGTACCGAGTGGGGGAGCCGATCCGTGTGGGGGTGGGATCAGCAACAAGGGCGCTAGTCTGGTGGGCGAGTCGAAAACTATGTTGCTACAATACCACTTTTTAAAATATTCAAGCGAGAGTCTTGTTTACTATAAAGCTGAACTCAAATTTTTACTCATTCCGCAGCTGAGTGAGGCTATAGGAACTGCCGGTAAAAATAAAGAATCCCCATTTCGTGTACGGCAGGTATAAAAGTATAAATGACGAAAATATGGGGTTTGTTAAAATACCGTAAGTCTGCCGGCCACTGGCTCTTAGACTATTCGTAATTTTGCGAAAAATCAATAGTAGTGTTGCGTTTCTAGGTTCGATTATTTGTTTACACACTATGTAGTTTATTTAGACTTCTTAAATGACATTATTTACACACATTATTCACACTATTTACAAATCGACTAGGATTTTAGAGTAAGACTGAAGTTATCGTTTTCACAAGAAGGAGGAATCTCAACGATTTGAAGAGGCTCCGACTGTGGGGAAAAGAATTGCGGATAGGGAAAGAAGTCAAGTACTTGGGACTAATGCTAGATACCAAACTTGGTTTCAAACCCCATCTAGAATACATCACCACTAAGGCTACTCGGGCCCTATGGGCCTGTAGAGGCATGGTGGGAAAGACGTGGGGATTAAAACCAGAAATGGTTCACTGGCTCTACACCAAGGTCATAATTCCCACGGTAACATACTCTTCGATAATTTGGTGGCATAAGGCGTCTGGAAAGCACGCTACAAGGCTTTTAGGGAAGCTGCAAAGACTTGCCTACCTTGGAATAACGGGAGCAATGAATACAACGCCTACCGCAGCCATGGAAGTGCTCCTGAACCTCCCTCCGCTACACCTTTTGGTGAAATCGGAGGCAATGAAGGCAGCATACAGGCTTGTAAGTGCCGGATATGGCAAGACCCACGTTAGAAGGGGATACCACACCGAGATATTTGGGAAAATACGGAACGATTGCGTGCTGAGCATGCAATCGGACCGACTCAGGACCGAGTATGACTTTTGTAAACCCTTCGAGGTAGTCATACCGAGAAGGGAGGAGAGGGTCGATACCCGGAAACTGAGGAGTAACAACGGAACCATCTGGTATACGGATGGGTCCAAAACAACAAAGAGCACTGGGGCAGGGGTAGCCGGAGAAGCACCGGGGGATGACATGAGCATCAACCTGGGCTCCTTGGCAACCGTGTTCCAAGCAGAAATCACTGCGATTGACATCTGTGCCGGGGAAATAATGAGGAGGGGCTGTGCAAACAGGCGGATCCACATTATGACTGACAGTCAGGCAGCGCTTAAAGCTCTGGAGAGTGTCGAAGTACGCTCCAGAGTTGTGAAAGAATGTCTCGAATCGCTTGTGGAACTGGCAAAACACAACAGAGTGACTCTGTGGTGGGTGCCGGGACACAAGGGATTTGAAGGAAATGAAAAAGCTGACCTCCTAGCCAAAGAGGGAGCGAAAACACCTTTGATAGGCCCAGAGCCCACTTGTGGGATCGCACATGAGACTGCAATCAGGGCTATATCAACAGAGAACACCACATCCATTGGAATAACATTCCTGGACAGAGGCAATCGCGGATGTTCATGGAAGGCCCGTCGAAAAAGCGGTCAGAAGAAACCCTGAGATTGAGCAGGAGACAACTGAGAAAGGTAGTTGGACTCTTCACGGGACACTGCTGTCTCATGAAACATCTCACCACAATCGGGGTGAAGCAAGATCCTGATTGTAGGATGTGCAGGGAGGAGGAAGAAACTCCACTACACATACTATGCGAGTGTTCAGCGCTTGAGGCGGGGAGGCTTCGACACTTCGGGTTGACGTATGTTGAACCGAATGACATAAAACATATGCCCATAGAATCTGTGCTGAAGTTCATCAACAGCACAGGCCTTATGGAGTAATCTTGCTAAGTGGGGCACAATAAGCTGAAGCTTCAGTGCAGCGGGGTCTGAACCGCGCCCCTTAAGAATAATAATAATAAGGATTTTAGAGGGAAGTGAAAGAGTAAAGAAATTATTGTGAAACGAAAAACGAAAAACTTTGAACAAATTGAGGATATTAAATTATTTAATTAATTAAACCTAAAATAAATATTAAACGAGCGTAAGGTATTCATCGCTTTACTCTCCAAGTTCCCAGCGGCGCAGCCGGCAGCGGTACGCGTCATGGATACGAAAAGATGATCCCCACCCCCCAAATGTTATTTAACTTATTTAACGGTTCTTATATTACCTTTAGCACAACATCCTTTTTAACAATATCATTAAATTTCTCTAACAAGTTTAAAGGAATTTCATTTAATTAGGATATTACATTTCCGCCGGTAGATTTTGATTTGAACAGTCAGATTTAAATCCAATTAATTTGGATGAATTTATGCTGTCAGCGATACCGTATGATTCCAAAGTTTTCAGATTATGGGAGGCTTGGAGAAAGAAACTTTGTAAACGTATGGCTATGTATAGGCAGCGCGGGCCCCCAATCTAAAAGAAGAAAATTAATAAAAGCCCCTTAAATGACATTTATATCATTTAATATTATAATGCGACATGCACTTTTTTTTCCAAGCTTCCCATTATCTGAAAAATTTTAGATCATACGGTACATCTAGACTGTAAGCTTGTCACTGTTTACAGAAAAATTTAACAAGAAGAATGCGAGCAGCATTCTATAAGCAGTTAATTATAAGCACCAGTGTTCTGTATTTCACCACTAGCATTTTTGCTTTAATTGTCAAAAAGGTTGTCATTTCTTTAATAAAATTTTAATTACGATTGAATGACTTCGTTAGAACCTGACTGCAGAATGTTAACTGGTCCGGTTGTGCTCCATGTTTTCCATGCTCCAGGTGAAAATGAAATTGCACTTTTGGGAATATTGAGATTCAGATTCAACACATTTTCATTTCATTTTATCCTCCTTTGTAACATATTAAAGAGACTGAATTTTTATTTCCTGAAGTGGAGGACACTTAGAAGGTTTTTGTCAATATTGAAAAGCATTGTTCATATAATCAGTACTGTACCAAAAACCTCCTTGTATTAATAAGTGTCCAAGAAATTCATAAACAAAACTTTGCTGAACAGGAAGTGCTTTTTTCCTATTTTAAAAAGCTCCAATTTCAGGTCCCACCCCCAGGAGAGTTCGCCTCGTACTCTCGAAGTGAACACACGTCTCGATCGTGCTCGTGCGAACAAATTCTCCAAGTGCGTTTTTCCGGTTCCCATGTGGTGCCACACCTGCGGAACAGTGAATCCACCCACAGTGCCAAAGAGCACTGCACTTCCACTGTGATTGTTGGACGCTTTAAAGTGCCACCGAAAATGGATGTGCAATCACCACCATCACCCATGCTCAGTCCCGAAGAGCAAGAACTCCTCAACATCCAAATCGAAGGGATGGCCCGAGGACTCGAGGGCAGAATGGACAAACGCTTCGACCAGATGGCAGAAGCGTACATCGCCCTGGCAGCCAGAATGACGAAGATGGAAGAGGCGCTGACAAAGGCACTGTCAGCGATCGCCATGACGTCAACGTCATCGTCGACTTCGAGCGACGTCCAGCCCGGCAAGAGGGCAAAGAGAGCCGCCGACAGCCCCATCCAACCCGACGAAGTGGTCACGGCCAACAGGTTTGAGGTTCTCTCAAACCTGCAGGCCACAGAAGAGGACGTGGAGCCACCACCGCCCCAGCCCACCAGAAGTGACCACCAAAAAGTCACCCCCGCCCCCAAGAGACCCACCCCCTCTGCCCAGACCCCGAAAGGTGGCAAGAAGAAGGGGGGTAAGAAGGAGACCCGCTCCCAGGAGCAAGTGGTCTCCTTCAGAGACGTCGCCGCCGCCCCCAGATCCGCCCCAGGCGCCGCCCCCGCCCCAACCAGAAAGGCTGAACCCCTGAGCGAGGTATCTACCTCATCCCTCAGGGAGGCAGCAGCCGCCGCCCCCAACCAAAGCGCCGCCCCCGGCGAGAAAAACCCAGGGAGCAACGCTGCTACTCCTAGCGGCAGCAGCATTCCCACCCCCGACGACGCCACCCCCGATGCCGCCCCCGACGATGATTCTGACATGGATACATCAGAGACAAAAGCTGACCACCCCGAGACTGCCGCCACAGCCACCGCCGCCACCACGCCCCTGAGGAAGGGACGAATCCCTCCCATCAACGTAGTGGACTCCCGACACTGGACCAGGATTGACGCAGAAATGCGATCAAAGAGTATCAACCACCATCGGGTCACTGCGACCGCAGATGGTGGCATTCGGATTTACGCCTCTACTGCTGATGATTTCAGGAAACTCATCAGCCTCCTGAGGACTCGCAACGTGGAACATAACAGTTACACGTTGCCAGAAGACAAAAATGAGAGGGTGGTCATCCGAGGAGTCCCCACGGGAATCACCGCCCAGGAGGTCTACGACGACCTAATGGCCCAAGGAATCAGGGTCAGCAAGACAAGCAGGATGCACCGGCGAGAACAGCGGCTGCCACTCATGCTGGTAGAACTGGAACAAGGCCAGAAAGAAGCCATCCAGAAAGTCCGACACGTGTGCAGCGTGTCGGTGAAAATGGAGGAACCCCGGAAGAAGAAGGGAGTCAACCAATGCCATCGCTGCCAGAGGTTCCACCACACGCAGCAATTCTGCACTGCAGGACACCGCTGTGTCAAATGTGGCGCAGCACACAAAACGGAGGAGTGCAACAAAGACCGCTCCGCCCCCGCCAAGTGCGCCAACTGTGGTGGACCTCACACGGCCAGCTACAGAGGGTGCCCCAACTTCCCCAAGCCGAAGAAAGGAAACCCCGAAAAGACGGGCCAAAACCAACGGGCAGCCGCTCCCAGGAGTATTCCACCCCCAACAACCGCCCCCGGCACCGCCACGTGGGCCCAAGTCGTTGGAGGAGCAAAGACGACCAATACCGAGGCCAAAGAAAAGGCTGAGTTCACCAGCCACAGGAATAACATCCTGACATCGATCCTCGCTGCAAAAGACAAGAGCGATCTGGCGAAAGCCTTGATCGCTCTTGCCAGTCAAATAATGCACTAATTTACTTTATTTTTAGATGGATAGAAGCTCCCTCATCCCACATTCCCTGCAGATTGCCTTCTGGAACGCCAATGGGCTTCAAGCAGCTCGTAACGAGCTCGAAGAATTCATCACCTCCCATGGAGTGGACGTCGCACTTCTGTGCGAAACCAAACTTCAGGCGGGAACCAGAGATCCCAAAATTCAGGGCTTCACACTTCATCGAAACGATCGACCTGGAGGTCGAGGAGGAGGCACAGCGATTTACGTAAGAAACGTAATTAAACACTGTGTTGCAGCCGTTTCAGATCTTCAACACATGGAAACCACTGGGGTAACAGTAACTACAGCGAATGGGCCACTCCGCCTGTTTGCATGTTACAACCGCCCCCAGCCGACCTTCAGACTTCTCGAAGACGATCTGCGGGAACTGATGGATGGTGACATTCCAACCATCGCAGCAGGCGACTTCAATGCCAAGCACCTGGATTGGCGCAGCCGATCGACGAACGCCAATGGGCGGACTCTCGACGCCTTCCTCACAGGAAACGCCGAGATGGTAGTTATGGCCCCGGACGAGCCGACCTACCATAACTACCAAACAGGAGTCCCCGACACTCTTGACATCGCCATCGTCAAGAACGTTGCCCACCAGATTGAGCTCTCGGTGGCCGCAGAACTCAGCTCGGATCACAGCCCCGTCATGATGCACATCGGGACGGAAGCCAACGACCCAGTTGAGAGGCACACCAGGAGGGTGAATTGGACAGAATTCGCCGCCCACTGTGAAGTCAACTTCGGAGATTTTCCACAAACCTTGGATGCCGAAGGAATCGACGCCGCAATCGAAGTCTTCGAGAACAAGATCAACAACGCGCTGACGGAAGCGAGCGAAGAACTCACGCAGATGCCATCCCAACGGCGCACGATTCCATATCGAATCGTGAATCTGATTCGTGAGAAAAACCGAGCGAGAAGAAGAGCTCGGCGCAGCGGCCTTGCTGCAGACAGAACTGCAGCAAACAGACTTCAATGGGAAGTCAGACTAGCACTCCGAGAGTTCAGAGACGAACGTTGGACAGAGAAGCTAGAGTCACTATCCACAGAGGATAACTCCATCTGGAAGATGGCCAGGGCCCTTCGCAACGACCGCAAACCCCTCCCCCCGATCCACGGAAGCAACGGCGTCGTCTTCACGGACGAAGACAAAGCCGAAACTTTCGCTGACAGTCTGGAACTGCAATGCAGAGTCAATCTCCAGAACGCTGACTTCGACCATCTTGAAGAAGTGGAAGAACAAGTCCGGGAAATCATCGATGAAGTCCCTGAAGCAGAGATCCCTCCCACAAATCCAATCGAAATCCGACACATCCTCCAACATCTGAAGCCGAAGAAAGCCCCAGGACAGGACAACATCAGCAACAGGACGCTGAAAGAACTTCCAGACGGCGCCGTCGACGCCCTGGTTTGTATTTGCAATGCAATTCTCAAACACAGATACTTTCCAGATAGATGGAAACGCGCGACGGTGATTTTCATTCCGAAGCCCGGGAAGGATCCAAAATTCCCACAGAACCACAGGCCAATCAGCCTGCTCTCAGCAGCGGGGAAAGTGGCGGAAAGAGTCATACAGAAGAGACTCACCCACTGCATCAAGATGACCAACACCCTCCCAGACGAACAATTTGGATTTCGTCCGAAACACTCCACCACCGACCAACTCCTCCGAGTCGTAGAATACGCCGCCACCGGGATCGAGCGAAAGCAAGTGACCGGTGCTGTTTTTCTCGACGTAGCCAAGGCCTTCGACACAGTCTGGCACGATGGACTTGTTTTCAAGCTCCACTCGTGCGGCGTGCCTTTGGAAATGGTTCAACTAATTAATTCCTTTTTGCGAAACAGGTCCTTCTGTGCCCGCATCGGAAATGCCCTGTCCCGTCCACACGACATAGAAGCGGGCGTCCCCCAGGGATCTGTCCTCTCTCCAACCCTGTACGCGGCCTTCACCGCGGACATCCCAAAGACCGCAAACACCACGCTCGCCATCTACGCAGACGACACAGCAATCCTCACCAGATCAAGACAGCCTTGGCTGGCGACCCGCTACCTGCAGGAAGCCATCGACAAGCTCGAAGACTGGTGTCAGAAATGGATGATCGACGTCAACCCCGAGAAGAGCACAGCCCTCCTCGTGACGCGCCGACTCGTCCAACCAGAGGGAGAAATCGAGATGTTCGACCGGGTCATCCCCTGGGCCAACCAGGCAAAATACCTAGGTGTCATCATCGACAAAAAGCTCGACTTCCGCCAACACCTCGAATACTCGCTGAGTAAGGGGAAAATGGCAGTAGGCAAGCTCTCCTCGCTGGTCTGCAGGCGCAGTAAGAGGTCGGTAAAGAACAAATTGTTAATTTACAGCACAATCGTTCGTCCGACTCTAACATATGCTTCGGCGGCTTGGGCACACGCCCCCTCGAAGACAAACATGTGTAAGTTGCAGGTCCTCCAGAACAAATTCCTCCGCCAAGCCTTCGACGCTCCATGGTTCGTCAGAAACGAACAACTCCACCGAGAGGCCGGGCTCCCGCTGCTGAAGGAGTTCCTCCACGAGATCGCCGTTCGGACCATCAAAAAGGCCGAAGAGCACCCAAATCCACTGGTCAGACAAGCTGTCGACTACGACGAGAGTGGACCATCGAGAAGAAAGCGGCCCAGAATGGCGCTGCTAGAAGGGTGACAGCTTCACTGACCCTTCCATTCGCGACACCCTTCAGGTACTAACCTCTCTTACAGGAACCAGGATTAGGTAAAACCCCTTTTTTCTTTCATTTATGTGTTTTTTCTATTCGATGTCCCAAAAAAGGAATCCGGCGTTCTCGTTATGTCGGCACCCATTGCCTTCATTCGAGACGCCAGTCCGAAAACAGCAAAACTGTCAAACGAGTTCTGGGCGCTGACTGGGGAAGTCACCCTACCGGTGGCGTCAACAGTTGGCAAACGGGGCCTATCACTTCTGCCGCCAGTAACATCATTGCTGGCCGGCGAAAAAGATAGAGGTTAAGGGGTCACATGACCTAAAACCTCAGACAAACAGCGCAATGCAATGGTCCCACCCAAGATCAGATCTCAAATTATTTCAATCCCATCCTGACTGTCTTCAAGAATTTTCCTAATTAAATTTACTTAACGTCTTATAAACTAAGTTTGTAACATTTTGTGCCATTAAAACCATTGGTGGCGCGCGATCTTGTTAAATATAAAGTCAAATAATTTGTTATTGATCCCAGAGAAGTTTCGCTGTTTGTTTGCAGCTTAACACGTTTGTGTTTATTAGTCATAAATTACTACAAAATGTTCAATAGTAATTATGAGAGTAACAGTGTAGCTACAAATAAATCATTTAAAAGTCAAGGCTTCCTGAAGAAGTTTTAGTTTTATTATAATACACTGACCGGCAAAATTATCGCATCACTTAAAAGTAACACAATTTCGACTAATCCGTACCATACCTGATACCACAATTCAAGGGAGAGAATAGCAGGCGTATAAAAGAAACTAAGTAGGCGGTGGTAGGCAATTATGACAGATTTAAAACCAATAGGTTCACAATTAAACGTGAAATTGTCGAAATTAGTTACATTTTTGAGAAAATAAAAAATAAAGTTGAATCCTTTTTTTTTCAAACAATGTAAGTTAGCAGTCGATTTTCAGTTTTGATGAGTTTTATTCTAAATACAGTAACTTTTTTAGTCCTTCTGCAAAAAACATGAACAGAGAAAGTCGTCATTTAACATCAGAACAGGCCGCAATGGCAGTAGCTCTACTGCGTGACGGCAGAAGCCAACGCTACATAGGTAGATTTCTTGGGGTAAATCAATCGACGGTTTCCAGAGTTGCCAGTAGGTATCAGGAGACTGGCGAACACAAGCGCAGAACCGGACAGGGCCGTAAAAGGGCCACATCACAAGTTGATGACCGATTTGTCTTGCTAAGATCGTTGCGGGATAGGCATCTAACTGCTCCACAGCTTCAAAATGCTCTTCGAAATGCCAGAAATGTTGAAGTTAGTGAGAGAACAATAAGGAGGCGACTCAGGGAAAGTGGAATGAGTAGTAGAAGGCCAGCGCATGGGCCTCTGCTTCTCCCAGAACACAAAAGAGCTAGATTACAATTTGCTCATGATCATGTCCATTGGAGAGCTGAGGATTGGGGAAAGGTATTGTTTACGGATGAGTCACGTTTTGCTCTAAATTCACCTGATGGTCGTTTGAGAGTGTGGAGAAGACCAGGCGAGCGTTACTTAGAATGTACAATGGTGAATCGGGAAAATTTTGGTGGAGGATCCCATATGGTGTGGGGAGGAATTAGTATGCAGGCCAAGACAGATCTCGTCCTCGTCGCTGGTGGTGCCCTAAATGCACATCGGTATATTACTGAAATTTTAGAACCTCATGTGGTACCATTCGCACCATATGTAGGGAACGATTTTCTTTTCATGCAGGACAATGCTCGTCCGCATATCGCTAGGGTCGTGACGGATTACCTGCATGAGGTTGAAATACCAAAATTAATTTGGCCAGCGCGAAGCCCAGACTGCAATCCCATTGAACATCTTTGGGATGAACTTGCACGGAGAATTAAGATACGTCAAAATCGTCCTGAAACGCTAAACCAGCTAATTGTAGCGTTAAATGAAGAATGGGAACAAATCGATCAACACGTTATCCAAAGACTGATTCTCAGTATGCCACGCAGAATGGAGGCAGTTATTCAGGCTCGAGGGGGCAACACCAAATACTGAAACTTGTGTCAGAGTAGATATGCAGCCAATAAAAAATTTCGAATTTAAAAATTAACAGCACAAAATTTCTATTCTTATGTTACTTTGGAAAGTTATCCTATTTCACCTATCCATTCGTTCATTGTTAGGGTATTTGCATAAATTGATCATCACAGTTTAGTTTTTAATTTATTTATTTACTGTAATAAGCGTTCTTTTAATTTTAAATTAAATTTCTAAATGAGATTATCGGATGATGCGATAATTTTGCCGGTCAGTGTATAATTTTTTAAATAAATTTGAGGGAAAATAGTTTTATTTGTCTTTGTCACTTCGTGTGCTTATGTTCATATACATATAAATAGATATTTTGTCAAAACCAACTCATCAGACAGACGGTGCAAAAAGTTAAAAGCTGTTGTTCTTGTTAAAAGTAAGCACGACGCCAAATATATTAAAATTTAGGTACTTGTATTACGCTAAGCACTTCTTGACATTTATGACAGAAAAAAAAAACTAGCCAAAATGACATTTTGTATGTAGTTTAATATTATGCCGGCTCCAGACGGCATGCAAGTGTAGGCCAACGTGGGTTCGTTCCAACGTTGGCGCATATTCGCCTACTAGGCGAGCCCACGTTGGCCTACACTTGCATGCCGTCTGCAGCCGGCATTATCCTAAGCATTCTACATGCAAATAGTCTAAATGATTGTTATTTTGGCTATCTTTTATTTTTTCTGTCACAAATGTCATGTACGGGTAAAATTGTTACCCTCTCATCGTGCACCCAGTGAATATTGTTACTCAAACTCTCCTGTGCGCATCTACACTGTTGTAGTAAAATACAGATTAATTTTAATAACTAGAAAACTATCCCCAAAAACCGAATTACAGACATTAATTCCAAAATACCTAGTGGTTACATTTTGATGTAATAAAACAGCTGGCAGCGCTGCATAACGTAATTTACAATTTATAATGTTGTATGGTACCCCAAGTTATCCACTATAACGAAATAACAAGACTTCCTGTGGTTTCAATTGCGTTTTTTTTTGTGTGATGACACTTCAATTTTTAACAAGCGTTGGTTTGGACTTTGCCGTTGAGTACCGCTTCGCGAATGGTACTCCATGGTTATCACCGAAAATGGTGGTCGCTGCATTTAACATCACTTTTTTTTTATTTTTAGAGCATGATCAGTAGTCTCTACAACGAATTTATAAGTTAATACATAAATGATAATATACATCATGTTGCCTCTGGAAAAAAAAATACATGTATACTTAGATAGAGAATTTCAAAGCCTACTGAATGTATGACTCATTTAGCAAGACAAGACAAATATTACACGTAAAAAGCTAATCAATGGATTTTGTTTCTGAAACAGCGATATTTTACCAATAGACCCAATCATCATCAATGTAACCGTCAAATAAAAACAAATTGTTTGGAATAAAAAAATATATAAATAATTAATTGTTTTTTTCTACAATCGCTAGGTATATAAAATTAACATTCATTCATTTTAATTTCGAAATAACACCTTTTTAGACAAAAGTGCATAAAAGTGACAAAGTAATGGGTATTCAATTGAAAAGTTAATATAGAAGACTGTCTTTTCACAATAAATTCACGTGTGTCTAATTCAAAGTACTTGATATTTGACATTAATTCTACGCCACTGTAAGAAAAAATATAATATAATGTAAGTATGTATCATGAGGATGAGCTCTGGAGTAAGTTACTAAAGCACGACTGGTGATTATAGGTGTCTTTGGTGGGCCAAGTAAAGGTTTATGGCCCTTGGGTTTTACTAGCATTAGGTAAAATCGGATGCTGGAGTTTCTGTTCATGAACGGACTGGCAGCCCGCATGGACTTAGAAAGGACTTAGTGGGGCGGAAGTAATTGCACCAAAACTGATTTATCAAACAGCGAAAACGACAACAAAGCAAATTAACTCAACGGAAATGACATTAGAACTTAGTATGAAATAAGCCGCGGTCATACATTTTCCGCTACTTCTCATAATTTTGCATATATATAACTTGACCACTTTTTCATTTGAACACCCGATATATTGTCACTTTTAGGCACTGATATTGTAAGTGTGAGGAAAATGAGGAGAATGCAATGTTTTTTCATAGATTATTTTTGCTCCACTAGAAACAGCTTTTTTGTTTTCTAAAGAATTCTCAATATGCCTCGGAAATATATTACCCCTCAGCAACGGAAGAGGAATACCAACCCCCATGTCCCCAACGTATGCCAACAGAGAAAATGAACACCGACGAAAACGGTGGGCTCTAAATTCGTTTAGGTATTGCTCCCATAATGTATTTACTGTTGTAAGGCCGCAGTTTCCTCCAGGTCGCGACTGTGGGGTTCGCGACTCCTCGGTGGTGGGGTTCGCGACGGTGGATGTTCTAGGTCCACTGGACCAATAGAGAATTCAGGGATTTTTTAAATTAAAGCACAGGTTTGTCGTCACTTCGTTACAACTTATTAACCGTTGGTGCATATCCTGGGTCCGCTGTGGAGGCGTCTGCTATGACCACGAGAACGTGGGTCAGGGACTCGGCTCCAGCTTCATCTTCGGATGACGGTGCTCTGAGTGGTGGCCAGCGTCGCGACGCTGACGGTCGGTGTACCTGAAGCAGAACTATATACGTATTAGCAGACAATCAACAATGTTTGCACTAGTGTGGATGTCGGATTTGAGGTCAATATCTTGCTCGGGTGATGTTACTAGTTCCAGGTGCTCCGGCAGATCGTCGAAGTTGGCTGGAGGCAGCCGGATGTCGTGCAGGTCGGCCAGGTATCTGGGCGTCGGCGATTTCGTCTGGGTCCGTCTTGTCAGGTGTGGTTGTGGCCGCTGCTGGTGGTAGTGCAGCGGCCGTGCTGACTTCAGGTGCTTGGTACTCGGACGAGATGGCAGGACCTCCGTTTGCGATGAAATTTTCTTGGACCTCTTGTTCTGCTTTTTCTTCCGCTTTCTGCGGTTGCCGCGGCCAACCTCTGGCTCATCCACTATGTCATGGCAGTATTCTTGCCGACGGTTGTTACTGCCACGGCGCAGGTCCCGTTCGGAGTTCGATATTCGATGTCGAGGTCGTCCTCTTCTTCGCAGCATCCATCCCTCAACTCCAGCTTGCGCTGACTGTACTCTCGGTGTCATATTCCAAGTACTCCGGATAGTCGTAGCCCTCCCAGCGACTGTCTGGAGCTTCCTCGGGGTACTTGCGGCAAGCTGTCGTCGTCATACCTAGTCACTACTGCACATAGCGATTCGACCTTCGGTTCTTCGTAGTTGTAATCGTCCTCATACGCTTTCCTTAGCGCGTCCCAGATGTATTGGAACTTGGTTTCTGCCCTCCAGATCAATGAATTGGAGAGTGAGGGCAATGCACCCCCCTTGGGTCTTCCGAGTCTCGGATAGTATTCGCAGTCCTCGATAAAGATTTCGGTATAGTCCCCGAAGTCCAAGCCAAGGGCTTAATGAAGTACTCCCGGCTGGGCATGGAATCTAAAGTGCTGCTTTACAAGACCATTGTGAGACCAGCATTGATGACCAGCATCTCCGGCTCGTAAGAAACTCACTGCTTCACAGAGAAGCGAAAATAATGACGATCAAGAAATTTAGGCGAAGAAGCGCAGAAGACGGTTTCGAGACAGCTGAAACACATCCCAACCATCTTGTTTGTGCGGCTGTGGCCTACGAGGGACGGCAGAAGAAAAGCACAAGCGCCCAAAAACGGCGGATCACCCCTCAGAGCGGTCCACAATATAATAGTATGTATTTATGTTGCAGGAAAGGCCATGGCTAAGTTCCGGCGCTCCAAGAAAAACCAGTAGATCAAAGTCAAAAAGTGACTTCACTCTCAGCCCATCTTCCCGGACTCACTATAGTATCTTATGTTATGCCGCAACAGCGTGTAATTTTTATAAAGGTCGATGCATCTTTCACCTTTTTTATGCTCAGAAATAAATGTAAGTTCTTCTCTCCTGCAAGTGCCGGATATGCCAGCGATTAAAGAAACTGTAAATACGTATTAATAAAATAAATAATTTGTTAAAATTGCAAATAATATAATTGTTTTACCTTCATCAATACATAATGTAACGGACGTGGACTCTCAATGACCCACTACTCCCGTGTTTCAGATAGTGTGTACGAATATTCGGTACACATCAACGACAACAACATGCTCGAGATGGTCTGACGTCATCGTCTGCAGTATTCCGTACACATCGCGAGCATGAAGTCATTCATGATGTGGAAATGAAGATCTGAAATAATTGTTGGAAAGATTCCATATGTCGCTCGAGAAATCGATGTCATCAATTGAATTATCTGGAGGCGCCTAGAAGGCACGGTTTGTCATATCCGGCCGGGAGCTTCTAGGCGAATGTTTTGAAGCCAACATCATAGGCGAGAGGGGCGAGTCGTGGAGGGAGTACAGTTGTTTCAATAGAATTTACCTAAAAATCCCTCTGCGCTGATTGGTTCATTTAACAGCGCGAGAAGTTAAGTACGCGAGCAAAGTCATAGGCGTAAAAAACAATACCAAATATTATTAAAATTTTTATCTTTTAGTTGTCCACGAGATACAGAACAGCACGAGAATTGGTTCAAATGTTTAAGCATGGAACCTAATTTCATTAAAACCATTTTTTTATATTTTTATTTTTTTTATTTAGCACTTTTCAGATCACAAGAAAGTGGTAGGGAAGAAACCAGTTGGTTTAGCAGGAGCTTGTTGATAAGCTAAAAATAGAGGAATTTTAAGTTTCTCGTTCTAATTTTGTAGAAATATTACCTTTTAAGTAAGAGTTTCGTAATGAATTAAGAGGTGGAATTAAACCTACTGAGTGTAATCCTGAAAATGCCTGGTACTCTGATAGATATTGGTTGAAGGGGGAACTACCCATTCTGCTTGATTTTGGTACACTTACAAGTGGATTACTTCTGCTTCCCATGATGCCTCTATTGCGATAATAATTATATACATATGGATGTTGCGGATGGATATATTCAATTTGTCGGTTCATTAGATTTCCATGAATTCCTGCAAACTATAGATTTCAGTAAAAAATTGAAGAATCAGATAATGTCCACCTTGTGAATGCACATCATGTGCAGGAAATACGTCAATTTCAAAAATCACATCATGATAAGGTGAACCAGAGTTTGGCCACCATTTGTAAGATGCGAAACACGCCTCAACAACAATGGTGGCCCAAATGAAAGTTACCAACTAAAAAATTGTAATTAACTTGTATAAAACATAACGATAAGATTTTTCTTACTGCAAGTTTCATTTTTCTCTTTTGGCAAGCAACTCAGAACTGACGAATTTAGTACGACCAGAGTTTTATACCCTTTTTCATAATTGCACCGTGGGCAATTTTATCGATATGGTGTTATGACAAAATGTTTCTACAAAAAACAATCTCTGTTTCAATTAAAACATGCTTCAGTTGGGCTTCCAGAATAAAATTGGTTTTTGCTCCTTTGATAAAGTGTATATCATATAAATAAATACACACCCATTCAGGTCAATTTCAATATTATGATTCTTTAAAAGCGTCTTTGTCTTTCTGCAATTATTTTCTCTTAAAAAGTATTAATAGAAGAAATTAGTGTTAGTAAATGTATAACTATTTTAATGCAGCGTGTCATTACTAAATTAAAAAACAAAACCGTAAAGATTAATTTAAAATCAAAATGAAAAGTTTCCATTTCCACGTTGGACAACGCATTATTTTGGTATACCTACATGACCTCAATAAAATGGAGAATGTTAATTTAAGATCTGAGGCAGTCGTCACTATTAATGACATTTTCCTACAATCGTACAAAAACTTAAAAGGAAGTTTGCAAATATGTATCTCTATTGTGTTAGTGGTGGTTGTTTCGCATTTCTCACCTTCCAATTCCTCCAGCTTCTTTCTAATTTCTGTTCATTTCCTTTTCTGATTTTTGTCATTATTGCTAGAAATTTTCTCCTAATTCTTAGTATGCCAGATAGGTATTCAATTCTCAGCCTTTCAATTAGAAGGTCCACAAACTCAATGAACGAGATTTAAAAATTTACAAGCTTTCAGTTTTTCAGGATTTTAGATACTCTTATTATAAGATTTATTTCCTTGCCTTTCGGCTTTGAAAACGATTCCTATTCCCATACAGTACTAAATAAATAAATACTGAGTAAATAAAACTACAAAACATAAACATTAACAATAGCTAAATAATTTTATTTTCCTTCCATCTCTTCTCTCCGTTTCTCTACATTCTTTCTTCTGTCTAAAACTCCTTTCATCCAACCTCCTATCAGTACTTTCCAATCTTCTCTCTTCTCTCTCAGCTCCTCACATTCTTTCATCATGTGCTTTATTGTTTCTCTGCGAAGTCTGCACACTCTCTCGTCTCTCTCTTTCCAGTATTTGTTTTCTCTTTCCTCGTTTCCACATCTAAACGTTGCTATTACTTTCTTATCGTTCTTCTCGCTTTCCCTTCTCAGGTATGCCGGCAATTCCTCCGTGATTAGTGACCTATACTTTCCATTATACCTTGACTCATTTATCCAGGTTCTCATTTCCTGCTTCTGTACGTCCCGGTCTACCTCAACTATCTCTCTTAGTACATTTACTCCATTGTTTCTTCGCATCTCTACCTCCTCCACTGCATACCCGTTTCTCTCGTTCGTATTTTCTTCTCTATCTTTTCCTGCTCTTTCCATCTTCCCATTCTTTATCTCTTTCCAACACTCTTGCAAGATCTTACATTCCGTTCTTTCTCTCTTCAAATCTTACTGCTCTTTTTCCTGCTTCCACTCTTATCTTGTCTCTCTTTACGTCTTCCAGTACGATATATGCTGGCGTTTCCCTGTCCAATCCTAGTATCCATCTCCAGTACTTAGCTTGGATTGCTTCCAGCTTTTCCTGCTCCTTCCATCCCCATATTTCTGCTCCGTAGATCATGACACTCTGTACTAGCCTTTTATATCTCGTCCGCATTTTCTCTCGCGTATTCCCCATACTTGACCAACCACCCCGTTCGCTTTCCTTTCTAGTTCCTTTATATGACTTTTCTCGTTGTTAGTCTCGTTAAAGGTGTAGCCCAAGTATTTAAATTCTTTTACTTTTTCTGGTTCTTTTCCTTCCGACTTCCATTCCTTTCTTTCTTCTGCCTCCTTTCTGAAAAATCATCATTTTTGTTTTCTCCACGTTTAATTCTAGTTTTTTTTCTTTTCAGGTATCTTCCTAGGCATTTTATCATTCCCATCATTTCTTTGGCCTCCCTCGCTATTAGCACCATATCATCGGCGTATGCCAACGAGTGCACTTTCGTGTTTTCTACCACCACTCCCCCTGCCTGTGCTAGTCTTGGTTTTTCTTCCAGGTCGCTTATATATGCCGCGAATAGACTGGGGGTGAGTGGGCATCCTTATCTTACTCCTTTCGTCGTCCAGAATCTTTTACTCGTTTTCCCGTTTACCTTTAGTCTGTTTCCCGTGTCTAGGTAAATTTCCTCTATTCTGCTCACCAGTTGCTCGTTGATTCCTTTCTCTATTAGGTACTCCCACAATCTCTCTCTATTTACACTATCAAAAGCCGCCTTCAGGTCTACAAACAGCGCGTACATCTTCCCTCCTTTCTTATCGAGTTCTTTATCTATTAGATGTTTCAAGATGTACACGTTATCGATGGTGCTTTTCCCTCTCCTCATCTGGTATCAACTCTTTTTCATCTAGTTCTTCCTTCAATTTCGCTTTCAGTATCATTGCGTAGATCTTGTACGCCGTGCTCAGCAGACTTATTCCTCGGTAGTTCTCCACCTTTTCTTTTTTTCTTACCACTGGCTTGGTAACCCCTTTCCTTGCCAGACGTCGTTTACTATCTCCCTCATTATCTCTATTATTTCTTCTGTTGCATAGATCCACGCTTCATTTTGCAGTTCATCTTCTCCCACCGCTTTTCGTTTCTTAATTTTTCGTATCCCCCTCTTAATCATTTCCTTCGTAATCTCTTCCCCTTTCTCTTGTTCTCTTGTTTCTGCTCCCTTCTGTCTTCTTTCCATTTCGACCTTTCCGTCTAGTAATTCTTTAAAGTATTCTCTCCATTCTTCTATCCTTATCTTCTCGTCTGCCCTCTTTTTCACTTTTCATTCTCTGTTTATGTATTTCCAAACTTCTTCTTCTGTGTTGATTGATCTAATTTCCCCTTCCTCTTCTCTTTCTTTTTCTTCCTTCTTCTTCTCACAAGTGTCTTTGTATTTCTTTAATTGCTTCCGGTATTCTTCTATCGATCCCTTCCCATTTCTCCATTTTCTCCATTTGCTTTCTGGCTAGTTTTCTTTGCGTTCTTTATCCCACCATCTGTTTCTTCCCATTCTTTCTCCCACTTCTACTTCTATTTTTTTTTGTCGTCATCGCTTCTTTCTTTCTTGTTTCGGTGTCTTTTTGTTTTTCTATTTCTCTTTCAATATGTTGTAGTGCACTTCTGTACTTTTGTATGCTTTCTTCTTCCCAGATTGTTTTTATAATTGTTTCTTTCTCGGTTTTTTTTCTTTTTATTTCTTCTCCGGCGATTTCTATTTCTAACGGTTGGTGATCTGATTCCACTCTGTTTCCCACTTCGAATCTTCTTACTGCATCCCATGCATGTTGATTGACTATTGCGTAATCTCTCGGCCCCACGTACGTAAATTCCCCTGTATCCTCTTCCCAGTTCCCGTTCATTTCCTCGTATCCTCCCTCTTCTATAAATTCGATCATTTTTCTTCCTTCTTTATTTTCTATCTTGTCCTTCGATGTTCTTCTCGCATCTTCTGTCTCATTATTCCGTCTTCCTAATCTTGTTCCAATTCTTGCACTAAAGTCGCCCCCAACTATTACATTTTTTTTTGTGTCTCACTTATGGTCTCTTCTAACATTTGTTTTGTTTTACTCTTTACTGTATACTGTGATTATTTTAACTTTTTTGTTCCTAGTTTTATATTTATTTCTGTTATTCCAGTTCTCTATAGTTCTTGTTTTGTTTTTATTTCGTTCTCAATTTCTTTACTTACTCCTGTGATGATGCCTCCTTTCGCTCGTCCTTTCTTCTGCTTGACATCTTCATACATCTCTCGGCATTCTCTCTTCTATCTTCTTCCACTCCATTTCATCCACCCACGTTTCTACCATTCCAATTACGTCAAATTCACTTATGTATTTCCAGAACTCTTCTCCTTTGTTTCTTATCCCCACTACATTAAATTAAATTCTTCCTTTTATTTTCTTCTGTTGCTTTCCTGTTGAATCATGTACCTTCTTTCTTTTTGTCTTCTGTTTGCTTTTTCTTCGCTCAATCGCTCGGTGTCATCGTTCCATTTCCTCCAATATCCCTCTACCTGCAGTTTCCTGTAACTTACCCTTACCGTCTTTCCTTCTTCCCTTTCCCTCTTCGCTATCTCTCTTATCTTTTTCTGTATCTTTCTTTCTTTCCTTGTTAGGTCGTTGTTTACAAAGATTTTCGGTCCTATCTTATTTCTTAGTTTTTCTTTATTTCTCATGACGTTCAGCGTTTGTTCCCAACTCTTAATTTTTGCTATTATCATCTCTTCTCCCTTTATAGCATAGGCCTCTGTTATCTTCACTTCTGTTTCCAACTCCTTTTCAACCCTTTTCTCATGTTTTGTCCCGTCTCTTTTAGTCTTAGCCCTGTTATTACTATGTTATTTCTTCTTTCACCTCTTTCTTTTTCCTCCATCTTCGACTCCATCTGTCCTATCTTCTTTTCTAGGAAGCTTTTCTCTTCTCTCCATTTTCCCTCTTTTTCTTCCATCGCTTTCTTCAGTTGGTTCAATTCTCCCTTCAGCTCTTCCATATCTTCCCTGAGTTGTCCGTTGTCGTTTTTCAGCTCTTTCACTTCTTTCCTCGTCTCTCTTGTGTCTCCTTTGATTTGCTTAAGGTCCTCCTTTTTTTTTTCATTTTCTCCATCTTCTTGCCATCTTTCTTACCCTGGAGATCTTTTTTTGAAAGGCTACCGCACTTTCTTCTATGTCTCTTTTTCTTTGAGTTTCCTTTTTATCTTCTTGAATTCCTTCTTTGTCTTCTCCCTGTTTCATACAGACCCGCAACCTTCTACACTGTGTATTGTTGGTTGTTGGCGTTTTTTATTGTTGACGTTATTGTTTCTTCCTCTAGTTTTTCTCCACTCCTCGCACTCTATCTCTTCCTACCTTTTTTTTATGTTGCTTTTTCCCTTCTCTGCTGTTTTCTTCACTTTTCTCTGTTTTGTTTGCTCTATTTTCTTCTCGACACTTCTTTCCACGTAATCTCGTGACGGTCGGTAATCGATTTTAGATACTCTTTTTTCAGTTTTTCAGAGTACCAGTTTCTTAAATTTTCAAATTAGTAAATTGTCTAGCTCTCAACTTCTTAGGGTTTCCAGGTTGTTAGATTCTTAAGTCTTCAAGTTTATGGGTTCTGAAATGTTTTATTTCCGGTTTCTCAGATTGATGGGTTCAGATGATTTCAAACCAGTTCAGTTTTTAGTCTTTTAGATTTTCGAAGTCTCGTGATTATAGCCTCTCTGATTTCCTTTGTTAATTTTTTACAGGTTTTCAGTTTTTCAGAATTTATTTTCACATGCTTTGTTTTGCAAATTCTCAAATTTTCGAATTAAAATTTCACAATTTCAGTTTTCTTTTCTGGTTCCCAAGTTCTTACATTTTTAGGGTTTCGGGTTCCCCAGTTTTTAGATTTTTAAACAGTTTCTAGGCTGAGATTTCAGGATCTCAGTCTCAGACTTTTATATTTGCGGATTTTCAATTTCCCAGTTTTCAAGTTCTCAGGTTGTTATAAGTATTTTCTGGATCTTTTTCAGAGATTTTCAGGTTACAAGGTTTCAACAACCTCTTATGTTTTCATATTTCGGTTCTCAGAATCTCAGTTTTTCACTTTCAAATTCTTAGGTTTTCAGGTCCTCGAATTTTAGTTTTAGAAGTTTTAGCATTTAGGATCTGTTTCTCACTCTCAAATTTTTAGGTTTTCAAATTTCTTCCATGTTTTTCATGTTTGTAGGCTCACAAATTTTCAGTCTGTTGCGGTTCCTAGGATATTAGATTTCAAGTATTTACAGGTAACCGTTTTATTTCATCTATTTTTTTCTGTCCTAGTCACCATAATGAGATGGCCCTAAAATTGACCGGCGTTTGTTCCACGTGCATACTAGGAATTCCTAGAAAAAATCTTTTCAATTTTATCGTTGTCCGGCCATCCTTTGTCAGCGTCACTAATAAAGCGGCCACCATTGTGGAAAGCTATTCGTCAGCCCTTTGTTTGACAGATCTTGTTTAATCACTAGCCTTTGTTTAAATAATATCTACTATTGCTATTCAAACCTGGATAAATCGTTAAATAAGTACCTGTTTTTCTGTATGAGGGCGACAGCAGCTTGCAGTAACTTTAAAAGCTATTTTGTCTCACCAAGAACTGAAATTGCCCAAGAAGGGCAAAAAGCGGCAAAGCGCCAAGCTCAATGTTGTAGTTCTTGATTGTGTTTAATTTTTTTTATGCTATGTTGCGCCCGCCTGCGATTTTCGATTCCGCTGTTTGCATGTAAACCATATCTAGCTAGTTTTAGGCATCGTGAGTTTGCAGGTTTTAGTTTACGGCCTAGTTTGGTCTGCGGTTTGCGCCCGCTTGATATCGTTGCGTCGCGCTCGTTTCGAAATGACGTCCAAGAAAACGGTTGCGTTACTGTATATTTTATTTTATGTTTGTCCATACATGTGTCAAATCAACAGATAGAGCAAATAGCATTCATTACGTGGTTCGCGTTGCAGGCTGCTGATTGGGGAGTTATGTGGCCCTACTTTGGTTAACGTGTACCCGAGAGGTGAGAACAAAGTCGTTTCGACTTTGAGTTGTCTCTTGGGCTGCAGTGGTACCCAGAAAGGGAGTTGCTGCTAACTTCTGTGCCAAAACTAGGTTCGAGTTTGCAGTGTTGTTTTCGGGCTACTAATAAATTGTTTGCTTCACAAGTACTGAGTCCCTGACATAGGTCCTGCTAACTTGGACTTGGGTTGGACAAGCCTTAAAGAAAAACAGGAAACTAAGCCTGACTAGGACAATTCAGTAACAAACTCATTTTTCCTGGTCCGTTTGGATGTGTCAGATTTTTCCATGAACTCTCTATAATCTTGCTTCGCTTAGACATTTGTCTTGTTAACTTCGCTTTAGTCTTTCCATTTGATCTGTATATTATCCATCGATCTCCGACTCAGATCTACCCCAACTTAAATAATTTCACGCGTTTCCATATTCTTGCTTGCCCTCTCAGGTTCGAATATTATGTACCCTTTGGACATAGATATTTCACTGTATCTGTTTGTAGTAAATTCCTGTAGACAAGCTCTCTTCGGTGGTCTGCAGGCGCAGGAAGATATCGGTAGAGAACAAATTGTTAATTTACAGTACAATCGTTCGTCCGACTCTAATATATGCTTCGGAGGCTTGGGCACACGCCACCTCAAAGACAAACATGTGTAAGTTGCAGGACCTCCAGAACAAATTCCTCCGTCAAGCTTTCGACGCTTCATGGTTCGTCAGAAACGAACGTCAGCCGGGCTCCCGGTGCTGAAGGAGTTCCTCCGCAAGATCGTCCTCCGGACCATCAATAAGGCCGAAGAACACCCAAATCCACTGGTCAGACACGCTGTCGACTACGACCAGAGTGGACAATCGAGAAGAAAGCGGCCAAGAATGGCACTGCTAGAAGGGTGACAGCTTCACTGACAATTCCATCGCGACACCCTTCAGGTACTAACCTCTCTTACAGAAACCAGGAATAGGTAAAACCCCTTTTTTCTTTCATTTATGTGTTTTCTCATTTATTCGATGTCCCAAAAGAGGAATCCGGCGTTCTTGGTATGTCGGCACCCATGGCCTTCATTCGAGATGTCAGTCCGGAAGTTTGACATGACATGACTTAAAACTTCAGACCGTTGTCCGCGCCGATGAAATTGACAGTAATACAAAGTCGTACCAATAGAGGTAAAATCGCCACCAGAGGGACTTGGATCGCGACTTAATGGAAACTGTAATAAGGAGACATGAAACTCGAATAACCGTCAACCGTTGTCAAAATTGTCAAAATAACGTAAATAAAATAAGAACTTCAATCAAATTATCGGCTCTTTGATAAAACCAGTGTTCTATATTCCTTTTGGGTGCTCTTTTCTTTTTAGACTGCCGTTCATCAGATGACAGCAAAAATCGACGCGGACAACGCCTCAGACAAACAGCGCAACGCAACGCGTCATTGGCCGTCCAGTAAAAGTAAAACTTCGTGAAGATGTCATCAGTTATCCGCCCCGAATTCTGTATTTCAGCCAATCCTCCCGTGGGCAACCCGTCTTCAAATTCTTTTTGTTTCCTTTTTCAGGGAAATATTAACTTTGGTTAATATTACCTGTCTTTGTCCTCTGGCAGCAATCACAATTGAGGAGTTGGGTGCAAAAAGGGCACTTCTCTAATAACGTCATTCGGAGATGTGGCATTCCAAAGTTTCCGGTCGCTAGAAATTTGTAAAACTATGTTTTCTTCTATATGAGAAATGATCAATTCAAGTTCCTGAAACCGAGACACGCTGAAACAACAGGTAGATCACAGTAAATGACTAAAAATCAAATCAAGGTAATCAGTATTCCAAATCAGTGGAACTGGAGCCGTTTTATACAAAAAAGGAACTGTCATTTAGCATTCTATGCAAAAAGGGCACTTTTAATACTGTCATTTTTAGCAGATTCCAGCCATCGGGTGTACGATAGCAAAACTAAGTCGTCATCAGTACATAAAGAAGGGATCATTTTAGATAAAAATACATTTTAAAGAAAAAAGGCACTTCCTGGGAAGTGCCCTTTTTGCACCCAACTCCTCAATTGACATGTGATTTGGATTTAGAGAGAAACCTGTCTTATCGTAGATATCAACTCTTATCTCCGAATTGGCGTAGTTACTCCAAATAAGCGTTTCTGCAACTGTAACAATTATTGTGAAACTATTTCTTATTCTTGTTGTGCAGTGAAAACAGGCTGATATTTCCAAGCAGTTTATCTATTACTGAATCTTTGTTATCACTCTTTTTCTTTACATATTATATTTCTAAAGTAGACGAAGGTACGTCGAAAGTATTTGAAGCTTTTGGATATTCCATCTCTCCCTGCATTACAGCTTCTACAGCCCTTTCCATTTTTTTCGTTCTGTAGACCATTTTTGTTTTTCAGTCTTCTTTTTGTATGTACACACCATCTTTAACAATGACATATACTAAATTAAACATCAAATAATCGTATTAAGTATGGGACGGAATGGGATAGCCATCTTGCCTCATGTTGCCCTATATAATTTGATTTCTTGACACTGCCCAAATGAGCGCGGCGGGCTACGGCGTTGCTTGTTATTATTGTCGTTTTTTCAACGTTTTTATCGTATGAAAAATGTGTAAAATGCGGTATAGCGTTTGACCTTTTTTCAAACGAGACCTTCGATTTTCACGTCACGGTCAGTAAACAACACTTTTTGGACAATGTTCAAGTGTTTGTTTAGTTTAAAGAAATCTCGAGTATGGAATCATCTAGATTTTTAGGGTCCCATACCCGAAGGGTGCCGACGGGAGCCTATTACTAACGCTGCGCTGTCCGTCCGTCCGTCTGTCACAGGGCTGTATCTTTTGAACCGTAATAGGTAGAGACTTTAAATTTTCAGAGTGTGTACTACTATGGCGGCTATAACAACAAAAATAAAATAAAGTTAAAAATAAAGGGGTCCCCATACAGGAAACGTGTAAGTATTTAAAAAAAAATGTGTTAAATATTGTACGATAATACGGAACCCTTCGTGGGCGAGTCCGACTCGTACCTGGCCGAGTTTTTATTTGGTAACGATATAATAATTATGTATTACCTACATGTATATGTGAGTGATGTGATTGATAAAAGTTAATAAAATCAAGGGTTAGTAGGGAGAGTCCAGGTCCAGGCAATGTAGAATAACAATAATATTGTTGATAACTAGGATTCTTGGCGGTGAAGTCAAAAATCATATACATTTTATTCAGGTTTTATGTTACATAAATCACAATTATACAACAATTCTTCGCGGTGAAGTCAAAAATCAAACACAGTTTATTCAGATTTTATTGTTACATATCATTGGTCCCTATATGTTTTTTACAATTAAGATCACTGTTGCAGGCTTTTGGCTTTTTCAGTGCTGGATCTGTGGCTCTATATAATGCAAAGTGTCTTCTTTCTCGGGTTCATATAATGCTGTGTTGCGGTTTCTGACGTCTTCTGGTTGATGTCCTTGAGTCCTTGTCCTGTCGATCTTGCGAGCTGATCCTCCTGTTTTGCTCCGTTCTGTCCTGTGCGGCTTGTGTTGCGTGTTGGTATGATAAGTACCTGTGGACATCAACGAAAATGCATTAGTCTTCATTTTGATGCGCTGTTTTGTTCCTTTGACTTAGAGTGTTTTATGTTCAGTGTATCATTTAAGAATGCAGCAGCAGGCGACGCAGGCACGCTAGCAAAGGCAGGAAATGTAAATTCTAACTGTATTACGTGAAAATAGAAAATATATAGAGATTATAAAAATATTAAAATCCATAGAATGAGAAACCCAAAGGTCAGAAAGCAAAACCAAGAATAAACAGATGAGATCTTCAAAAAAGCGAGGAGAGATAAGCCAAAGAGAAGCCTAGAGAGCCAATGGGAATTGAGAGAGATCTGCCCAACTACCAGGTCAAACCAAAACCAGAAAAGAACAGCGTGGTGGAATTTTAACAGGAGGATAAGAACAATTAACGAATAACTAGAGAAGAAATGAAGAAATAACAGCATGTAATAAAAAAAAATTGAGCTCTTCAGTTGTCACTATGGTTCGGCGGTCGGGATTTATTTGACCCCACTACCTAAACTATCGTTCTTGCAGTGGCGTCGCACGCTTGTCATTGTTTACAAATTTCCGAGTTGCCGCTACGCAACGCCGAACGCCAAACCTTAGTGATAATTAACCAACGGATACGGTTTGGAAAGCTACAAGAATGTTATGTATGCTCTGAACAACACAATATTTGCTATTTGGGAAAAAATAAATCGAAATTAAACTGAAACTCCAAGTCATACAGACAAACATGAGAGTGGCTAATGGTAGTGAAGATGAAACAAATAAGAAAAATTATAAAGGAAAGACAGAAAATACAGGAAAGATTCGCTTCCATAAGAGACAAATGAAGACATCATACAGCAAGTGAATCAGGAAGCCCTAAGAAGTAGAAAAGAAAAGAGAATGTTCAGAGGAATGAAACTCGAGGAAGAACTGTTACATAACCAAAAAAATAGTAAAAAATTTATGTAAATATTATTTATTTAATAAGCTCATTTAACAGTTGCAGAATTGTCAACAATTCCCGAATGTAATTTTTTTTCTCCACGTATTGGAGGCAAGAATTAAGCCTCCATAAGAATTCAACGCTGCACTCTTAAATATAGTGAGGTATATAGCCTTTCAATGGTCGCGCGCGGACTATCGCTCCGCAGTCTACACTTTTAGCTTATAAATTTGAAAATCCGTGATCCCCCTACTTGTGCCGTTTAGTACCTTCCAGAATTAGCAATTTTACCATGACCTGCTTAGAGGTGAATCGGTTTACAAGTTTTTCTTTGTTAAAAAAAATTAGTCCCCAGTGACCACTAGTGTCACAAAGAGTTTGTTATCGGTAATATAATTTTACGTTTAGAAAAGTATTTGGCACGTTTTTTCTTCAGTTTTTGTTCTGGGATATTTACAAATATACTTTAGAAACGAGTTTAGAGTCTTTAGAAGAATGCTTGCGGTATGATGATGATGAACATCAAAATAGTAGAGTATAAAATGTTACTTCTGGACCAGGACATTTGGCGTCTTAAAAAACAAGGCAGAATCTTACAAATTTTGCTGTTTGCCCAAAAGGAAACAACCGAAAAAGGCCTAAAACCTCTCAAGAAGCATTAAATTTTATCCACCCCAAAAGTACCCAAATATGTGTAGACCACCAAAAATTGGGCACATGAAAAAACAAGGTAGGGTCCTACAAATTTAGTGTTTTCCCAAAAGTAAACATCCGAAATAGATCTAAAAAACTTACAACAAACCGTGTTTTTAGACACTTTTTTTCAACACCAAATCAAAGAGATATATTTGGCACCTTACAAAACAAGGCAGAATCCAAAAAAATTATACGTTTTCCCTAAAGTAAACAACCGGAAAAGACATAAAATCCTTTAAAAGTCATAGTTTTTTATGCGCCCAAAAAATACTCGAAAATCAATAGACCACCAGAAAATGGGCACATGAGAAAACTGTTGAAAATCATCCAAAATTAAACATAATTACATTAAAAGCACCCAAAAAAGCCTTACAAAATCCGTTATTTTTAAACATTCCAAAATAGCTGGCTATTCGCGTTACTTTGTAATTTAGTGACTTTATAATAGTAAATAGAAGCCTGCCATCTAGCGAAAAATCATACAATCTGGTGAAACCAGCTGAGGACCGAAGGCACAACTGCTAATCTATGAAATGTTCATTTCTTATGTGATAATTTTGCGGACATTTCCTTTACGGGTTTTTACTTTACGGGCGTAATGTTCTATTTTCAATCATGGTAACCAAGATGTCAAGAAATCCACAATTGACGAAGAAATAAAAGGAAAAATTTGAGAATTTCCGTCGATTTCCATGGGAGCCCCTCATCAGATCCGCACTTGGTGACAATGGGACTATCTGAGGAGTATACCCTTTCAAATAAAAAAAGAATTTTCAAAATCGGTCCACAATTGACGAAGAAATCGGTGAAAAAAAAACATACATACAGCCGAACATAGAACCTCCTCCTTTTTTGAAGTCCGTAAAAAGAATAGGCCAACTAGGAATTACTGTGTGTTCAAATTGTCTGGAACCTAAAGTTTAAGTTTTTGTCAATTGTACATAATTGTAATTTTGTTATAAATAAACGTTTCTTTATTTTTCTACTTTGTAAAGAATTTCTAAAATTCAAAATATTTGAACGTGAGTCCACAGCGACCACTGAAAGGTTAAAAAGGTGTAGAATGTTTTTGTGGGGCGCCTATGTCCGGGATATTGTATTATTTAGTCGGGGTGTGTTTGGAATGGTAGTCACCTGTATGGATAGGTTGTTGGAATGTTCGGAACTGGACCTGCTGCGCTTTTTTGACTTTATGGTTTGTTTTTGGAGGGTTAGTTAGTAGACATATCGGGTGGAGACGTGCACTGTCACTATCACTGCTCGATAGAAAGAGGTGAACCCTTGCAGTATAGACCTACGATTAAGTATACGACATATGGATTTTACCAGTATTACGAACATCTGCAGAATTGGGTGCTTGATTTAACATATTATTAAGGCGACTAGCCCGTTTTTGTTTACTTTACTTTTTTGTTATCTTTTTAAGAACGAGCTGCGGCACACACGAAATATAATACGGTCAGCTGTCGACACGTCTGCCTGCCGCTGAGGGGCGGGGCCTGTGTTACCTTGAACCACGCCAACATTGCTTGAAACTAGCGAACTTTGGGGACAATTTGCAAATTTATTTTTCAATATTTATAAAAACACCTTGCATTTACCGAATACAGAGATCAGTAAAAATCAAGCACCAACACGTTTGTTAAAAAAAAAAAAAATTGGCTTCTCATTTTGGCAATACATTTTTTTTCTGAACAAACAACGTTTTGCCGTGATGAAGGTTTTTTTTTACTAATTTTGATGCCCAATACGTTAGGATAGCCTAACAATTAAAGCCGTAATTCGGTTCCAAAGTTGAGGCGACTGAGCGTTTCGCCTTAAGTAAGTGTTTTGTAAAAGTGACATCACTATTTTTTAACATTATTTCAGTGGTTCAGTTATAATTTTTTTGCTTGAAATCAGAAAAGAACCAGAACTTAAAAAATATTCCAGATTAATTTACTTATCTTACTTATCAACACAAACAGTGCTTTCTACAGAATACTGCAAAATCTGGAAGCATATATATACTTATTTTTGTATTCCAATCGTCAACTTATAGAACTAAAAGAAAACTAATTACAAGGAAACGGACAAGTGCTATTATAAACTGAAAAGAAATCAGGAAAATATCAATGAAATCTTTATTGAGGTCGGAAATTCCGCTTAGGATATGAATTGATTTTATGGGGAGGAACTTACGTATGTAGTTGGTTCCCGTATTATGCTCCCGATTTAAACTCATTAAACTTGTTGAACTATGACCCGCTGACATGGCATGGAGGATGGACCGAAAATTTATAATTGATATCTGGGTACAGCTCTAATTATTACTTTATATTTCTGCATAAGAATCTTGCAGATATGTAGTAGTATAATTGGAATAAATTAATGTTATAATTTTCTAAATATAGAATACCATGAATGGTGTAGTAATCATTATATCACCTACTACACATTAGTAGGTCAATTGTACTAGTAAATAATAATTATTAGCATTAAGCTCATATTGTCCGCCTCTGTTTGCAAAATGAAATTCAATAGACCTTAGGATGCATGAATAGATCATGGAATTGTTCGACCCATGTTGTGATTGTTTATGAAACCATCTTCAAGGCTTGTAGATATTGCTTAAATAAACATGTTTATTGGCTACGTAGATAGATTAAGTGTTCAATTGATTTAAAGAATATATATTGTATGTCTTGTATCAACCACTCCTCCAGACAAGGACATACTTGTTTGAGGTTGCGCTGAAGAGCTTCCGCATTTTCGCCGGCATGTAAAAACAACTTTTTGCTGCCAAAAATGTTACCCCAAACACATCAATCATGAAACTTGTTAACAATGGGTGATATGCATAAAAATGAAGCCCTTGCTTCAAGAATAAGGTAACAGCAAAGGCCTGACCTTATAGGCAAGCACTTGGGAAGCTAGTAAATGCTTGATTTTGTATGTATAAAATTAAGCAAATGCTCATAAGAAATTTTGTAGACTGTCTTAGATCCTCCTGCCCCTTGATGAGATTTGGTGAGATTTGACCAGATACCTCAACCCCCTCTTTTTTAATTTCTTGACACTGCCCAAATGAGCGCGGCGGGCTACGGCGTTGCTTGTTATTATTGTCGTTTTTTCAACGTTTTTATCGTATGAAAAATGTGTAAAATGCGGTATAGCGTTTGACCTTTTTTCAAACGAGACCTTCGATTTTCACGTCACGGTCAGTAAACAACACTTTTTGGACAATGTTCAAGTGTTTGTTTAGTTTAAAGAAATCTCGAGTATGGAATCATCTAGATTTTTAGGGTCCCATACCCGAAGGGTGCCGACGGGAGCCTATTACTAACGCTGCGCTGTCCGTCCGTCCGTCTGTCACAGGGCTGTATCTTTTGAACCGTAATAGGTAGAGACTTTAAATTTTCAGAGTGTGTACTACTATGGCGGCTATAACAACAAAAATAAAATAAAGTTAAAAATAAAGGGGTCCCCATACAGGAAACGTGTAAGTATTTAAAAAAAAATGTGTTAAATATTGTACGATAATACGGAACCCTTCGTGGGCGAGTCCGACTCGTACCTGGCCGAGTTTTTATTTGGTAACGATATAATAATTATGTATTACCTACATGTATATGTGAGTGATGTGATTGATAAAAGTTAATAAAATCAAGGGTTAGTAGGGAGAGTCCAGGTCCAGGCAATGTAGAATAACAATAATATTGTTGATAACTAGGATTCTTGGCGGTGAAGTCAAAAATCATATACATTTTATTCAGGTTTTATGTTACATAAATCACAATTATACAACAATTCTTCGCGGTGAAGTCAAAAATCAAACACAGTTTATTCAGATTTTATTGTTACATATCATTGGTCCCTATATGTTTTTTACAATTAAGATCACTGTTGCAGGCTTTTGGCTTTTTCAGTGCTGGATCTGTGGCTCTATATAATGCAAAGTGTCTTCTTTCTCGGGTTCATATAATGCTGTGTTGCGGTTTCTGACGTCTTCTGGTTGATGTCCTTGAGTCCTTGTCCTGTCGATCTTGCGAGCTGATCCTCCTGTTTTGCTCCGTTCTGTCCTGTGCGGCTTGTGTTGCGTGTTGGTATGATAAGTACCTGTGGACATCAACGAAAATGCATTAGTCTTCATTTTGATGCGCTGTTTTGTTCCTTTGACTTAGAGTGTTTTATGTTCAGTGTATCATTTAAGAATGCAGCAGCAGGCGACGCAGGCACGCTAGCAAAGGCAGGAAATGTAAATTCTAACTGTATTACGTGAAAATAGAAAATATATAGAGATTATAAAAATATTAAAATCCATAGAATGAGAAACCCAAAGGTCAGAAAGCAAAACCAAGAATAAACAGATGAGATCTTCAAAAAAGCGAGGAGAGATAAGCCAAAGAGAAGCCTAGAGAGCCAATGGGAATTGAGAGAGATCTGCCCAACTACCAGGTCAAACCAAAACCAGAAAAGAACAGCGTGGTGGAATTTTAACAGGAGGATAAGAACAATTAACGAATAACTAGAGAAGAAATGAAGAAATAACAGCATGTAATAAAAAAAAATTGAGCTCTTCAGTTGTCACTATGGTTCGGCGGTCGGGATTTATTTGACCCCACTACCTAAACTATCGTTCTTGCAGTGGCGTCGCACGCTTGTCATTGTTTACAAATTTCCGAGTTGCCGCTACGCAACGCCGAACGCCAAACCTTAGTGATAATTAACCAACGGATACGGTTTGGAAAGCTACAAGAATGTTATGTATGCTCTGAACAACACAATATTTGCTATTTGGGAAAAAATAAATCGAAATTAAACTGAAACTCCAAGTCATACAGACAAACATGAGAGTGGCTAATGGTAGTGAAGATGAAACAAATAAGAAAAATTATAAAGGAAAGACAGAAAATACAGGAAAGATTCGCTTCCATAAGAGACAAATGAAGACATCATACAGCAAGTGAATCAGGAAGCCCTAAGAAGTAGAAAAGAAAAGAGAATGTTCAGAGGAATGAAACTCGAGGAAGAACTGTTACATAACCAAAAAAATAGTAAAAAATTTATGTAAATATTATTTATTTAATAAGCTCATTTAACAGTTGCAGAATTGTCAACAATTCCCGAATGTAATTTTTTTTCTCCACGTATTGGAGGCAAGAATTAAGCCTCCATAAGAATTCAACGCTGCACTCTTAAATATAGTGAGGTATATAGCCTTTCAATGGTCGCGCGCGGACTATCGCTCCGCAGTCTACACTTTTAGCTTATAAATTTGAAAATCCGTGATCCCCCTACTTGTGCCGTTTAGTACCTTCCAGAATTAGCAATTTTACCATGACCTGCTTAGAGGTGAATCGGTTTACAAGTTTTTCTTTGTTAAAAAAAATTAGTCCCCAGTGACCACTAGTGTCACAAAGAGTTTGTTATCGGTAATATAATTTTACGTTTAGAAAAGTATTTGGCACGTTTTTTCTTCAGTTTTTGTTCTGGGATATTTACAAATATACTTTAGAAACGAGTTTAGAGTCTTTAGAAGAATGCTTGCGGTATGATGATGATGAACATCAAAATAGTAGAGTATAAAATGTTACTTCTGGACCAGGACATTTGGCGTCTTAAAAAACAAGGCAGAATCTTACAAATTTTGCTGTTTGCCCAAAAGGAAACAACCGAAAAAGGCCTAAAACCTCTCAAGAAGCATTAAATTTTATCCACCCCAAAAGTACCCAAATATGTGTAGACCACCAAAAATTGGGCACATGAAAAAACAAGGTAGGGTCCTACAAATTTAGTGTTTTCCCAAAAGTAAACATCCGAAATAGATCTAAAAAACTTACAACAAACCGTGTTTTTAGACACTTTTTTTCAACACCAAATCAAAGAGATATATTTGGCACCTTACAAAACAAGGCAGAATCCAAAAAAATTATACGTTTTCCCTAAAGTAAACAACCGGAAAAGACATAAAATCCTTTAAAAGTCATAGTTTTTTATGCGCCCAAAAAATACTCGAAAATCAATAGACCACCAGAAAATGGGCACATGAGAAAACTGTTGAAAATCATCCAAAATTAAACATAATTACATTAAAAGCACCCAAAAAAGCCTTACAAAATCCGTTATTTTTAAACATTCCAAAATAGCTGGCTATTCGCGTTACTTTGTAATTTAGTGACTTTATAATAGTAAATAGAAGCCTGCCATCTAGCGAAAAATCATACAATCTGGTGAAACCAGCTGAGGACCGAAGGCACAACTGCTAATCTATGAAATGTTCATTTCTTATGTGATAATTTTGCGGACATTTCCTTTACGGGTTTTTACTTTACGGGCGTAATGTTCTATTTTCAATCATGGTAACCAAGATGTCAAGAAATCCACAATTGACGAAGAAATAAAAGGAAAAATTTGAGAATTTCCGTCGATTTCCATGGGAGCCCCTCATCAGATCCGCACTTGGTGACAATGGGACTATCTGAGGAGTATACCCTTTCAAATAAAAAAAGAATTTTCAAAATCGGTCCACAATTGACGAAGAAATCGGTGAAAAAAAAACATACATACAGCCGAACATAGAACCTCCTCCTTTTTTGAAGTCCGTAAAAAGAATAGGCCAACTAGGAATTACTGTGTGTTCAAATTGTCTGGAACCTAAAGTTTAAGTTTTTGTCAATTGTACATAATTGTAATTTTGTTATAAATAAACGTTTCTTTATTTTTCTACTTTGTAAAGAATTTCTAAAATTCAAAATATTTGAACGTGAGTCCACAGCGACCACTGAAAGGTTAAAAAGGTGTAGAATGTTTTTGTGGGGCGCCTATGTCCGGGATATTGTATTATTTAGTCGGGGTGTGTTTGGAATGGTAGTCACCTGTATGGATAGGTTGTTGGAATGTTCGGAACTGGACCTGCTGCGCTTTTTTGACTTTATGGTTTGTTTTTGGAGGGTTAGTTAGTAGACATATCGGGTGGAGACGTGCACTGTCACTATCACTGCTCGATAGAAAGAGGTGAACCCTTGCAGTATAGACCTACGATTAAGTATACGACATATGGATTTTACCAGTATTACGAACATCTGCAGAATTGGGTGCTTGATTTAACATATTATTAAGGCGACTAGCCCGTTTTTGTTTACTTTACTTTTTTGTTATCTTTTTAAGAACGAGCTGCGGCACACACGAAATATAATACGGTCAGCTGTCGACACGTCTGCCTGCCGCTGAGGGGCGGGGCCTGTGTTACCTTGAACCACGCCAACATTGCTTGAAACTAGCGAACTTTGGGGACAATTTGCAAATTTATTTTTCAATATTTATAAAAACACCTTGCATTTACCGAATACAGAGATCAGTAAAAATCAAGCACCAACACGTTTGTTAAAAAAAAAAAAAATTGGCTTCTCATTTTGGCAATACATTTTTTTTCTGAACAAACAACGTTTTGCCGTGATGAAGGTTTTTTTTTACTAATTTTGATGCCCAATACGTTAGGATAGCCTAACAATTAAAGCCGTAATTCGGTTCCAAAGTTGAGGCGACTGAGCGTTTCGCCTTAAGTAAGTGTTTTGTAAAAGTGACATCACTATTTTTTAACATTATTTCAGTGGTTCAGTTATAATTTTTTTGCTTGAAATCAGAAAAGAACCAGAACTTAAAAAATATTCCAGATTAATTTACTTATCTTACTTATCAACACAAACAGTGCTTTCTACAGAATACTGCAAAATCTGGAAGCATATATATACTTATTTTTGTATTCCAATCGTCAACTTATAGAACTAAAAGAAAACTAATTACAAGGAAACGGACAAGTGCTATTATAAACTGAAAAGAAATCAGGAAAATATCAATGAAATCTTTATTGAGGTCGGAAATTCCGCTTAGGATATGAATTGATTTTATGGGGAGGAACTTACGTATGTAGTTGGTTCCCGTATTATGCTCCCGATTTAAACTCATTAAACTTGTTGAACTATGACCCGCTGACATGGCATGGAGGATGGACCGAAAATTTATAATTGATATCTGGGTACAGCTCTAATTATTACTTTATATTTCTGCATAAGAATCTTGCAGATATGTAGTAGTATAATTGGAATAAATTAATGTTATAATTTTCTAAATATAGAATACCATGAATGGTGTAGTAATCATTATATCACCTACTACACATTAGTAGGTCAATTGTACTAGTAAATAATAATTATTAGCATTAAGCTCATATTGTCCGCCTCTGTTTGCAAAATGAAATTCAATAGACCTTAGGATGCATGAATAGATCATGGAATTGTTCGACCCATGTTGTGATTGTTTATGAAACCATCTTCAAGGCTTGTAGATATTGCTTAAATAAACATGTTTATTGGCTACGTAGATAGATTAAGTGTTCAATTGATTTAAAGAATATATATTGTATGTCTTGTATCAACCACTCCTCCAGACAAGGACATACTTGTTTGAGGTTGCGCTGAAGAGCTTCCGCATTTTCGCCGGCATGTAAAAACAACTTTTTGCTGCCAAAAATGTTACCCCAAACACATCAATCATGAAACTTGTTAACAATGGGTGATATGCATAAAAATGAAGCCCTTGCTTCAAGAATAAGGTAACAGCAAAGGCCTGACCTTATAGGCAAGCACTTGGGAAGCTAGTAAATGCTTGATTTTGTATGTATAAAATTAAGCAAATGCTCATAAGAAATTTTGTAGACTGTCTTAGATCCTCCTGCCCCTTGATGAGATTTGGTGAGATTTGACCAGATACCTCAACCCCCTCTTTTTTAAAGTAGTAGTAATTAAGCCCATTGTGTTACAACGTGAAAATTAGCAAAAGCAATCACGACTGCTTCAACTCAAACTAATATGCTTTCATCGAAACCAGTCACCAAGTGAAAACAAACATTGCCTACGCGTGCAATTTTGTCACTTCGATTAGGTCCCCTCCATGACAGAATTGAACAAAGTCTAACTAAATGCAACTTGCGGTAATTAAAACTATCAACTAATCAACGGTCGAAAGTAGATGCTGTAGCATCATAGTTCTCCACGTGTCCACCAGACTAGCGCCCTTGTTGCTGATTCCACCCCCACACGGATCGGCTACTCTCACCCAATGCGCGCACACTCAACCCTTACGGACTACCTGGACACCCAGATAAAAAGACGTGCGCTGGCCTTTCAAGATCAGAACGAGAGCTCCTCTCAACTCTGGCTTCTGCGTCCTCTGGGTGAGGACCGTTAACCGGAAGAGAGCAATCTCTAAAAGTCTTTAAAACATCTGTACATATTTTGTTACTTCCTCCAAGTGTTTTGATCAGCGCCCTAAACACCGGCCCTACAATGCAATGAAACGGATAGGTTTGCTGCTATTGTTTGAACTTTGCAATACCTAACCGTTTTTCATGTACTGTTTTAACGCGGTGACAATTTATTTTTAACTGATTTATGTAATACATTTGATATTTCGACCAATATCAATTTGTTCCAACTGCTAACAGTTTCTTTTCAAAATGAACAAGTGTTGATTGATACAGTTTAATCAAAATTGCACGTAGGACTTAATAATTTTCATGCTTATTTGAGACATGGTATGCGAAGGAGTCGGTATTACTGCGGGAATTAAAATTTTCATTAATAATAATGAATAATAAAAATGATGAAAAGGTAATGAAAGAGTAAAAACGGTATTTTGTTAAAATAACCAAGTAGAATCAGTGGAGGAGGCAATTATTGGTGAAAACGTTATAAATGTGATAAACAAAAACACTTTAAAACAACAAAATTTTGAGGGAAAGTCAAATAGCACCAGAAATGCTGAGGGCTGGTGGAGAACAGTTGCATAAAGACCTAACTGAGATAATGGATTGATAGAGAAAAAATTTTTGGAATGGGAATCCCAAAAACCTACAGTGTATAATAAAAATGATGATGAGAAAGAATATTAAGCGAAGTAATATAGAAAGTAAGTTTCTAATGCGGATCAAGGAATACTTTTTTGCAGGCGATTTGATTTTATTAAGAAAATCTTCGAAAAAGTTAAGGAATACGAGAAGCAAGAAGCTTGGAGCAAGAATAAAAAAAAATATGTACATGGTGACAAGACGCACGTAAGAAGTAAGAACATATTGATCTACAAAACTGTTTATGGGTAATCAAATGTTTAAAAACAGCAAATTCAGCAAATTTCCAGGGAGAACCCAGCATAAAATTCACTTTCTATTAATGAAATTTTTGGAAGCATGATTATATGAAAAACGTGGCCGAAATTTTTCGCCCCACATTTTCTTTCAAAATTATTTTTATAAGGTAGTATATTATTCCAGTTAAAGAAAGCGCCAGAGACATAGTAATATAGGGAAAATAAACAAGTGCAAGATAAAAAACCTGCTCTCCGATTTGTATACGTGCTACTCAAAGATCGGCCGCCAACAATCAAAGAATGCCGACTCATGATTCTCGATAAGCAGGATTTTATTTTGCACTCGTTTATTTTTTCTATATCACTATATCCCTAGCGCTTTCTTTATTTGTACATATACCCGCTTTAAACTACTAATCAAATGCCATATTATAGAATTACAATTGAATTTGACCCAATTTTTTAAACATAATACTTTTTGGTCGTTTCCAGAGAAGCGAATACCAGTCCTGAACGTTTTAAATTTCGTTACCCTGATATTTTAAACTAAGAAACTTAACAAGTTTCACTTCTTCATTCTTTAAAAATCTGCTTGATCAATATAATAGTAATTGAAAATAATCACAATACCCACAGCATCAAAATTCTAATTTAAGTTATTATACGCACATCGGTAAAGATCACATCAGAGGAGAGTAGTGGATTCTGTGATCTCTCCACATCACATGAGTAATAATAAAAAAATAATTACTATCGAAGGGACAGTGCTGTAGTGAATGAACTCTATACAAACTTCATAAATGACGAGCGCAGCTCTGCAACCCAAAATACACTTCAAACGGTTGTAAACGTGGAGGTCGTATTGTACGGGGTGCTATGGAAATGGATACAAATATTTTAGGGGGGTGGTTGAAGTCGTCAATTTGAGTAACTTTTCTTGATGACAATTCGAGAGGTAAAATTCATCAACGTTCGCCACTGGTTTAGCAAAAACATTCACCTCGAAAAACAATCGCCGGAAAAACGCCGCAAAACACTCAATTGAATGAGGCATTGCGGTACAAAATTTAACACTACATACCTTTTGATGTGTAAAATTTTTGACATTAACAAACCTGTGGTAGGAATTATGTGTTGCATATTTAAAATTTAGCAGGAGTTAACGAATAAAATTATTTTATTTTTATTATTTATTGTGATAACGGCCAAAATTGTACACATTCTGTGAAAATTTCAAGTGTCTACCTATTACGGTTCAAAAAATATAGCCCTGTGACAGACGGACGGACGGACTGACATCGGAGCCATAGTAATAGGGTCCGCTTTGGCACTTGTTGTGTACAAAAAACTGTGATAAGGGTTGTTTGTCTGCCAATAGACGTTCCCTTTCATGAGTGTTTTTAGAATCGACACTTGATGCATAAAACGACGAAGAGGGTAAAATACGAAAAAAAAAATGAGATTTTGAAAAAGGTTATTACGAAAAGTTGCTCAAATTGACGAGTTCTACCACCCCCTAAAATATTTATGAGCAGTTTTAATATAATATCGATCTTATACCCCTACAAGCCTGGACCTGAACTTAAAGAGGGCGCTTTGAGGCTAGTCACACGCTATATGACGCCACGGGTAAAAAAAGAAGGGTCCATTTCTGTCAAGTTTTACGTAAAACTATTTATATAAATACTACTTACTAATTATTAATAGATAGCCGAAAGTTGTCCCTTGGACCTAATGCCAATTTCTTGGCCGATGGTGGTCAATAAACTCGGAAATCAATTCGAAATTAGGTGAAACTCGTTCAAGACTTTGCGCAATCTTTTAAAAAGTCACTGCTAAACCCAAAAATGATCAACATTGCGTTTAAATCGAATTTTCTTAACAGAATTGACCGAAAATTTGCCCGCTTATGTCTGATATATCATAATTTTGCTGCAGTAGTTTGACTACTTTCTCAGAGAAGCGACACGCAAGAACACAAGATTTGAGAGTCCTATGGACCCAACGATGTCTTAACAGGTAAGTCGTAAGACATCGTTGTATGGACCACATGACGGTCTTGATTGTGACACTATTACTGCGCATGCGAAAGAAGAAGAAATTGATAGAAACGTATGTCTGTGAGCTGTCAGGCGCAGCGGGTAAAATCGTGGAGCTGTAGCGCAAAGATATCTAACAAGTTTATTTTGAAACCTTTACAATCAGTAGGAATTTTTGTTGAATGAGGGGTCGTCAAGGGACCGCCGTAGCTAGCAGCAAGATGGCTCTTTCTGTTATGTTCCTATTTAGGGTAGGTATGACTTGCCGCTGTAAAAGATAAAAAATATGGGGAAACAGCCCCATCTTGAGTTGAGTAGTTTCATCGAGTAGCTTAAGTACCGTTACAATTTTTAATTATTTTGTTGAATGTGAACAGTGTGGGCCATCTAGTAGCCAGTTGACGTTTTACATAATCGCCCTCTCTATAGTGTATAGGGCACTCTGGGTCGCACCCAACTCATCAACGGACAAATCAACGACCCAACTCACCAATTATGATTTACATAATAAAATTGTAACAACTGGAGAAAGGTTAGTTTCAACAACTTTATTGTTTTTAACCGAATTCAAAAAAAGGAGGAGGTTATCAATTCGGTGGTATTTTTATTTATGTTTGATACCTCAAAACTCCGTCATTTATAAACCGATTTGTAAAATCCTTTTTTTTATTTGAAAGAGTATACCTCCAGATTGGTCCAATTGTCACCAGGTCAGGATCTGATGAGGGGACGCCTGCGGCGATGAGTTACTTTTACGCATTTCGGATTCAATCAGGCTCGAAGGACCATATGTTAACCAAGTTTGATAAATATTGCAGTTGTAGTTTGATTAAACTATCTTGATTTTCATAGGATGTATAACCAAAACAAAATTTTAACAAAAAAAAAAAATGTAACCGACTTCAAAACAAAACAAAAACACAAAAGTAAGATAAGTTAACTAAAAAGCAAAAGATAAATGCTTTTTATACAACAATTTAATACTTATTTGTTGTTCCGGTGAATGTAATTAAGAGAGCATTGTTTATTACGTAATTGTTTTATAATTTTGAAGTCGGTGCCAAGTATAACCAAAATAAGATTTAATTCTGCAATTTGCGTCATTGTAATAAAAGTGAGTTAAGTTTTGATTTAACAATAAAAATAATTAAATATTATTAACAATACGAATTTTTTTATGTATGTATTTTGAATGATTTGCAATATTAAGTATGCATTGATTATAAAATGAGAATATTGCGACTGTTTTTGTTTTAACGATTTATTAAGTACATAATATTGTTTACAGTGTTTTTTTGAGACCTAAATAAATTTATTCTTCTGTAAATCCAATGTGTTTTTAGAATTTGTTGATTAAAATCTTAGTTGGTGAGTTGGGTCGTTGATATGTTGGGTGGTTGAGGTTATGTCCAGTTGGTCAACTGGGTGTTGATGAAATGGAAGTTGACGACTTGTCCGTTGGTGAGTTGGGTCGACCCGCGTACAAAATGTGGTCAAATTCTGTAAGCTGATAGGTGGCGCTAATTGATACAAAGTTGAATGGTATGGTTAGTTACATTTTATATATCTTAAACTATCTTCTGACTCAATGAAGGGAAATAGAAATTATAATATAAAATAATCGTTGAATATTGGTATATTGGTATGTTCGTAGGTAGCATTTAATCAGAGCGAAAAATTAGACTTGAATTTAAAAAGATAATTTCATAATTTAAACAGGAATTACAAATTGCTGCTATGTTCGCACGGTCAACTTACGTTTAACAGCGCCCCCCTTATTTGAACCTAAAATCAGCTCACTTTTTCTAACCCTATACACTCCATAACCCTCCCTCTAATACTCACTCCACAAGTATACATTTTTAGTAAGTATTTTGGGTTGCATGGTCAAATAAATAATAATAATAATAATAAATAAGACAGAAAAGGATGTTATGCCGTATCTTGTCTTTGTAAATTTTATATCCCGCCAGGCACCGTTTACGATTAAAGTATGCGTGCTCGCTTCTATCATATTTCTAGCATTTTATCCCAGTGGCGGCGTCAGCGAAGTGTACGTTGTGCTTATTTAGTCGTTGTTTTTCTGTTTGATTATTATTATTCATTCGTTCTGTATTGTTCACCAGCGCACTGTTGTGCAGCATAATTCGAGTTTGTTGAAATTTAAAATAGAAGGATACCAATATGTTACGCCACTGGACTTATTGAGTTATTTTGAAAATTTTCCTTTTTTCTCCATTAATAACAGACACTATGCTCTATTAGTATGTATTCTACGTGCCACAGACGGATAGCATAAAGTGTTATATGAAATGCACTTGTTTTGAAGAAGTACTTTTGTGTAGAAATAAATTTTCATTTTCCACTTCCACTGCTTTAAAATAATATACTTGGTTTCAACCTAAGTTAACATAATTGTGTTTTTTCTTAATGCTAATAATCATTACACGAGTAGCAAGTTCATTTAATATAAAACGAATTCTACAATTTTTAGGATTATAATGGGGTCGTCCCCCTCAATTGAATTTGACGAATCCACTATAACATCTAGTAGAATATATAACATGAAGCCCTAAAACGTGTTCTGTTGTTCGCCATTTCGGCTAGCATTTTCAAACGCTGTACATTTACCGCCTCTTGTGACGTCATTTCGAGGAAGCATTCTCATTGGTTCGTGCGTTTCTAATTAGTCGAGTAACTTTGAATTTTGTCCCGTGTTGACCTCACAGAAAGGCGCGTTTCAAATGAGACAAATGTTTCGGATTTTTGTACCTAGTAAACGCGTGATTTCGAATAAATAGGGATATAATATTTTTTCGTCTAGTTTCTAGAAAAGCTGTTTTTGAAAATTGTGGGACCATTGTTGGGAGGAGTGTTTTTAAAAGAGAAAAACCCTATACAAATGCAGGTGAATTTTCAATAATAAAAGTTTAAGATAATTAAGTAAGAGAATTAGGATTGGTCTTTGAAAACCCACATATTATGTAGAGAAAACATTATTCATGCCATGTAGAATTTAGTGAAACCTGCGTCTTTCAAAACCATTATGTAGACATTTTAAGCGATTTAAAATACATACTACCAGTGACTGTCTCACTACTGTTTGTTGAAGTGTCTGAATACGCATTTTTTTTTAACATTATATACGTATTTGATAGCAATTATATAAAAAACTTTTATGATAAACAGTCGATACGGCGGCACGGAACTCTATTTTCAGCATTAAATTACACTGATATATAATGGAGATAAAGTTCTCATACGTATAATTCATTACTTCATTAAATGCTAAAAATTAAATATCCAGTATATTATAACAAAATGCAACGTAGGTATTCACGGTATATTTTTAATATGAAAACTGAAAATTTATTAAAGATATTAATCGTTTCGGATAAAAAAATACATAATATATGAGAAGTGCTTTTTTTATTTATTTATATTGACCGCTACGTCTCTTGCTACCGATGTGATGTGATTAGCGATGTTCACTCGCAGCCATCCCAAAAGGTTTTTGTGGGGTTTTTAAATGAGTCAGTGTCTGCGGAAATCGCCGCTCTTTGTTTGTATTATGATGTAACTTATTTTTTCTTGGGTTTTGAGTCAGTTCTGTTCGAAGGTCCGAATAATAAAGACGTGTTCGTATGCAGTGTTTGTTTAAAAGCCACACCGTAACATTAAATTATAATGTCTCTGTAATTATTATCACAACTAAAGAAACCGTAAGTGCGAAGTTTTTCTAAATTTCCTAAATTGATTTCTACGTTATTCTTAAGCGGCCCATAGAGTGCAATATAATGGATCGTGTGTAGTTAATATTGAAGGGTTGTGCAATATATTGCGGAAAATCTAAAACTTTAGATATTTATTGCCCAATAGTGAAAATACTGTACCGTGTGTCGAAATGACGAATAAATGTGAGGAGAAGAGTCTCATTCTAGATGTAATTGATGTGTACTATTCACTGGGGGCTCTGTGGGATGAACAATATGACAACTCAAGCAAGTATATCATTTAACTATCAAGCAATATCTGCTCTCTATTGGCACAATAACATTGCACGTCTATGCTGTTTGTCCAATATATTGTACAACCCTTCAATATCATCCACTCATGTTCAACTTTTTTGTGCGATCCAATTGTACATTAATATTGTACGTGTATGGGCCACTTTAGAACAAATGACAGTTTGAACAATAATTCTTGTCTAGTATTATGCATTGAAAAATCGTGGCTTTATACTATAATTACTATTTTTTTACAGCACCATTTAAAAAAAAATCTGAGCAACAAATAAAACACAAACTTTAGTGTTCTTTACTAAATGGACCTAGGCATGTATTAAAATACTGTGTGCATTTAAATACTAAAAAAAACTATTTCCTTCTTAGGGTCAATAAACAAGAAATACGTATTTTTACGGAACGGTAAACGTTCTCTAATATCAAGCAGGTCTAGCGATGACGTAGAAATCTTGCACCGCACCGCACCCGTCTTTCGCTCAACATTAGGTGCATAAGGCAATCGTATCTAACTTCACCATAGTTAGATAGTCACTGGTAGTCAACGATGTCTTACTAGTAGCATTGTTTAAACAATGCTAGTAGATACGGTGAAAGGACCACAATAGTGATGGTTGAAGCCAATATCACAGCATAGAAAACAATGTTTTGCAGACGTTGCGTTTGGGTTGCAGCCATGTAGCTTTGGTTGCGGAATAATAATGCATATTCCAGAACAGAAATAAATCAATTTCTTTCACTTCTGTTTATAATTGTAGAAAAACAATATTTATGTGAAATATTTCCATGTGTATTTCCTAAATTATTCTTTCTACTTGCATAGTTGGCTGCATAAAATTGAACCCAAAAGCGACGTCATGTTGGCTTCAAACATATCGCTTTGCAACGTATCTGTTAGTAAGGCCATAGAATAATTACACTAAAGTGATGAAGAAGCGACACTGCATTTCCTATACCCAGTTTCTATGACCTTGAAGGACAGTGCGCATGACTACTACACAGTGACGTAGTGACGTAGGGAAGATTTTCGTTCTAAGGGGCCAGAAAAATTCTAAAACTGGATTTAAAACTAACAACTTATAACAAAACTCTTAGACAAAAATAGGTAATTAAACGGTAACTATTAAAAAGCTATGACAACATGCCAAATGCACAAACAAAATGGAGCGGTATGAAAGCGAAAACGAGCTGACACTGGTACTACGTGCTCATGTTGGCTAAAATTTGAAGTGTCCAGTAGACATGCGCACTGGAACTGAAATACGACTGACGCTTCTTCGTCACTTGGGTAAATATTCTTTGGTAAGACATCGTTGCTTGACCTACCGCAAGAGTGTAGATTAAAAGACCAAATTATTGATCAGCTCATAATTTAACTGTCTCAGTATTTTCTGTTCTCGATTGTACATATTTTTTTCTAAAATGATAATTGGGGCACTTTTACACTAGTTCTTGTTTTTAATGGTTAGTTTTTCATATTTTTTTTATTTTATTACCTTTTCTATTCCTTAAGTCCTTCTAGAGCATGGCAATCGAATGGAAAGGCTGTCTCAATCGGCTAAAAAAAACAATTTCAAATTTTATTCAATTTTTGACATTCCAAGGCCAAAAAATCAGGTTTCTTTGGTTTCTGGAGCTTGGAAATGCTTTAGAAAGAAAACTCTTATGTCATAGATGAAAACAAATTGACGTAAATGAGGTATGACGTACAAAGATAATAAATGAATGAAAATCCCCGGAAAAAGTTTTGGGAAGTTTTGTGAAAGTTGAAACTTTTGGAATATTTGTGGACGTCAAAGATCGTGTAAAAATTTGTATTCTCAGAATTTGGATTTTCCAAACTGACAAAAGAAATCTTACCACCGATTTGGCAACTTTTTTATAAAAAAATTGTTTTTTAGATTAGTTCAGTCCTATTTTTTTACATTTATGTACTTGAAAAATCATTAAAAAATGGTAGCGTCCAGTTGTAATATTTAAATAAAAAAAAAAGTAAATAAAAAAGACGTCCAAAGCTCTTGCCCGCTCCCAGGAGCAAGCAGCCTCAAGACGTGGCGACCGCCACCTTCGCCCCCTCCAAGACCCACCCAAGAGGCTGAATCCCAGAAGGAGGCAACCGCCCCAGCCTCCAGGGAAACAGCAGCCGCCACCCCAAACAGGACCCTATGGAAATGGAGCCTCAAGTTGCAGGTCTAACCAAAATCGTCACCACGACAACCGCCACCACCCCTCGAAGAAAGAGAAAAATCCCGCCAATTAACTTGATGAACTCTACCCTATAGACGGCAGTCTCCTCAGAAATGAGGATCGTTTGGGACCTTATTATTCCTGAATTCCATGTGTAAGTCCCCAAAAAGAAAAGGTCCCTTGGGACTTTGTAATTTGATCAAATGTATGCAGAAAGAACAGCTAGACCGCGGTCGCCCAACAGATAATAGTCACGAAATAAAACTAAGGGGTGTTATGGCGTGCCGGCGCAAAACGATGCCTTACCAATAGATACGGTGAAAGGACTAGAATGCATAGTGATAGGTGAAGCCAACATCTCAACCCAAAAGTGACGTCAGACGCTGCGTTTGGGTTGCAGCCATGCAGCTTTGGTTGCGGAATAATATTGAATATTCCAGAAGAACAGAAAATTAAACATGATTTATTGTTTTTCCATATTCCGCTATTAATTATCATAATAAAAAATTATTACCGCTTATTTTATTTGTTTTGTGGATTTCCTAAATAACTTCCTTCTACTTGCATAGTTGGCTCATGTTGGCTTCAAGTATTTTGCTTTGCAACGTATCTACTGGTAAGACATCGTTGATGTTTGATGTACGCCGAAGTCTGATTTACATCCACGAACTGCAAAATGGAGCGTTGTTTTTCTCGCGATTTTGTTGCATTTTAAAGCTTGTAAGTGAGTTTGACTTATCTTTCTAATATATAAAATTCCGGTGTGCATGTGTATTCGTAATTCTTCTCCTCCCAAACGGCTTAACCGATTTTAATAAAAAAAAATTGTGTATGTTTGAGTGGGTCCGTGGATGGTTCTTAGCTACAGTTGGACCCGGTAGGTGGCGCTGTTGTCGAGATCCAGTTTTGTTTTTTTTTCTGACGGACCTTGATGATTTTTTTCTTTTTATTTATGGGATTGGACAGTTGGACCCGTACGTGGCGCTGTTGTTGATAGATTTTTTTTCTGACCGATTTTGATAAAATTTTGTTTGCATTTATGGGGTCACTTGGATGATTCTTAGCTACAGTCAGACCCGGTAGGTGGCGCGGTTGTCGAGATACAGATTATTTTTATAATATATTCCTTAAAAAAAATCCTTAGAAAGTTCATTGCATCGTAGCTTGGCGTTGTAGATTTTTTTTTAATTTTCTGACCAATCTTGATGATATTTTGTTTGTATTTTTATGGGGTCACTTGGATGATTCTTGGGTAGTCAGACCCGGTAGGTGGCGCTGTTGTCAAGATACATTTTTTTTTTATAATACAGACTGATCAAGAAGGACTGTTTGAGTTGGTATTACTTTTAAGATACTTTTTTTGTTCGGCTATTTGTAACACTGCAGCCGGATACACATATTTGACGTAATGTCAACTGAGAGAAAATTGTGGGTTAGGTGAATAGAAATTCTATTAATTTAAGGAAATGGACCCATGTACTGAATAGAAAAGGATAGTTGTCTGAACGGCAAAAAAGCGGGTCATTTGAAATTTGTTTGACAGGCCCAGTACTGAACAGACCTTCTGCACCTGTCAAAAAGTGACAGCAACGGCGTTTGTTGTTTAATTCTTCAGTATGTTTTTGATTTGAACAAAAAGGAACGAAGCAGTTACACCATATTGTTTTATTTATATAGCTGGTGCTTTCACATTTGACATTTACCAAATTAATTTTGGAAATGTCACTTGCCGTTCAGAAGCGCGCGCAGCCCAGGTAAAAATACATGGGATTCAGTCTAATTTCAAATTTGAAATGTCAATAAGTGAATGACGGCTTTCTGTCTCAGGACGTCAACAACCGGAAGTTGTTACAATTCTACCATTTAAAAATGAAATTCAGTATTACCAACTCAAACAGTCCTTCTTGATTACGCTGTATGTTCCTTTAAAAAAGAATTTCCTTAGGAAGTTCATTGCATCGTAGTAGTCTTGCATCGTAGCTTGGCGTTGTTTTGACATTTCGATTTCGGATTGCTGAGTTCTGTTATATTCTGTGTATTATTTTTCATTTGGTGGCATTCCATCTAAATCCAACGTTTTATTTTCAACATTCATTTGTGCGATTTCGATGATGATGCAATGTTTATGAAGAGTTAAACGTTTCGTGAAATATATACGTGTAAGTATATTCTACAAATTAATCTATATAATAAAAATGAAATGTTGTTCGTTGGTAAGTACATCACTTGAGAACGGCTGGACCGATTTGCCAATTTTTTTTTTTTTTCAAATATTTGTAATAGTCCAAATAAAGTTGCACGGAAAATTGGATAATACGAAAAAGTGAAAGTGCTTCGGAGAGTGCGCCCTTAGAGCTAAACGGTTGCAAAAGTAGATCCAGGCCCTCAAGCGGGAGGACTTAACTGCAGCCAAAAGTAAATCGAGCGTGTTTGTGGGAGACACAAATCAACCAATCACAATGTGCTATTTGAAAAACGCGGGCAACGTGGGCGTTTTTATTACTATATCTGTTGGGCGACCGCGGTATAGACCAGTTACCGGAAACAGAAACCCGATAGTTTTCAAAAAAGTATTTTTATGGTATCACATACGTAATACCAACTCTTGAAAGAAACATTTGAAGGGACAGACTAAATGCGAAATAGACAGAAGGAAAGTAAACCGGAAGGAAAGCGAATAAAAAAAAAACTTAATATACACATAGAATTACAAAATAATAAAACATGTACATATTCGAGATAGCGATCCAGAAAGGTTGATAATAAAATGAGAAAACGCGAAAGAGAAAAATAACTTAAAAGAAAAAGGTTGGACGGATTTAAAAAAGAGAAGTAAAAGTATATGAAAACAGTACATAATAAATCTAAACAAAGAGACAGAAGGAGAATTCAAAAGTAAAAGACAATCCAGAGAAAAGGGCGGACGAAAGTATACACGGTGCACCAAAATTGTTGCCTGCTGTCCTCAATCTAACCAGTAAAAAAAAAATAATTAAAACTGTGTACTGTTTTCATAAAGCGCTACGTTTTATAAGATCTTAATTTTGCTAACTGAACCCCGTAGTCCACGACGATGCCAATTATTTTATGCTGTTGGTTTCTTACCATGAAAAGATCCCATTGCCTACAGAGCAGTTGTGATATAAAATAAGTTTCAACACAATTTTATTGAAAACACATGTTTGAACAAAATGATCCAACTTTAAAAACTACTACATTTTTAAAAATGGCTCCTTCATTCATAATGAGTGAACTACACTGTTATTTACATGTTTATTCTCATTAGAATAGATACATTCAATAAATTTAAAAATTCTGTCGAATCACAAAAATTATAAATAAAATGCAGTGAAATGTCAAGGTTGAATAAAAAAGGATCAACAAAATTCTCCCGCATACAGTCTTAAGATTCGAACAGGCGAAATATTACTAAATATAATTACAGTTTAATTAACTAAATGAAATTAAACTTAAGAAAACTAAGATAAAAATCAGTGAGGTAGAATTTGTTCATGTTGTAATCAATCAGGAATCGAAAAAACATGAAAAGCAAAAACGGAATTTCACAATGACATTAAATTAAGTATATTTGTAACTAACTATATTTACAATGCAAAAACACGGATTGGAAATTGTTTCCCGATCGTCGTCACTTGAAAATGTCCCATATCTACCATTGTCTCAAGTTCTAATTATGTTGCTATTCAAATTTTAAAACACCAATTAGGGTAAGAATTCAAATTTCTTATTATTTGTCACATAATTTGTTACATTCATTAAGCATCACGAATCTTTCTCTTTATAATAAAATATTCTACTCGTCCACTAACACTTAATTATAAATCCAAACAGCTCAATAAACTCGCCCATTAATTAAAATATTCTCTACTTAACAATACATTCATATATCTTCTTCATTAAATGATAGTGTTGTCAAGCCTTCAAACAATCTCCAATAGGGATGAACTTAGTTAGAACAACTAAGGGAACAAAACACATCATACCATTCTCTCTTAGTATAAAATTACCTATCATTATGATATAATTTTGAACAGTCTTAATTTTAGATTTTTGTCTCTAAATGCATTGTAAAAGAATAGTTTATAAAAGTTACTTTTTCTGGATGATAGAAGTATGGTAGATACAAACTATGTTAAAAACTAAAAACTATGTTACATAGCAAATTGTTTATTTCATCGTTACTTTATAGAATTATTTACACTGTATTTAAGGGAACCAACGATTGGTTGCTACCAACAACTGCACAAGTATAATGACTTCATGTAAATAGTGAAGAAACACAAAGAAAACACATACAGTAACAACCAATCGAATTTCTACAAGGTAATTCTGTCTTTGTCATCATATTAACTAAATCAGTCAATTTTTAAATAAATAATTTTATGAATTTCAGTCTATTTTCTAAATGATATGAGCAAAAAATAAAATGAAAAATGCTGCGACCGATGTTAACTTAAGTACAGATTATTTTTGATTTGTTAGAACCTGCCTGCATCAATTTTTCCCGCTCGTGGACCGCCGGACAGTTCATTCAACACTACATAAAATATCGTGTTAGGTAACCTCTAGTTTGTATTCTTTGGTTCATAACGGTATTTTATATAATCGAATTTGTTAATTTATCTATGGCGAACCGACGCGACGAAAAACTGACACATGAAAACGCGAAAAATTTTTGAGATCAAAGGTTTGTTAGCATCAATTTTCACAACACATCACAATAAGTTATAAATTAATATTAGAAGAACACATCGTGTATCGATAAAAAAATGTAAAATGCGACAATTTAAAATGGCACTAAACAAGTGAGAAAATGAACCTTACAAAAATCTGTATAAAAAAGTCATGGCATTTACTAATTGAATAATTCACATATTTTTGGGCAGTGTTGCTGGCAGTGTTTAATTTCAGTTTTAAAACTTACAAACCTACCTGAAATTTAGTTAAATAAATATTATACTAAAATAAATAGAAAGATACGAGCTGGAAAGGAATGTTAAAAATAATTTACTCTAAAAGTAATAAACCGTATTTTGACACGGGGCGACGGTAGGAACGATGAAAATTTTGAGTGGATGGCACATGAATTTACGTTCTCGACAACTCCTTAATTTGATTGAAACGAATTTATATCACAGTGTCAAACCTTTTTTCTCATGAGATGAACAATGAAATCCCGTCGGCGCCCCGTATTGTAAAATGTAAAAAATACTCTAAAATAATTTGTAAATATTGCGAACACACAAAATTAACTAAATCAAATAAGATAATGCTTAAAATTCGTCTAGTCTATCAGAAAGTTTCTAACTATAAAACCAGTTCAATGGCAGTGATACTAGGCTGGTTGTAAAACGGTTAAAAGCTTTCCGTTCCGTCTGTCTCTACATTTACTATACAATACAAAACTTTCTGTACACAGTGAAAGACTTCACAAATATACAATCGTGCTCCCATACATTATCGTACATTTTTTGCCAATCCAAAGCGAACCTTTGCAAGCGAGATCCATTTCTAAACGCTTCAAAACGAAAAGTACAAAAGTCGACCGAAAATGGCGGTACTTGGAAGCCACCATTTTGGGTCGCTGAACACAAGCATGGGTTTAGTTATTACAAAGGCTCACTCATGACTTCTTATAACTATATAATCTATTAACAAAAACTTTATATCACGTTTGTTGCTTTGAGATGGGTTTGCGACGCCGTTCTTGTCTCGGGCTTTCGAACGAGAAGAGCCGGGAATTGAGGGCATCTTTGGCGGTGGGGTGGAGGGTAGGAATGTGCACCGACTTTTTCGGTACAAATTCCTTCTCCGTTACCCATTCGTCGGGAAGTCTGTAAAACCATATTGTATAAAGATGCTCAACCGTGTTGGGGGGTTAGTCAAAGTCACGCTTTAAGATATTACTTGGCCCAGATTGTCTAGTGTCATTGTTAAAGTCTGCATCACACTGGTTTCTGGGTGTTCTTCTTTGTATATGTCCTAATTGCAGTCACAATTATTTACAATCACAGGAAAATAATAACAGGTAGTTCCGCACGTTCATTCAATTACAGCTTGTTGAGGGGAACTGTTACTGCAATAATTATGCAAAACGTCTTTCATTTAAATTAAAAATAAAATATAAAATATTTGAGGGCAAAAAAAATACAACATACTGGTGCTAGACTTGTGATGATTTAAATAAAAATATTTGTTACGTACATAATAATTTCTAAGATAACGCCCACCAAGGCCAGCATGAAGATTTAATATTGCATTAATATGCCGATATTTGTTTATTTTTATGAACTTTCTACTCGTGAATAATACGGTGCGATCGAAAAAAAAAATACGACCTAACCTCAAAGTCGAAATATCTATCGTGACCAATATTTTTTGTGTATAAATTTCAAGATCGAACGATAGTTCATTACAGTATTAGCCTAAAAAAATACATTTGGAATATAAAAAATACGAATTTTTATCGCAAATATCTTCTCTATTAAACGAGCAAAAATTTTGAATTTTGGCAATTTCTTAAGAGAAAATTATACTTTATATGTATGCCGAGTTTCAATACATTCTGTCAAAAAGTGGGTATTCAAAGTTACCCTGCAGAAATAGTGTCCTAAACCACCACATGTATTTTTAGTTTTGTTTTTCTGAAAACTTTTGGATAATATGTATTGTAAAGAGTAGGTGCTTCAGCCACCCAAACCACTCGGGAGTTTGATGGGTTGCCTACAGTGGGTTGATACTGTAGACAATGAAGTCAGTCCAGCTTCAATAGCGCAAGCGTGCACGTCTCGCATATAACAATTTTAAAAGGTGAGTTTAATTTTTGATTCAGTTTCATTTGTCCAATTTTAAAAATAAAAAAAATACCCGCTAATATCGGTAAGAAGGAATTTTCTAAATGAAAAATAAAAACTTTGTATAATAAAGACAAATAAATGGTTCTTATCAATACCGGGATTCCACTGTACTTCAAATAAATTAATGAAACTAAAAACGTTGGATTTCAATCCATTCACATCAAGCAACAAGAAAGATACAGCTTTGTCTAAATTTTTCATAAAAACCATAAAAAGAGTCCAGATGGTCCAAGACTGATGTTAGAAAAAAATACGCCAAGAATGAAAATTGTGATGAAAGTACTGATGAGGAATTCTTATTCTAAGCAAGAATGCAGCACCCACCTAGAATTGTTAATAGTTAAAGTGAAAGTAATGCAATGTGACGAAACTCGACAAATTGCATAATTACCAATATGCATTTTTCTTTTTGGACAGCAATAGTAATTTTTTAAATCTGGGCATCTGGTAATTAAAACCCTTAACACAGCAGTCAGTGATCATTGAGTGAACTACCTGATATTTTACCATATTAAAGGTTGAATTAACATGACAAAAAGACCACCTTAACGAAGTTAACACACAAGTCGCGACTGCAAATACCACCATGTAGTGATTCTTACATTCCAGCGGGATCCCACTTGACCAAAAACTTGACTTTTCCATCCGGCTCAACTCTCCTCGCCATAATTTGGCTAAGCACATTAACCACACTCCCAGCATCGTGTATTTGTCCCATCGTTCTCTCTTGCGTCGCCGTCAGCAATTTGTACTGAAGACCCTCCATGATTCCCGCATCGATAAAATCAAACATTCGTGCTAAAAAAGCCATCACTCAGCACAACAGAGAGATTGCTATTTCACGTATATTTATTCTTATACTTACGCACACACATAATTTAACAAGAACAAAGAATTTACCTGACCACGGCTGCCTCCTAAACCTTAACTTTTTCCCGTTCCTTTTGAATAGTTTGACGTTTGAGTTCTCGGTGGATTTCTTTGCACTGTTGTTGTGGTTGCCATCGCCATTGAAGTGACCATTAACATGCCGTTCCAATGTTAACTGCAACAACGAGGAAGATGTAGTGTTTGATAGGATGTTAACGAGGTATGCAATATACCTGTGAGTTGAACCTTTGACCGCAGCCATCGACGATACATCGGAAGGGTTTGGTTCCTGCATGCGCTAAAACGTGTCGTTCCAACCACGACCTCGAGCAAGATGTGCGTCCATGCACCTTGCAACCCATCCAAAAGCATACGTACTGTTCTTGAGTTGCTTGCGATATCACATGTTTTATCTGGAAGGAAAGACGTTTATTATAAAGGAAAGAATTAGACGTTCGCATGTGTCCTCAGCCCATTATCTTAAATTATTCTCCAAACTGTGATTCAGAGTAAAGTTTATGTCCGTTATTCTCTAAACTCCAATGTATACTTAAGATAATCCAAGGATTCCAGCAAACAAACAAATGGCAAATGTATCTATATCAGTTTAACAGATTAACTCAGATCTAGAAGTAAATAAAACTTGCCACAATATGACATTGGTGCGATAGACCAAACGAGTTCGTTATGGAAAACGAAAAGTACCGAATCCATTGGAATAATTCGTTCTCCACCTCAATCATAAACTTTTTGACGTCTTACAATTCACCTTCGACTCTAAAAGCTATTTTTAATCTCGTGTCCGCGGTAATTACTCATTTAATATGAGCAGTACGTTAAAAATAATTGTAAGATAGGTATGGTTTAGTCTTATCGGCTTTAAGCCCCACGCAGAAGATTATCGTTCTGAAGACATATACCGCAGTTCCATACCCCTTATGCACCTGTTTTCTGGCGGTTCGGTATGATTAAAACCGATTCCAAAGTTGTATAATGATGAAGTTGACAATTCTACGCAATACCGAAATGCGAATTTGGTTATTGCGTTATCGTCACGTGCCTTATCTCTTGACGAAACTAACACAACAACTAACTAGTGTCAGATAAGTTGTAATTTCAACATTATGCAATCTGATCATCGCAGGAGCTTTTCCCCATAGCGAGGAAGGAAAAACAAAATTTGAGAAACCAAATGTTCGGTTTTGGAGTACTAGTAATAGGGAGAACCATCTCCCATTCCGCATTTGTCAAGTGAATCATGTTTTGAACAGTTTTAAGGCCACCGAGAAAATGCAGAATATCCAAGTGGGACTCAGCGAAGCGCGTTGGCCTGGTTGCAGAAATATGATGCAGAATTTTATTATTCCGGTTCAAATTTTCCTGACCATGGAACGGGTGTTACAACATGATTGCGAAGTACGTTACTACCCAATAGAAGACATACATTCCGTTATCCGCAAGAGTAATTATGGTATGATTGAAGATCAATTATCGACGGCTGAAGGTTAATCAAGTAGTATGCACCTACTTCAGATAAAGATAAAGACGAGGTGGAGTAGTGTTATATCGGGTGTTCATAAATACATACATCATACAAATTTTGTTTTCCAGAGGCAACATGATGACCATTGAAAATCACGATAAGGCTACGAGATTGGAACGTAAAAGACATCAAGAATAGTGGGGAAATTTGGGCAAGGCGAAAGTCAATTCAATTAGAAGAATGATATTGCCAAAGTAAGGCCTCTTGATGAATACAGGAGACAGTCCAACTTCGGAGACTCTTATGGAGGGTTGCAAGAATCTATCAAAAATTAATCATCCGTTAAGATACCGGTGTTTACGTTATTCATGGTGTGTGTAAAAAAACAACAACGAAAAAAATGTACAAGATAAGTAATTTGTGTACCTAGGCCGTGATCTTTTTCGCCCGAATTTGTTGTTTAGATAAGGCCAAAAACGCACCTTTCGCGACGTTTTTTAGACGATGTTTATAAAAGAATTCAAAAATTTGGCCATAGTTTTTTAGGCGATGATTTCCAAAAACACTGTTTGTATTTCCTCTTTTTGGAGCCGTTTTTTGTACACATCTGTCAAATTCTGACAGATCAGTCCCAACAAAGTAGAGTTTGACAGATGTATATAAAAAGTAAAACTTTACGGCTCCAAAAGAGGCCGTAAAATCACATTTTTCGTAATCATCGCCTAAAAAAAATTCTTGTACACCTCTGTTCAATTAAATACATTTTATCGATGTCAGTTGGAAGTTCTTTTTTTCAGAAACAACATGCATTTGGGAAAATTTAATTACTATAGATTATAATAGTAACTATGATGTGTGGGCCAGTACGAATAAAGCAATTTTACAAATACAAAAAATTACAAAACTTGTACCCACCACTTGTATGCTTTTTCTGTGAATAGAGGGGTATTATATTGAATGTAGATAAGTCAAGGTATTAAGCATACAATATAGTAGATAATGGCATGCGGTAGATAATATCCCTTATGTTTATTGTAAAGTTTACAAAAGCTTTACAAGATAAACGTCCATGACATGTTCTCGGATGATCTGCATAAACATCTCTTGGTGGAACATTTTAGGGTACAGTTACCTACATCTTTGGACTCTTTCGCACTCTTCTCACATTTATTTCATTGCAAGGAAACTGGTGTTTATGCAGATCATAAGCCATGTTATCTTCTGGGGTCCGTCGGAGATTTTGTACGAACATAATGATGTTTGACTGTTTCATGCTTTTTATTTTTTAGAAGTACATATTGCGGATTTATGCCAAATTCATTTATAGACACTGTATATGTTATTGTATATATTATGTTATTCTTCCGGTCTAATCTCAGAACTGTAAATCTGACGAATATTTTTTTTAATATTTACTTCCACAGATGAATTTCCTTCCTAAAGAATTTTGGAGATTTCTTAAAAAAAAAACACGCCACACCTATCACTGCTAATTTTTTCATAAACAAAAAAAAAACAGTGTGTATTAAAAGGGCATGGCTGTAAACCGCACATTGACAAGACTGCCAACAAAGACAAGCGTTACGTCATGGAGCTGAACTTGAACTTGACCTCGAGAACCAAAACATAAACAACTTGTCCATAATAACCGTAACAATGCAGAAAATTGAAAATAATGAGCATGGGCTACAAGTACGTAGTATATAGGAGGCACTAACCTGAAGATGTTCTAATAAGGCCCCACTGGTATCAAATTGTGCGTTGCATTCGGCCCACCTGCACAAACCTTGTTCTTGTGCATGCGTCGTCTTCTCCTTGACGTCGTCCTTAGCCTCGTGCTTCGCAGGCGGAAACCTGATTGTCTTCGGCTGCGACAATATCGGCGACTTTTGAGGCGGCACGATAACCGCCTCTTCAACGACCACTTCCAATCGTCCATCTTTGATGGACGAAACTCCACTATCCGAAGACTCCGACGGCGACGACGACTCCTCCTCGCCGACAGACGCTGTGTTGCGTTCGACGCTCGACGGCCGCCGCACCTCTTCTATTATCCTCGGCGTGGAGGCGACGACACATTCTGCGGTCTTCGGCTTGGCGGAGATCACCGTCGGCTGGGCCGTCTCGACGCTCAGCATGGCGGTGCCTACCGCCCTCGACGGCAGTTTGACGACGTTTAGACAAAGGGTACGGTTGATGATAGGGATGGTACTGCTGTTGGTGATTGTCGCAAATTGCGGTACAAAGATGGTGTTGTCGGGTGGCTTGGGCGCCTTCGTGTGCAGATACGTTAAATTCGGTGGGAAGCTTAGAGCCGTTAAGGTCATGGCTGGGGCGAAATTGACTTGGGGGTGATGGCTCAGGGTTACGTCGGGAATTTTGCTGGACGTGGGGAGAATTTTTCTAGGAACTGTTACGTGGTGCGACAATTTACGAGCTTTTGTTTCAGATGACTTCTTCGTTACGGAGGCGCGCGAGTTAGGGGGCGTTATGCCGTTGAATTGAGTTTGTTGATCAACTAGCGATACAAATTTGGTGGTTACTGGCGCTTTCGATGCGGAGTCTTTTTTGATCACGTGCAGCTTCATCTGAAAGAAAAAATAATTATATTGCTGAGAATAAAGCTTTATACGAAGATCTATGCTTCACATATCAATGATGGCTAACCTTAGATACTCATAAATAAAGACTAAGTACTAATATACATATTAGTAAATATGTACTTATTATTATTTAATTGACTTGAAACAAATTGAAAGACTTGCTTTAACAATAATTGTTTATGTTTCATATAATATAGAAAACGGAAATCATCTTGTTATGGTAATGTAATCAATGATTTTCCTTCCATGTTCTTGTTTTAATATGATATAACAACAAAAAGCATTTCAGAGTCCAAACCAGGACTAAACAATTTTAAATTTAATTTCTTTAGATTTTTCTCCAGTAAAGTTTTCAATATGCAGTATAAACATTTCAAGTGTTAAAATTTATACGTATTTATATGCCGTGACATTTCAATAAACAACAAATTTTTACATTCTAAAATTCCAAAATTGTATTATAAAAATTAACGTTATTTGTAGTACCCGACCACAATCATTTTTCAATTATTGAAATGTGAACCTCAGAACCAAAAATATGCGCTAGCAACACTTAATTCGATTTACAGACAACTTAATTAAATCCTGTAACACCCGGTTTGTATAAGCGTTACTAACTTAATCATGAAATTAACGGATCATTTGATTAAATCCTACCAATCAACCGACAAAGATAAGATCTGTAGCCGCACTTGAAAAGCAGCAAGTTGCTGTAAAAAAATAAAATTTCCTCTCTGATAAACGGCAACTGACCTGCGATTTGAAGTACTCCGTGATCTTCCCTTGCTTGGTCAGCTCGATCTTTTTCGACATTTTCTTAACATCAACGGATTTATTGTTATCGTTTGGACTAGGGCTCGTGTCTGACGAAGCAAGGGCCGTCAATCCCTTGACCGACGTGGTTTTGTTGCTTAGGCATGGCGGTGATTGTTTGCTACTAGTTGTCGTGTCCTCGTTGGACTTGAGTCGTTTCGGGAAGGCAGTCTTATCTAGTTGAATGGACCTCTTTGTAACCGACGTGTTACATTCTTCGGTCGTCCATGGCCACGGCGGATGGTGAGCGGTCTGTTGGGTCGGTGGCATCTTCGTGGACGACTGCGACGCCGAATCTTCCGAATGATTCGACGCTGTACTGAATGGGGACCCAGGATCTGTGATGTCGCTGGACGCTGTGCTGCTCCCGCTGCAATCCGTGCAGCTGAGGACTGCCACCCCGCTGGAAAAACAAAGAAATTATTACCATGGGTTTTGTTCAATTGAGAAAGTCATCAAGTTACATAAATATGTAAAATTATGAGAAGAATACGTATGTCCGCGGGTTATTTCAAATCTCACTCACAGAATATATTTATATACTTTTCTTACAATGGCATCAAAAAACCGTCAGATGTCAAATACTCAAGTGACATAATACGTGAAATTGTTGTGAAAAAGACAGCCCAGATGAATTTTTTAACTGAACATCCATTTTGATGCAACTGGCACGTTTTTTGATTTGTTTCAATCTTTCTATCACGGGATCAATTAAACTGCATCAACAATAGAACTATGATTACCTCTTGCAAAATAGATGTTATATCACGTTTTAAATTATTGTTGTTAGTCATCTTTACTACCAACGATATTTATAAACAAGTCTTTAGCGATAAGTTGTTCAAACGGTTTTCAGAAACCTACTTAACTGAAAAAATAAGAGAACCACATGACTATATTTTTTTTACTTGTCCACTCATGTGGCAACCTCGATCGAAAATACAAGTGAACAACATGGCTGGTGTTTTTTCATTGCAAACAAAAATTAGGTTAGGAACTCAAAAATAGTAATAAGTTATATAAATTCATTATTATTTGAGCGTATGCTTTTAAATTCATTGAAACCGTTTATTAAAGCAGTCTTTTTCAACATTTTTTTGTCATCCAAGTTATTACCAACACAATTTTTAATGCAACAGGTGGTGGACAAATAATTAAAAAATAGCCTATATAAAACTACATTGTCAAACTAGAAAACCAATGTCACAGAAGTCATAAAACAAGAGAAATATATGACCCCAAAAATAAAAGCGTAGGTATAATACCTACATTAAAATGTGTAGAAATATACAGTGTGATGGACTGAATTCGAGAAGATCAAAGGGACAAAACTTAGAGAAGAATATATTATGTATATGAAATGAGAAAACTGAAAACCCATGAAAGCTGTCAAAACAGAAACTAGTAAACTTAAAAAATAAGAACTGTAGAAAATGATCATCCACAGATACAACTTGCATTTTATACCTAAATCCAATTTGGTAAGGCTCCGAAACGCTTCGGTTTTATTCCCAGAATCCACCTCCATTAGATCATTAAATTTCCTTTGAGCAGCCCCACTTCAGACAACCCATGGGATGAGCTCGATATTTACGACTTTTAGCTGAAGTATTTCTACCGTGACTTTCCAAACCAGCGTTATGTGCTTCCTTTTTACATCCGAGGCGGAACAAAAATCAGAATTACCAATCAAAAATTTCCTGATTTACAGCAGTTTCCGTTGAACTTGTCCAATGCAAAAAGAAAGAAAAAAAACATCGTGAACGCTGTCGGCACGCTATAGCTGTTTGGTCGATGAGGACGGTGGCCTCTAGAATGGTGCTGCCACCTGCATGACGGCTTGCCAATAAATTCAGCTATTAAATCCCACTATTCATTAAAATAATTGCAGCGGTCAGCGGTTACAGTGTGTACACTTAATTTAAGATTATATGCAAAAATTGAAAAGTTTAAATGTAGGTAATCGTTGAGGTAATTGTCACCAAGAAGCTATTGTTTGCATTTATCAATGGAAATAATTATTCTCATTGTAATAATGCGCACTATTACTTATTATAACAAGGAACAAATAATGTTGGGTAGCAGTCATAATATACAGGTGATCCTCATGAAACTGAACGAACTTAAAATATCTTAAAATTACTGGTTGCCTAAATAAAAAAAATGCTTTTTTAGAAAAGGGGTAAAGGTAGTTTTTAAAAAGTCAATTTCGTAAAATGTGGTGGACAATAAAAATTAAAAGAAAAAGCTACCAACAATTTGATCACCCGCATGCATGAACTGTCATTGTAACTTGATCTTCCAAATTGTCATTATGTAAAAATAGAAATTATGTGTTTGCACACAGTCGATTTTTTTAAAAGGAAGTTTAAAAACGAATGTCATTTGGCTCCAAGTTTGACTATTACAGTTCTGTGCTAACGGTACTTCATATAACACATAATAAGTTCACTGTAAAAACTTCATATACTTACTCCAGATACAAGAATGGGAAAGCATCCACGGACACAAAACTGGTTTTTCGTACATAATACTTATTCTGTTATTGCATGTTTAATCTTTCATAAACCATGAAATTATGACTAATGAGTTAAATAGAGCTCTTACATCAACTAAACTATTGCTCCAAAGCAAATACTCTGTATCTGCATCTACTTGTGATTTATGGTCCTTATTCCCTTAATATGTTATTAAAAACTTAAAAAGTCACATTCTACTGAACAACTGAACCACAAAGTAATTAACCACAACAAAGGTCACTTACTTAGCGAGTCCCATTACGTATGGGGAGAAAAATAAAACAAAAGAGGCGGGACTATTAGACCAAGGCTTTCAAGCAAACAAATAACCCCAGCTACATTGTGTTATTTACCACTTGGTTTTGTGTCATAACGGAGTAACTTTTCTAATGTGTATATTTTTACTTCAATGTAAAATCCCCAAGTAAACGTTAACCATGGACTTCACCCACATTTTTATTACGAATATTCCAGGAATGATGCGAATTTCAGACAAATTTGAACACAATGCCTTTCCTACCTAGCAAAATTATGTATCAAATCCCTAAATAAATAATTATGTAAATTTATAGAAATACAAGAGATCGCATCGACAAAACCATTCCTCGTCCAATTAAGTTCTGCATACTTTATCATAAAAGCTAAACAATTCATGGGTTGTATGGCGGAAAGCTATTGCTCCATGCGTCATAAAATGTTACCTGGGATTTCTGTGAATTTTACTAAATAAACACTTTGCAGGTAAAGGAGAAAACGAAAATCTTCCAACCCTCATAAACCAAATTAGCTGGTATTAGGAGGGTTTATGGAATAGAATAAATATTTGTCGATACAGAGAGTATCGTAAACTCCCACAAGTTGTCAAAATCATTAATTTATTTTGATCGTTGCTGTTTTATGCATGCTGAAATCGTAAACAATGCCTCGTTCATATTTTACTACCGAACACTTTCTTCAATGGGAGAAAATTGAAGGAAGAATACCTGCCTGCACACAACAAGTTTTACCTGTTTAGAGTTAGTACCCAATAATTTGCATAAAATACAACAATTTCCAGAAAATTCAGAAGGTATTTGCGTTCTGTTTAGGCAGATTAAATGTAGACTTATTCCCCATGGGACATGGGACAAAGTTTTGTTCTTAGAAATTTAATCCATCTATTATGTGTAAAGGAAACAAGTATTTCTCGAATCACCCCAGAAGGTCGAAAATTCTGACCACTTTCTACCTACATATAAATTTTTAAGCATTTCGCTATTAATTAATATACGAGGGGAGAACAATAATTTATCCTATCCGACAGCCTGGACACTAGTAAAATGTTTATAAAAATCGCAATTACATGTTCCTTCTTCACGCAGCAATAATAGGCGCGAAATATAGCTTTTGAAACTACCCAGGTATGCGCATTCCGCGAAGGTGATTTAAATCTACATAAGTCGGCAAGACCCACGTGGTAATCAACCCGAAAAGTTTATTTAACAATAAGAAACAATACCGGTTGCTTTATCCCGATTTACCGAATCTAGCGATGAAAAAATGGCGCTTCTGTACCCCCAAAGTCCTCTCAGAGTTTTATCATCTACAGTGTCGACTCATTTAATTACCTGCTAATTGAATGAAGACACATGTTAGGCAGCACCATTCCACAAGAAAAACTAAAACTTCACACTTAAACCATATCCGCAAAGTCGTAAGTTACAACGTGTACCCGACCGGACAACAACAAACACGTCGAATTCTACTTCTACTAGCACAGGCCCATTTACAACACACAATAAAATTACGGGAACGAAACGCCTGCTCAGTCTTCAGCTGTCCACAGTCGGCTCGTTAAGCTTCGGCACAATTACGGCGTTAATCTAGTAATTGCAGATGTTAATGGGTCAGACTACGAGACGACGCACTGAGACGTTTGGTGAAAACGACGTGAAGATCAACTTATCGCGGACGTACAGCTGACCGGGACCACGAGGAAGAAAGGGACTGCGCTATGTACGCCACTGGTGTCATGGCCGTTGCCCTGCTTAAACCGGTCTCGCACCCCTACCAAACCGTCTGTCTTTTTCCTTCCCTTCGCATCTATTCGTCCCGACTAGTGGCTTCTGTGTGTGCACTCCATCAGCTGCGCAGGGATGGGCGAGATTAGGAAAGTTGAGGCGGGCATTGTCGATAACAGATGAATTTTACCTAGGAGCTTTTTTTCGTCGGATGGTCGGGTCTTCTTTGAATTGACGGACTTTTATTTCGTCAGTTGGAGCTTTTATCCTGTTAGCCCAGGAAACGCACAAATACCAAAGAAGTTTTGATTACATGTTGTAAATTGGCATAAAGTAGACACTTGCAATGAACTAATTTTCATGCATGAGCTAATCGAGCGATAGTGTACTATTAGGCAAACAATTGTTGTAGATAAAAAACTGATACAAACACGTTGTGTAATGTTTACGATGCAGTGTTTGTAAACCTCGGATAATAAAGACGAATTTCCTATTAACAGATTTCAACGTTTAAATTATGTGAAATAAATAGATAAGCGTGCGAATACGCTGAATGGCACTGAAAACTACTAAAAAATTGAAATACACGTTAGATTAGATCTTCATTTTCAGATAATCAATAATTTAACCAATTATTGGGAAAGCTTTATGTGCACGATAACTCGATTACGAACTATGCAAGTCCTGCTAAAAAGACACAACTCGAAGACATGGTGAGAAAAAGTGGAAACTATCTCTTCATAAGCAACCACATTAGCACTTATCACTAGAAAAAATATTGTAAAATTCCGTCACGTTCATGATAATTACTAATTATTGAATATACAATATGGTAATGAAAGACCTACACCTTTTACTAATCCACAAATCTCAGGAATTTCTGTCTTATAACTTTGTGCTCAACATAATTTTTACACCAAGTTGGCCATGGAATCTTTACAATACCTGATAGGGTTTTGACATAACCTTATTTGCTGGTTTTCTAAACGGTTGTAAAGACAATTTGTTATACATTTACGAAATTACATCACAGATTAGACGCTAGAACAGGCATTAAAATGAAAAAAATAAATCCTATGACTTAGGATCAATTATTCGATTGTGGAAATGATGTAATTCAGTCGCGATAACTTATCTTCCTTCCTCGTAAATATCTATCGATACAAACCACAACTTCGTACATACTTACTTATATCAAAACTCTCATACCAACACGATTTATCACTATTAATATCATTTGAACAATAACAGCTATCACCACCACCCAATTTAATGTACACTTAAATGATATCTGATTTGTTCGACATTTTAATCGCTCCATGGATGGATTTATTGCTCACAGTTTATTACTTATAACGTAATACCTAGCTAATAAATATTTTATTTCTTCGGTGTTACCATATTTTTATAATCAAGAGTATCCAATAACGTACAGATAAGAAAAACAACGACAATTATACGTTGCAGTTGTCAACTACTTGTAATTATCCATTAAATGTAAAGTTTACGGTTATTTCTCATACTAAACGTCTGACATTTCATATAATGCATAATTAGAATGTCCACGAAAATAAATCACTTAAAGGCTCTGTATGTTTTTCTTATAAAAAGCGCGACATTCTGGTTTACATGGACAAACAATCGTTTCAGTGTTTTTTTGCAAAAGGAGATATTTGCCAGCAATTCACCAAGCATGAATCAACACTGACTTTAAACCGGTTGCTTGTACAAAAAATAGAATGTGTAACACCACTGATAACAAATAATCATTGTAGTTTGGGCGTAAAATTATTACTCTGACTGAATTTCATTTTTAATTTTTGTTGAGCACTATAATTTTACAATCACGAATAAGAATCTCCTTGTAAACCTGTAAACCGGTCCAAATGCCTTAAAAGCCTTCAATACGAGTCAATAAAAGGGACTCAATAAATTTAATATTTATTATGTATATTTTGAAGCAATTTTGAAGTAACCAAATTATTATTAATAAGGAAACAAAAACTTTTTCATTCCACGTTTTATGTCCGTTTTAGCAGTCTTTAGAATCGAGAGTGGAAAATACTCGGACATCTTGATCGGGTGACACTTCCAAAACTCACATCTTCACTAGTGTGAATCAGACTTTTTGACTGTGCCAAATGTCTTTATGTCAAAACCCGATTAATGAGCCCAAATCTTTCACTGGTATTTTTATTAAAAGCAAATATCGGTTGAAATAATCATAATTCTATAGGCGGTGTGCACATTTTACTTCAGCGCCACCACGCGGGATCTCGTCATTTTTAGTGTTACGGAACCGAATTGACAGATAGTGATTTCTTCAATTCGACAAATGTCTGAAGTGCGAGAAAATGCTTCGGAAGAAATTTTGCACCTTTCCGAACAAATCGAATGAAAAAGAAAAGACTTGGATAAAATTTGCATTTAGATTTTGTGCAAACTCCCAATATATCACAATCAGAGATCAGCCTTTTATAGTTTGCTGCACAGCATTAACGTGTAATAGCCATTTATTTTTGAAGTAAAACTTCTGTACGGACACTTGACTTGTGGAGTAAGCTGGTGAATGCGTGACGAGAGCGTTACGAAAAGTGTGATCGGGCGAAGCGAACGGTTTTATATTAATTAATTCATAGAAAACATTTTTGCCTTAACGGGATTCGAACCCACGTCCTATCCGTTGTGAATCCGCACTTCTCACAATACACCTATTTGTGTGTGTCAGTTTTGTTGCTCCATTTATAAACTTACATAAATTAAGAGCACTTTCACAATGGCGAACTGAAGTTTTACTTCAGTCGTGTGGTCTAAAGCACACTCGTATTTTTTTGTTTATTAATGATAGTTAAGAATTTAGACAAATGTTGCAAATATGACGTTTATTTGTTTTACCAATAATAATGCCGTTGGAGGCGCTGTAAAACGCTGTAAAACGCCTATAATTTTTCCAGTAATAGTCAGAATAACTTATTTCAGATTTTGCCAAATATATTTTAGAACCTATAGTAGTTAATTCCCGTAGTTGTACTATTCTCTGAAATACATGTGTGACAAATCTGAACTACAATAATTATTCATGTTTGGTATATAAACACCATTTTGGGCAAAATATAAGTGGAAGGTCAATCGTTTACTTTTAAAAATCTTATCTATGCAAAGTTTTATGAAAATTTATGGCCGGGACTTACCCAGATGTTAACAATCGCTGTTCTATACCCGCTTTACTTTCAGTTGCTTATTATCTTCTTGGAATTTATTATTTATTTTAGGACTGGCATGGCGGTGACTACCTATATTAGTGCCTGATGAACTTTACTTTGTAAGTACATACAAGAAATAATTCTCAATGCAATAACTACGACCAACAAGATCAAATGATTAATTTTAAATTGTGAGCACAGAATATGTAATTATGGTAAGTCTACCCATTAAATCTAAATGATACTTAACATAATGACTTCATGTATTGTTCATAATATTTAGAAGGTAAATTTAAGTAGGTAACAAAAAATATATAGCATCAAACACATCAATTTTTTTATTTTGTAGACCCGTATTATTATACCATCGGGTCCAATATTATTTACCATACATCTATATATTTAATCGTAGAACATGAATCAATTTTAACCAAATAAAACAGTCTCTACTGCACCGATTTTTATAATTGTTTTTTTAAATGAAATACATTGATAAGTTCTAGGCCAAGATTTTTTCTTTCCTTATTCAAAAATTTCACAGGTTCATTAAATCGATTTAAATGAGCGTGAATCGTTTTAAGTGAGAAGCTGGACCACTGTAGCTAAATATATCTTAGCCCCTCCCCTGAGGTTGGGTGAGCAAGTGGTGTAGGGAACTTAAGACATGCTTAGTAAGAAATTCATACCTCTCGATGTTTGAGTGCGGGGTGTGAAGAGTGTGAATTACATATAGGTATGTGTATAAGGGTTATGATTCTGCGACCATCCGTTTTGTTAGGACGAATGGAGGGGCTGGTACAAATGGTCAAATTTTGATTTATTGATTTCTGAATGGTTCTACAGAATCCGCATGACGCATGAATATGAAATGCACTATCAAACTCACAATATTATTCGACTTTATTCTCATTTGTCAAATGCGGAGAATGAACAAGTGTTTACGCAAAACATTGTACATAAAGAAATTATTCCGTCTTAATTTTTTTAAATTATTCAGCCAAGACAAATTAAAAATTGTAATAAGTAATATGGTAATCAGTCTTTATTCAACACTATTTACGTAAGTATTCACTTTTTAATTTTTACATTGATTTGATTACAATCCAATAAATACCACTCGAATTTCGAGTGACGGAATTCCCTACTGTCCCGCTCAGATTTAGAATGATTAATTGTCTTGAATCACCAATTCTTCTACTTTATTTTTATTGTAAGACTTTCAGTGCTCGAGAAATTTGGGGACATTATCCAGATTATTACCCTGTAGAATTACTTCACAATTCTCACCCTCGCCCTCGACAATCTGAAACTTGTCAAGTCATCTTGAACCAAGATAGCGGCTATACCATTTATCCCCATTCGAGTGCTCATATTATATACAGTGATTATCAATTATGTCATACGTAAGTTAAAACAAGTGCGATCACGTGACGACGTCATCCAACCGGAAGTGCGTGGGAGGAAGTAGTATTACCGTAACGAGGGCGTGGCTCGGCCTGCACACAAACATAATAAATTGAATGTGGACGAAGTGGATGGTGCACAGAGGCGGCGCCGACATGTAGCCGTCATTGATTCTTCGTCATTTTTTCTTCAATTGTTGATCATTTTTATGCTGTCATCATACAAAGAAGAATGAATGTAAGACTTGATGAAGGAATATGTAACGGATGAGTGATGCGGGAAAAAAATCGTAAACGTCATGGAAATCGAGCGAACAAAGTGGATTTCGCTTTTTCTGAAACAGGCTGAGAATGTGATTCATCATCTGAACTCAACATAGTTTTTCTAACTTGACTAGAACTAGAAAATTGTCAGTTAACAAAAACAAAATACTATAAATTTTTCCCATTATAATAATATAATAATATAATCTGATTGGACAGAACTAAACACGAGTGGCTTGAGAGAGAATAGAGAAAATGGTAAATTTACAGTTCAGTTTAGATTTGTCACACATGTATTTCAGAAAATAGTACAACTACGGTAATTAACTACTATAGGTTCTAAAATATATTTGGCAAAATCTGAAACAAGTTATTCTCACTATTACTGGAAAAATTATTATTATTTCAACCGATATTTGCTTTTAATAAAATACCAGTGACAGATTTGGGCTCATTAATCTGGTTTTGATATAAAGACATTTGGCTCAGTCAAAAAGTCTGATTCACACTAGTGAAGATCTCAGTTTTGGAAGTGTCACTCGAAAAGTTGTCCGGGTATTTTCTACTCTCGATGCTATATTCTAAAGACTGCTAAAACGTAGAATGAAAAAGTTTTTGTTTCCTCATTGATAATAATTTGGTTATTTCAGAATATACATAATATTAAATTTATTGGGTCCCTTTTATTGATTCGTATTGAAGGCTTTTAAGGCATTTGGACCGGTTTACAGGTTTACAAGGAGATTCTTATTCGTGATTATAAAATTATAGTGCTGAAGAAAAATTAAAAACGAAATTCAGTCAGTAATAATTGTACGCCCAAATTACAATGATTATTTGTTATCAGTGGTGTTACACATTCTATTTTTTGTACAAGCAACCTGAAACAGGCTGAGAATCTGATTCATCATCTGAACTCAACATAGTTTTTCTAACTTGACTAGCTATTTAACTGATTTTAACTATTGGACAGTTCTTGGGGAACTTCTATCAAGTTGGCTTTGGAAAATATGTCAACGTATTTTTAACCATTTGCCGCTTCATTGAAATGCACAATATCTAATTTACTTAATTTTAATTTATTATGATTAATTTTTTTACATATTTAACAATAATAGTTAGTTCCCTACTAATTAATTGGCAATTTTTTTTTACAAAATTTTCAGTATTAATATCACAAGACAGTTATTCAATTCAGCTGGTTTTCTCAAATTTGACAATTGTCAGAACTAGAAAATTGTCAGTTAATAAAAACAAAATACTATAAATTTTTCCCATTATAATAATAAAATCTGATTGGACAGAACTAAACACGAGTGGCTTAGAGAGAATAAAGAGAAAATGGTGAATTTACAGTTCACGAATTATGAGCGCGGTTCGATTTTTTGAGATGAGCTCCCCTTTTTGACAGACAAGGCGGTTGGGGCGCGAACAGCCTACTCTGACTGACACTGACACGAACAAAAGGATTTCAATGCAATTCGTAATTTGACAGAAACGATAATATTTTTTAAGTTTTATTTAAAGACTTCACACGGGACAAGAGACGAAAGAGTCCAGACAGAGAAATAATAATTTAACTTGATGTCCAAATATGAGAAGCTTTTTCACGAACTGAACGTAGAGTCTTCCACCATCAGTATTGTTAACATTAATTCGGGAAATTTACAGTTTTAATTCTAGTACCACCACGGGACAAAAGTTTGCTCTTCCCCTAGCAAATTGATGAAGAAAACTTCTGGACCCTAACAATACTTAGTTCTTGGGTCATACCTACATACTGCCGCCATTATGTTCAAGTTTATAACTAGTTTTGTGGTTTACTCCGTAATTGGCCGCAATAAGTTTTTCCTTTCGTTAAAGCTAACTTCAAATAATCAAACTAACAACACATCCGGTCGGCTAAAGTAAAAGTTTTGATACGTGAACAGACTGCAGAACCACAGCTTAAAGTACGCGCAAAAACCATGCTGTATTCTTTCGATTTCCAACTATTTTCATTTGAATGGTTTCACCCATGCTTTCAGTTGAAACTAGTTCCGACTGATCACGTCTTAACGGTAACGCAAACATATCCATCAAATACTACTGCCAAGGCAGAGCAAAGACTCCAACCAGTTCCTACTAAACGCATATTTATATTCGTCATAACCACGTGACGTGACGGCATAATGAAGACGTGTTTTTACTTTTCCGTGTGTAATTAATGCTCTCTTCCTGCTTGCTTTGCTAACGTCTGTTGGTTTTATTACCATAAAAATAAAACGGAATAAATTTGATTAGCAGTATAGATAGCATCTATTGCGATCGAGCAATTAAGGGCGTTTTAGATTGAATAGTACACCCCTAGATTAGATCTTGTGGTCACCTGGGGTAGGCATGAGCAAAGTGGTGGCAATGGCGCAAGCCCGAAACCCATGGATCCACTAACCCACAAAGTGCATCGGGCGCGTCGGCGAGGTGAATGCGCCACGCCAAGGTCGTGGGTTCGGCAAAGAACAGCTACCTGCTGCTTATCCGTCGAAAAAAAATCTACGATGAAATCGCGGGAGAGGAGATTCCGATTCGAGACCAAGCGAGCAACGTTTGCAACAAATAACAAGAGGAGCGATTTTTCAAGGGGAAGACTATGCAAATATTATTTTACAAGTACTCATTCAGAAGAATTATGTAACAGCATGGAATTTCAAACAGGACGTTGTGATCGAATTCTCCGATACTGTCTCTGACAAAGAAAAATTTTGGCGCGGGAATTATTCATCGCTGCTCATGATAAATCGTTTATTTTTGGAAGAGAATTTCGATATCAGTGTTATCAAAAGTACACCAACAATTAAAATATTCATACAGATCAACAATTTAATTAGATAAATATTAATAAATTAATTAATGTTTAGGACATAAAAATTAAAATACGTATAGATGATAGATACATATTTTCGTATCCTCCACTGTAAGAAGTGCTAGTTATGTATTTTTCTGCGTAACTCTACAGTACTATTTTAATTTATTGTTAAGAGTTTAGTAATAGTTTAGACTGTTATTAATAGAGAAAAATAGGATGAACGCATCTAAAATTTTTGTGTAGCAAAACATCTCGAAAAAAAAGACTTGAAATCAGGGGACACTGCACAAACACCAGCTCCCTCAACGGTGCTGCAAGAGGATCCACATTTGGAGCATTTATTGTAATTTGTAAATCTGGCCGTTTTGAAACAAAAATGACCCAAGCTTGAAGAAAAAAATTGTACGTTCACAATTTGGGCCACTCGCCGATGTTGTGGTAAAAAATACTGCAGGTCATGACAACCCTGTGTTTTTTAATGCACTTTAAAACCGCGTTTTTTTCTAAATTCAACGGTGTGGTTGAATTACGGTCCCCACTAAATAAATTATGACGGTGATAAACAACACCTAGTCTTAAATGTCCCATGAAAATGATTTGCATGCCGTCCTTCTCAATTTCAAACTAATCAACCACTTTCAGTCCACAATAAACGCTCTATTAAAACCTTTAGTTTTATGACTTCCAAACACCTGTTTATCATGAAACCAATTAAATTATTTTTTTCCCGCAGTGTTATTCCAGCCATTTCACAAACAAAGAAAAACCTTACTTTTCTTATTTTTATGGTTTCGGCTCCCTATGTTGACTGCAGGCCCTCCTGCTTGCATGTCTGAACAGAACTATGTAAAATGCAAAGCCTACGTAAAAACGTACCGAAACCATCAATTTTCACCCAATATTCCATATGCAAATACGCCCAGATGTTTTTACGGATGTTAATTAATCGCATTCGTTCGTTGATTGATGTCGATGGAGCTTTTTTATAGTTCGAGTTGCGGTTGGAGCATCCATTCGTTTTCGGCATGGGCACGTGCTGCCTCATAATGGGCACATTTCCGCTGCCTACGCTCGTTGCCTTTTTCTTTTCCCTTTTGTATTTACACTGGGGTCCAATAAAATTTGAACCATGTTGTGGATGCATGGTCCAGAGACTTCTGCTGGAAAAATATAAGGGAGGCAATTTCTAACAATAACGCTAGCATTAGGATAAAAAGTGGTTAAAATGTGAACACTGCTACATGTACATCTAAATTCAACCAGTAGTATATCTACAGAAAGCCAATATAAAAATACATATTTCCAAAATCGGAATCGCTTCTGACAAAGCGAATGCTCTAAAAGCCCCAATTTCATTGAACCTGAGTGTAATGCGCAAGTACTTTCGGAGGTTCGTTCACGTGGCGATACGGCGAGACGTTATTTCGGACAGGTGATGATAGGTTCGTATTTTTAAGAATGGGTAGTGGGGAAGACGCAAGGTCAGCCGGGTAAACGGAGGATCTTCCGCGCATCCCAGGACACGTGGGATAGGGCATCGGCCAGAGGTCTCGGTCTCGGCAGTGCATTTGATGTGTGATACAGTGTAGCGAATATCTACCAAGAGAAGAATGCGGGGAGATTTTTATGGCGCGTTAACTCATAATAAAATTTTAATTCGCCTGTAACTAGTGCTGAAATATACACATTTTACACGAGGTTGGGAGTTGCTCAATCATGTTACATGTCGGGTTAAAAAAATTTTAGTGTGTATAGCAAGCTTTTTAACACTGAACTGCCATTGTTCTTATTAAAGTTAAGTTTAATTTACATGGAAGCTAGAAACAGATTTTATGGAAAATCATCAATGAACAATTGTTTGAAGAAAAAAATTATCGCCCATTGATATTGAACCCCTTTCGAATGTGTTTTTCTCAGACTTGACCCTGAACCAGTTTGATTCTATCATCAACGTTAAAACTAGATAGGGACTTAAATAAATGAAGTAGATAATACCATTAAGTGCTTGATAAGTACGGTGTATAGACTTTTAATTTATATTATAGTATACATACAGAGTGATCATAAAGGAATAAACATTTTATTTTTGAAGTAAAACTTTTTTACTCTTGTTGAACAGAATTGAAAAGTGTATCTAACCCCCCCCCCAAAAAAAAACAGATGACGTCATCAACAAATTTTTTACGTCAAAAGATGGCAATTTAAAAACAAAAATCCACCTGTTCGAGCGTTTTTTGCAAAAACATTACATAACTAAATTATGAATTTTGTGCGGCACTTCATGATCACTCTGTATGTACCTATTGCGTTTTTACACAACATAAAGGGAATTAATGTCTGTGATTTCCTCAATTGGGCAACATAAAGATTTTTAAATGACACTTTGGGTGCCGTGTTTATATGGATCATTAAACGAAGTATCGTGTAAGTATTTAATGGAAAGACTGCAACTATCAATATCAAATTGTAGAGTATATTTTTGTATGAAAAACTTGACGTAGAACAAGGAAGTATTAAATTAAACGATCGCTTGATCAATCAATATAACAAAGAAAGCATTACATTACTCGATCTAAAGCTAATTGCATATGATTAACCTTCTTGAACACCTTTGTTTTAACAGCAGCTATTTAGATTAATTTTGATTACTGTTATTAATTCATTATAAGTATACTGCAACCAAGACATTATTTATCAGCAGCCAGCGAAGCAAATAATAAAACAAAAAATGATTATAATGATGGTGGCTACTGTTTCAGCACCCGCCTAAATTTTGTTTTAAGTACTGCAGATAGAAATTTAGAATAATCCGGTATTTTCATTAATTTTCAAACAAAATAAAATTATCCTGTATAGTGTCTAGTAATATGTGCGCGTGCTCATATAATGTACCCTTTATCCTTGGTATAACCAATCCATAAATAAAAATAATTCTTGTTTACATTTTCGCCTGATTACGAGACAATAAACCACATTCTTTCCCAGAAATCCTATTTATCTACAGATAACGACCCTTTTAATAATCCCTTTGAACACATGTTCATCGTGAGTAACCCTACCAAAAAACTCAAATATCGACACGTCTGTCTGTCTCAGATCATGAATAAACATCACACAAAATGAAGCAATAGACTATGCTAAAAATAATTACACCCCCAGCTTAAAGCCCCTGCATATTTTTCGGTCGAAAGCTCTAATGACAGGGTAGATTGAAATACACTGGAAAAAACTTCTTCCACCGCGCTAGCTTCAATCTGACTATGCTACTTTCTACAAAGCTTTCAACGCGTCACTTCCTCCCTGGATATATCACGACCCCATAATTCTTTTCTAACTACTTACTGCTTCCTTTTCATTTCTATCCACCGAAAACCACAAACTGAAACATCACATTTCCTCACAAGTCGCTTTCATACTGTACTTAAAAACAATCAGCAATCAAAATTGCTCATATTTATAAAAGCACCCCACCAACACATCATGAAAGAAACCTTAATAAAAAGTACATCGAGAGTAGCGCAGCGCACATGAGGGCCTTTTTTATTGAAGCTGTTCTATTTCTAGAAGTCCAACCCAACTCGCACCTAAACGACGATACTCCCGTTGTGGGGTCCATGGTGAAGAAGGAACATTTTGATCATAAAGGTGTACAATTGAGTTTTCTGTTTCAGATAGTGTTCTACTTCCGTTTTTTTACCACAGAAAATTATAAACAATTAACCGCAAGCATTAACAATACACTATACAAAATTACACGGATTACATAAGTATAAACATATATTTAATTATTATTACAAACAGTTGATAAAATAAAATATTCAACAGTTACTTTACGACGATAATGTACTTATTGGTTTGTTTGAGTACTGTAGGCGAGTGTAATTGCTTCGAAAAAATCACGCGTGTACACCACCCTTCTCCTCAGAGCAAAGGCACCCCAACGCGTAATTAAAAACACTCGTCACACGCGACTTGTAGGGGGTAAGGTGCGGCCATCCGGAAGTGTCCATTTAACACCCTGCAACCTTTACGCAATCTCACGCGATAATCGCAAGAATTGTATTTGTCTCCAAGACAAAAATCTTGGGGGAATTTAATCATTTCCCACGTCATTAAACGTTTTCAGAGATCTGAACATCTGAAATAATTCAATTAAAAAAAAAACACGATTGCTTAACAAAAGGACAGGAATGCTCCATTAGGTGTAGCATAATGTTACCGGTTTTGACCACTTGCGATTTCCACTCGATGTAACAATTTCTTCACTTTTCTCCGGTAAACGACAAAAGCTTTAATTACGAAATTTTTTCAGTCTAAAGAAACCAGTACACGTAGGCGTCATCACAAAGCGCGTAGTCTCATTAAGTTGGATGTGTAAAATTAGACAAGTTACACATAACACGCGTTAAGTTGAGGCAATTTGGTCTTGCGTAACATGTGTGCATCTGCGGGATAATTATCATGCGGACTCGTTGCTCGAAATAAACCACGCCATGTGGGATAACCCTTGCAATGATGGCAAAAAATCGTATCACCTTCCAGATGGCTATCTTTTTTAATAACTGCTATTATTAATTCCTATCGGCGAATTTGAGGTAATTAATCCGAAGCACCTGTAGGATGTTTACAAACTGCTTCAATAGATGTGTGATTGGTCTAAAAATGCTTCATTTCCGTTCTGACGTTTGAGACCGCGATTAGCTTCTAGATTGGTCGCAAATGGATTAATTAACACAATGGTAATTAGTTTCATGTTTTGCACCCGCTTGTGCTCAATATGGTTTCTAAAATTTAATAACAGATGTTCAAACGAATTTGTGCACGAAGTTAGCCATGGAATTTTCTTTGAAGTGGTCCATTTCTGTGATTTAAACATAGCCTGTTACTGCCCACTGTAATTATTTCAGAACGGTTTTGATTTCAGCTTGGACCTTTTGGAGATTTCATCCCAAAAAAACAAAAGCAGGATTCTTCGTTTAGGAGTCACTTTAAGAACTACACATACATTAATATGGGTGGGATTTTAGAAGTGAACATATTTAAATAAGTAGTCTCATTTTACAATGTTATCCAAACCTTGACTTTTTGCTGAACGTCGTTCAAATAGAATGTTTTAAAGCATAACAAGTAATCATCACCTTAACAAGTTGGTTGTTAGAAATTTTTATTGGCTACGTTCAAGTGTATTTAAGTAATCACACGTTCGTTGCCGTGCGAATTCTGAATTCTATACGGAAGTAAAAATAGCTAGCTGAAAATTTCTGATATTAAAAATATCAAGACTGCATATTCTATTGTAGTTTATTTAAACCTTTAATTCCACACAACCAAGATATTATGTAAAAAAATGTACTCACAAATTTTCCAACTTTGCCACAATAGACTTTAATGTAATACTGATTTCAGGACAGAGAGTGGAATCAGGATTTAATTTTCCTTTACAATCTAATCAAATTCTCAAGTTCAAATGGAGTTAAGATAACACGTAAAACATTCAATAAATTTCAATCCTTGTCATAAAAAATAAATTATAGTCAATTTGATTCGCTTATATATAGTTTTCTTAAAGAGGTGGACTGATAAATGACATTGCAATAATGGTAATCTAATCTTTTAAAATAAACATAGTGATAAGAGGTACTTTCTAATATAAGTCAAATACTACGAAAACACGGTAAATGTAACAAAATAGAAAACAAACTATTGCATGTTTGGACGCAAAACAGACATCAATACAAGCACTATGTACATATGTCTTTTATGTAAGAACCATGCAACTGGTAACATACGTGGAATATTATAACTTGCACGCATATCTTTGGAAAATAACTTCATCAACTTCTCATGGAATAAATACAAAAAATGGAAAAACGGAAGAAAAACAATCTCAATAGCATATTTTAAGGGGAAGACTACGGTCGACAAAACTGCTGTTTTTACGTGAACTTTGGTAACCCTTTACTTCAATATAAAAACGAATATATTTACAAGCTTTTTGGAAAACAGTTCTCCTGCATCTAGATTAGAGGCGAGCGGTCTTAAAATTTCAATTGGAATGCCAGATTTGGCATTATTGTTATCTAAAAACACAAAAAATTGTGTTATTTCAATGACTTTAAGCTCGTTCTGTGAAACAAATCTTTACAAAAATGGACCGCTCGGCCCTGCACATATCCATTCCAAAAATGATCCATTAAAAAAAAATCGAAATATTGCAAAATTAAACGGACAAAATGGATCAGAACAAGGTAATGTTTTCGGACCTGGGCGAAGCGATTCCCTGCACAGTGATATTCTATCCCTCTGTCGCTATCGCACTTGCTCCCGATGTCTCAATTTCCATTGCTACACACAAGAAGATAAGAGTTTCGAAGAAATTAATTTGGTATTGGATACCAAAGTTTCGGTATTTAGCATTGAGTTGTGTTGAGTAGTGGTTTCCAAAAGTATTCTCTTGTAAGATTAAAAATATGGGTAATAAAAAGCGTAGATTGTGTAGACATCGAAATAGCAAACGTGTAATTTGGGTACTAAAAAGGGGGTTTTGATCGTAAAAGGTCGGACAGAAATGATATTTGGTGAGTTTGCGACCTCGGGGGGTTGCCGCTCGAGGGGAGGGAGGGTGAAAACTCTGCACCGCGACGCTTTTTGGAAAATAGCGCCGTTGTTGTAAGTGCTATTGAAAAAAAATCCAAATAGAATATGTAGAGAACAAATTTGTGCATAATTTTGGTTGTATTTATTTTTTGTTTGCGATCAACAGTTTCCGTTTTACGGGGCGCCAAAATTAAGGGTTGATTTGAAAATTCCAACAAGATCAAATTTTCAGCGCGAATTACAACGAAGATCGACTTCAAATAATTCTGCAATATTTTTTTTCTGAAAGAGCAATGTTTTCCGTTGTTTTATATTATTTGAAATCGATCTTCGTTAAAATCCGCGCTGAAAATTTGATTTTGTTGAAATTTGCAAATCAACCCCCAGCTTTTGCACCCCGTAGAACTGAAACTGTTGGTCGAAAACAACAAATCAATTGAACCAAAATTATGCACAATTTTGTTCTGTACATATTTTATTTGAACTTTTTTTCGATAGCATTTACAATAACGGTGCTACTTTCCGAAAAGCGTCGCGGTGCAAAGTTTTCACCCCCCCTCCCCTCGAGCGGCAACCCCCCGAGGTCGCAAACTTAGCTGTACTATCAGGAGACCTATGTCTACCATCCCACCAAATTTCATTTCTGTCCGACTTTTTGCGATCAAAAATCCCCCATTGCCTGGACTATAAAGTAAGATTTTATCTTCAAGACTGCGTTATCAAAATAAAATGCAGTTTAGATTACGCAAAATATCTATTTACATGTGCACTATTGTAGATCGCTTAAATGGAAAGATAAAACTTTCAGGAGTTAGCCCTTTACAACTTTAGATGATACCAATAGTACATTATATTACAGGAGACAGAAATTGTTAATTGTCTGCGAGTGAGATTTTCGAATCACGACTGCCATAGCACGAGTGATACACATCTCACGAGCTTACAATAACATTTCGGTCACGTGTTAAATACGACGTTTTGTCCAACAGTTGTCATATTTTCCCAACAACAAAGAATTTTGAAAAGAAATTTTTGAAACGACATTGCTTGAAATTGACATTTAAAACATAGACAAGCATGGTATGGCACTATGAGTGACTTTAAATTTTAATTTTAGTTACTAGTGATTGATGAAATTTGATTTTAGTCCCTCAAATAAACGTAAAAAACTTAAAATATGCAACTGTTGGACAATAGCATATTATTATACGAGTTCCTGTGTAAATTGGGTGCTTTCCGGCACTAGGGGTAAAAAAAAACACTAGTGAAACGAGATCGTTGTCTTGAAATGTTAAATTTCGTAGGTACATAGTTTTTAGGGCGTAGAAGCGCACTAAGAAAAGATTTTTGAAAATTTAATTTCCAAGGGGGTGAAAATGGGGTTAATTGGTTTCTCTAGACTTCACATAAGTTGAAAACCAAAAATGCTACAGACGTGAAAATTCTTACTCGAACCCGCTTTTGAAAATAACTCGACCTATATTTAACGATTTTGCAAATATTGCTTTACCCACCGAGAAAAAAATAGGGGTGGTTTTCCCTAAAATTACTCTAACTTGAAAACTGACAGTATTAGAGTCGTGAAAATTGGGATCTAGATTCTCCTTTTAAATAGACTGGACCAGTGGATTTTGGAGGGGAGGGTGGATTTTGGAGTGATTGTTCTCAAAATTCTTATAACTTGAAGATCCACAATGTTACAGGCGTCAGAATTGGCACTTGGACTCTCGTAAAAAATTACTAGACCCCTGTTTGACGATTTTGCAAAAATGTATTTACACACCGCGAAAAAGGGGCGGAAAACCAACAGTGTTACATTATGTGAAAATTGGAATCTAGATTCTCCTTTTTAAAAGACTGGACCCGTGTTTGACAATTTTGTAAAAAAAATACCAACTGCGAAAAAAGGGGAGGGTGGATTTGCGAGTGATTGTTCTCAAAATTCTTATAATTTAAACATCGTCAATGTTACAGGTTTGAGAATTGGCACTTGGACTCTCCTTTAAAAATAACTACTAAATAACTAGACCCGTGTTTGACGACTTTGTAAAACAATGCTACCAACTGTGAAAAAAGGGGAGGAAAACAAACAGTACATATCTGAAAATTGGGATCTTGATTCTCGGTAAAAATGACTGGACGCGTGCCTCACGATTTTACAAACAAAATTTCTTTTTTTTACTTTTGTATTATTTTAATTAAAAACTGATTTAAGCGGTTGCACTAATTCCAAATATCCACGCGAATAAAGCCGACCTCAATTTATGGGGGCAAACCCGAGGGTAATTGTTAGTGTAATAATAATTAATAATCGTTGTATTAAAATTCAATGTTTCCCAAGTTTTGCCAATCTAACATATTATAAATATGGATCTATCTAAAAAATCATTTGTTTAGCTTTTAACAAATAAAATAAAGTTTTCTACACTTTTAAAAACATGTACCTTTACAACAAATTCCTATAAACATTTTTTTAATTTCGTTTTATTTGTCTTTATTATCTCTTCCTCATACAATTTATTTTCATAAAAGTTGTCTCGAAATTATACAGCAAAAAAAGAATGACCTTGATATATTGATCTAAATTATTTGTCTAAAAAAAACTTAGGTAAATACATAATTATTAATAATCCATTAAATAATTTTCTTAGTCAAATATAGCAATTAAAACAACAAAAAGATGTACCAACATTTTGCTAAGCAAAAGTCATTAATCCAAAATTACGATTTGTTTGAAACATATTATATATAACAAAACAACGAAGATAAAAAATATCACATTGTCTTTACTTAAATCTGCAGATAATTTGGCATGAACTATAAGCCCAGTTTTACGGCTCTATTAGAAAGAAAATAATCATTTTAGCAAAAAATGTTTAGGATAAAAAAGTTTCCTGGAAGTATTAACAAATTTTGTCGATATAGTACCCTGCTATCTTTAGTAATAAAAAAGTTTGTCGAATGTAACATTTTACAATGTAATTTCCGAGTTGAACAAGACTTGTTATAGTTCAAGAATTTGTTGAAAGCAGAGTATTTGGATTTAATGTTTTCTTTTGCAAACTCCATATTTAAGAAAATAAGCAACAGATCAATTTTTCAAAATTCCATCTTACAATTAATATAAGTGTTAATAATTGTTGAGATATAATGTGCGAAACGCAAAATTAAAATAAAATCCGACCGTGGTATTCGTTATTTGGAATACCATAATACCTAAGTTTAGAATTTCGCATCGGACGGACGACGCGCGACGTGGAGAAATTTTATACCAAAAGCCGAGCTATTGTGAGGTCCGTTACACATGAAAATCTCAAAGTGCTGGTCGCTTCTACTGCAGTCTTTGCCTTAAATATGTAGTTACTTTACTTTCTGGGAGCTAGTTCACTCCAGAATCAAAATTGAAAATACACCGAATAAATTATAACAAGAATATTACAACAGTAGTACATAGTTGTTCAACCACCAAGTGACCATTTCATTAGGACCACTAACATATTCCGACAGCTCGTAAATCTTTGCCAATAAGCTCTCACGGCAGCAACCAGATCTTTGCCAAAGATTAGCTCATAATAACTATAAAGACATAACAAAATGTCAGAAAATATTTATTGCGACAATCAAGCGAACGCCTGTATAAACCAAAGAGAAAAAAAAGTAGTATGAGATCAAATTATAAATTAGTGTAGGCGTTTTTTTATGCAATGACCCAGCCTGCAAATTGATTGACAGAGTAAAATTTGAGGTTATGGTAAACATTGTGACGTTTATGTTTCTCGTGTTAAATTGTTTTAATTTAAAGAAAATAAAACACTAACAAATAATCACTTTGACATTCAAATTTTAAATCAAATTGCCAACAGTTGGTAGTGCCAACATAATTTAAATTTCACAGCCTACTCTAATTAAATTTATAATTTAAATGATCTCATGGTGGTATCGTCTAAAAAAATCAAAATTACAAAAGAAATGTAAAAGTGGTTTTACTACACTGTGTTGTTGTGAAGTGTTCAAAATGTATAATTATATTTAAAGCTAATCATAAAAGTATGAAAAGGAAAACGCAGAAGTATATGCTCCCCCCATATTATAATGTTACTTACAATCCTTTTAATATGTCCTGGCGACTAATTTCATCTTTCAGAATCCACGCAGCGTGAATCCGGAGTGCATACCGCCCATAAATACACCTCAAAATAAATATTGTAATCTCTCTTCGTATGTCGTGTCTCATGTTCCGTTCCTTCAATTACACCACAGAATAGGAGATCCGTCGCGGTCGTTGTTCTTGCTTCTCGGACTCGGTATTCGCCGTAGTCTAACATTACTTGGTATTTGTACCTTTTAACGCTAATTCACGGCAAGCCCAAAACCTTATTTTAATGGTACCGTTATATCCATGACTTTCCAGAACAATTCCAAGAGTTTAAGAAGAAGCGGAATACCTCAGAATTTATTTCGATGAAAAAAATTAATCAAAAACAGGAAAAAGTTAGGGGTATAAGGAGAAAAACCGAGTACCATCGAAGAGTGGTATTGATCCATCAGACTGTGTAGTGGTACACTCTGACGGCGCCGTACACTCACCCCACTCGGTGTAACAGGGAATCGGCCGGTTTGTGTGGCCGATATCGAATTCCTGTAATTTTGACCGGGTGTACCTTGACCTATGTGAATGCCAGTGGAAGGTTGGGTAAATTGCTTCGAGTTACGTGAGAGGCAATTTGCGGACCGTCGGGGGTGGGTCAAGGAGAAACAGTAGCTCTTTGTCCTTAAGGGTTCCAGTTAAATCAATTCAATGAAACGTTCTGTCGTGCGAATGGCTATAACAAATGCACCATTAAACGTTTATCAATAGACTGTTGGCACAATAAGACATTTTAGCCGAAGGTTGTGTATTGGGGAGAAAAGTGTAGAAATACAAAACTTTTTTTCTGTAATAACTGTCTAGTTAGCTCATATTATAATAAATTCGGTAGCGTTATTGAAATGGACTGAAATATACTTCATTTCAAATGTATTGGCATCGCAGCAGGCGGTGTTTGTATAAACTGAGCTTATGTCAAAAAAGTTACTAAAACATGTGAGACCAGCATTAGATTATTTGGAGGTTATGTTATGAAACAACTCAAAACTAATTATAAATGGTGGACAACGTCTCATACAACCATATATTTTTCAAAATCATTGATAATTTCCTTCTCAATATGTATGTCGTTTTTCTTGTGTACAGTTTTCAAGTGCTTCACGCCAAATTTGCACAACTCTGTCTTTCATTCCCAGTTTTGCTTGAATTCTCTGATTGTAGTATGTCTTACAAAAACCCCAAGCCAATTATTTATTTTTCTGTTTATTTGTAATTTAATTTATAAATATAAATTAACAGCTTTTCTTCAACTCCTTTACTTGGATTCCAGTCTGTCCCTCAAGTTTTTTTGAAAGTATCCTCCTAGCAGTTCGAACAGATTCATTCAGGATGTTTGTTAGTATTATCTGTACATTTGTTGCTTAAAAATCTACCTAGATATTTGATTTTTTATGAGCGATGTCATGCTGCCAACATAAAATTGAATTTCCAGCGCCTGCCACGATGCCAATTCATTTGAAATATAGTATACATAGATACAACGAACAGGTAACAGTGTAAGGATGATCTAATTCTAATTTCCAACACAATCGGTGAGATTGGACTTTAGCTAGGGTGAGGAACTTGCAGTTTTAAAACTTTGAAAAAAGTAATACCTCCGTAACTCGGAAAAGAAAATTAGTTCCCTTACAATAAAATATGTACAAGTTCTCTAACTCGAAATTTTGTAGAAAATTTACTTTATCTCTTATGTTTAATTGCTTTTAAAAACCTCTGTTATGAATACGTGACCAGACGCAATGAAAACACTGACCGATAAAGTACCTACTGGCGCGTATGCTAAGCATTATTATGCCAATTCGTTGTAAACACCATTCGCGTTGTGAAAATAATTAATTTTTTCTAATGTTAATTAGCCATTAACGCACCCAAATTCTAGTTTTTTTTCCTCATTGGTAACACACACTGAACCCTACACTAAACGAAATGTCAGTGTGATTTTGAGGTTATGGTTCCATGTCAAGTCATGTCAGGTACAAAAAAATCAAAATTTAACAAAATTCCCTAAATTACCAAAATAGATAAAGATAAATAGATTAATATGCAAATTCGGTCTCTTCAGACAGGCACTCATCAGGCACTCCTGCCTGTGGCAGTCGTGCTGCAAACCTGAACTCGTGTCTTCAAATCGTCTGCTGTTCACTGTTCTAACAAAGAGAAATTTAATTGACACATCCAAAGATAAAAGCCACTGAAGAAATCATTTTTACGAAAGGAAAGTATGCGATATGGGTGGAATGCGCCTAATAAAAGTTTTTATGTGCATTATTCCAGCAATGCTAATTAACTGCATTAGCTTTTAGTTGTACCTCATTCCTTGATGGCAATAAAAGTAATTTGACTCTCACAATATCTCCCAATTTTAAATTTGACGCATACATTGACCTCGCCTCCGAACCACTTAAAAGTAGTCGTAGGCACACATCTTCGACAAAACAAAGCCTCTTCATCCCATGACAAAGCTCTTCTCATTCATTGAAACCCATAAATATGTAAAAACCCCACGTTCACACTGCGATTACGCAAGGTAAATCCTCTCAGCCTCTCGCGCTCCTCGATTAATCTTAAAACAGTTACGCTTAAGCTTGCGCAACACATGTACGTGCAAGTAAACACAATAATTTTCGTGTGTCGATAACCGAAAGGATGCAGATACAGATTCGCTGGCTGTGTTCCAAAGACAACAAACACGCCGACCCATTTTTCGCACGTGACAATGCGCTCACGTTTTCGGCGGTGTGAAGCGGACGCTTTTCGGAAACGTGTGCATGTGTACCCGCCCCTTTGGTATCGACCGCCTGGCGGTGGGGTTGAAAATTCTTGGCCTTCTAATCCGACTACGGTAAACAGAGAGTGCCTTTGGTGGCGTTGCCGAAACCGTCCGAAAGGAGACACGTGACCCAGCGATCTCTCGCATACTGGTCTTCCCTCTCTTTCTAGACGAACGTTCCGCGCTTCCCCTGCCCTCCAGCACCCAACGATGATGACATTGGATCGATGGACTTGGAGAAGAAACGGCAAACCTGCATCTCAACACGAGGGAGTTGGTGGCGAGACAGATGGTGGCGGCGCCGGGGCCGCGGCTGACTTTCACTGTGGTGCTTCACAAAGGAATTAAAACCGAATAACAATAACGATTTCAATTTAAATTACCTGGATCTCAAAAAGTAATATTCTATTCGGAAATGTACCCTGTATAAACAAATGATGTCACTGTGTTGGCGGCCCTTCTTGACTTCATACTTCATATATATACAGAGTGATCATAAAGTTCATCCTTCAATCTTTTGACATACAAATTTTGATGATGACGTCATCTGTTTTTGAACTATGACACCGTCATCAATTTTTTTAAATGGCAACCCCCAACTTTTTTGGGTTTTAGATGCACTTTTAAATTCTCTATTCAACAAGAACTTTTTTTTTAATTAAATTTTTGTTTCTTGAAAAACTACTATGTATTTGACTACGAATCCGTGGTGAAATGGCGCAATTAGTCTGGGAATGTGTCAAATAATTGGCGGGTGGCAATTTGAGCATTTGCGTTAAATTTTATTAAATGGTTTTTAATTTTTCGTTGTTTATTTTCCAAGTTTGTTATTTTTAAATTTTATTTTTGATGTAAAACGTAATATATAAAAAAACAAGTTATGCAAAGTATCAATTTTTTACTCTTGTTGAATAGAGAATTGAAAAGTGTATTTAGAACCCAAAAAAATTTGGGGGTTGCCATGCTGGTGTCATAGTTCAAAAACAGATGACGTCATCAACAACATTTTTATGTGAAAAGATGGCAATTTAAAAACAAAAATCGACCTGTTCAAGCGTTTTTCGCAAAAACCGTACATAACTAAATAATGAATTTTGTGTGGAACTTTATGATCACTCTGTATATTTGATATATGTAGTTAAATAGACAATTTCTAAGAATATGTTGTCAAACTCACCAATTAACAAGACAGTTTCAAAGGGTATGTTGTCAAAGTAAACATGAAGAAAGACACTTCCTAAAAAGATGTTATCAATACCAACAATAAAAAAAAACTTTTTAAGAAGATGTCAAACTCCACAGTTAAAAAGACACTTTCAAAAGGGATGATGTCAAGGTGAACATGAAGAAAGACTTTTTCTAAAAGGCTGTCGTCAACCATAACCGTAAAAGACACTTTCTAAGAAGATCTTGTCAAACCCAACAATTAAAAAGACACTTTTCAAAAAGATGTAAAAACATAATAGTCAAAAAGACAATTACTAAGAGTATGTTGTCAAACAAATAGTTAAAAAATACTTTCTGTGAGGAAGTTGTCTAACTCAACCGTTAAGAAGACCCTTTCTAAGAGGATCTTGTCAAACCAAACAATTAAACAGACACTTATCAAAACGATGTTATCAAACCTAATAGTCAAAAACACAATTTCTAAGAATATGTTTTCATACCCAATATATAATTAAAAAACACTGTCTAAGAAGATGTTGTCAAACTCAACAGATAAAAAGACACTTTTCAAGAAGATGTAATCAATACCTATATATAAATTTCGGACATCAAATTTACTGTCATTGAAAAGTTAAATGTGGTTTAGGCCTTATTGTCATAATTTTACTAACCTAATTGTCCGAAATTTATTCGCTCGCATAGTACATATATGTTTGATGACAAAATACCTGCCTCAACGAAAATTGTACACTCGAATTTTTGTGAAAAACGCCAAACGTCGAGACAAGGCAATTTTTACCTATAGGGGGACAACTTTTGAGGTACATTTCAAACTTCTAACTAAAGCACCCTCTTCGCAGTGACTCTCCCACCCTTAAATTTTAAATAGGGAAAGTGGAGCATGCGACATATGGTGTATTTTTTGCTTCCTGCGGGAATAATAGTAGATTGTTTTATGAGGAGCAAAAGTGAGGCTTTTTGTAAAAAATAGTGACGCGCCACGAAAAGCCACTTTTCTTCGAATAAAACATTCTATTTTTTCTTTAAACGCCAAAATCTGACAATTTCTTTGTTTTGACTGACCTTCAGCGGCACATAAAGTAATTTCAAGGTTACTTTTAATGCTGCCGGCTGATTTTATGCGCCGCTAAACGACTTTGACTCATGACAGTGAAATGGCCATTTGTCATTACCTATTGACGTTTACAATGTCACGTTTTTCTGACGTTTGAAGAAAAAACTATTTTTTCTTGAAGATATTCGGAATATCAATTTTCACAAACACTTCCAATTATACGACAGTAAAGAACGCCAAAAGGTGGTTGCCACGTTTTGACTAAAACTTGAAAAACAACAATTTCCAGTTAAACCTAAAAAACTAAAAATCCGAAATAAAAAATTTGAGGACCTAAAAAATAAATCACCAATCTGGATCTCAAAACTTGAAAATCGGAGAACTGGAAAACCTGAGAAGTTAAGACTTCGAGCATCTAAGAACTTGACATTCTGGACCTAAAAACATTAGTAAATGAAAGAGAAAGAAGTAAATGTAAGAAACCACAATGGACTTATCCCCGACATAACGACAAAGTATAACTTATATGACAAATAACACTGTAAAGGAGGATAACAAATGCTGCGCGATTCGACGGAGTCTAGGGATTTTCTTTAGTTAGATGGTACTGATCTAGAATAGTAACGTTGGTAGTTACACAAAGCTGTCATTTGTCATATCACTGTCACAGTGTTATCGATACCGATTTTTTAGCTTGTTTTTGCTGATCTAGGTATTCATTTTGCGTTTTTCAGGACTTTGGATTCATTGTCTGCATTGTAAGTTGTAAATCATATTATATCGATATCGATAATGGCCAGACAGCTGACAACTGTCAAAGCTTTCCCATAGATGCCAAATATGACATTCACCTGCAGCAACGTTGCCACCTTTACTTTCGTCTCCATTTGCGCGCGCACTCCTGGTATTCAGAGACAGATCCATTAAATCGGAATATTTGAGAACCATAAAGAAAATCTACGAATTTAAAAGCTTGAATCATGGAAACCTGACAGAATCTAAGAAACGAAATCTGAGAACTGAGAACCAGTAAAAATCTAAGACATTGAAACCCTGAAAACTTAAGAGGGAGTAGCTAACAACCCGAAAATCTACTAGCCAGAACACCTGAAAAAACAGTTATCTTTTACGGTCCTCGTACGGTAGTGGTCCAATTCATTGAATATAGGAAAAATGGTTAGGTTAATGTATCAAGGGATATTAAGAAAAGCATTATGCCTTTTAAAGTTCATATTTCAAAATGTGAAGGTTTTTGAGAACGATAAAAATATAGTCGATAAAAAAATCTGTCAAGAACCCCAACGACAAATTCGACAAAAGTTGAAAGAACGGTCGATCCTTATCAAATTGAAATCCTTTTTGAGTCTATTAGTACATTTATGCTCTCTATAATTCGTATTAGCTGCTAAGGGTAATTTACAAGAGTGAGTTTCGACCTGAAATTATTTTTTGGGAAAATCAATTCCAAAAGTATTAATAGTTATTGGACGCCTAAAGCGGTAATAAAGCGATTTGCTCTAGACTAGAAATTATAATAAAGATGTCGAAATAAATATTGATAAGCTTTGAAGAATATTAAAATGCATATACATTATTGGGTCTTCATAAATGATTCAAACCTACATCATGTTGCCTCTGGAAAACAAAATTTACATGCTAAATACATGCAAATTATATTTTCCAGAGACAACATGATGAACGCATCATTTATGAAGAGCCTGTATTTCAATTTTCAGTTTCTTATTTTATTTATCAAGGTCATCTTATTTTCGTTGGTGTTTAATTGTTATTCAAAACACCTCTACACCTGATTATCACATGCTGTACAACAAATTAATTAAAATTGAAATCAAATTTCAAAACAAGATAAAACCATAGCAGCAAATAAATCAAATCAAGAGTGCTACTTTATATTAGCTCTATTTTTGCTTTTTCAATTATTTAGGGCTTTCCTGCTATTGTTTCCCCATGCTTTTTAACGTCCAGTGTAATGGCCTCGATTAAATCGTCGCTGTCAGATCAAAGTTCAATCGCCTCTGGTCGATAAGCCTCTTGCATGTTCATAAACATTAAAAACTGCAAGATTCCTATTTCTATGTATGTAGCATCTTCATGAAATGCAAACCACGCTAGATAACAGCAATTCATGTTTATTACATTATTCTTAATCAGACAGCGTGAAAAATACGTAAGACTCGACGGATCGTATAATTGCACCGAAATGCATGCGCAAGTGTATTTTTCACGTAAATCACTTTCCCACCGATTGCGATCTGATGTTTATCTTGAAGACTAAACAAGTGGCTTTGGCTGCCGCAATTGTTACCCGTTCAATATAGTTGTTTCTTGATTAAGATACTGAGGTCGTGTCAGCGATTGCAGATGCACATCCGTTTGTATCAGTTTCAGTGGCTAAAAACAAACGCCCCTTTGTTAATTTGGAAGAGGTTTGATATTTTTTACTCAGTGGGAAGGAAATCTTCCCAACCTGATCACATTGCGTTCATTAATCTATTAAATTAATCTTATTAAAAGTAGAACTAACGGCTTATTTACATTGTTTATATCAGTCATCCAAAGTGATAAGCGTAAATTGCCACTTCATCCAAAGTGAACATGAAAATGAATGGTAAATGGATTATTATAACTTAGTTGTTTTGAAATTTTGAAAAAACTACACTATCTTCACTCACACCAACTTGTCATATTTTTAAAGAACACTATGTATTGCAGTTATGTATTTTGTCTAAGATTTTTCAAAATTCAGGAGAAATTATGAATTAAACTTTTCAACTTTTAGTCTACACCTTCAAATGTACTTTCTAATGAATTAAAATGGAAACATATGAAGTTAAAAAAAAAGCCACGACAGGAACAAAAACTACAATAAAAAATGCTAATCCGTCTACTGTTCGCTACAAATCCTACTTATTTCATGTTTCTATGTATGTATTCAGATTTATTAAGGTTAATGTACTGTTGAAATAAGTTCTTGATTAATAAGACATAAAATGGTTTTAACGAATTATTAATTTTCGCGGTCAGTGGTTTAGCTGTAATTTGGTTTTAAGTACTGGATTAATTTCAGATTTGGTCGCTAGCGATAAGAACTTAAGTTACTATGATTTAAAAGGAATTTAAAAAATAACCTTTTTTTCAAACGTCAGAAAACCGTGACATTGTATACGTCAATAGGCAATGCCAAATAGCCATTTTGTTTGCAGCTCAATTGAAAAAGTGTGTGCTTTGAAAAGTTTTCATGTCATTTAATTATGTCCTTGAGGTTAGTAAACTGTCAAATTTATATTTCATGGACGATTTTTGGCGTTTAAAGAAAAAATAGCATGTTTTATTCGGAGAAAAGTGGCTGTATTTGCCACGAAAAGTCACACTTTTGCTCCGAATAAAACATGCTATTTTTTCATGTTACATATTTAGCTTTTTGAATTCAAATTCAGCTGACAAAGGTTCATCAAATACCGTTATTATAACTCCATAGATCATTAGATGTCCAGTAATAATTAGATCCACCATATCCTATTGTAGGAAGTTAAGTACATAAAATTGTCGAGCGCAAATAAATACCCACGTAGGTCGGTACTAGACCGCTCTCTGGACATCTGCAAGTTTTGTTGATTGCTTCAAGGCACGAAAGTACTCTTATTGTTCTTACCTATTCACCATGTTGCAACAATTACTTAAACGTGCGGCAATGCAATCCAAGGATACCACATTGTGTTTATCGTACAAATGTGCGGAAATGCAACGGTGTGCAACTAGAAGGCCACTGGAACTAATCAGACCTGTCAGAAAAGGCAGTCACAATGAAGCGGCATCGAATGCGATTTAAAAGGTTGTAAATAAAAGATGTCTTAGAAAAAATAAGAAAAGTCTCGGCGTTTTCCCTTGTAACAGCATCTGCTTGTTAAATATGAAAATCGCCCACATCTCGTCGATTAATGAAGCAATGCGGGAACATTAACATTACATAAGATCTACCACCTGTTGAATGTGACACTTTAAAAAAACACGCTCCATTATGGACTTTGTCATGTCCAAACGCCATAAATTATTCGCACTGCTCGTACGAGATTTTTATCTTTACTATCGAAAGGAACTAAAGCAACGAGAATTTCAGTGAATTTTAAATTGCTAAAGGAAGGAAGGTGTATAAATGTGCAATCATAATTATTGATCTCGTTATAAAACCTTGTGAATTTTCTCTCGAGAAAAACACTTTTCAATGTCAATGTCACCAACTTTCATTTAGAAATATCAAACAGCTGCTTTGTGGTATTGGTTTCCTTGAACAATACCAAACGATTAAAATACATTTTATGATAGGCCGGAAAAAAGTATCGTGACTGACATTTCACACGTGAATTTATGTAAACAACGAGGATGCGGAGTGCCATTTTTCATATGGTACCCACAAACTTAGAAGTTCTATATCTTATCTATATCTATAAAATTAAATATACCATTCCACATCATTAATACATGACTTTCTGACTCAACAAATAAAATACACTTTAGTGCAACACTTTTAAGAATCATTTTGTATACAATTTATAAGAGCGACCCGACCTCCCATGCTTAAGCATCTGACACTTTCATTTATGTTATCAGTCACTACATGCTTATCTCATTTATTTGAAATGTGAGGTCGTTGAGAATTGGAGTAAAGTTGACCCCTCTTAATGACGTATATTCGTAGATAATTTAAAAAAATATCAAGAAACTAACTTTGTAAGCATCCATTAATACTCAGCATACCTATATGAGGTCTTCATAATGAATGATGCATACTTCATGTTGCCTCTGCAAAACAAAATTTTGATGTACAGCCGACTCCCTCTAACTCGCCCCCCCTCAAGTAGAATTTTCCTGACATGTAAAAATTTCTCTCAAACTCGAATTTCTTAAGCCGAAATCTCTGTAACCCGAATTCGCATCTGTGTTCGTGCCATATCAGCACCAATGTCAATTACTCTCTCTAAACCCGGCTCCAGACGGCATGGCAAGTGTCGGCCAACGTGGGTTCGTTCCAACGTTGGCGCATCGTCGGTATGAGGCCAAGCAAGGCAAACGTTGGCGCTGGTAAGCTGGCAGAAGTTGAACAGAAATATCATAGTCACTTTTGACAGTTCATTAAGAACGAATTAATAAGCTCAAAATTTGGCAATCTCAGTTTTTTCAGCTCTCGGTGGTATAAGTAACTTTTCTGAAGATGAAAGTGACAATTATCATCAAAATTCCAAACCAAAATACATATAGCCACTGAAAATGCTAGAAATAGCGTTAGAAATGACCAAAAACTGAAGAACGCTTACCTAAATTACACGACATCGAAATAGTATACCTATTGTGTAACTAGTGTCAAAGTGTTGAGGTTATGTCATATCAACACGAGCGTGTAAGAGCACTTTCGCACGTAATGCACACGATACTGTTTCTACGCCTATATTCATTGATTAAAAAAAATACGGATTTTTTATTTATTGTTTTTGACACACTCTTTGTGCTGGTTTTGTTTTCTTGGATTTCTCTGTCGGGCAATAAACCATTGCGGTAGTGTGCAAATTAATTTCTTCAGCTATTTCATGCCATTTTTATAGAAAAAGAAGCGTTACGCGAAACACTTTTGCAATGGTATTAATTTATTTATCATTTCAACAGCACCAAATAGAGCTAAAACGAAACAGATAATTTTACGTATGCACTTTCGTGCGCTTTACACGCATCTTCTGTTGACATACTTATGCACTTTACATGTATGCGGTCAAATGTCACATGCAATTTGCCACTTTCGGACAGGGAAATCAATGGCAAAAATGTCAGTTTCGGTAGGCGTAGAAAAAATATTTGCACAACAGACAGAAGCAGTGTAAACACACACCAATTTCAGACATTTTTTTAATTTGTGATTAATTGCTACATTATTCTTATTAAAAAAGTTGATAAATGTCCTTTTTTTTATTCTTACTTCCTTAAACTTTCTTTAGGTCGAACTTGTTTCGGTGGCAAGTGACAATCGACTGTAATTAGACGGAGAATTTTAACCCAGCCAACTGGATGGATAAATCTTTATATGAATGCTCTGTGATATCACTTAAATAAAAACACTACGTTCTTATCCACTTTGGTCTATTACTTTCTTAGTAGAGGTATTCCAAAACCTCATGGGCTATGTCCTTGAAACAATATGCGCGAAGAGTAGGAAGTGGCCATTATAAGTGAAAACTGAAAACATACCCTCACAGCATTATTTTACACATTTCCACAGTTATTGTAATTGAGAATTGCTGATTGTTTCATGCACAATTAAAACAACTCAACTTGGCATATAATAAAGTTAAGCACGAAGGAATGAAACGAAAAAAAGAATACAACACTAGACAACAGGAACGTGCGACAGCGACGATAGTAATTGTCACTCCGAACGTAAATCGGTCTATCGCGCAGGATGACTCACAGCCCATGAGACTTTGAGAAACCTCGACATATTATTAGTAGTGATATATCTCAAAATTTTGCATTCACATCTTATACAGTGGTTATAATCGCTAACTCCACTTAATGTAATCTAATTACACAATTATTCCGATAGTGCACGTAACAAAAAGAGCATTATGAAGCCCTTAAAACAATTAGAAACAAATCATCAATTATTATCAATGAATCATTTCTTCGGAAAAATCTGACTCATTTTATACTAACTTAGTAAAGCTTCCTGGTTTAAGCTTCAGGTTGTTATTAACGTAATTATTGTGCATACGCTCATGTACATAACAACTTCCGTTTCTCCTTGCACAGGAAAAAAGCAAGAATATAAAAAATAACAATGTTTAAAAAAATACACATATATTGCGAGCAGCGTGCTAAGTTAGCACCTGCCCTTCCTTGACAGGAGAAACTAACCCAATTAACTGACGGCAATGTAAAAGTCTCATCTAATTCGAAAGTCATTAAAAAATCGCTGAAGATTAAGTTTGGATTTTACCTGAAATCCCATAAATTTGATATTGAAAAGCAACAGCTTGCATCCTCTAGATATCCTTACCTGTAACAAAAAAATTATATTAAAAAATGCAGAACAATAAATTTGTGTATATGTAATTAGAATACACCTGCCTAATCGTATACTTCTAATGATTATGCAAAAAGCCAGATAGCCTGAAGTTGGCAACGACTGTCTCTTATAGGCATCGATTAATGTGACATTATACAACGATAAATAATTACACACATTTTCAATTTGTAAGAGTGGAGGTACCATCATGTACGTAGGGAGTGTTATAGCTATCTGGAGATCCAGATGGTGCGATAGCACGGTTTTTCTTGCAGGTTAAAATTCCATGCTAACCAAGTACCCTTTACTTATTTCTTTAACTCTATCTAAATCTTATTACACATCACAAGTAACAGCGATAAGATTTATTGCACACATACGTAATTACTTTTTTATTATATATGTAATTATCATTATCGATGCAGTTCTACCTTCTATATAATTAATCCCCTCTCTTAATTAGCAACCTATTTGCATGTTTTCGCATTAGCCATATATTTAATGGAGATATATCATTATTGGCGAGTAACCATTATTTATTTGCATATAGGGTCGTTCGACAAAAGGTTCAAATCAGGGAGGATTATGTGTGTGTAATGATATAGGTAATATTCCAGAAACGCTCTATAAATTTTACAGTACGCTCAGGTGTGCTTGTACCATGAGATCATTTAAATTATAAATTGGAGTAGGCGGTTTTTTTTATGCAATGCCCCAGCCTGCAAATTGACTGACAGTAAAACATTCGCACGTTTATGTTTCTCAAGTTAAATTGTTTTAATTTAAAGAAAATAAAACACTAACAAAAATAATGTGGGTTTATTGAGAATCACAGCAAATGCTCAAAGTGTTCTCCCCCAGCTTCAATGCAGCTCCGTTTCATATTTTCAAATGCATTTTCCAACATCTGAAAGGTTATAGCGTTGCATGCATTAAAAATTGACTCTTGCAGTTCTTATCTTTGAGATACGAGAAAATGAAATAGGTAATCTAGAATTGTCAAGGACGGACTGTGAGGCGGAAATTGAATGACACGATCATCAAAAAACTAACACTCGTTTCGCTACACCACACTAACATCACGACACAAATTTGTTGGACTAATTTGGAAAATTGGAGTAGGCATTTCGAAAAACTTTGACATTCAAATTTTAAATCAAATTGTCAAAAGTTAGTAGTGCCAACCTAACAAGTTTCTGACAAAATTGGGATAGAAAACAGAGCCCGTCAATGGAGCTGACATTGAGTTTCAAAGCCTTCTTCAGAAAAACTTCATCATTAGAGGTAAATTACATGTACAGTGCTAGTTTTCTTTAAATGTTGTATCATAGTGAAGAAATTTATTGGCACAGAGTAATTACAAATGTTAAGGAAATTCTTTGGAGTTTTTAGTCTAGAAATATGGGCCAAAATTCTGCCGGCTTGTCTCCGGCCCCAGGCAATCCTCGCCGTCGTCGCCACCCGACATTACCGTTCTAATTAGGAGTCAATTAATCGCAGCTTCCGGACATGTTTTCCTCGGAAAAACGAGAAAAAAATGTAAATTGCACATCGTGACGTTGTTCAATCTTCATTCCCACGGATCGGCGGACAGGCGCGAACACTTGCACACAAGTTTTTCGGAATGTCAAAGACAAATAATATAACGACCGATTCACAACAGTTTTTCTGTCGTTCGATACAAGATTCAACATCGAACTGACATTTAACGTGTGCCTATGAGTAGTAAAATACTTAGTCATACGATGAGTTGTATCGGAACTACAATTACGTAGATGAATGTTTTGTAAAAATCCCAGGTGGTCAGTGACTGTCTAAACAGAACGGGAGGAAATTGCGGTTACGCAGAAAAAATATGCCGACGAGAGGAAAAGGATGTTTTAATTTGAATTATAATTACAAGTTAATCCAGTCGAATGTTGTCGGTGTGAAAATTACAGGCAAAAATGTTTGCTCAAACTCAGATTGTAACATAAAGTAATTGTCATTACTACAGTAGTTAACAAAAATTAACATTATAGATCGACACTGTCAGAATTTTCAAATTTTCGCTTGTGTAAACACTCTTCTGTCAGGCAATAAGAAAATGTCACAAATTTTTATCGATTTTAAGCAATTTAAAGCCTTGCCGCGGTGGTGTCGAACTATAAAACGTTGTATTACACTCGTTCCTGTGAAAATTTGGGTGCTTTCGGGCACTCGGGCTTAAAAAAGCACTAGTTTCATTCGTGCTTTATTAAGCCCTAGTGCCCGAAAGCACCCAATTTACCCAGAAACTCGTATAATAAATAAATAAAGTATGAAATGTATTCTTCAGAGAATTTTCTTTTATGGTTGTTTCATTGTTGCAGATAAAGACAAATAGCAAGTACGAAAAAATTATTATTAAGCAGCTGACAATAATTTAAACAATTTTACTCAGAAATACGTGATACACAATAATTATTGTAGAAAACTTACGGGTTTTTACATTTTTTATTAATAAATAATTTTCCTGAAAAATAAAATTAACATTCATGACTACTGATGAATACTGATGAAAAATCAGCTTTTCCACTAAAAGTAAAATCCAAGAAAAATGAATAAAACTTCATTGATGAATTTCAATCCAAGCTTACGACACCACTTCACGTCTTGTTCTACAAAAATGGAAGCAGTTTACAAAGGCAAAGTAAAAAATACCTGCCCAGTGTCGTACAGCAGCTTGCGCAAGTCCATGCACAATTTCAATCATTATGAAACCCCTACGCAAGCAATTACCATTTTCCCATCTTTTCGTACAATAATGATTGCTAATGAGTTCCTTTTTTCACTGTTGGCGATGGTGGTCGCCTTGGAGTCCGAGACGTAAAAGCGGTTTCGAACAGCTGCACGGACAGCCGGCTCTACTTTTTTAATGGAACCCTCGAAGATTTTTGTAAGCCACACGTCAGCTGTTGCTTGTTTGTTATGATACCTGTACCTTTATGCAATAAAGTCACGAAAAAGGAGGAGTAGAACAGACGCATTCACAGGACTAAAGTGTTTTCCTACAACCCCACAAATATTAAAACAACAATTTAGCAAAGATATAAATTTTAATTTTCTTCTAATTAATAAAAAGAAGAGTAAAAATATCTTCATAATACTTAAGCTTGAGTACCACTTTGATATTAGGCACAACATCGTTGCGAAACGAAGAGATAGAAACAATGCAACGGAAAGTACGAGAGCTGTTACAATAATAGGTGAAGGTCAGATGTAAAAGCACATGCTGTTTTGCAATGAATGCAATTCGCTATCAATACAACAGAACTAATGCAACACGATGTCGAGAGAGCGCCGCCAGCAATATTACCAGTTTACTGGAAATTATCGTGCTCATAAAATATGACGATCTTTGACGTGTATCTCCATGGAAATTTCAACCTTCCGAAGAAAAATGGTGAATTATTTTCCAAAAAATTCTATTGAATGACTGACGTTATTCGAAATCTCAACTCAAAACAATGGCAGTACTAATTTAAATTTGATGAAGAATGAAAAACTCTTAGTTACCCTATATTAATAAGTGATAATATCCTTGACTACATGATTATCCACTTTGGTGACTCAGTAAGCTATACTGTAAATTGAAATGCAGGGAAAATTTAAATCTTAGTGTTTGGAGTGTCTATGATTAAAGCGGTACTGACATTACAGACCACTTCAATCGGTCGGCGGCTGTGAGTAACTTAACACAATCTGGAGCTAATTTACAAGAGCTTTTTTAAATTCCTATGACAATCTAGCACAAAACTACTATACATACTTTCTTGTTACCATTTTATACATTTTTCGTCTCCTTATTTTGACGAGTCCTCTTATTGAGCGTTTCTTTCGCAAAAAAGTACCTTCAGAATGTAAACAATCAGTTCTGATCTGGCCGCTGAGTGCATAACGTACGTTTGGTTATCTGAATTAACAAAAACTGAGGGTGAAGTGAAGGGCTTTACAGAGTTCGATTTTCTTATAACGTCATCTGCCTAATTCACGGACGCTCTGGATCCTTGTGCAAAGCACTAACCCAGCAACATCAGAACGTCATAATGAATATGTACATAAATTTCATTCTATTTATTTTCCTATATATTTAAATACACCCTTAAATAAGGCATGTATTAGTACATAACACATTAAGTGAACGTAATACGCGTAACTGCGAAATTTCTAAAACAAACAAAAGACGTGGAAACTGAAGCAACAGTAATGCATCAGTGTTGCCACTATCCTTTTAGAACCACGTCTGGCTGACGTATTATGGAGCGCCTCTCGTACGTAACGGAACAAGCGTTTTAGACAGACTTTGTTTTAAAATGTTTATTTTGGCGCTTGCAGCATTGGTTCTGTTCGAAGTATCTCAACAGAATGCAACTACAAAGCAAATAAACAAATTCATGAGGATGACTGCGAAATTGTAATTCCCAGTCCTTGATCCACATTTCAAAAATAACTGCCTTAATAAAATGATGAAAGGAGGAATGTTTATAAGATTCTTCGAAAATACAGAGCTGTCGCATTAGGCCCCTTTAAAAAATCTATTTTCTTTCCCCCTTTAAAATTTAATTCTTTCAACACAATTACGGTTTTATTCTTACATACTTTTACAACTTTGGCATATTCTCCCCACACTCCTTGACAGCTTTCATCTACGGCAACGAAATACCACCTCCAATGCAATAACCGCACATTTCCTTGAATTAGCAATCAGCTTAAAACTCCTTGGTATTTTAAAATATTGTGCGAGTAGTAACCTTCTGAGAAACACCGTAATATTCCTATAAATGTGTCTCTTGTGGTTTCCCCATGCATCTCATTGATGTACTATTGAATGAGTTCTCATTTAAAATACATCTATGTGTATACAATGTTGTTTCTGCGGTTACAAACTACAACAATGATAATTAAAGTTAAAAAACGCAAGGTCATAGACAGATGAAAAGAGCCGGAAACATGTTTCACGAAAGAATTCATTCACATGATCACTGAACTATGTATTGAAGTGAACCCAACAAAAAAAATGGCGCCCACAAATCGCGTGTACTACATTAAACTATCGAGTCGTTACCTTACAAGTTGAAATCGGAGTTTACAGCTTTGCATAGGTAAATATGTTAAGATATACACTTCCATAATCGGTCAATCGAGACGAAACAATTGCGACTTTTACATTTAGATATAATCATTTACTAATAAAAAACAATAATATAACTCTCATTTGCAAGTCTTCTACCACCATATGTAAATTTAGTAATAACAATGTATACCATGCAAAGTTCCAGTCCTTATAATTATGAGCAAAAAGAGGTTTCACTTGCGGGTAACATGATCTCGTTTCCTGGTCTTTTCTGCCTTTTGTAAGAATTTTCTAAAAGCATCCTGAGGGCCTCCATAAAACATCGCGTGTCCACTTAACAAAGAGAATTTCACTCACCACATGTGTTCAATATAATATGTAAGTCTTCCGCAAAGTGGCTGAATTTGTTTCCACCACATGTTGTGATTACAGGGTTGAGAACTTTTGAGTTTGAATGTTTCCTGGACTGTTTTCATAATAATTATGCCACAAATGGCAAAAAATCGTGTTGGTACAACAAAGAACGCATCCAATAACCGAAATAATGTGTATATTTGTGTTGCCCAGTGTATATATAATGATCAGGCAGAAGAAAAGCAAAAGAGGTTGTTTGATGGCAAGTTTGATCCGAAATATGCAAGGAACCTTTTTCTTTTGGTCGTCGATTCTGGCGTTCTAGTTTATCATTGCTATAATTTCTTTGGTCTCTTCATATTCTGCATATTTTGTACATACTTCCGTTATTCCTTAATGAACGATGCCTTTAAGTGTAGATAATCCTTTTCTCCCAGGGTATATAGCAATAATAAAATTTTCTTCTCCCAAACAAAAACGGCTGAAGGGAACAACTGTGATTTTAAAATATCGATGCGTTTTTCCGCAATCAAACTGACGTTATATTATTTAAGTAAGCTATAAACTAATATGCGTATGAACAGTACCGAGAAAAAAACAATCAATTGTTATGACGTAAATAGCCATATAATCTAGTAGGTAATGTTAAAATACGGATCTAAAACGTGTTTTTCCCACTTAGGACTGCGACCAGATGAAAACATAAAACTCAAGATAATTTGTATGAGTAGATATATTTATGGATGGTCTGCTTAAATACTTGAATAATTATATTATTGCTATCGGGAAGGAAAAATTGTTGCGCTGGAAATAAGTTTTCTTTATATAAAAAAAAGCCTGTCCAAAATATTCTGTGCTCGCGCCAACGGGTTTTGACAACAACGCTAGTATCAAGCCGTCGTAAATAGTGCTCCTCAAGACTTATTGGCCCTGTTGGCGTTAACACAAAATAATCTTCCAATTCGTAAAACTTTTTCCACTGTTTGAAGGTTTATGGAAATAACTTTTCTAATCCAGTTTTAAGCCGCTACCCATGTACACACGAGTAGTCTGAATAATGTTTAGGAAAGCTGGTAGAACCACAGCAGGGCATGCATTGTCGGTCATTCGCACCACATAAAAGCTTTTTTCCTAAATTGAATAATCTGTAGTAAGTGAAGCGAGTTGTAAGATCCAGTCGTTTCCATTCAGTGCTATTACACAATGACTTGAGGTAGATAGATAAAAACCATCTTAAGTCTCGAAAAATATACAACTCCTATTAGAAGCATCCTCTTCGGAGCAGCTACGCTGGTAATTCCATTCAATGCATGGTCTACTGATCTGCCTTGCGGCCCTCTACATGCAAATTACAGTAAAACAATTTTTATGAATTTGTTCCATGCAGGAAATCGCTTTAAAGTACAACGTTACTTTTTTGTATGACACCCATAATAATGGTCAATGAATTTTCAGCGATTGCAAAAACAGAGCGGCTTCCACTCTTTGTTGGTAAATCCGAAGTTTGTATCCATCTGAATGATGAAAAAAGCCGTCCGTTGCACTTGTGCCAACCGCGTCTACGTCACGTGCTGAAATAACCATCACCATCTAGTCTCTGAAAAGAGTGCCTTCGCGCGACCGCATTCCCCATCGTGGTCTTTTAAATGTAGGGGAGAATAGGTAATAGTAACGACAGCATCTTCAAAGGACTACCATTTTTATAAATCTGTATAAATCACTGTATTTGAATGGAGTACGTTTTGAAATCATTAATGTTTATATGCTTTTCTGAAATGCGCATTGGACGTAAGACTAGTTCGGACGGGAGTACTGCGTGCGAAGACGGGTATCCCAGGCCCGTGTGAAACTAGCCTGATTGTCAATAGTTTCAAGAATGGCATAGTTGGAAGCGATGCTTTTGCTTGATAGAAAGAAGGCTGAAATTTAGAAAAATTAAAACTACATATTTCTACAAGATAATGAAATTGCAGCAAAACACGGAAGGCTATATATACGGAATAGCGTCTCCATCCGTACCAGGACGAATTAAACCGGTATGAAAACGAATCATTTGAAGACATCAATGTACTTTAAATATTGATGATGGTTTACTACGGTTAAACTAATGATTTCTTCTGAAAAATTCAGTCAAATGAGATCGTCAAAAATTCATTAAATCAATGTCCAATTTATACATATTTGGTTAGGTTATACAACAACATGGATCTACGTTGCCATAAAGTTGTTGGTCCCTATCAAGATTGTGTTGTGAATTGAAAAGAGGCGGCATTTCCGGTTCACTGCCTATGAGTGCGACGAAAATCACTCGTCGTGCCGTTTAAAGCTTGTTCTGCTTATCGGCGTGGACGGGATAGTGGGGCGGGTGCATTTTCATTCCAGATTTGTATCGTACCTCCACTTCCGTACCTATGTCTCAGTGTTACCCACATTCCTCTACCTACAACTCAAAGACCGATGAAGACGACAACGAACTCGGCTCGCTAGACAAAGGCCGTTCGGCTACGTCCGCCCAACCTGTTTCGAACCGTTCGTATCGGACATCAGCAGAGGTCGTCCTTGTTGCATGTACGGAAACGAGCGCGACGAACGATGCACACATCAGCTGTTTCGCGTTCTTCGACATCCAACCAAAGTAGTAAGAAAAACAAGCAGAAGAAACGAGTCCGGTTCGTGCATAAGCCGACGGATGCACTGACCGCATAATGCAACGAGCGGCGACTTGGGGGCCTCTCGAACACGTTGGGGAAAAGAAAACAGATCCGCTGCAACACCCAAACATGGACGTCTAACGCCGAATCGAACCAATATCAAACATTCATAACACATTCACTGCCGGCGAGGACAATGATCGAAACATCGACATTCACGTGTAAAAGGCCTCACAACGCAAAACAAACGCTTTTGTCTGCGACCAATTACAGTTATTTACTTAGAGGTACTAAGTTTTGACTCTGGAGAGATGATAGAGGTGGTTCCAAAAGTATCCAAAATATCACACCAGCCTAAAACATAAATGTAAAATATTGAAACCGACCAAAGGAACTTAAAATTATGGACGACATTTAAAAAACACTTGGGTGTCTGGTGCACCAAAATAATGCAGATTAATCATTTTTGAGATAGATAAATTTAACCCGTGGTGGTACAAATATAAAAACTTCTGCAATTTTCCATCCAATGTTTTTCTTATTCTTCACGATGCTCCTTTCGCATTAGAAGGGCGCCGAAGACCATCCATTTTTCAGAGAAAAAAAATCTTATCTTCTCACAAAGAGCCTATTGCCCGAACACACCGCACCTTTTAGATTTTATACCTCTACAGCCTTACTTTCTATTTAGTGGTCTTTCGTTAATTCATTCAATAGCAGCCTCTAAGATTTCAAAGCGATTTCGCCATAGTTACAAGCACCACAAACAGATATACCGAGTACATAAGAATCCACTTGTACTCTTTCACGTGTCAATGAAACGGACTTGGAAAAGGTAAAAGAAAATTATATTTCTGCAAAGAATGATTGGATATTTACCACCCAACTTCTTTACCTGCTGGACACCACTGTGAAAATGCTTCAATCAGGTGCCAAAGCTTCTGTACAGAGGTGATCTGCTCAGATGCCAATTTCAGCTCTTCTGCTTCTGTCGTCAAATCGTCCTGTAGCAGCATACAAAAAACTTGTCCTCTATAACCAACGCAGGTTAATTTGCTTCAAGCTTTTTTTAGTATCTAGTACAGGGTCTTCATAAATGATTCATACATCCAGACTCGATGACCAACAACAGGCTCTACGTCGAATTCAAGAGGAACAAAAACCAAACAGGGTAAAACAACATTTCGCAATATAATTACGTGGTGTTTATTTCCCAGTTGTGTGCAAAAATAAAAAGAACTGATACACACAGCTTTTGTAATCTCTTAACGCAACATTGGCAAGAGATTACAAAAGCCGTTAGAATCATTGCGAACTCGAAAAAATATTTTTATATTTTCCATTGTGAATTCAGACTGAAGTCTTGTTTGTATGTACTTCAATCTTTCGACCTTTTCCTTGTTCACCCTACGGCCATTGTACACTCATTACTTTATCAAGCCCTCTTTTTCTGCGTTTACCTGAGGCGATATTGTGTCACCACCAGTAACCTTTGTACACAGATGTATGCCCTCAGGTCATCAAAAAATCTGAGAAATTCTCCTCAATTCCCTGGTGGTTAAATCAACCGCACGATCTTTCCGGTGGCTCATAAAATTTGCACTGGAATCACCTAAATAAACACTGCAATGATGTCAGAAATAACGTGCACACTGATACCGACCACCGAGCAGGATCCAATTGATCATTTTAAGTTCTCCACATCTTGAGATAAAGAAACGAAACAAGAACAAAATGATTGTTATCGGAGCATTACTACGCGGAATACCGATCGATCATTCTCCTCATAAAAGTAAAGGTTCTGTTTGTAGACGCGTTCGTTCTGTTTACCTTTTTTTGCGAGTTTACAGGCTGTGCAATTCATTACATGGTTTGGTGTTTTTTTTATATTTGTTGGATTAACGGAACGCAAGTATTTGGTATTTGAAACCAGAAATGCGAACACTCACGGAATCAACAAGTTTGAATGAAACAATTCAAAAGGTCAAAGAAAATCTTTAAAACTAGAGCTAAATCTTTGAAACTAAAATTCTTCATCTAACCACATATAAATTTTGTTTTGATTTATGCCCGTTATATCATCATTGTAAAATAATGAATGGATGTTTTTCGAATTGAAAACTACAAAAAATATCACTAGTCCCAAGAAAAACTTATTGTCTTCGAAAAGTCCTCTTGCCCAACATTAATTCAAAGTTATTACTGCTATTACAAATCCCCTATTTCAATACTGATTTGAATTTTAGTGTTCCCTTAGTGCTAAATGCTTTCGCTTTCAGTTTCTCTCAGTCGGTCATGAGATTCCCCATAATTGTGGTTCCAGCCACGTTTATTTTCATTTATGCTACAACCGATATTCTTATTAATCTTTTACAGAAAATGTACCCGCTGGTGAACTTGTAAAATCGTGCGAACGCGCTCTCTTTCTTTAGACTTGACACCGAATTAAATTGACATCATTTCACTCGTGTAATTACGCCATAAAATGCATGTAAAAGAACTAATAGCTTGTGATTGCTGTGGAATTTACAGTGAAAAATTACGCGCCTTATAAACGTAAGTGTACGTCGTAACCTATTTATTTTTATTTGCCCAGTATTTCGGAATCTTCTAATCCGTGCCAAGACAATCTGTTCTAGTGTAGACTGATATGTAGTTTCATCGGGTAGTCGGTTTCAATTTTATTGGAGGTAATTGTGCCACTGTTCTCGGCCGAATCTTCTCACCCGATAGGGCCGCAGTCAAACTAGGCAATTGTAGCCAATTCGTCGATAGTTAACATAAAATTTAATTGATCTCTTTTTAATTTAATGCGAAAAAAGACGCAAAAAATTATTCATTATGTCGCATTGATAAAGTTATAGCGTGATCAAAAAGAAACGTGGATAGTAATCTCCCACGGCAGGCACGCTATTGTGAGGAACACCCCTACAGTAATTATTGATATAAGGGTTTCCTCCCGAAATATTTCATCTGCTGGGAAAGTCCTGCTATCTATTACTGTTAAGTCCATTTCCTGTTATTCCTAGGAGTAGAGATATGATAAGACATCTTTGCCATTATAAATTTAATGTTTATGCCTTCGATTTGTTGACTTGAAAGTTTTTAAATTCGGCCATCCTGAGATAGAAAAATACTCGGTGTGTTCGTTGTTGACGACAATCATGAGCCGAACTCACACGCCAGTAAATTTCCTCTATTCGCATTCTGTTCTATTACTAACGTTTTCATAGAATCGACGATGAATTTTAAAATAAGCTTGTTTATACTCGGATAAAATTCCGGGATCATTTACACGTGTTGAGAATCGGAAACAACTTGATTTATGAACATTTGGCGCTGAGTTCTCTTTCGAGATTTTCGGTAGCATCGACCCAGAATGGTACACAAGAGGGTTGCTCCACACCCCTCGAAGAATAACGAGAAAAGTACACCCCCTAACCCACTTTGAAAATATTGATCGTTTGTTGGAGCACAAACGTGTCAGACCTCGTTCGTCATTATCATTGAAAGTACACGTTGCTAAGAGTTATTTCAAACCCACAGGTGAGAGTTTATCTTATCATAGATAAACTCAACGTTAAAGTGACGTGTAAGATAATGTATTTCAGGGGTTTACACGGATTAGGAATGTTATTGCAAAAGCCATGAACAATAAATTACGCGGCCGCATTCCTTTCGTAAATTTTTATGTTTTATGCGCTCAGGAAATTGCACGTTGCGAAATTTATCCACAGAATAAACGGAGGCTTTAAGACCAATAATGCTTCGCAGGAACGTGGCCAACATAAAAATGGGTCAATCGATTCTCAAATTTGACCTCATCCTTGAATATTTGACGTCGAGCAACGAGGTGAATTTTTTAACTTTTTCGTTCCCGTACAGCAGGAGACTAAATTACTTTTTGATGACGTGGAAGCTACAAAACGAACAAAATAAATACATCTCTTTAAACGGAAATCACTCGAAAATAGGTTGAAAAACTCAAGCCTGCTTCCGGTGATGACATCATAATGAGGATGGAAATGTCTGGTTATAAGTGGAAAACTATGTTTCAGTTGCTGTTCATACAATAGGAAGTAAGGTGAACGAGATCATCCGACAGTAAAATATGGATTGGGGGCCAAAGTGCAGGAACTCGTGAATGATAATTTACTGTTTATTAAAAAGTCTGGAGGTATCACTATAGAAACGCGTAAAAAGTTAGCCCTACAAATAAAAAACCGAATACATAATTTATGTGTAGTGTAGTGCTTCAATTACATAAAAACTTAATAAATGTACATATGTTATTGCCAGTGCTACATTTCTCTGCTGTCCCGACTGATGATGATTAAAAATATTTCTGCTGGTAATTAAACTGGACATTTTTTGCCTTCAAGTTGGCGGAATGTCATTTATAAATCAAAGGTTACGTAGGTTATGTAGCTGTGAGTAATGTCAACGACTGACAACCAAATCACAACGAAACAAACTCTCGTTGCACTTCTTGGGAGAAAATAAATAATAAATAAATAAATAAATAAATAAATAAATAAAGTGTGCGTTACAAGTTTGCGCGTCGCGCGTAGTTCATTGCCATGCTTGTTCCTGCTATGTATTTATAAATGCTATTAAAGAATAATTGACTAATCATTTGAAATACATTTTTAAAAACCTACAAATTTTATTATAGGTTTAAAAGATGTTAAATCTGATAACGTACAACGATAGCTATAGTTACCCACCATAAAAACCCAACACCCCCTTTGTCATTTAGATGCAATAAAAGCTCCCATAAAAATTCGCGTTAGCAATTATTACGCTAATTAATTCCATACAGCACTTGCAACAAGTTTATCCTTTCCGTGATTAACATTTATAACAATTTGTGTGCAATCTCGCTGCAAAATATGTAAAATATTCCGCAATTAAATTTAATTGGATCGTTCAAACAACACCCAACACTCGATAAGACCTTCCTCGTGTATTCACCCAATATTCACACGTAGCGGAGGTATAGTGTGGCATGCAAGTGCATGACTGTATCTAACCTTCCTGCAAACTCGACAAAATTCAACACGACGTCTTCGGAACGAACTTCATTCTGACTTTAATTACATCCCATTGTTCCCGAATAACAACGGGAGACAGTGGCGTCTCCTGGATGAGAAAAATCATCCAATTTGGGACACAACACCGACGACGAAAGAAATGCAATTTGACCACGCTTGTTGGTTAAAACAATTTGGAAGCAAGTAAGTAATTCATGTTTAGTGGACAATCCAGGGAACTTCCGCCTACGATTCGCCATGACCTGCAGATGAAGGATGATTTTGCCATATAACCATGAGCCAAATTCGAACACTACTGGGGCAGGTTTGAGAATTATTGCTTACAGGTTAGTGAATTGTCAACTCTAGAGCTGTCTTAATTTTTTAAATATTTTAACTGCTGAGTTGTACCACTTTTCTTCTTCTTTATGTCTACACTCCGGTTATAACGAACTGATTTTCAGGTTCAGACACGGGCTGGTGGAACAACATGATTGTTCTCGGCTAGTGCACCTTAAGAGGGCGAAGCATAACCTCCAAATGGACCTGAAGGTCACAGATTTCCTAAAGCCAAAAGATGTCGCTATGATGTCGATTTGTATTTTTTTATCCAACGCACAACCCCAGCCCCAATGTTAAGCTATTCCTCACCCGAGGGCGCTCTTCTAATATTATCAAACTCATTTGTTTACCTTCAGATCATTCAGAGGTTGTTTCTGTTTCTCTTTCTCGCTTGCACACTAGGCTATCAATTTCATACGGTTTCGGGGACACTCTTGCGGCACAAAAAATATCGTAAATAAATCCAGCTTTCGAATGCTTGGTGAAAACACCCATATAGAATTGTACGTTTCGTTCCTATATTTTCTGATACACAACACTCAATAATACGTCTTTGTCTTACCAAAGCAATCGCTCAACGAAATTATTGGGACTCTCCTTGAAAATACTTAATAAACATGTCTAGGTACTGTAGACCCTTTGCATACCGCTGCAAGGGCCAGGCATGGGCGGCTTCTGATGAGTGATGGAAAGCACGTGCTCCATGTGTACCTAATCTGAAACTCGGCCGAAAGTGGTGATTGGAGGTAGAAACTATGATGATTTTTCAGAAATAAGAAACTTTTTTTTATAATATAAAATTATTTTATAAAAAAGATTTAATATACACGAGTAGATGAAGGTACTACGAGTAATATAATATATTATGTTATACATAGCACGTTTTTACATATAACAGAGTATCGTTATTCACTCGTGGAGGAATATTTTTCATATAAATACTTCATTGATATAGATATGCATGATATGTACGTATGTACTTTTACAGTTATATAGCTCATCAGTACCCGCATTTACATATTATATAAAGTTCGTTTTTTTATTAAAAATACATTGTGGTGCAAATAATTTACACCCAATTCTCGTTTCCATAACAACGTAATGCTTTTAATATAGGGAATTAGATTTAGGGTGTTACCATTTGCAACAAAATGGTTTAAAAAAATAAAACCGGGTTGTATATACAAATTGAATTTAAATGTAATACATGGGTTTAATTTTCGGTGTAAAATCTTGCACTAATTTTATCTCCCCAATTCCCACTTAGAATTTCATTTTCAACCAAATTTAAAGTTAGTGTTTAGTTATTGTTTAGGTTGCATGAAATATGTCCACTAGGGGTATTGCAACCTTATTTTTCTTAAAAACTACTGAATATTTTTTGTATGTTCAATTTTGGGTGAATCGAGACTTGGTCTTCATCCTCAAACATTTATGTTGCAACATTTCCAAACAATCGGAAAGTCAGCCGCTGATGTTTAGTTTCAGTTGACAGTTTGACAGGTTTTACGGCACAACGGAACAAAAGCGTTACCAATAAAAATATTGTTCTATTTCATTATAAAACGCACATGGTCTACTGGATTGCTAGAGACCTGCTGCTGTTTTGCTTGTATTCGAAAAAAATTACAAATTAGTGGCTCCGCCCCTAAGCCGACTCTTGTATCGTTTCTAAATAGATTTGCATTTGTGGCCTGTTGTGGCTTTGCTTTAGTTCAGCTTCTTTAGTTCTTCTTCTCCTTTTGGGAAGCATCTCCAGATGGTAATGTAGACTTTACAGTAGGTTAGTGTGAATAATGTGGTTGTAGGTATTGTTGAAGGAGAAGATGCTTTGGTGGAAGTAAAAAGCTTATTTTCTGGTAGAAATATAAATGTTAACACTATTGAGGAAGTTGTCGACGAACTCAAAAAACAGAAAAAAAGGTCCTACTTACATCGCGTAGACAACAAAATTTCGTTAAAGAGAAATGATGTTTATTACTATCAGGTAATTCCCACATATTCTATGACGCCAATGTGTTATAGTTTTTGTTTTTAGATTCAGGGCCAATTAAACATAACAAGAAAATCGAAATGTTACTTCATAGTGTATGTTCACGATAATATAGAGTTATTTATCGAAGAAATTGAAAGGGACGTGGATTTTTGGAATAACCAGATGTTGCCTAAATTATGCGAATTTTATATGGAATGTGTGGCTCCTGAAATTGTGAGGCAAAATCTTAAGAAAGGGTTAAGATGTATTGATCCACCATCGATTATAGAAGCGAAGAGAAAGTACGAAAGCAAGAAACGAGAAAAAGAAAACAAATACTTAAATTAAAAAAAAAATGTGGTAGGTATGTCATCGATTAATTAAGGAATCATCACCTAACTATAACGTTCTTCTTTTAGGTAGGACCTTTTCAATTACCTTCCGTTGGGACGTTTCTGTTATGATTAGTTGTAAATATCCTTTCCTCTTGTTTCTACGCTAAATACATGCGGTTCTTTTCAGAACCCGGATTTGTTGTTTTATTTAATCACTTCGGGTGTCGTATTACAGTTTCACTGCTAATACGTGTTTCGAGTCCCCGGGTCCCGAAGTGTCGAATTTCTTATGAATGATACGTAACCCCGGTTTTTACTAGGTTTTTTTGTATGTCACTGTACTATTGTATTATTTTTGCTAAAACTTTTATATTATCCAATTAAGTATAAGTCAGTTTTATATAAGTTCGGCCCAGTAAGCGGAAATTTTATCAAATTATTTTCTGGGCTAATTGAAGATTTGAAAAAAAAAGATAATTCACATACAACAAAATATTGTATTCTACGAACATATTTTATTAACTTAGATCACTACCGCGGGGGGTCCAAATAATAAATTATTACCACTATACGGCTCGTGGCTCCGGCGGTACGAAGTGCAGTAACGCCCCCCTCTAGTGTATGTAGTACATATTTGAATAGCTAAAAAAAGGGCCACAGATACAGTGATATAGGGAAAATAAACAAGTGCAAAATAAAAAACCTGCTTATCGTCGTTAAAACCCAAAATTTCTGTAACTCCATTCTGACTAGTTTTACAGGAGAAGCAAATAACTGTTTTCTTTCGCGTTGTAGTTTTGAAATATATTGACTCACAACTAACACAAATTTCTGGTTTTAAGACGTTATCGAGAATAATGCGCGGCCTCTTTGTTTTTTGTCGGCCTAACTTTACAAGTCGGAAAGCAAGTTTTTAATTTTGCACTTGTTTGTTTTCCCTATATCACTACATATATCTATGGCTAGAAGACTATAATAGACTATAAGTTGCGGCGTAGTACGACAAAAATGGCAAAATTAAACGTTTCGTAAATTGCATAAAGTTAAGCAGATCACGCTCCCCCTCATTCTGGAATACGGTATTCGTACCCATCTACGGGTTCGTACCGCTAGAGGCACGAACCGTCCTGAACGTGTTAACTAATAAACACAGGGCATACGTCAGCATTTTGTTGACGTAACGAAAAAATAATATCTTGGCCTGGCACCGGTAAAAATGGGGTAAAAAATTGTTGCGGCGCCACCTATTGATTAGAAGCCAAACCCGAACGGCGTTTATCGGCAGCCATTTTTTTGATAAGCTGTCATTCTTACTTTTTAATCATGATTTGTTGCAATTAAACGTAATTTTGCCCTCTCCTAATGAACTACGTAAAGTTCACTTGTTTTACCGGTGGCCTTGCATACATTTAAATCCACATTTTTTACAACAAAATGCAAAACAGGCCTTCACGAGAATTTAAATTTCTTGAAACTGAAGAGGAATTCTTGAAAAAAATTTTGTGGAACTCCTTGGCAACAGTTCAATTTCTCTAAATCACTAGGACTTTATTGTAAATATATCAGCATTAAACTCCAGGACTCGATGAAAAAGCGACAAATATTCGATCGTGGCGCCACCTAGTAATTTAAGGTATTTGCTCCCCCCTCTTAAAGTGTTCTGGATCATTTGTGGGCTCAGGTTAAGTTTTATACGGACGAAACAGCTATAAAATGTTCCGAGACAAAAACAAATCACCGACTATTTTATACATATTTTTTTATTTTCCAGAGAAACTAAACTAATAACAGGAGTGGAGTGTATATCTTTTTTCTACTGTTTTGGGGAGTAGAAAGAAGTTACAAAAGGTCAATTGTCGCCATAGAGCTGCAGCAGAATGAAACTCGACAAGTCTATATTTTCGGCCCAGACATAAATGATTTATGGCTATTGTAATATCTGAAATCGGCTTGCAATCACTGTGCCAAACGAGCCGCCACTGGCGACGGAACGATCGCTTTTCCGAAGGAACCGCTTTGTCGGCATCTAGACGCTCTCAGAAGGGAACGTGCTGATAGTCAGATGTTTGCATCCGTTGCACTTGTTGGAAACGCGAGGGAAATTCAGGAAAAGTGAATGTATTTGTGTCCAACCTCCAAGAAACGATTATAAGCATGACCAAAACAAATCGTAGGCGTTGCTGCATTGGGAAACATGCCAGAACTTGAGACCAACAACTGCAAATGTGTGTAAGTTGGTAGCATTGACGATCCGAAACGAGTTTCTATGATATTGCAAAAAAACAGAGGGTAAGGTTGCAGGTAGACATCACCTAAAAAATCCGAGGAAGCAACAGAATGCGCGCGGAATTTTGACTAATGGCTTTTTATTTTTATTAATATCTAGTTGGCGGATCAAGGAGCCTGTCTCGTTTTACTCAGATGCCAACAAAACAGGACGCTGCCTTGATTTACGGTGTAATTTGTAGCGTTTACACTTTTTTGCAGGATACTCGTCGTTAATTCAAATTAATAGTCAATTAAGGTATCTCTTTATCGTTAATTATCAGCGTTTATGTCATATTTATATCACCACTTCTCCAATCAATTTTAATAAGAACTTGACCGTTCTCTCCTTTCTTCATAATAATTAAAAGTGACGGTGACAAGATTGGTTTTGGTAATTGTCGTAAAACGAACCTGATTGTACGGATGCCCTAATTAATTGTTCCAGGTTGAGACTAATTGTGCTCGACAGAACATTTACTGCAGAAAAACTACTACACCATGTCGCATTCTTGCCAACCTGGCTGCTCCAAAACAGCTTGTATTCTATCAATAAAAAAATTAAACAAAGCATAAATACAGACAACGAAAGCAAGCCATTCATTTCAAAAGTGGAAACGGGAGAAACTATTAATTGGTTCTGTCACTAAATCAGACAAGGTTTTCTATTTTTTTGTGAGTAAATTAATCGATAAACATTAATTTTGTTTGTATCCATGGAATTGTGGGAGATAACAATTACTTTGTTTTCAAAATATTCTCCTGTTAAATTTACACATTTACAGTAGTATGTAATTGAAAACACAGTTGTTCCACAATACATATACGTTTGAACTGCTCTTCCTCATAGATGCTTCATTTAGCGTTCTCACTTGGCACATATGCGGGAGTTGGAGTGGGGAAATTGTTGAATCTTCAGCTCTCCGCGTTTAATAGAATAGATTGTTTCATAAATTTCTTTATCTGGGTGCTCTTGATGTGGATTTTGATTTTAGCATTTTGTTTTGAAGGTTCCCACTGCCCTACTGCTTCGTACTGCTATTATTTTGTTTATTTCTTCGTCTTCTTCGCAAGTGTTACTCCTGAGTATTTGTTTCACTCTTTTCCCATTTTGTCGTTTAAACTAGTAGTACGTACATATTTCTCTCTTACTCTTTCTAGGTCTTTGTAATAACTGTTTCCATTAGTGCTATGTCATCCGCCTAGCCACAATTTGCACCTTGTAGTTATATATTACATATTCTCTTATGATATTTTGTAGACATTGTACTGTTGAGAGAGGGTCTCCCTGTCTGAGCCCTCTTCCCACTCCAAATGTCCGCTCTCCATGTCCATGTACCCTAACCTCAAAAATCGGACTTCTGCGCACATGCTGGAACATTTGATTTCCACAGTTACTCTTGATGAACAATTTGTGAACAATTGATTCTTTTTACCCGGTCAATTATTAAAAACTTAATCAAGCCGATTGCCATATTTTAAAACAGCTAATACCAATTAAACTAGAAAGCTAGCGTTAATCAAATGTGACTTTTTACTTAAACTGTTTAATTATCATGTAGCCACGTCGAATACGCTGTATCAATTACGAGAATATGTATATGCTAATGAATACAAAACTGATTTACAAATGATTTGACGTGTTAATCGAATAGTAAGTGAATAGTTTCTGGATATTAACGTTGGACTGAATGTTACTATTCCATTTTGATAGGTTATATATTTGTACCTATGTATATAGTCTGCGGACGTAAGACCACATTTATTTTCCCCAACTAGGTCAAAATTTGCAAGTGTGGACAGACTACACACTCGATATAAACTTACACTAGTCCAAAGTACACCATTCATTTTAGTCGGACAATGAAAAAGAAGAAATTGAGGTTCGTACTACACCCGCTATCTTAAAAAGTTTTAAACTCTAGTTCTAATTCCTTTCTTCAACCGCGCTCGGGAAGTTTCAAATAAAACTCGACCTCCATGTGTTTGTCACATTACCACCGGACAACAATAATTATAGTTTCCGTTTCGTCAGGGGTCAGACAATTCCCATTCTTCCAACCCACTTTACATAATTCGTTGTATTCTTTGTCAACATTCCCCAATTCCTATCGAAAAAATTACCATTGAACTTCCTTTCCTCACACCACCGCGCCAAAACTAGTAGCATTGACGAAATCAGCAACCAAAAAAAGAACTCGGCAACTCGTCGAAATTCCGACCGGTTTGACCCTGCCATACAAGGGATGAATCGTCTGATGGTCAACGGCACCGCGTCTCTTTTAAATGCCCCCGCGTCTCGTATGAGACGGTGGTCTTCAACCCTTGCATTTGCATGTGGGGTGCACCGATCACGCTCCGACAAATCTCGTATAGGGGGTGTAGAGGACAATAACAAATGAATCATCTCCCGATAAACGGATCAAGTAACACATGGCAGAGAGGAGAACCAATAGAAGCTGCCCGTTAAATTAATTAAAAAGACAGTGTCGGATCGATAAAGGAAGTTTCTGCGTAAAAAAGTCACCATTACCGACCGACGAGGATGTTGTTTACGTGCGTAAAGAGACGCGACGGACAATAAATCGTCACTTCTATTGAAGTCTGTTAGCAAAGGAAATAACAAACCAGCGCTGATACCACCGAAGCGAAATTAAAAATTGCAAGTATGCACCGATGAGTTGCATCCGGTTAACCTGCGAATAACCTAGCAACTGGTACATGCTTCATAAATGGATACCAGAAGTTTTACACCGTTGGAAAATTTAGTACCGAAACCAGTTTACTTCAATTTAACAAATAGCTCTCCCAATTTCAGTCTGTATGAATTACACGGTAAAGGAAAACAAAAAAGCCAATTAAAAATATACATACATTATGGATAAGTACATTGCGAATCTCTAGAGTAGGCATCTTGACTATTGATTTATAGTCTGTCGAGTACCTTTTGTTTGTTTGTTCCATATACATATTTCACGTATGGAAGAAGTACTGAGCCGACGTTACAGGAGCCACAAGATGTAATCAGTTTATCATAAACTCTTCAAACTTGCTTCTACAGAGAAAAACACAACTTAAGAACTAGTCAGGGGCGTGGTATGCACAATAACGTGTAGTTTAAAACATACTGTATTATTACTACTTGTACTTGTATTGTGCTGTTGAACTAAAAGTGATTTAGACAATTAGACAACCAACTAATATTTAACAAGAAGAAGACAAGGCTGCTTTGATCCAGACTGGCGAAGCTCTGCGGGAAGCCAAAGTTTGTCACTTCGGGGTATACACTGTTATGTTTTCCATTTTATGATTGATTTTCCTTTAAAACAAATATCTATGTAGCTTATTAAAGCTACTGTTGTTTTGTAACTGGAAAACAGAAAATGGGGTTGTTGGCTTACGTGAATGAGCTCTAGAAATAACTGGTACAACTGATGCTGATAAAAGAAAGCATACATTTATAGATATGTATAATAATGTCCAAAAGTCATTGGAAGTAAGGGAGCCTCATCCAGATCTGGGACCAATAGGAAGGAATTTGTATTGAAGTTCCCAGAACGACTGTGACTATAGATCAATATTGTTAATAGTTATTAGCATACACATAAGTATTACAGGTTTATTATTGCTGTTAATAGGTTAACAAAAATAAGAACCAAGTTCTGAGTATACATTGTATGTTGTTACTTCACCACGGAGATATCTATTTGGAAAGCAGTACCATTACCTACCACACGATGACGCCCACAAGTATTTTCTCGCTCTTCTAGAAACTTGACTCTTCTTGTGCATAATTTTCTACCAAAAATGTGTTCTTGGTTTCATCACCAAAAACTTCTGGATATAAATAAATAGAACAAACATAAACTAAAGAAATATTACAGAATAGGTACATAGGTCTACAAAGGTAGACAACATTTGACATTTGAGTAGATGTTAAATGACATAAGTGAATCCCACACAAGTTACATCCATTCATACGTAATGTTCCTGAATGTATTATGTATTATGAAACACAAAACAATTCGGATCTAGATTGTTAGAACGGCCTTCTAGGTGAGGCACCAGACTCTGCCTCAAGTGTTCTCATAGATTTTTTCGTGCAAATACCGAGCAATGTACTAATTCGTGTTAAACAGTGCTCTAATTTATTCCAAATACTTGTTTCATTTTGCGTTTCGAACCTTAATTCTTATTTCCTTTATAATAAGGGTTCTCTTTGTTGGAATTCACAGGAATCATCAGGAAGTGTGAAAATCGCTAAAACGTAGGCGCGCAGAAATAAATTACATATACATATAGCATTCACTAACTCTAAATTAAAGGTGTGTTTGCATTCTTCGTAAAGTGAAATTGTTATTAGTCAATTTTAAATTTCTGCTGCCTTAAATTTATCATCCAGGTTATTTTGTCTTGTTATTCTCGCATTTTATAATTAGTGTAAAGTAGTGTAATTTAATTACCGTCAACGGAAACAATAAATTAAGTTATTTTAATTGTTTGAAATGAACATTTACAGCCTAATGGCCTGAAACATAATTACAGAGTGGAAGAACTATACCAACTACAAAGTCTGGTAGAGTTTTAAGTTAGCTGCATGTAAATGTGAATTTTTGAAATATTATTGTTATTGTTGTATTGTTCGAAATGTCAAAATCTAGTCGATATTTGTAAATAAATTAGAGTAGGCGGTTTTTTATTCAATGGCCCATCCTGCAAATTGACTGACAGAGTGAAATTTGTTGTTATGGTAAACATTGTGGCGTTTGTTTCTCATATTAAATTGTTTTAATTTAAAGAAAATAAAACACCAACAAATAATGTATGTTTATTGAGAATTACAGTAAATGTTCAAACTGTTCTCCCCCAGCTTCAATGCAGCTCTTAACTCTCCGTTTCATATTATCGAATGCATCTTCCAACATCTGAAAAAAAATGCCTCTTGCAGTATGAGGAGAAAATGAAATAATCTAGAATTGTCGGACTTCGAGGCGAAAATTGAAAATTGAATTGTTTCGTTTGCTTATAGCTGTCAGTTTGAAACGTCAACCAGAAACCTAACCTTAACCATAACATGACATTTAAAAATGAGCTATAATCAAAGACATGACTTTTTTTTTCCACCGCCTACTCAGAATGGAAATTTAAAGAATCGCACGTTATAAGCAAGTTGACCATAATGTTACATTCAATTTTGTTTAACTTAGATATGGCGTCCTGGTAATCGGCGTTTTTGGGAGGGAGATTCAGAAGATACGAATTAGGAAAGTTATGTGTCGATGACATACATGATAAAGAAGCAGTACTTGTGGTAAAAGAAGAGACAATAACTGTCCGTCCAAAAAGCTTTGGTATTGTGGGAGAACACGAAATTAATGCTCTGCAATTGCACAGAAAATATGCGTCATTGTGTCCTAATCGAATAAAAGAGCGAAATGCTATCGAAATGGCCGATGTACGGCTCAGCCAGTAGGCAAGAATACGTACAAAAGTCGCAATATCGACCACTATATCGGCAACTTTACTGTTCTAGTAAATGCGGGTGCTGATTGTTGACAATTAAAAGACACGGAAAATGGAAGAGTGATATTATATTGAAGATAGTATAGGGCCCAAAACAAAATATTTTGAATGACTGGTAAAGTTGCAGAAGGGAAATGCTCCAAATCTAAAGTAAATATGTCCCCATTTAGAAAAAAAGTAGAGCTAAGAAATGAACTTGTCTCTGAACACCTGAACTGCGCGCGCAAATGGAGACCAAAGTAAAAGTGGCAACGTTGCTGCAGGTGAATGTTCTATTTGGCATCTATGGGAAAGCTTTGACAGTTGTCAGCTGTCATATAGCCACCTGACCATTATAGATATCGATATAATTTTATGATTTACAACTTACAATTTGGACAATGAATCCAAAGTCCTGAAAAACGCAAAATAAATACCTAGATTAGCAAAAACACAACATAGGATCTCGATAGCACTGTGATAGTGATATGACAAATGACAGTTCCTGTCTAACTACGAACGTTACTACCCTGTATCAGTACCATCTAACTAAAGAAAATCCCTGCACTGCGTTGAATCGCGCAGCATTTGTTATCCTCCTTTAAACTGTTATAATGTCATATAAGTTGTACTTTGTCCTTACGTCGAGTTCTTTTCTTGGGGGTGATATTAAATTCAGAGGATCTTTAATTGCGTTTTTAATTTTAAAGATTCCAAATGACAATGTACCTATTTGAAATTCAATTTTTACCTAATCAACACCATTTTTTATTTTAACTTTCGAGGGCTTAATGAACGGGCGTAATCATTACGCCGGCGCTGCTTATTATGCCCTAGGTCATAATGAATCATGTATTATAGATATAAAATAGTATATTTCGATACAAGTGCGCTGTCAATGCACGAAAGGGCGAGGGCAAATTTTTGTATTCGTTCAAGCAAAATTAAAAAAAAAAAAGGCGAACTAACACCAAATTTTGAGGTTAGGTGTGACAGCTGTCAAATTAAATACCTATGATCATAATATATTAATTTAGTTTTTGCATTATGTATTTGACAAAACGAATACAAAAACCTACTACATAATAGTGAAGTGAACAATAAATATATTAATGAGTTTTGCAGTGGCTAGTAATCATTTAATAAATAACTCGTCCCTGATTATTTCTCAATGCATAATTAAATTTTGGAACAGTTTAATTTATAATTTATTACAACCTACTCTCCAAGATAAAACATTTATTCATAAGAAATACGTCAATGGGGAATTTATTTACACACATACCAGTTTCGCACGGTTCTGTTTAATTGAATCTAAAACAATAAATTATCTAGTGTTGTTTCGCTTTGTTCAAAACAAAGAAAGTGTTTGACCTAAATAAAATACATATAGTTTCGTTTATTGCTTACAGCTAATTAGCAATTTGTTACTGACCTACCCGACGCTTTATTATATAGACTGAACAAAAGCAGTGCTGTTATTGCTACTTTGTGTTGAGAACAACTTTTTTTACGTCGGATGCCGACTACATTGTTAACTCATCTCAACGTTGATTTAAGAGCATTTTGGACGTGATCAGTTGGTTTAAGTGATAAGATTTACGTAATACAGGAATTATCAAGTGTTATCTTTTCGAATGACGTAATAGGTTTTCGCATTCCTCACTTGTATTTCTTTTATTAGAAAAACACAATATAATTCTGTTTTAAACGTATTTTATAGGTACATATTATTATGTCTTGTATTTATTCCCATTTTAGAGCAACGAACCGAAACGTTTTCAGTCAAAACGTACCACTTAATCTAATTGTAAAAAACAGGTGTTTGGTTGTTGTGCGAATATTTTAGGGACGAAAACGAGTCTCGATAACTAAGAGGTTTATCATGTTTTATGTTAAAATGTCCAACTTTAGGACACATAGCACATAGGAGGGCGTACAAAAATAAAGACAATAAGGAAAAAAAAACATCACGTTAACCTCACTTTGCTTTTGCGATATTGAGATATTATTGGGTTTTGAAAACTTAGATGGTGGTATAAGCTCCAAATTTGGTCATAAAAATTATTGAATCATAATTTGGTGCCCTAGGCTAAACAGAAAATCCATTATTATAGGTATTATGTGATATCAAGAAATAAAGTTAATTGTTTTTTAATAAAGAAGGGACGCCAGGTGCTTCGTTCATTTTCTACGTCACCACTACCAACAAGTGCAGTTATTAATAATTCGTAGCACTTTCCAGAAATCAATAGGATGTTGATCTTTTTTAAACCTTTCTTTATTATTGAGTGTTTTAGTTGGTACGATTGTTATTGCATCTCCTTTCTACAAACAATGAGAACTTTTGTAATTTATTACTTCTACATTTTTTTGTAAAGTTGGTTATTGGTTATACACCCGATTTCAAATCAAACATGTAGTTCAATACTGTCGGATCAATCATCACTCTACCCTAACCTAAAAACGTTATCAAGTTTTTTCAAGGCGTCGCACGGGAAGGGGTGCCAATCTACCAGTTTCTTTCCAAATTAAATAGTATGCAGTGACCTCTTCTTTGCCTATAGTGTGACATAGTTGGTTTTTCTGAATTTACGTAAGAATTTTGTTTCCAAATGCATAGACTATGTTTGTTATTCTAAATCTTTTACTTTTTAAAAAAGTCCACATAATGAACTGGTCCCTACGGTCAGGAATACCTATGTGATAATCTATCGGACCAAGTTCTGGAGAACAAGGCGGATGGTTTAAAATTTCCCGACCAGTTTCGCGTACTTTGCTCTGGATAATGATATACATACTAATGAGGTCTTAAATTAGCATGATAGCGGTTTATAAAGGCAGTCGCCTACTGTCGCTTTCAAAACTACGACAGCAACGTTCTCAACGAAAAAAGATTTTAAGACTGGCAAACAACTATAAATCCATCCATATTCGGAAAAACCCAATAATCTATAGATCAATATTTTGGCAAAAATTATCCATCCTGTATATTCTTTTAAAAGCAATGTACACAATACGTAATTCATAAAGTTGAACCTTGGAATTCAAATGGAAGTGTTCACAACGCACTTAGTAAAAATTGTAGGTAACGGAAAGTTGAGATGAGTACTTTAGGTTCCCTCGTTTGCTTGTTTGTAACTACATGTAACCTGGTGCTTTTCTTTTTTACAGTGGTACTTTATTGAATTAAACTAACTTCGACTGGTAACCGATTAATTTGGAGCAATAATAACAACATGGCTTGATTCTGTTTCACCTCCGGTACGGTTCACATACTGAGTTACTGTGCTCATCTCTCCTACAGATACCCTTTATAAAATTCAAACACGATCCAAAGCCAGACTAAGTATTTTTACTATTAACTCCTGCCATGAAAGTCTTCGTTCTTTCGCTTTATGAATTACAGAATGACAGAAACTAATACATGCAATGCATGCTGAAAAATTGTTACGGAAAAATTACGTTCATTCTGAACACCTCTTTCAGTAGTTATGTCAATTATTGAAAACAAAAAGAACTAAATTTAGGACTCGCCTTATCTTCCACCACATTTAGAAGATCCTACAACACCAACATTTTCAAAACCATTTAATGAAAGCTTGGACACAACGCGATTTATCCAATTACGAATCGTTGATACTCATACAATCACGGCCATTAAAAAACTTAAGTGCAATGACCTTGGTTTTTCTTGACAAGTTAATCAATTATGTCAATGCCAATGCAGTTATGTACTAATTCATCGTATTTAATTTCTTTCTAAAGATCTTTTCCAAATGACATTTGTAGCAACGTCTATGGGCGTTGATTTTGTTTCAAAGACTTCAAGCATAAGCTCTGCCAACAAGTTGAACTGACATTTTCTTTCTCGTTATTTTTAGTATAAAACGTGGTCGCCTGTTTGATTTACTCACTTTTTTTTCAGCTAAATTGTTACTACGCTTGTTACTCCGAAATGCGCATTCTGTAATTCGTATTAGCTGTAAGGGCAGTTTCGCAAGGGTGAGTTCTTACCTGGAAAACCCGTCTCCGGACGCACTATCCCCGTCGGAAACTAATCTTACGGCCAATGTGCATTTCAGAAAAGCATTAATCTTAGTATATTTGTGTTTTTTGGGTACATTTGAGGAAAATATTTGTTAGGATTGCTGAAATTGCAGTAATTAGAGCAGATTTTTTATTAGGCTTTCCCTACCTTTGTACAATCAATCTTTATTTAGAAATTATATTTTCTTTTTGGGGTTTGAATGGAAGATTTTATATTTCTGCTTTTCGCTTCTGCTGAAAGTATTTAGTTTTTCGTTTATTGCTTTATACATACTTCTTCTCAGTCGTTGCTTTCTTGAACCACTTCTGAGAGTATTTTCTGCCATTTTATCTGGGGCTTGTATTACTAAATTACACAGACCTGCAAAAATTGAATTATGAAAACTTGCTTAGTGATTAAAGAAATAGATTGTTTGAGGTGTTGTAAGATACTGTAAAGCTTCGTACAGACCGGAACATTGCACTTAACAATAATCAGAACAGCAAACGGAACACAATTCGAACGGAGCCACGAAGACGTTGCAAATTAAAATGTGTGGTCGGAACCAAGATTTCTTCCTAGGTATGTATTTATCTGCAGGGTGATGTTGCTTATCGACTATTTTTTGAAGATTCTAAATAAATACTGAATCTGTATGAATCTCCAATTGATAAGAATGAAGGGTTGGTGCTAACCTATTTTGAGCTCATAATACTTTTCTTAATACAATACCTTGTTATTATACTTTCTTACCAAAATTCGGAGGATATTTGTTACGTCCATTTGGGTTGAAAATTTAATTCACTGCATTTCTTTGAGTATCTCTTGATTTTCTTCATTCCATTAGTAATGAATTAATGTAATGTAGTATCCACAGTGTTTACAAGGAACTGTGAGAACAGTACAAATCCGTTCCGTTCGTTGTTAATCTCGACGAAATTATTAATGTGCATTTTCTGTTGTTTGTTGCAATGTCTGTACGAAACTTGAGATATAATAGGAAAACTAGATTTAGATAAAAAAAAGAAAAACAACAAGATACATACATAGTTTAAATTATTTGTTAATAGTAGATTATATTACAAGTGACAGAAATGCTTGATTGTCAGCGAGTGATACACATCTCACGAGCTTACAATAACATTTCGGTCACGTGTGAGATATGACGTTTTATGCCCGACGTGTAATTTCTTGTAAAAAAAAAAAAAATCACCCATTTTAACATCACCTGTGAGTAAAATGCTACATTATACCTTCCATTTGCGTGGAATAATAAGTCATCTAGACGTTGGTAAGGCACAAAATTATTTATTTTCATGTGTATACATTAGTTATATACAATGCGTTCCATTTACAGACGTGGATAATCAAAAGCTTCGAAAAACCTTGGTGACTTCCCTTCAAATGCCTTTTTATGGTTGTTCATCTTGTTGAAGTGTCCATCAATAATAGTGCCCATCCATGGTGACATTCCAACCTGTATATCCTGATGATATCTATGTATATTGTTCTCAGATGACGGCACAAAATTTTCCTTTTGAAAATCATAGTTTGCTGAGCGAATGTTTTCGTCATCTCTTAAAATGTGGTAAAAAAAGGGATAAGCTAACTTGTATATCTGTAATCTAACTTCGAGAATTGACAAAATTTGTCAATTTGAATTTTGAATTATGCGCTTTGTCGACAAAATACTTCGTTCTGTCAACTTGTTCTCAATTCGTCACTTAAGAGAAAGAACGGTTGAAATAGATGGCACCTGTTTTTCTTCTTTTTTTCAAATGAAAAGACTTTCAGCTTGTGTTGTGACGGCAGGGTTAAAGTTTACAAACCAAGAAATGAAATATTTGTTAATTTGTTGGGAGTATTTTTAAAGGCATAAATTATGTATTAGTAACTTCACTTTTTCTGCTAGGTGCAGATGTTCACCCACAAGTAAACGAGCGCGTATGTGAGTGTAGACGTGTTCCGTGAAGAAGAATGCAAGAATCGTAGTGATCCATCGACAGTCAGTCTTTTCAATATGTAACTCCTCGAATTGCCAATTAAAGAGACGACCGCTCTTGTTCCTTTAGTTTGTTGGTTCTTTATTTAACCTATTCTTTCATAAAATGTCAAAAGTCACATTACTGCAACCACGGTATTTAACAACCGTAGCAAGAACTATGAAAAATGTCAGCAAATATAGAATACAGAACAATGTCCCGAATTAATTTTAAGTTTTAACATAAAATATTATGTAATTTCAAAAATCAGTACAATCAATGCAATCAAAAACAGCATTTAGAGAGGTTTTCTCACCATTCCTCGTACAAAAAAGTCGGAAATGTGACAAATTTCTTCCGACAGTGAGGACTTCAGGTACAGCGAGATCAATTGATTTTTTTTATCAAGCATCCTGGTACCTCATGCCTTTACTCAATCCACTGTCATAGCCTGCTACATAAAAAATTGATTGATCAGATTGTCATTGTCAATCAAACAAAAACAAATAAAAAATGGTCAGTGGGCAATAGAATCAGGAGAAAAGATTTATAACGGAATAGCTGAAACACGGGAAACTACTGGACGAATGCTAGAACCTCCAGTGCCCTACGCTGCATCTTTGTGGGAGTATTAAGTCTCAAGTGCAGCAGTGCATAGGAAATCTAATCTCGATGCGACAAAACGGATGATGCATCGATGGATCGGCAAGTCGTCGATGTCGTGCGCGGAATACGCAACAATCAACAAATCGACGAGGACGGTGTCGTTGACACCAAACGAAACGCGTTTGTATGTAGTAATCGCGAAAGTGCGGCGGGCACGGCAGTTGAAAAAACGAGTGCACTCTCAGTTTCGATTTGCACTGTCGTATTCGGTTAAGGTAAAGGCCACGACAATGACCGGAGAGTGGTCTGTCGAAACTCCGGCAAGTGATGAACGACAATTCGGTGGAACAACCACAAAAGAAGGGCGGACGAACCTGTCTGAAGACTCGGAACTGTCGTAGCGATCGACGCATCGCTTCTTCCTGCAGTCCTCTTCGCACGTCAAGAATCCCTGGTGCTGTTTCCCAGGTCTTCCTCCTTGGAACTCATCATACAACTTATCACTAGCACAGTAGAACGGGCTCACTTTCGCACACTCACTGACATTCGCACCGTCAATTGTCTCGCACGCCATCGATGCTTTAAAGCCCTGTGTCACTGCGATTACATCGTCGACTTGTTCTCCCGAACACAACCCGTCTGCCATTTTGAGAACACACTGTCGCACAGCACAAGCACCGCACACTCGATCCTCTCGGTCGCTCGACCGGCGCGCGCCTACAGCGGTATAAACGGGCGAGGGGTGGTGCGGGACGCAAGGGGGCCCTGCACTTGTGACGTCACGCCGCCCTTCCCTGCGCCGCCAGTGCATGCGACGTTCATTGGCCGACAGACAATTACATAATTTACTCTTCTCGGTACCATCGCGGGTAATGACATCTGTACGATGCACTACCGATCAAAACATTCAATGAACCGCTCGCTTCGACGACGCCTACCGGAATCGAGATCACTATGACGAAACAAACGAAATCGACATGACTGACACTTACAACGAGGATGAACTTGATGCTTTATTTCATTTTCCTTTTCTAAATTCCGAAGAAAGTCATCTCGAGAACTAATATTTGAGCTTAACAACTCGATTAGAATAAACAAGTACGGATGGCGGCAGTCAAGGAGGCTATGAAATTTTGAGGTATTTAATGTTAGGCTATTCCCTCTCCACATTCTCCCGTTACCTATAAATACACTCTGGTTTACAATTTGTACCATTCTAGAAACTGCTGTTAATATTCAAGATAATTTTATTAATTGTAGATTCGGCAGTGTCGTGGATCGGTAGGGGGGTCGGTGGAGGTTTCGCACCCCTCAAAAGTTAATTCGAATCTAAAAATAACTTCGTACCTATGGCCGATGCTTCATATATCACCTACCCCAGGACATCCAACTTTCTGGCGGGGAATTTGTTTAAAAAAAATCAAAAGTAAAAACGGCCTTAACTTAATAAAAATTCCCAAATTTTATCTTGAGTACTAAGAGAAATTAGGACCGGTTGACCACTGGTAAAGGAGTTTTGTTGTAATTAATAAGGATGGGACCTGCGTAGAACAACTGTCACAAAATGGTCACAACATGCTTTGTGGTTGGAACTACAAACCTCGGCTAATATTGAGATGTTATCACGCGACCAAAGTTTGATGAAGTTGGTCTATGGTTTCCTCTTCAATAACATCAACTTCTCTTTGAGTATTATTAAATAAACTCTGCATTTGTGGTTGGATATTATGTATTTTGTTCTAAAGGCGTTATGCCATCCTTACCACCATCCCTTTCCATTCCGGTTGCAAAATAAAAAACCCGCTCTGCGACCTGGACACGTGCTATCAAAATGTTCCCGACTGCTACACAGAGAGTGCCGACGCATGATTCTCTATAAGCAGGTTTTTTATTTTGCAGTTTTTTATTTACCCTGAATCCAATATATCTGTGACGTTTACTATACCTATTGGGTGTCCCAACGAAAATTTGTACCCCCCAAAAATTCGAATTTTGAAAGACTTAATTTGAATAACAAATTAATTCTTATGCTTTTTTTTGTAGAAACGAATCGATAAATGTAGGTCTGGATAGAGAATTGAATCAGCTTTAAATTGATGAAATACACGACCCCCCTTGCTATTTAAATTTTTTAAGGGGGTGGCTCCCCTGGCTAAAGGGGTGAGATCTAAGACATGAAAGTTTGGTACAATTTGGTCTCCCTTGAGAGAATTTTAGTTGGGACACCCTATATATATTTAATAATTGAACATGAATCAAGCGAGATTAAACAAAACCGTATGTACTGCACAGATTTTTATAATTATTTCTTCTTTATTAAAGCCTGATAAAATACACCAGTAGATTACTTTTCATTTTAAAAAATTTCACAGGTTCATTGATTTTCTTTTCGGCCATTACAGCCACCGACTTGAACCAGCGTGGGTCGTCTAAGTAAGAAAGGCCAAGAGCATGTTAAATTGACAGTAAAATTTGAGGTTATAGTCTAAACATTGTGACGTTTATGTTTCTCATGTTAAAATGTTTGAATGTAAAGAAAATAAAACACTAGCAAAGAATGTAGGTTTATTGAGAATTACAGCAAATGCTCAAAGTGTTTTTCCCCAACTTCAATGCAGCTCTTAACTCTCCGTTTCATATTTTCCAACATCACAAAGGTTATAGCATTGCATGCATTAAAAATTGTCTCTTGCAGTTTTTCAATATTGTGCGGGTTATTTTTAAATAAATAATTTAGAAATGTCAGGTGCGGACTTCGAAGCGGAAATTGTCGCTCCACTACACCACATTAAACATCACAAAATCTTGCCACACATTTATAAATTTGTAGGACTAAGTTTTGAGAATCTATAGGAAAATTACGGCATATGTATATTTTGAAAAACCACGGGATTCTACTACGTCTTGATGGTAAATCTTGGGACTTTGAAATAATTGTAAAAATAAGTGTATATTTGTAAAAAAACATTTGTTGACGGTTTTATTGGGCTCAAGAAAGAAAAACCAAAAAATACAAGAGAAAGGATCTTATTATAATATTGAATGCTTAATACTTTGATTATCTACATTGATATATACAGTATAGATATAGAGAGTGATCATTAAGTTCCGCACAAAATTCAAAATTTAGTTATGTACTGGTTTTATGAAAAACGCTCGAACAGGTCGATTTTTGTTTTTGAATTGCCATAAAAATTTTGTTGATGAGCCAGCCTCCAAATATTTGACACATTCCCAGGCGAGGATTAACGCTTTGAACACTTCGCTCAATCATTTCGGGACTAATCTGCGCCATGTCACCATGGATTCGTAGTGAAATATGTAGCATTTTTTCAAAGAATATATTTTTTTAAATTTAAAAAAGTATCACTTTTTTACTATTGTTTCATAAAGAATTGAAAAGTGTATCTAAAACCCCAAAAAAAAAAAAAAAAAATTGGGGGTTGCCATTTAAAAAAATTAATGACAGTGTCATAGTTCAAAAACAGATGACGTCATCAACAAAATTTTTAAGTCAAAATATGGCAATTTGAATACAAAAATCTACCTGTTCGATCGTTTTTCGAAAAAACATTACATAACTAAATTATGAATTTTGTGCGGAACTTTATGATCACTGTATATCGAAATACATAGAAACCACCCATAATAAACTCCACTCGGAAAGTCTTGTAAACTACACCAACATTTATGTGGAGGTATCTGAATCATTAAAGTAACCGAAAATATACAATAAGTAGAAGACTAGTTGTCGCCAGTCACTCCAAATTCAAGTGGAGTAAATATTACTTATACCTACATAGAAGTTCCGAAATGAAATGAAATATTAAAAGAATGATGCAAATTGAGCATTTTAATCCGAACCGATTTTTAACATGCTCTTGGCCTCCACTTAGCGAGTTTCTTACTCAGACGACCCACGCTGGTTCAAGTCGGTGGCTGTAATGGCCGAAAAGAAAATCAATGAACCTGTTAAATTTTTTAAAATGAAAAGTAATCTACTAGTGTATTTTATCAGGCTTTAATAAAGAAGAAATAATTATAAAAATCTGTGCAGTACATACGGTTTTGTTTAATCTCGCTTGATTCATATTCAATTATTAAATATATACAGGGTGTCCCAACTAAAATTTGTACCCCCCAACAATTCCAATTTCGAGACTCAGAAGAAAACGCTCAAACAGGTCATTTTTTTTATCAAGGGAGACCAAATTGTACCAAACTTTCATGTCTTAGATTTCACCCCTTTAGCCATGGGAGCCACCCCCTTAAAAAATTTAAATAGCAAGGGGGGTCGTGTGATTCATCAATTTAAAGCTGATTCAATTCTCTATCCAGACCTACATTTATCGATTCGTTTCTACAAAAAAAAGCATAAGAATTAATTTGTTATTTTCCAAATCTGCATAAAATACTGATTTGGACCTGTTCGAGCGTTTTTTTATTTTTATTTTTTTTTTATTTTTACTTAAAAATTTTGTTGATGACGTCATCTGTTTTTGAACTATGACACTGTCATTAATTTTTTTAAATGGCAACCCCCAATTATTTGTTTTAGGGGTTTTAGATACACTTTTCAGTTCTTTATGAAACAATAGTAAAAAAGTGATACTTTTTTTAAATTTAAAAAATATATTCTTTGAAAAAATGCTATTTCACTACGAATCCATAGTGACATGGCGCAGATTAGTCCCGAAGTGATTGAGCGAAGTGTTCAAAGCGTTAATCCTCGCCTGGGAATGTGTCAAATAGTTGGAGGCTGGCAATTTGAGCATTTAATTTTATTAAATGGTTTATCATTTTTCGTTGCTTCTTTGTTAATTTTAATTTTTTTCAAGGAATAATGTAATAATGTATGTATGTAATGTATGTAATTTAAAAAAAAGTTATGCAAGGTATATCACTTTTTATTCTTGTTGAATAGAGAATTGAAGAGTATATGTAAAACCCAAAAAAAGGTTGGGGAAATTGATGACGGTGTCATAGTTCAAAAAAAGAACCTCATCAACAAAATTTTTATGGCAATTCAAAAACAAAAATCGAAATAAACTTTGTGTTTCCATCCGAGCAACTGAAAATCGCCTATAATTGTGGTAGTTTGTGTAAGCGCAACTCAGTGTTTCCACTGATGTGATAATTAGCTTTTTTTTAAAAAAAAAAAACGACTTCAAAAAGCGAAAAATAACTGAGTACATGCATTATTACATGTGCTACCTACTGATTTGTTTGAAGTCGGTGCCAAACTAAAGATGTGAACAAATTTGTAACCTATTGTCATCATAAAAACTTATCAACAACTTTATAGCGCATAAAAAATTCAACGACGTCTGCCCGCATGTGTCTGTCCGTTTTGGTTGTTTTCCTCAGCACGAGCCCCTCACCCACGCTCACGCATTCCGGCGCGCGGGCGGTGAGACTTGCGATTTGGCGGGAGCGGACAGCCTATCTATTTACTACCTATTTATTTGGCTTGGCACCGACTTCAAACAGATCATAAGGTGGCAAATGTAATATACAGGCTAGCGCAAAAGTATGGAAACACCTGGATATCTCAAAAACTGGTAGTCCGATCTAAACTAAATTTGGCAGATATATAGGCGTCTAAAATATCTACTTGGTTTTTTCATAGCTGCACTGTCATTTGTTTCCGAGATACAAAAACAAGTTTTTTTTTTAAATAACAACATAGGGTGAAAATAACCTTTCTGAAAAGAGCATGTTTTCTGAATTTAACGATGTGCTATAATAATTCTACTTTTTGGTCTTTGTCTGCAGAAAAAAAAAATTATAAAATAATATTATTATTAAACTCACGGCTGCAAAAATTATTATTTGTGCTGTAAGAAAATAATATGCCATCAAACCTAACAGTATTACTAAAAAAATCTTTTTTTCAATGAATGTTCAAAATGTTGACAATTCATTTTTGTCAAGAAATTAATGGTCAACATTTTGAACATTTATTGTAAAAGAGAGATTTTTTAGTAATACTGTTAGGTTTGATGGCATATTATTTTCTTACAGCACAAATAACAATATTTGCAGCCGTGAGTTTAATAATAATAATAATTTATAATTTTTTTTTGCAGATAAATGCCAAAAAGTAGAATTGTTACAGCACATCGTTAAATTCAGAAAAAAATGCTTTTTCCAAAAAGGTTATTTTCACCCTATGTTGCTATTTAAAAAAATATAAGTTGGTTTTGTATGTCGAAAACAAATGACAGTGCAACTGTGAAAAAATTACACCAAGTAGATATTATAGACCCCTATATACCTGCAAAATTTGGTTTAGATGGGACTAACAATTTTTAAGATATTCAGGTGTTTCCATACTTTTGCGCCACCCTGTATGTATGTACTCAGTTATTTTTCGCTTTTTGAAGTCGGTTTCTTTTTTTTAATAGTAATTTGTGTACCTAGGCCGTAAAGTTAGCTTTTTTGGACGCATCTGCTGTTTGTGGCCGAGGCGTGAGCCGAGGACACAATGGAGATAAGGCCAAAAAAGTACAGTACTTTTGGCCGAGGTGCAAACTACGTTTTTTAGGCGATGATCACAAAAAATTCTAACATTTGGTCAAAAATCTTTTTAGGCGATTATTACCAAAAAGGTGCTTGAATGGCCTTTTTTTTGGAGCCGTAAAGTTTTACTTTTTTGTACACATTTGTCAAATTCTGACAGATCAGTTCCAAAAAAGTGGAGTTTGACAGATCAGTCCCAAAAAAGTATAGTGTGACAGATGCGTACAAAAAAGTTAAACTTTACGGTTCCAAAAGAGACCGAAAAATCACCTTTTTCGTAGTTATCCCCTAAAAAGTCAATTATTTTACAATTTTAAGTGATGAGTAGACCTAGTACGGACGCTTCTCGAATGAGAAAACGACGGCTGGTTGAAAAGAAGATAAACGCTAAAAAAATAGAACCAGAAATATTGAAACAATGATGAGTGAATTACTTAAAAAATCTAAAGCAAGGTACACGGCAATTGTGCCTTGATTGATGACGCCCAGACTTTCGACAGATCCTGACTTGGTGACAGAATTCGCCTATAACATCTCGTAGACTATATAATATGAAGCCCTAAAACGTGTTCTGTTGTTTAATAAGGTTGTTTTGTGAGATATATGAGCGTATCAAAAATCGCAATTTTGGCTAGCATTTTCAAACGCTGTACGTTTACCGCCTCTTGTGACGTCATTTCGGGGGAGTCTTCTCATCGGTTCCTGCACTTCTCATATAGTATCTTTGAATTTTGTTTGGTGATTTTTTTCCCGTGTTGACGTCACGGAAAGGCGCGCGTTTCAAATAAAAAATGGAAATAGGGGTACAATATTTTTCCGTCTAGTTTCTAGAGAAGCTGTTGAAAAATGTGGGATGACCCCATTATAAAATTTGAGGATTTCGTTCGATTCCCATGGGATCCTTTCGACAGATCCTGACTTGGTGACAATGGGATCACATCAAGAGTATATCATTTTAAATAAAAAAAGAATTTTCAAAATCGGTCCACAATCGGTGAACATACATAAAAGGAAGGAAAAATTTCAGGATTTCCCTCGATTTCCATGGGATCCCCTCATAAGGTCCTGACTTGATGACAATGGGACCACCCTAAGAGTATTCCCTTTCAACTAAAAAAAAGAATTTTCAAAATCGGTTCACAATAATTATTGACGAAGAAATCGGTGAACATAAAAAAAACATACATACAGCCGATCACGGAACCTCTTCCTTTTTTGAAGTCGGTAAAAAGTTGCAGCAACATGGAGGAGGAAGACATGTTAATTATCGCAACTAATTGTCGGCAGCTACTTTTTTGTTTCCACTGCGTCAGCGACATGCGGCGACTTGTTTCTGTTTCGCTGTGTTGCCGATTTTTCCTTTGATGTTACCGACAAGTGGGAACAATGAGAAATATTCGGAAACATTTTCGGAAACAATTAACAGAAACACAAAAGTTACTCAATGTTCCTTTAGAACCTCAATTACTTCATCAGTGGTAGAAATTTCTGGAGAAAAGTTTGGGATGAGGGAACTCTATGATGTCGTTGAGGAATATTCGAACTTGGGTACATTCCATATTTCCAACTGGATCTTTCTTGAAACTATGTTCTCGAAAAGCGTCTATTACTGAGTGTTCAAAAATTTGGTTGGAAAACAACAAAATTTACATCAAAATTGGTAAGCATGTGATTCGGTTGTTGGCTGATGACAGATGGTTGACAACTACAATTAAATTGATATCAAACAAACATAACCTTGCATTTACAAATGCCATTCCGCCAACTTGAAGGAAAAAATAAGTCTACCCTTTGATTTGAATCTATTACCAACTGCATATTAATTCATCAGTCTGATCGGTCTGTATTTATTTAGAGGACATCGTAGGAGATGCAGTCAGTCGGTCGAAGAAAAGTCAAAGAATCCAACAATGTCAGTGTCCATCCAAATAGCTACAAGAAATGCACAAGGTGTGCCGGTGAAGTTTAATAATGTTTCTTAACTCAAAGAACCAAAAATCAAAAATTTATGCTTATGGAGAATTTTATTTTGAAGATTTTAAGTCTGAACATTATTCCGATCGATATGACGAACATTATTTTTATTATTACTTAATCCAATCATCTGGAATTCAGTCATGGTCACTGAAAAAATAAATATGAGCTTTCTGCGTTTCATATCTGTACTTCTGAAATTGTAAATAGTTACTTTTGTCCAACTTATCAAAATAGAAAAAAATAGATAAAAATTGACAGCAATACGATATTTTGGATTTTGAGAAATATAAAGCACGTGTTCTATAATATAGTGAGTTTGACAGTTTGTTTCTAATAATTATTATTGGTTGCTATACATATCCAAAGATAACTTCTTAAAGTTCCACTAGTAAGTATATAGTTATGAGACAAATTATAAAGCTTTTGGTTTAGAAAATCAATGTTTTATCTGGTGTTGCCAAGGAGTTGAACAACGTTCACTCACACAAGGTTTTTTACTTTTCTAGTCGATTGTATAAAGTATATGTATTTACAACTTGTTTGAAACTTTAAAAAGTAAAATCTTTATTGCCTTGTTTATAACGGTACAGTTTGTGATTTATAAAGTTGCTTAAGACTTACTCAAGTTTTTTTGCGGAAGGTTAATTGCATGTAGAAACAAATAGTAATTTCTTCAGTTTCAAGTTCGACAACCCGACATTAGAATTACCTATATCGGGTGTCCCAACTAAAATTTGTACCCCCCAACAATTCCAATTTCGAAAGACTCAGAAGAACGCTCGAACAGGTCAGTCTTGTTTTCAACGGGGACCTAATTGTACCAAACTTTCAAGTCTTAGATCTCACCCCTTTAGCCAGGGGAGCCACCCAGTGAAAAAATTTAAATGGCATGGGGGTCGTGTGATACATCATTTTAAAGCTTATTCAATTTTCTATCTAAACCTACATTTATCGATTCCTTAGTCGTGTGATACATCATTTTAAAGATTATTTAATTCTCTATCTAAACCTACATTTATCGATTCCTTTCTACAAAAAAAAAGCATGAATTCGATATTTTTCAAATCTACATAAAATACTCAACTAAAATTTGTTGTTGCGTACCTACAGTAAAGCCATTTTGTATTATGTATAAGTTTTCGGTTTTAGATTTTTTGTTGAACTTAGGTTTATTCCAATGCAATATCATTTATGTAATCCAAAAATAAAATGATTTAAAAAGACACTTGTGAGAAGAAGAAAGAAAATTAAATTGTGTGTTGAGTCCACGCGCGACAGAAGTGAACACTGTACTACATTATCATACTGGCAGCGCGACGGGGTTCGAGGTGAACATTGCTGATTAATATTATTAGCTCTATTATTTTCAATCCTAAAAGTTTGAGGAATCGAAGTAGAAATTTGCCTAGAGATGGTGTTGGCTGTGGCCAACTTATTGCTTAAAGCCTGATTTATATATTCCTCGGCGACCTGGGTGAATTTCCAGCCACCATGACGATTTGAAACGAGCGTTTAGTGCTTTTTAAAAAATTACTTAAAATGGGCCATGTTCATACCTACAAATTGCATCCCAAACGATCAAGTTTATTAATTTATTTCTTTGTTCAGCCCACGTGAAATTAGTTAATATTTCTGTGTTGAATGCATATAAGGAGTCTTTCAATGTCAATATCTAAGTGTTACTGTAGAAATTGGGGATAGTATAGGCCCCGTTATAAAGCTTGTTTAGTCTAGACAGCAAATAATGCATAAACTAGTTTTTGTTTTTATACAATAAAATTCTTAGAACTTATTTGTCCAATGGAGATTCTGAAATTAGCAAAGGCCAACTGTACAGGTAGTTATAAGATAACTAATAAACAAGCGTTAAAAAGTAGATTTTACACTGTTTAGCAAAAAAAGTTGTATAATTAAATTACACAAAAAACTTTACAAATGAAATAAATTCACATTTGGAACACAAGCACCGTAAATATTAAGATTTATTGCTAATTTAAATGTGTGAGACAATATGTTACACACTCCTACAGAAAAACCTTGTCTATTTTTTCACTCTAGAGAACAATCATCAGTTTAAATAAATTATCATATTCCTGTGATTATAATATAGTGTCATCAAATGATGTTTTATTTATCATGTCAAACAGTTGAAATGCACGCAACTGCCGTCGTCGTGGTTATAAGTGCAAATTAGAGGAGCAATAAATCAAACTGAACCTGAAGATTACGGGCATATTTAAAAAATATTAAAATAAATATCTAAGTAAATAAATACTAAGTGTAATAAAATACCTAAAAGGGATGAAGTGAATTCGGAAAATTAAATTCGTTTTTAAGGCCCAAAAAAAAGAGGTTTATAACATGAAAATTCCAAACGGAAATCACACAACCGTTCAGTGTAGTTACATCCAAGATTGTCTCAACAAAGAAGACATAAATGGAACAATCACCTACGCCATATGGGAATGAATCCCTAGAGATAGCAGACCACCAAGAAAGCCCTCAGAGATGGATAAACCGTTAAGTGTCGACGTCACAAGAAGGAAAATGTTTATAAAGAAAAAACAACTTTGTAAATGTAGAATTATTAATAAATATATTTCATGCCATATACATTATATTTAAATGCCAACATGGTCAGTAAAACTTATTTATTAAAAATGGGTGTAATACTGCAAAGAGTAGTTAAGAAATTTTTTAGAATACAATAAATAACAACAATCTAAAATGTTATGCATTTTATGCTAAATTTTAACTAACAATTATTACAATTCTTTGAAAGCAACAATAGGTTATATAACAATAATGCACCAACTAGTTTTCAACAATTAAAAATGAGTAAATCAATTAATATCACTTTCTAAGCACTTCTAAGGTATTGGCAATTACAAAATTTGTAAAGTCGTTGACTTTGGCGTATCTAAAACGTATATTAAAATCGGGAATGTCTTATTGGCGTTTAAAATTAGCGATCATTCAGTTGTATCAAATTTTACGGACGGCTCAGCTATCAAAAATAAAAATCTCATTAAAAACCTTATAAAAATACATCAAAGTATAAAATGTGTAGGCGGTATTTAAGTCCACAAAGATGTAGGCATTATTCCTTCCACAGAAGCCGCTGCAGGCATTAAGTTTTCTTGTTTCAGGAAATTTAAAGGCAACAGTACAAGATGACCCTGGAAGGAACAAAACAATCAACTGTTTATGTACTGAAGAATTACTCACCTGAATACTCTCCAACATCTTTTCAGCCCTCGAAATTTCATTAATGTATAGTGGTTTTTCTTCTTGATTTTTCTTCAGATCTGAAAACGTTTCAACTTTATCACTTGGAATACAGTGGAAGACTTTCTCATAGAATTCTGTATTCAGCGAGGCAGTTTTATACCAAATTTCCTTATAAAAATAATCGGAAACCGGATCAGTAATATCAAAATCAATCATTTCATGTTCTTTTCCCAGTAAACCTAGATGTTCTTTAAATAAGTACTTCCGTAAGCTCCCTGCGAATTTTCCGGAAGGGAAACTTTTTCCATTCATCACACCGTCGTCGAATGCTTCATCTTCAATTAAAACAGCGATTTCTGAATCTCTTTTCCCTATCAGGGAGCGATCATTAATATTTGCGGACCCACAAATGACGGTCTTATCATCAACTATCATCAGCTTCGAGTGGACGTATATTAATTCGGTGATTGGTTCACAGTTTAATGTAGAATGAGCTCTCAAACCATAAAAGGAAATATAATCATTCGGATCGGCGATACCAGATTCCTTCAACTTCTTGATAATTGCGAACTTTCCCCTAAAAAGTACCACTTATACAGTGAAAAAAATATTTTAGTACAACGTACTGAGATATTGAAGCATAGTTCCAGTGAGTTATAGCATGTAGGGACGTACCAGTAGGCCCCCCCACTTCGCCTTCGAAGCCCGGCAACAAAGGCATTATCACATAGACTCTAAAGACTTCTTTGGCTCTAAAATGAGAATATTAATAAAGATGCAGATCAAAAACTTGGTTGAACCAACTTGTAAGCTCGAATTATTCGTTTGTATAGTGCTTCAGCGACCCGATTTTTAGTGTGCGGGTTAGTACAAGACAGTGAGATGAAAAATTGGTTTTCAATGTAAATATAATGCTGAGCTTTATTGATTGTATCGATGTACGCTTCGTGGATGCTTTGCTCAACTGTGTCTGGTTCTAAAAAACCACAAGACCAAGTACTAACACTTCGAAGCACCTGCATGGGACAAACACAACATGTAATGAACAGGTTCTAATAGGTGGTAACGTTTGGTGAAAATCGAACTACACAATGGGGTCGTCCCCCTCAATTGAATTTGACGAATTCAACTATACCTTCTCGTAGACCATAAAAAATCGCAATTTCGGCTAGCATTTTCAAAGGCTGTACAATTGCCGCCTCTTGTGACGTCATTTCGGTGGAGCATTTTCATTGGTTGATGTCACAGAAACCCGCTCGTTTCAAATAAGACAAATGTTTAAGATTTTTTTCCTAGTAAACGCGTGATTTCGAATAACAAAAAAATAGGGGTATAATTTTTTTTAGGATACTGAAGTGGTAACTAGCGTTTACATATGTAGTTACAAACGAGTCCGGTAGATAAAATTTACCGGCCTAGGCCGGTAGCAGTTGACAACGGCCGGTAAATCACACATACGATGGTTCTTTTATTTTTGTGTAACTTGAAAGTGATCTTTGCATATCCTAAAAAATCTTATACAATATACGACCGATAGCATTTTTATGGCCTTGCCAAACATACATTTCTCGCCCTACGGCTCAACCTGTAAAGTATTGCTACCGGTCTAATACTGTAAATAGCTATTTTCGTCTAGTTTCTAGAAAAGCTTATTTTTTAAAATTGTAGGACGACCCCATTATTACTTCCCTAGTAAAGAATTTTTTGCTCTATGATAATGAAATAGTAACATAATAATATGTAATGAAAATGACATTTTTTTTAATAAAGGTGATTTCTATTTATACGTTCCTTACCTGACAAGTAACGTTGTTAACTTCATTTGGGAATACAAGAGGAAGAGATTTGAAATCGTCGTAACTTTTTGGCAGTAAATATGGATAAGTCTTATTGGATTTGGCTTTTTCTAGCTTAGTGGCGTTCCATCTTTGGATAAAATGTCTAGCGACATCTCGTGCCGCAGCTCCTTGCACACACACGCCCACATCGTGCCACGGCATTCGAGGTGTAGTCGTTCGTTCGATGAAGTCATCAAACGGAGAGTCCAAATTATAGAAATCTTTCACGATGAAATTAACATAATCTTTACCAACCCAATACTTGGAAGACCCATTTAAAGTGTCCAGAATCTCTTCCGTATTTTGTGGTTTCTTCTCAGGCTCTGGGCTCTCTTGAACGTCATCCTCATGGGGTGTATAAACTAAATGAATTAGATCTTTTCCTTTATTTCTGACGGTTTCTTTAATAGTGTCTATCACATTTTTACGCTCCATGTTTGGAGTATTGCACTTCATTTTTTCGGTGACTGGAGTCATTAGCAGACTATCGCCAGGCTCCAGTTGAGGAAGAGGACTGGATGGTTCTTCTGCAGGACAAGGATCTAGTTCTTCGGGTTCAGGAATGGGAGTTTGTTTGTATATTGGCACAGGGATGGGATAAAAGACATCGCCACCAGGGACGCTTGATGTTCTCTTTTTCAGCGTTGTTGTATCAATCATTGTCGTTATGCTGCCCAAGTCTGTTAACCTGAACGGAAAAAATATATATTTATGTATATCGTCTGCGATTATTCGCAATTTTAAGGTGTAAGGTTAGTTGCACAAGAGTTGCGCATTTCAGAAAAGCACAAACATAAAAAATGAAATAAAGTTCCGTAGATCGTCTTATGTCATTTTGAGATTACAATGAATGTGAAGGGGGGTGCCCATTTTATCTGTTCACGCCTGACGATTCACATATAGGCAACATATTAAACATTTTACAAATCACTTTGCGTAAACTATTTATTTTTTAAATAAAGAATCATAGTGGGTCTAAAATTAAACTCAAAACGTCAATTCAAAACAATCAAATACGAAATGTAAATCCTTAAAAAAATAGTTGTTGACGAAGTGTTTAATATGTTGCCTACTTCTGAATCTTCAGGCGTGAACAGATAAAATGGACACACTGTATTATTTTGTATAACAAAGTTTTATTCCATTTGTTAAACTAGTCTACCTTTCAGCGCACTGTTGACATTGAGTAAAAATTTCCTATATAAATAACAATAGAAACAAACGTAATAAGATCATGAGAGGTTACATTAATAATCATTTTGTTCAAATTATATTATGCAAATATGAGTGGAAAAATTCTTAATTAAAGAAACAAAGTCCGTATTGTAGTTTCCTCATGAAAGTAATCAGGAATCAGGACACATTCTAATCTCAGACCTATACTTATTTGTATTTCCTTATTTTTTTCTTTTCTAGGTTTTTTCCTGGTATTCTTATCAACGTTATGCCTTTTGGGCACTTTCGGGGAAATAAAGAAGCAGAGATGATCTTTATAGATAATGATCTCAAAGTTACTCAAATTGACGAGTTCTACAACCCCCTAAAATATTAGTATCCATTTCCATAACACCCCGTATATATTTTTTTATGTATGTTTGGGGATAAATTTTTGTCTATGAACCGATTTCAATGATTCTTTTCTTTCTAAGCACTAAATTGTTGTATAAAAAAATATTTTTTACTTTTTAGTAACAAATTATATTATTGAACTTTAACCAATCCAAATTCTATTTAAAAAATAACGCACAGACAAAATTTTTAGAAGTCAACCCTGCTATAGTTTTATTATACAGGATGTCACTTATATATCTTCTATCTTCTATATATATATAAATGAATCGCCGTTCGTATGTCACGCTAAAACTCAAAAACGGCTATACCGATTTGAATAATACTTTTTTTGTTTTGATCGACATAATCCAGGGATGGTTTAAAAATATTTTTCACATGGACATGGGGGCCCAGGGGGGCCCCTTGGGCTAGACCAATTTTTTGGCTCGACCGATTCTTATGATTTTTTTTTTGTATATTTGATAGGTATGAGAATAAGTAGTAAGCTATTTTTCACATAGACATGGGGGCCCAGAGGGGGCCCTTGGGCTGGACCAATTTTTCGCGTCGACCGAGTCTTATAAATTTTTTTTTGTATATTTGGTAGGTATGAAAATAGGTGGTAAGCTATTTTTCACATAGACATGGGGGCGTAGGGGGGCCGATATTTCGGGTCGACCGATTCTTATGATTTTTTTTTATATTTGATAGGTATGGGAATAGATCGTAAAGTATTTTACACATGGACATGGGGGCCCAGGGGACCCCCTTGGGCTGGACCAATTTTTCGGGTTGACTGATTTTTATGATTTTTTTTTGTATATTTGGTAGGCGTGAGAATAGGTGGTAAACTATTTTTCACATATACATGGGGGCCCAGGGACCCCCCTTGGGCTGGACCGATTTTTCGGGTCGACCGATTCTTTTGATATTTTTTTGTATATTTGATAGGTATGGGAATAGGTCGTAAAGTATTTTTCACATGAATATGGGGCCCTGGGGGCCCCCTTGGACTGGACCGATTATTATGATTTTTGATTTGTTGGATTTGCCTCCGCCCCGAATAGCAGATTAACTATTAAAACATGGACATGGAGGCCTAGGGGGCCCTTGGGTTTATAACTCAAGAAGGGCTTTTATGATATTTGATTTGTTGGATTTGTCTCCGCCCTGAATAGCAGAATAACTATTGAAACATGGACAGGTGGCTCAGGGGCTCCCTTGGGTTTATAACTCAAGAGCGGCTCGACCGATTTTTATGATATTAATTTGTTGGATTTGGGGGGGAGCTAAGTACAGGACAACAACAATAACAAAGCCCCCCTGGTACAGGGCAACAATAACAAATAACGCCGGCCAACAAAATTAGTCTTACCGGGGTTTAAAAATGAAAATGTTTTTTAAAGAGTAAACTCCAAAGTTTCACTTCTGTTGCGCGTGGACTCCACACACATTTTTTTTATGATATCTCAAGAATCGATTGACTGACTTTTTCGAGGGCGAATAACTATTAAAACATCAGAAAAATGAAAGAAAACATTTTTTTCAAACATTTTGTATGGAATCCGTATATACCGCTATCTTTGATACATGACAGAAACAAAAATGAACATGGCGTTGTATGCTGGTTCCGGTACTGCCAGTAGATGGCGTTGTGTGCATTATCTTTTTATAAAAAAAAATGAATTTAATTCAGCTAATAAGTTGCCACAACACTTATTGATTCTGAGGCGGTACAAAGTTCGCCGGGTCAGCTAGTCTGCAATAAATTTAGAGGATAATTCCGCAGAGGTCCGAACTCATTCAAAAAATTATACCACGCAAAAATATTACAAACACACAGTATATGTATTCCCGTTGGTACCAATAAAAGCTAATTTTTCGAAAATACAGATATGGGGATTATTGCAGACAAAGAATTTCTTTCTGACATTTTAAAAACCATCTTTGTAAATCACCCCTTATTGTCATTCTGAAACTTTAGGAGTTTTGGAATTTATTTTGAAAATTGGAAGATTGGATAGGTCGGAATGGTGCACGTTCATCAACGTTGCATTGTCCATTTATTCATTTCATGAGATCATGCTCTGGTCGATCAAGCGTCGAACATATAATTAATTTATAGCCGGACTATAATCGAGTTATTAAACAGATCAATGACAGAACCGGAAACATTGCGCCAAATATGCTATTTATACAAAATAGTAAACGAAGGGCGTCGAAAAAATGCGTGACGCGGAATTTGTATTCAATATAAACTGTAAATAAATTGTACATACCGAGCATAAATAAATAAAGTACACGAAAACGCGGCAATATTAAACTAACAATTATTAATAGTATAAAGTAAAAAATCTACCTGTGCTTAGCATCGTCCCATCGTCCATAACACAAATCGATTCCACCCAAAAAGGCGTAAGTTTGGTCGACGACCACAATCTTCTCGTGATGGGCCCACAAGAACACTCCGACTCGCGCGTGGTCAGGATGTCTCAAAACTTTAATATTGTCTGACAGTTCCGTCAACTTCTGCTTGCTGTAGTAGCTATTCAACCCCAGAGCTAATTCCACTTCTTTAAAAAGTAGCACAAAAATTTTTACTCCACTTTGCTAAAAACGTCATTGTAGCTTGGTGAGTGTTACGATCTAAAACAATACCGCTTTTCTTTGTAACAATTTGTCTAGCCTCCAATGGTCTCCATAGATCGCAGGTCTTTTCAAATATATTTCCGGACTTAGCCACCAATCCGTTATAAAAATCTCTTCTTTGGCGCTTTCTATAGCGTCCGCTAACACCGACATGTATGTGGATCCGTCGACGAACCAAGAACAAGGAGTTGTGGTTCGTACGGGTGCAAAAGAACGGTGGGGATTGGGTTGAGTAAAATTTCTAGCTGAATAATACAATCAATAAAGTGAAAAGACTAAATGTAGAGCAACCTGGTCCTGAGGCAACGTCTTTGAGTGCTTCCACCCACTCCCTACTCTTCCTTCTGGTCCAACATTTGAACGCTATTTGTCTACTGAGTGTTATAATGTGGAAACCTGTTTCTAAACCCATCGAATATAAACCCGACGCAACTTCAAAACCTTGATCAAATAGAACAACGGTTCTGACGAGACCATCCTGAGGGTTTATGTAACCGAAACATGTGTCTTTGATGAAAAACCATCTTTCTACCCAACGGGAACAAAGAACGTCATTACGTAAGTGTTGAAATCTATAAAAGATACCCATTGGTTGTAAAAACACCAATGCGACCACAGGAATAGGCAGAAATCCATGTATACAAGGTGATTTTAAACGTGCGTCACTTCTTCAACCCAGGTAATTCACACGGACATTTTTTTTAATTTATTTTTTTGACGAACTGAACCAACAAAAACAAACTGAATCAAGTGTATGTACTAGCAAGAAACCCAAGGTTTACATTTTGCATATTTTTCTTCTTTCAATTCTCAACTTTATTGACACAATTAAAAAGGCTCAACAAAGCTCCGAAATTATCGATTTGCAATACAAAAGCTGACTTAGTGACCACGATTGTCCCGACTCGTGGGCGGTCAAGTCAGCTTGAGTGTTATATGTGGGAATTTCAGGAACTCGAGTTGTAATTCAGGAAGATTATTTTAGGAATAATATTGTAGAAAAACTAAGCGACTTGACATTTCGATTTGACGGATATCACTATAACTTAAAAAATGGAGCTGTGTTATTGGTGGAAACTTCCATTAAAATAATCACTAGAATTATTAAAATATTTTTAAAATTTCACGTTTTTTTTTTTTTTTGTTAAGCGGAAAACGGTAACAGTTTCGTGAACTGTCTCAATTTTCCTCTCCCTTGCAAGTTTTGGTCAATTGTTACCTTTGTCAAGGAATGACACACCTTTAAAGTCACCCTGTGGATCTAAAAAAAAAGATTTGAAGCTCAATTGTCCCTGAATTTACCTTATACAGCAAAAGCAACTAATGAGGCCACAACAGTTACAACCAGCCTGTCCAGGTTGAGCACTGCCTGTTCTTTTTTTCACCATTCCTTCTTTTCTTTTGGGCCCTAATCCCTGAATAAATGACAAGTGGGAGACTTCTAAAAACTCAATCTACAAAGTACATTGTTAGGATTACTCATAGAAGTCAGAAGAAACATTACAGTAGCAGGGTGATTTCGATAGATATTGATAGACAATAAATTATTCAGGTAATCTTCAAGCTGTTTCCTTCTATCTCCTAGCTGTTCATATGGAACTAGAACTTCAGGCTTTTTTGGAAACCTAGAAACTGAAATAAATTTACTGCCTTAAATGACAAAAGCATACCTGGGCAAGGCTGCTTTCCTTTTACCCTTTCCAGGTTTAGGTACATTCAGTTTAAAACTCTTTCTTTTCCTTTTGTGGGTCTTGCTTGGAAATGGTATGTTTAATCCAGTACGAAACAAAACCAACTGTTGGTGTAGATGCTGGATTTGTTTGTATCTCTTTTTTATCTGCCAAGAAAAATTTCCATGGGTGAGGCAGATTGTGTATCTACAAATGGGGAACTCTTAAATGTAGCAACCATTAATTAACTCTGACTCACAAATTAGGGTTCAGTATATGGCTGGTTAGGTTTCTTTCAAAGTCTGGAATTGACACTGAGATATCAACTGGTGGAATAAAGACATTTCTCTTGAAAGATTTGAACTTGATTGGAGGCTTATGGATAGTTAAAAAAGTGAGACCATCAGTAACATCATCTTAAAATAATTAAGTTAGGGTAGTTATGAGTTATCATATGTTAAAACTACCTTCAATTTCGTCGTCTGAGCGTTCAATAGCCACTGGCCCATCCCCCACATCAACAATAACATAGGAATCTGGTACACCTAGTTCATCATCATATTCTGACCCCCCAATGCTGGGTCTTGTTAGAGAAATATCTGGATTAGCATTTCCAGATTGGTCCTCCTCCTCTTCTTGCATGCTGAAAACAGAAACCAATTAAACTTGTGTTAGAAAATTAATTCAAAAGTTCTAAATTAATCACCCAATGATAGCTGTAGTTGACATGTTCTTTTAAATTTTATGAAGTAGCAAGAATTTTGCGGCTTCTTATCTTATCTTCTACCATATAAACAATAAGTAGGATTAGAAAAGATCACTTTGCGAACAAAATAATTTCTAACCTACACGTCTTGAAGTGTTTACGTCCTCAAGGCTTCAAAACTATACAGAAATTGATAAACTTACGTGTGTTAAATTTGGTCGAAACTAAAGTAATTTTATAAATAGATGCATGGGGAATGGGTTAGTTAATTAAATAGCGTTCTTCTGATGTAATATTATCCTGAGAAATTATTGAGCAATCAGGAAAATTGGAGTGATGGAATGAATAGAAGAGGTGGACAAAGAATTGCTTGAAAATGTCCCTGAAATTATGCAACACATTTTACATCAGCTGTTAAGTAGCCCCTGACGCTCTTCAATCAACCCGTCAATCTTCTTCCGTTTCCGACTCGGAAAGTCTGTCGTGAAGTGTCTCTGGTGTTTAAAATACTTGATCAAAATTGGTCTAGGCCGTCCAGCACACTGGTCAACCGCTTGAGCCATTCAAACTTTCCATCAATCACCGTCAACGCTTGGCTCAAGCGTCAACTGGTTCCTAGACGGTCAATCATGCTTGATTCAATCTATTAACTCCAGTTTTGATCAAAATGAGTGACCGTCTAGGGGCTCCTTTAGTGTTTGTTTTAGATTTGAACGTTTCATTTGTTCTTTCCTTTCTTCTGGTCGTCTTCTTTTTTGTTCTTCTTTTTCTTCTTGTTGTCGCTTCTTTAGTTGTTCTAGAAGCGCCATTTGTTCTTTCCTTTCTTCTTGTCTCTTTTCTTGTTCTACTTTTTGTTCGTGAAGTTGTTCCAGAAGTTTCATTTGTTCTTTCTTTTCTTCTTGTCGTGGCTTTTCTTGTTCTTCTTTTTCTTACAGACGTTTTTTTTTTCAAATTGTTCTAGAAGAGCCATTTGTTCTTGTAGAGCAACCATGATTTACTTCTCGTTACTCTTCCCGAAGGCTTCTGTAATGTTGCCTGAGCCGGGCGGGTTCTTGAATTTAAAGAACACGTGCACTTCCACAAAATTTTATTAAATGAATTTTTTTTTTCATTTGAGATCATACCCGCATCCTTACTTCAATAAAAATACTAATAATAATTTATCTTTATCTTGTGACGCTTGTTACGGTGAAGTTGCATCGAGAGCCAGTTTTTTAACGTGGTATGCTCCACACTCGTGCACGGGTAGCTTAATCGAGGTCCGGTAAGCCGGAAGCCAGCTGTCAGGTTTGGCAGGAAGGGAAGTAAAATAGATACAGGTTCGGCGTTACGGTCTTTTTTACAATATAATATACAGAGGAAATATATACAGGGTATGTACACGGTGATGAAGAGCAGAAGCAGAAATAGGGGACGTTTTTAACTTTATTAACCCGGTGTCTCTCTCTCAATTTAACCCTTATAAGATTTGTTGCCTGTATTAATTTATACTCTGTCTCGCTTTTTTAACCCTTGGTACGTGAGGCCTCTCTCTGGAGTGGAGCAGCGGCTGAAGCAGACGTTGGCTGACCCCGTCCTGTCGGTGGCTGGCAAGCGGTGGTTGGCGGCTGGTACTTCTGGCGGAGGTCTATACCTTCTTCTTCGGCCAGGTCGGGTCCTCTTCGGCTCCTCTTCTTCCCAGGTGGGATGATGGACTCATCTCCGTGCTATTAGTCGGCCTTTTATAGACCATCTGAGACTCGTGATACATCGCTCATCGGCGCGGCCTCCTCTCTACGAGACGGTGGCGGCATGAGGAATTCTAAACGTCGGCATCAGGAGCGCGCTAATTAACTGGGCGATTGGGCACAAGAACGGTGTCGATACGGTGCTGGGAAGTATTTTAATTCGGTGTATGTGGCACCACGGTGTCGGAAAACATTGAAAATCATATTATATACCTACTTAATAAGCACTTCTGACACGCACAATTTTTACAATAAGTGATTACTTTGGTGTTGAAATAAAAATCCCAACTTTATAGAAATGGTTAAAAAATTATATCAACATAAATGGTACTATAAATCCAAAATTCGTTTACCAAATGCAAATCTCAAGAATAGAAAAAGAAAAAGAAGGGATAAGCTAATTTTTGTGATTTACGATACTAATTTTGAACATCTATATAATAAAAATGAAATGCTGTGCGTTGGTAAGCCCATCTCTTGAGAACGGCTGGACCGATTTGGTTATTTTTTTAATATTAGTAATAGTCCAAATAAGGTTCTTACGGAAAGAAAAATCGGAAAAGTTGCCCAGAAAATTGGAAAATAAGGGGAAAACTGAAAACCGCTCCCGAACGTGACGTCATGAAGCCTTTCTGTCCTTTTCTTGTAAACGGTAACTCCGATAAGAAAATGTTATAGGACTTAATTATGTTCTCCATTAAATTCTGCATAATTATTTTTTTGCCTATGTTCCACCCACCGCCCATCAATGATGTTGGAAAATGAGTTTAGTTTTAAGCGTACATAAAGAAACAACGCTTTACATACATACCGCTTTACACCATTTTTGCAAAATAAAAATTCTCCAAAAAAAAATCTAAAAATAATTTTAAACTTTCATAGTAAACATTTTTTATAACATTTATAATAAAACATATTATTAATTATAGTATTTATACCTGCTCACTACCAAATTTGTAAAAACCGTCAAATCCTGAATGAAAAGGCAAACGCCTCTGAACAAATAATCTGTTTTTGTCTGTTCTTATTGTTGTCGACACATCAAACACATTATGCACGTTTAGTGGGGACGTGCTTGTAAATAGACCTCCCTCATTACGCCTTTTTATATTCTGCGACTTGTCGCAAATCACCAAAAATTACGTATTCATAATAGCTTCATTCGGAAGAGTAAATATCAGGTAACTAAGTTGATGGTGGTGGCAAAAAGAAAAACATAACAAAGCAATAAAATAGGTATACCTGTGACAAATTTACAAATCCACTAGAGAGTAATATAATAGTATGCAAACAACACATTGTATAATAATCATGAAGAGGGTAACAAATAAAGAAAGTTGCCTGAATCTCAATAATTTATGCGAACCCCTAATAAAAAGTAGGTACCGATAAACGCAGTAAAGACGATTGGTTGACCCAGTAAAATAAGTTCACACCCTCGTCTCTATTGGAACAGCCTCCCGATCCTTATTTTTTAGCTCCATTTTAAGTAAAACCACGGGTCAAAATTTATTTTGGTTTTCGGATTTTAAATCAGCATAACGGCTTTCATAAATTAAGTCTCAATCTCATCAATTTTTTCCAAACTTGACTGGTTTTTAATTGTTTTTTTGCAAAACCACTAGCACTAGGATTTTCAAAATAACATAGAGTAAAAAGTGTGTCTTGTTCTTTGTTGTGTCAAAATTTCATTGGAATTGCTTCAGTCGTTTTCCTTACATTGGTTCTCAAAGTTCTTATGGAAGAATAACACGGAAGGATCCCACCCTTAAGATGCTGTTTCTTTGTAAGCGCATCACTTTAGAACGGCAGGACCGATTTAGCTAATTCTATTTTTTTCATATTCGTAATAGTCCAATTAAGGCTATTCTGGAAAGAAATATTGGAAAAATTCCCGGAAAAATTTAAAAATCTGGAAAAACTGAAAGTGCTTTTTTCTATGAACTCAAGACCATAACTCACGATTAGAACGATGGATATGCGTAATTCTTTTTTGTTTTGTTCGTTATTGTCCTGGAAACGTTTTCACAAAAATATAATTCGACACAATTACAAAGAAAAGTCGAAAAATTCGGAGAAACTGCAAAAATCATAATACTTATATTGAAAATATTGGGAAGATCTGGAAAAACGCATTCCAGCCAAAATCTATTTAATAACAATTAAAAATAAACTAGCTGGAACCTGGAAAATAAAGTAAAACACATCTCATCCTATTTGACCGGTGCAACGAACAGCTAAACTACGATGGGCAAACAATGAACAGATTCGGGTGGCATGGCATTACGCTTATGTTATACACTTCTCTTGACGAATATTGTTTAATTTGTGGTCGAAATTTCATATCCATCCGTTGACCGGTGTAGAAGCCTATTCGGAACATAGAAACAGACAAACAACAGTAACAACAAATAACAAGAGCAGTCAGGTAAACAATATTTTTGGTTTTCCCATTTTGCGCATGCATAAATGTGTTCCTTCAATGTCGCAAGCAACATATAATAGGCCATGTAAGAAACATGGACTTCCCAAATTGACCCCAGCAACACTCAGTGATTGTACTTGGGCTTTGTTGGTGGTAATTACGAAAGCAAGGCGCACTGGAAATTGAAATCGAAAGGCAAATAGAACCATTTTCTCCTTACATTTTTCATTGAGGAGAGTTGTTGCAATAGACACTATGTTGTTATGTTGTTCAGGTGTTTCAGCAGTTCTTGAAGTTAAAGCTCTGATTCGATCGTTTTCAACTCGTGCGCTATGGTGGTCAGTTGTTTCAGCAGCTCTTAAAGTTGAAGCTCTGATTCTAACGTTTTCAAGTCGTATGCTATGTTGTTCAGGTGTTTCAACAGCTTTTGATCTGAAATCTCTTAATCGCATTTCCTCCTAACGTTGGTCGGGTGTGTCAGCTGCCCTACTGGCTTTCATTTGCCTCGATTTTCTGGTTGATTTTCCGACAGATGTTTTTTTTTTGCTATTTTAAGTATATTATGAAACAGCAAACAAACGTAAGAAATTCAAAATACCCGGCTGCGCAAAGCATTATAAATTGGTTAGCGTGTTACTCGCATCATTCTCCACGAACGCTTATAACACCCCGAGCGTCCCGAGGTAAATGTCAAGTCTCTGAACCACTTGCGTGCCAAACCTCAGGGGAGCGGCCAAGTTATATGTAACTATAGTTCGCCAGCTTGTTACTTAAAACGATTCACGCTCATTGAACTCTGTGACTGTAATGGACGAGTATCCGCCGAAATACTACATGCAAATACTCAATGAACCTGTGAAATTTTTGAAAATGAAAAGTAATCTACCGGTGTATCTGATCAATGTCTCTCATTTAAAAAAACAATTATAAAAATCGATGCAGTACCCACTGTTTTATTTGCTGCAAACGATTAAATGTATAGATTAAATTAAAATTACATTTGTTTTAACTTTTGTATTGTTCCGCGATTTAACTTAATGTCAAGAATGTCCTTGCAATTCCTTAAAATGCGACGTGCTTGCACCAGTTGCATTGGAAATTGATTGCAATGAACATGCGTAGAACCATCTTAGAGATTGTCGACTCAACTTGACTACGAATCGTATTCGGAGGACTATTCAGTGAATTAAATTAAAGTCGGTTCTATTTTTTTTTGAAAAGTTTGACAGGTTTGACAGGTGAACTGAATAGTCCAAATAACACCACCATTCTATAAAAATAATCGATTATACTACCATATACGGTTGGCTTCAAATAAAACGGGAAATGTCAGAAAAAGTTCTGTCAGATTATATTAATTTTTCATAGTTGAAAGCGGTTTTTTAGAATTTAGGTTGCACTTATGTGTCAGAAATGTCAGTAAATTGACAAATTCAAATTTCAATTCACGTTAGGTCAAATTTCATTTCCCGTTTTTTTTTTTTTTTAGCCAACTGTACTACTATGTGAACAGATAATAGGAATTTGCGGCCATCTTTATGACTTTTTTCCAATCGTGTCATGTTCAAATTTAATCGTTAAACATTCTTATATGAAACGATTATTAATCCATTTTAGAATTCGGGGTGCAGTAGAGCTAATCCCGAAAAAATTACTGCACCAACAATAATTTAGTAGGTTTACCTAGTGTTCAATGTTACGATTTTTTGGCAAATATTTGTGACTATGAGAATACCACCGTGGCCGCTTCCATCAGAAATACTGAACAGTATGCTATCCCTGCTAATGCGTTGAATGGAACAATAAAGGCCACTATTTTCGACTAATTTTATTGGGAACAATATAAAAGAAAACTTGATTAACAATACTTGAATTTTTTTAAATCATACCTAATACCTACCATAATTTACTATAAATAGTCACTATAAGTCATAATACTTAATGAATATCAGTTTTTTTTAATAGTTACAATATCACATTTTGTTAATCAAAATAAATATTATCTCTGTACAATTATTAAAAGTATTACACCTAAAAACTAATTGGTATCTTATAAATGTTCTTGAAAAGTAAAAGAAGGGATTGTGCAGGGCTTGACGTAACTGTGTTGCGGTCTTTCCGACTCTGGCCTTACATCGGTCGATTTAAGGACATCATCATCGTCAGGCTCTTCAATCTTGTAAGTTCCAGTCCACTCACTTTCTGGGTCAGAAAACAAATTAGAAGCGTCTTTGTCCAGGATGTCTTCCAGAGAATATTCCGAAGTTTCGTCGAAACTGCGTTTTCTTTCATCCATATATACGCCTGAAAGTTTATGTTAATATGACAACTTTGTTGTGATTAATGCAACGTACAGTCGTCTAATGCATGAGATGTGGTCCAAGTGGATTCATCCCAATCGTCGTCAAATTCCAGATTTTTGTTAAATTCTCGTTCGTGCGATGTTTGGACAATCGGGGAATCACTGTCCGTAACATCGAAGATTTCAGTGACCTTCACTTTATTATTTTCATCCAAATAATAGTAAGCCATGATAGTTTCGTGGTGCGACGTTACTTGCAGAATGTGTTCAAAGGTGTCATCATCCCCAGTGTCCGTTCTGTTAATTGTCAGACTTGGTTTTCTTTGGAGCATTTTGGTGGCAGCGAATTTACGGCCCGGACTTTGGTTGATAGGCAAGTCACTGAAATTTGACGAAGTAAGTTCACAATCCTTATAAAACAATCAGCGAACTTTGCTCGTTCATTTCATTGCGTATATGTATAAAAAACACTTACGTATCATCCAGATTGAGTGTGAAGTTCAAGTTCATTTTATTTTTAGTAGACAATACATCTTGACAAGCTTCCACATCTGCTGAAATAGGAAATGAGTAATCAAGATGTAATTATGCAAAAATAGACTTACTTCCACCATATTCTGTTACAGCTAACTGGCAAATAATCTTAGCACTGAGTTGTTCTCTCTTTTTGTTCACTCTGTTAAGAATGTGAGATAGTTGGTCCATGAAATATTTACTGGCGTCCCAGAAAGCATTACCTATTTGCGGCGCTGTACCCATAAACCTATAATAAAAATAATGATAAGACAATAAAGACGATAACGCAAAGCGACATTAGACAGGACATTGTTAGTAACGTGAAACAAGAACATTGCTGGTACTATATTGTAGTGTTAGTCACCTCTGTTGATCATAGTCTGAGGAACATGAAGCACAATCTAAGGGTAGCAATGCATTTGATGGAAAAACAACACTGTTTCCAAGAGTGTTAAACTGGAACGATTTAGTTTCAAAATGAGAACCAACAGCACTCATAAAATTATAGTCAGTTAAGTGTCTAGAAACTACAATGGGGGCTGCTGCTTTTACGGTAGAAATCAGATTCAACCTGTAAGTGTTAGTCAAGCAAAAGTTGATTAATTAAGGGTGACTTACTTCGTAAATGTGGCGTACATAATGTCCGCGGGCAGAGTGTACGGAAGACTTAAAACTGAAAGTAGTTTCATTCCTCGGTGTTTAAACACCCAGTTGAGAAGTCCATTATTAGCGGAATCTATCGCTTCTTGGAATATGCTGAGGACCGTGTCGGGCATGTTGGACACTAGAGCTTCCTAAACGAAAAGACAACATTGTAACAACAAAGAAATAGTTGCAGATGTTCATTTCTAATGAGGGATTAATCCTAAAGGTTAAAAGCGATAAGAGAAATATTCCGGGTTGTAGAAATTAGATAAAAAATATCTATCACGATCACCACTTGTGGTATATTTCCGAAAGTACTTTTCTGCCCACGGGCGGAATTTGTGTATCTAAGAGGAGTTGATTTATTAACACATTAATTATGAACTGATACATCCAATTAATTGCTCCAAAGACTGAGAGATTCATAAATAACATTCCAGAATTGTTGTGTAATTATTCTCCGCGGATGACGGATGACGGTTCGGCATATTTTTTCTATTCGCCCAACTTCCCAAAGTTCATGTTTTTTTATAGAAATATTAAAAAAAATACGAATGTAGTTTAAGAATATCCAAGCGACAATAGACAAAAATGGCAAAAAATGTTGGAACCTATTTGGTATGGTAAAAAATGTAGGTACTTCCAGTGCTTTGTTTTGTGTTCTGAATTTTTGCTCAAATCAAAATCACACGGACCCTTTTTATTTTTTACTACTTCAATAAAACTTACTTGTCTGTGCTCCCTGCATTCCTTGCACTGAGGATCATACTCCAAATGCTCCTCCAAAGTCTCTGAGACAACGAAGGTCGACTGCACGGCCAAACACCTCGTACAATTAATCAGATTGTTCCTATGCAAGAACCTGAGAGCATCGTCAAATCCCTGTTTGCACATATTGGACAAAACTTCCGGCTTTGGTGGAAACAGAATTCGGACCATTCTGTATATGTTATGTTTCGACAGTTCTATACTGGTATTAGCTATGTTAATCTGCAAATGAAACCATTCAACACAAATCCGCAGAAATTCCTTCAACACCTTACATGGAATAACTGCGAGCTGTCGTCTCTCGGACAAATGTCGCTTTCACCACAGAAAGGACTAACTGTGATTGTGTTTTCATCTAAAGTAGGTAAATTATCGCTGTATCCCCCATCCATGTATCTAACTCCTCTGAACTTGGGTGGAATGATGCCAGAGAAAATTGGAATGAACGCGGACGCCAGAAGGACTTGGATGAGTTCTTCTCTGCTGTCAAATTGTGAAACGATGACGTTTTTGCCATCGTGGACACGCGTGAGGGACACGTGCAGCTTGCCGCTGACTCTGATGTGTGCGTCGTCGGGCAGGAACTTTTCTAGCCCTTCCAGGATCAGGTTATTGATGTTAAAAGAAGGGTTAAAGGGCCCTAACGATCTTTTACGAGCTTCGATGGCCACTCGAAGAACGTCGCTGGTGGTTTCGCCTGAAAACGAATGTATTGGTTTAAGTGATAATAAATTACACGTGTCGTTAAGAGTTGTGGATATTAAACAGTATGTTTACAAAACGAAGAATTTAATTCACCTCCAAAGTAAATCATGTGATAACAGCGATATCATGGTTTAATTTTATTTCATTTGTTTATATTCTCATGACCACTAAAACAGAATTTTATCAAGAAAGTTCAATAACTTCTTTTTTATTCAATTATTTGTAATTGCTATTTGTGTATACTCTGACAATAGATAAACGCGAAGAACATATTTAACTGGATGATTTTCCAGAAAATTGGTATTAAACGATTAACAAGATAGTTTGTACAAATATTATTGCAGCAATTCTCCGAAAAGTATCAAAATCGAAATCGATCGGACAACCAAGTAACTATTGAGTTGTTGACGCGATATCAGATTTTTTATAAAACAAGCTAATTCATATGACAACATGTTTACCCTGCCGTATTTTATCGCACCATTACTCAAACAATATTATTGTTTATATCTTGCGCGACCAATTGCGTGCTACATTTAAAAGAATTTCAGCTAACTGGCTTGATAAGACTAGCACGTGCAAAAATTTTCTTTGAGAATTACAATGCACCAGATGTGGTCAAAATCCGAAATATGTATTATCAAATGCCTACTGAAAAAAATATTTACTTATACAGTGATCAATTGCATTTTCAGGAATTAAAAGACGTTCTCATTATTTGAAAATATTTACATTATCTTCGTTTTAATGGTAGAAAGCTAACCATTCAATTAGCACTTAAGATGTAAATGCATTATTAAAAAGTTTTTAATTGATGATTTCTTACTCATTCATACTTTTGGTATGGATTTTGTGGATTCCAAAGAGAATTTTGCGATTCCTTAATGTTAAAATAATTACAGCTAAGTAACACACACACACACTCGACTCCCTATAAATCGAATTGTCACTTGTCATCGAAAAAAGTGCAACTTAAAGGCAGTTCAAATTAAAGGAAGGAAGATTAAAAAAATAAATGACTTTTTATTTACTTTTTAATGAACACTTAGTAAAAAGCAATTAAGTAATTAACAACAAATTTAAAACAAGTCTGAAATTAAAGTCTCCTTTCTGTTTGTTTTAGAACCAGATATTATTAACCATTATTAATGTGTTCGAGTTATTTTTTTTTTCATATAGTTCATAGTACATTCAGTTAATGTTCATCAATGTTAATTGTTACTTTAGTTTATGTAAAATATTATGAGTATGTAATTCTATTTATGAATAAAGCCACCATCGACGTAAGAATGGTTTTTTGACTGCACCACCAGATTTAATTTACCAATTTAGTTCTAATTGTACCTACTCCTATTTTTTGAATCGACATTATAACATACTTTCACCTTGATCATTTATAAGTATACACTGTAATACACTGCTTTTAAAGGTAATAGCAGAACACAGATTGTTGGTGCTGGTTTTTGCCGATTTTGTAAAAATTAGAGCAAATAATTAATGAAAAACCAGAACTTTGATATCCTTTCTAAAATCGACAGGTTTCTGGGTCAGATTTAATTATTATACTAGTGAAATCCTGTTGACATCTACGCAAACTTAAAAAAATCATTTCACTTCGAACATTGGAGTTTGGGGGGTTCACCCGAATTTGTGCACTTGTTGGTTGTTTTATTGAATTTGCTTTACCGACGAACGCTGTCGGCTAAAAGCCATGTTTTGAACTTATTTGAATAACTGTTTACAACAGGTTAGAATATTTATTTATGCATGCAAAGTTACTTTTTCAACGGTGTTTAGAACGACAATCAACTTCAGTTATAGAAGTTCACAACCGTAATTTTAAAAAGTATCTGCAAATATTTTAATTCTTTCTCTTTCAAAATAGCAAAACAAAATCTTTAGATTTTTCCAGCAAATCACCGGAAAAACTATACAGAAGATTATTTCAAACATGCAATTTAAATTTGTAGACATTATGTTGGCGGATATGAAATTTATTTTTACAATGTGTTGTGAAACTAAATACCTTACTTCCATTGTGCTCAGACCATCATCAAATCGTTATCAAACAATAGCACTCACTTTTGAATCTGTTCTTTTAAAATGTTCTTTAATAATCAATTACCCAATTGTTGGACAACAACCCCTGATGGATTTATTAATTTAGCAATTTGCAGGTACTTTGAAGGAAAACTATTTTTTCTTGTGGAAAATAAATTAATAATCTTCATTTGTGAAGTTCTATATCTATCATATCTATATCTATAAGTCCTAGTACTTTAAAATTATACGTCAAGCATTTGTTATTAGCATTTATTTAATTGTTATTTTAATCTAGTTCAATAAACTTGCAGTATGAAATAAAACGTTGTATTTACCTCGAACGAAGAAGTGTTTTTAAACGTACTCACAAGTAATTCCGGCCTCGGCCGTAAACAACTTGCTCGTACTTTAACCTTCACTTTTCGTTCTAGATAAATTATATCCTATTAAGAATTTTCTCGATCCTATTATATTTATTACATGCTATGTAATAATTACAGTGACGACGTAACGTTACTTCCCGGTACCGTAAATTCGACCTTGAAATACACGCGCCGCAAAAAGCCAATTATCAATGAGCGCATCCTTATTCTTACGCACCCAATGGCAGATCCAGTAGTAAACAACAGGCAGCAATAGAACCAGCGGAAGCTCCGGATATTTTATTCAGCAACAAATGTGGGGCATATTTGCGAAAACAGCAGGCAACACCGACGTGGTAGATGCCCAAAAATCCACATCCAGCAAACGAAAGATTCATTGTTACTATCACTAAGTAAATATCACATATACGGTCTCACTAATTGGTTATTGTCACGCTTATCTAACGTCGATTTATTCACGTGCACACTTGTTTACTGCTCCGTAACTGCGAGCGTATTGAAATAAACACGGATGATCTGCGGAAAATAATGAATTCGATAACGTGGTCGCGAAGAGTAGGGGGTGTGACGTCTCAACGAGCTCACGGATTGGTGGAAGCGAGTGGTGTGGTGCTCAATAATATCGTGGACAGGTAAAACGCTTTAGGCCAGTGATAAATGTTTGGACAGTGAGAAGAGGAAGTTTGTATTTAGACTTTAAATGTGTAATGATAGATGGTAGGAATCAAATGTTTCTTCAGAGTGTAAACATAAATTCAAGACTCAGAGAACGACAAGAAAGAGTTCTTGGTATCGAAAATGTTAATGAATACGCTAAGGAAAACTCAAAGTTGGCCATGCAAGAAAAGCCGCTTATCAAAGTTTCATAAAATTATTTTTAATGAATTTTTAATTTGACCGTGGTAAATCTGACATTTCATAAATCATTCAAAGACAAAATCAGTAGAGCTCAAAGAGATAAAACAGACAAACAGGCTAATAAAAGACAAAAGAAGCTAGAAAGACTATATGAATCAAAGAAACAAAAAAATAAATCAAATAAACCTAAGGGACAAAGTGACTACTGGGACAACAGATACCAAAGAGATCAAAAGAGAAATAAGATACAACAAAGGGACCAATGAGACTACAGACTAAAGAAATAAAAAGGATATAAGAGATAAAATACACTAAAATAGTATTTAACGTTACAAATCCGTCTAAACGAGTTATAACTACCGGACGTGTATCGTAATGCATTTTATTTCATATTGTAAGTCTGTTCTTCATTATTTTATTTCAAAAATCAAAAAATCATGAAAATCGCATCACCTTTGTTGTCCATGTAGTAGCCGACAAATACATTTGAAAATGTCAGGTTAATGTCAGATTTTATTTATAAAAAGTATTGCCTAGCGACACTTACCCGCTCTAATACTGTAATAGCTCACCTACCGGACTCGAAATTGATCCTATGAAATAAATAATTTAGCGACTAACGCAGCCGTAGATATTAAGAGGATCTAAATCGAAAATAAATAAAGGGTCAATAAAGCAACATAATAAACAAAACATACTAAAAAGAAAATAATAATAATAACTATACAAACAATAGAATAAAAATACACGAAATAAACGAAAAAGAAAACAAAACCAAAGACGACTAAGTGGATTAAAAAGACAGCAAAAAGACTATTGTGATAAAAAAGTTAACAGATACAAAAGAGACCAAAGAGATAGCACAACGTAAAGAAAGTGAAGAGACAACGGAGATAAAAAGAGAAATGAAGCAAAAGAACCAAAAGAGACTAAAACAGAGAAAGGAGACAGAAAACTAAAGTGGGCAAAGGGACCCAACCAGTGGCGGATTTACACATTTGCCGCCAGTAGGCTATTCAAATTTTGCCGCCCCTACCGATCTCTACAATTCTATACCCTAATTTACAATCACATTGTAGTGTTTATGGGCTTACAAAACAGTTAATATTTACAATTTATTTAAACACTAGCCTTTGTACAGTTATAACGGCACAATTATTTATTTTAACAGTTCGCACCAGTCACACCGATTATGTCGCTCAGTAGCTTATTCAGACTTCGGGTGTCTGGCGGTCGTTCTCGCGTTCTATTTAAAGCGGGAAGTGGCTTTCTGGATACGCCGAGAACTGCAGAACTCCACGATTCTTCCAGAACGTCACAATATTAATTACAATTTTTTGTCAATGAAATTGTAACTTTATGATTTGTGCACTATCGTCCTAATTACACCAACTTTTTCCGGTATGTAGTATGATTGTGAACTAGAGGATCGATGTGTCAGTTCTTAAATTACTTACACAATAATGTATTAGATTCGGTAAACGTAATTAAATAATTTTCAAAAATTTAATAATTAAAAAATATTTATCAAGTAAAATTACATTTTACTATGAGGGAGCTGAACGGACATGAATGGAAAAATCACTGAAAAAGATTTTTTTTTATGACAATCCCGATTTTTTTCTAGCAATTACGATTTTTTTCTGGCAATTCCGATTTTTTTCGGTGAATTCTGACTTTCTTCCATTGACAATTCTGATTTTTTTTTTCTGGCAATTCCGTCGTTTTCCTGGCAATTTCTTTTTTTAGGCAATTGCGACAGGGGTAGGACGCCCAAAGTTAAAATATGAAATACTGTCCACATTTAGAGTTTCAGGTACAGGAAAATATTACCTTTTTGGAGTATGTTTCTTTATGGATTCGAACGCGTAACGGAAAAACAAATTTTCAAAATAAATGCAACGGACAATCCGCCTTTAAAAGGCGCGGAAAAAAACATCAAAGTCGCGTGCCGTATGTGCGGTAAGTCACTAAATAGGCGGCGTATTCTATAAGCAAATAGTAGAAAAAATTATCTAAGCGGTGAAACATATTACATGTTGAATTGTTTGTGTGGACCTAATAATATTTAAGTATATAAATATGATTTTTTTAAATTTCTGTAAGAGAAAAAAAGTTGGCCCCAAATTTGCCGCCCCTAAAGTCTGCCGCCCTAGGCTCCAGCCTACTCAGCCTGCTGGTAAATCCGCCACTGGACCCAAGAGATCAAAAAGAACAAGGAGATCATAGAGTGAAACAAAAAAAAGACCAGACAAAGACAAAAGAGACAACACAGAATAAAGAGACAAAATTTAATACATACAGGGAGAGAGCTTTGAAGCGACTAGGACTACCATAGACGCTAAGGCGATAAAAAAACCAATAAGAATGGGGCAATAAAAAAAAGAAAGAGAAGACACTAATAGGAAAAGACATTACATAGTATGCTAAAGTAATCTAAAGAGACTATATAGGTTAGAAAGATCAGAGGGACTAAAAGTAAACTAGGCCGACAGGAGCACATATATGTCAAGAGTTGATTTGCATTACATGAGGTTTCGTGTTTTATGATGCTTTATTTCAACATACATCATGTTACCTGTAGAAAACAAAATTTACATGCGTTTAAATGGAGAATTTTGACGTACAAAGCCTACTGGGTGTATGAATCATTTATGAAGACCCTGTACATTTCATTATTTCATATCTCATGTTTTGCATTTTATATTTCACCTATCATATTTCATTTTGCATTTCATAATTCACATCTCAAAGATTCCATATTCCAAATTTCACATTTTATATTTCATTCATATTTCACATTTCATGAATTATTTTGCATTTCATCATTTGTACCTCCTAAGTTATATGCCATGATTTAAATTGTTGATACAGGGATGAACGATGAACGGCATTGCAAAGAAGTGACTCACAGTCAAGTTCTTCTAGAACAGGAAGGAAAATTCTTTCTAGATGGTAACGGTATCAAATGCGTCGCTTAGTGACAACTGAGACAAAACGTACCTACTCATTGGATTTATAAATAGATAGATATGTATGGACTTACATTATATCAAAGACCTGCGGATATGGATGGAAAACACTTCAAGTCTGAATGTTGTGAATTGAAAACGGTTCATCAACGACGACTATTTTCCCTGTAAAAGAGTTTTGTGGGGTTGTTCACTACAATTTCCGCCAAATTGAACACCTGCCAAATGGTCAATTGACTCCCATCCATGCCCTATTTTTTGCTATCGCAGGACCTCCTAAGTTTTTATGGAAATTTAGCTTTCAAAGATTCCTGTCAGTAATAATTATTGACCTCTATATTTGTTGGTACACCCTTGGATAAATAGAATAAATTATGCATATATGACAGAAACACAACCCTGCCTGAATTTTACCTCGCTTAAAAAAAATAGCGTCAGCGTTTTTTCGTCTCATGTAAAAAAATATATATTTTACGCTTACGAGGTCTTCTTCCGTTTAGAACGTCGTAATCAGAAAACAAAAATTCATGAATAGTATAGTTGCAGAAAGGAAATATGTAATTACATATATACAAAAGAAATGGGAGGCAAAAAATTTAGAAAATAACAACTTGAATTTTGCAATTATCGTTCCAGATACATATTGTCATGATTAACGTCACTTGAAAATTAACATATTTTACTCTATTATTGAACTATCCCTCTATCGTCTTATTACATTATAATTATTTAGAAGTATTAAATAAATACCACCATTCACCCAGAATATTTTACGATTATTTTTTGTGTTGTTTCATTTTGTTTCATTTCAACTTCCATATTTCATTTTATTTCTTTAACCTTTCTTAACCTTTCCTGTTATTGGTACTCATGCAGTCTCATTTTTCTAAACCGATAAATTATTTATCAGGCAGCTTGAAGAATAATATCATAACAGACTATTTTAAAATTTTTCCTTTACATGGATTTCAAATCATGATAACACTTCTAGTTGCAGTACCGGGATCAGAATAGTGTCATCGAATGTAAACAACCTTGAAAATGTCGTCAAATACAACACAATCGATTGAAATTAGGGGTCAGTGTTAAAGGTCTGTTAAAGTGGCAAATGTGTTTCAGTCTGATTTAGTAGATTAAGTATTATTTGGATAATGTGCAACATCGTCTACCTGAGTCGGTTAAAGAATAACAAAACCATAATTTTAAGTTTACTGTACCAAATATTTGCGCCAGGTAAAGATTTTTCTACTGCATTCCCTTAGGTTTAGCATTAAACTTTGCATTTCAAAAGTTTTACTTGTACCTACCTGTTGGACAGGTATACAGGCAGGGTTTTAGGATATATTGTGTGCAGAATGCGTCACACCGGCCTAGAAGAAAGAAGATTGTCGAAGGGAATTCAATGCATCTTACCTGGACCCCTATTTTGGAGTTCGTAGGAACGGAGTTTCTCCTGAAAAGTCGGGAACTTTCTCTCGAAAATCAGAAATCGCTATTTTTGAAAACAGGGGAACATTCCCTTCTCTCACAAACCGAGAATTGTCATTGCAAACTGGAAACGCAAACAGCACTTCCGCATCAACGTTCTCATGAGAATATTCCGTTTCCCATAGGAGAACTTTCTATAGGAATGATCCCTGGCGACAATTCCCTTCTCTCGAACTCGAAAATAGGGGTCTTGGGGGAGACCATGTTCTAGAAAATAAAAATTGATAATGATTCATACATCCAGTAGTAGGTTTTGAATGCGAAAATTCACCATCTAACCAGATGTGAAACTAAAACATTTTATACAGAATGGTCCCGATATAATGTGCCAAAAAAATTCCGGAACATTAGAAGGATACCACGAGCCCGGAAAACCCCTTTTTGTTAGGTCCAAAATAATGTGGATAAATTAACCCTTATCCACACTTACTCGACGCTACTGAAAAATACAATCAGGAATTAATTGTTAGTGTTTGTGAGTATGACAATTTCTAAGCAACCATACCTGTATTGTTTGTGACAAATCTGACAAATTGAATAAAATTAATGACATTTATCGGTGTACTTCTGTTTTGTCAACTTTATTTTGGATTCGCAAATTGAAAGTCAAACTTGAAAAATTAATGTCATAGGTGTTACAGGTGTCGTTGTTAAATTATTGTTGCAGAGCAACCAGATCTACCTTTCCAAATCTTAAATTATTATTTTTATCTGGAAAACAAAAAGATGTTTGCTAGAAACTTCTTTTGTCTTTAAGTTCTACTCATCGTCACCTTATTACTGTTTTTTTTTGGCAGGTTATATCGGGACCACCTTGTATAGGGTAAAGCTTGAAAAGAAAGTTTGAAAGAGATCTTTGACAATAAGAAGGAAAATGAACCGACTCCATAAATTCCAACAAAACCAACTCTTCTAAATAAATGCTGACTGGTGATCGTGTTGATTCTAACCAGATTGTGATATATGAAGGAATTAATTAAATAATATTAATATGTATTTTGCGGTTTTTGAACAGTTCACCCAGTTTTCCGCTAATCAAAGTCACCACTGAGCCAGATTCAAAGAGTGCCCGTACTATGGACTTTGATATTTTGCAGCCAATGTTACATCCATGTCGGTGGCCAGCCGACAGTCGATGCGCGGAGAGAAAAATCTTTTAGTTCTTGCAAGGATTCGAACGGCAGACTGATTGTCATTAAGGCATTTTTGCATATCTCCATACCACCGCGTCCCATAATTACAGATTCATACTACACAGTGGTCCTTAATCTGCTGCCTCAACTGCAGTTGCACTAAACAGAACACAAAATCAAAGAAAAATATTACACTACTATTAGTGAACTGAAACAACCTCCTACTAGTGATTCCCGTCACTCGAAATTCGAGTGGTATTATGCAAATTCAGATTTCGCGCCTGCATTAACCTGCTCTTTGTTTTCAGTGCGCCAGTTCTTTACTCAGACGACCCACGCTGGTCCAACTCGGTGACTGTGGTGTGCGCCGAAGAGAAAATGCAAATAATAGTCAATAAACCTGTGAAATTTTTGAAAATGAAAAGTAGTCTTCTGGTGTATTTTATCAATGTCTTTCATTTAAAGAAACATTTATAAAAATCACTTGTTGCGCAGCGATTTAAGAAATTTTGGCTCAAGGCCCCCATTGTGCCACCAAGCTCCCAAACAGATAATTCTTGTGTTTACACTAGCAAATATCTGCTTTTCAACAACACTTTACTATGGACTTCCCGGAAAACTGTGATAGGGCGCGTTCTCAATAACAACCGTCAATTGTCTTGTACTACTTGCCGTAATTCTTAGAATTCATGTCGTTATGAATCACGAATATCAAAACACCATTAGGTAGAAACTTCATGAGACTAACAGATTTCGCAATTACAAGTTTATTGTTTAGGAATATTGCCGAAAAGACACTCTCATCACTTTATGATTTTGAAGAAGCGTATCTAGAATGTATATACTCGTATTGTAGCCTCAAGCTTAAATTGTCACGGGTTTGGGAGGGGAAATGATGCACGGCCAACTTATTTATGAACGTTCTAAACTGGTTCTGAAATAAACCTTCTACTCTTGGTCGACTTTTCGGCGAAGATGTAAAGGAATGGTGACAGGACCGTATTCCAAAAATGTAGATTGAGTTGATCACTTCCCTCAGTACGTGTAACAAATTAATATTTTACTGTTCAACTTTAGAATACATTAAAAGTGCAAGCCTTAGAAAAACATATGCTGGACCAAATGAATAAAAACAAATACCTCACTTTAGCTAGTAATAATTCATAACAAAATATTAAATACGCGTCTGGAGTAGGACGCGTGCCGCGACAGAAACCCCGTCTTGCAATCCAGTTGCAGCAAGACAATCAAAACCGGTTAGAATCCATATGGTATCGGTTACAACTTACTTGTCCCGCAATGTCTCGATTCCGACAAAAAAAAAACGTGACAATTTAAGCCTGAGGCTACTATGTATATTATACGATTGACAAATATTTGACCTTCTGCAAATCCCAAAATCCCTTCTGTGGACCTAAAATAAAAGCAAGAAGGCAAACTTTTATAGCTACAAATCAAATTGTCGTTTTTTATGATGGTGGAAAACAGTAATAATTGTCTACAATTAGCACAGGATTTATTAAAATTTATCAGTATGGTGAAAATCTCGAAGATAAATTTGTCTGCGTTTGTCGAAAAATAAATTCTCAGACGAATTACGGTTTTGTTTTTGGGCGCATAATGCACGTAGGGTGGTCAGGCGAGTACGAGGAGAACGCCGAAATTTAAGGTTCGCTTTTGAACGCCAAACGTCGACCACATAAGGAGTGATGGTTTGGGAGACCATAACGCAAGATGGCAGGTCCCCTCTAGTTTTCATTCGAGGAAAATTTAATGCAGTGGACCTGAGGGTTGAGTTACCTAGCAGGCGCGTCTCCTGGTGGCGGATGGGAGAATGGCCGGAGCCTTCACAGGCTCTTGCTAGTGGAGGGTTAGTAGGGAGAATCGAGGTTTAAATAGCGACCAGTCTTACTCCCTCAGTTTCCCTCCCTTGGAGGCAGCTCCGGAAACAAATGCAAAAGGTCTTGACAACTGCTGGAGGGCAGGGGGGCGCAAGGACCGGAGGATCTAGCACCGGAGCACCGGTAGCAGGGGGAATGCTCCGACAGTCGGAGAGTACTCCCAGCGATAAGTCACGTCTGCCAAAAAAGAGGAGTAGGGCCACCATTTGCGGCAGCCGTGTCGGATATCCGGGTGGTAAGAAACGTCCTCAGCGGGGATCAGGCGGATCTGATCAAGATCCAAACTCTGGACAGTAACATATGCCCATAGACCTTGTGCAAAAGTTCATTAACAGCATACAGGCCTTATGGAGTAAAGTGGCTAAATGGATGAGAAATAACAACCATTTATTGATTTTTTTTCCTTTAAAAACTAAAACTCACTCTAGTGTTCAATACAATTTCCAATACCATTAGTCAATCGGTGAGTTGTGGATGCCATCGGTTCTATTTGCAGCCGTTGGTCCAATATCCCGACGAAGATTTTCAAATTGGTATCGGGTCAGACGAATCTTTTCGTTCAATTCGTTATCTATTATCGAAAAGCGTCTTTTCTTATATTAAATCGAGCAAATCTTCATTCTCACTTTAGGAATCACTTGACCACATTTTGGTAACAGATACGTACGTATTCATAGTAAGGGAATCGCCGTATTTCGAAGACAATCGGCCTCACCTGTCAAACTGATATGTCGGACCAATCTAAACGTGAGTTTTTTTTTAAATAAACCAATCAAATTTGAATTTCGCGACAATTTCCCGCTTGGCGAAAATCTCCCTAGGGAAATTGTCGAAAACACCCCGCAAAGGTTCCTAGACTTAATGTGACCTAAAATGACCTAACTTAAAATTTGCCCTTTATTGAAAATAAAACAGAATGATACATAAATGATAGTTCCACTAATACTTTATTGTAACATAAGGGATTGAAACTAATTGTTGTAATTAAAGGTGCAATTATTATAAATCACAGTTGTTCCCGAGTCCGTCCTTTTTGCTTCAGTTACAGCAGTAGCAGTTGTCGAATTATCAACTCTGAGTCCCTTTATGATGTTTGCATGATGCTCCTTATCGAAGTGCAAGTATGGTTTGATAGAGCTGCTACTTGAATGTCCAGATATCTTAATCAAAGATTGTTCAGGGAGATTGTCAATGATCGATGAGAATGGTTCGATATTTTAACAACTCCTGTGTCAATACCAATACCTCTTGCGGCCAGTTTTGTCCATTTTGAAATAGTATTTTTTCCAACAGGACAATTTTTAAACCACGGAGAATTCGGAGCGTTCGGATTGAAGTCAGGATTTGGAGTAAGAAATAATCTGTTACTCTTTATATTTCTACCTCTTTTCTCTAATAACGTTCTCAGCAACCTGTAAAAAAATTAATAGTGGTTAATAATTTTGTTTTTGCAACGCTTTTGTAAAAATAATACCTTACTGAACACATCGAAGGATTATTTTTGTTTTCTATTAGCCACTTCGAATCTGTGAGCCTTTTCGCACCTCCTTGCGCAGTCTTAGAAATGATCGGATTATATTCAATCCTTCCAGTATAGACACTCTTATTATCTCGTTCTTCTTGAAAGTAGGTGACCAAGCAATAAGTGGCTTCTCCGCCACGCCAGGCAAGTTCGTGGGCCGCAATATGGTAAGACTTTTTCTGTATTCCATCCGGCGTAGCTTCATCGCAAGCTTCTATCAACTGTTGAATTTCCAATTCCAAAAATGCAGCTGCACTTACTTTTCTCAAATCGAGGTTTAACTGGCATTTCTTTCTATTTGAATCTCGAGCTGGTCGGGAGGTTTTGAAATCGATGTCAGTAAAGGGGTTAATTTTGACGTTTCATAATACATTTCCTGTGTCTGCTTGGCTTTACAATTCCACATTTGTTTCACCACGAAATCCCTATAGTTACTTCCATCTGCCTTCCTCATGTTAGATCCCCATTCCATCAAAATTTCATTCAATGCTTTCGCTGGTAAGGCTCGAGTAGTGACATCGTACCTTCTTTCGGCACAGAACATGTTAAACTGCGACCATACGGATTTTCGTCATTTCATGGTGTTGACTGGCACACATTTCTTAACTTCCTAGTTAAATGTTTGTACGGAATTAGATCCAAATCGAACGAGAGCCATGCTTTTTGAATTTTTCGTTTTGGAAAAACTTTGTTTACTACTGGAACTACCATGACAACCAACTCATGACATGATTTATAGGATCTTGATGTTTCAATTCTTTGTTAATGTTGTTCGAGCGATTGTCTGAACAAATATCCCTCGGTCAGGCATATTGTTTAAAATTTTCCCTCCCTGTCTGCACGCGTGTTTGTTGCCCCTGAAAACTTCCCGCGCGCTGCGCGCTTGGGAAGTTTTCGGTGCAACAAACACTTGTGCTAGACAGGTCGGGAAAATTTTCGACGAAGAGTATTTTATGTAGATTTAGAAAATAACAAATTCTTATGCTCTTTTTTGTAGAAACTAATCGATAAAAGTAGGTTTGGATAGAGAATTGAAGAAGCTTTAAAATGATGTATCACACGACCCCCTATGCCATTTAATTTTTTAAGGGGGTGGCTCCCCTGGCTAAAGGGGTGCGATCTAAGACATGAAAGTTTGGTACAATTTGGTCCCCCTTGATAACAACATTGACCTGTTCGAGCGTTTTCTTCCGAGTCTTTCGAAATTGGAATTGTTGTGGGGTACAAATTTTAGTTGGGACACCCTGTATAGTGTTAATTTGCTTATTAGGCAGTTAGGGCAAACGTGTTTATCCGTATCCGTATCTCAATACGTATAGCTCCTCCCCTTTTCCGTATTTACGATACGTCATCCTGGGGAGATACGCCGACGTAAGAACTGCAACCATCGGGTGGTTAGAAAAGAGATGCGGATAAACAAGAAATTGTGCAGGAAATTGCATACTGGAGAACAGCTTTTAGAGTTACTATAAGTGCAGATAAATTTTACAATCCTTGATGACGGGTATTTAGCATGAAAGTCGGAATATTTTCCTCATCATCTAGGTATTTAAATTTCACTTTACCTTTAATCTTGGTGTTATCATCCCAGTATAATTATTGCTACTTCAAAATGGGCACAAGTAAATAAAATTTGACACAATCGGTGATGTTTAGATTTCAGATACAATATTTCGGATATTTAGATACAGATACAGAAAATATAGGTATACTAGCTGGTACCCGGCGCGCGTTGCTACGCCCAAGAAATAAAGTAAAACACATCTCATCCGATTTGACCGGTGCAACGAACAGGTAAACCATGATGGGTAAACACTGAACCGATCCGAATATTATTTGATTTGTGGCCAAAATTTAATATCGATCCGTTGACTGGTGTAGGAACCTATTCGGAGCCAAACGTACAAATAATAAAACACATTCTTTTTTAGTGATCAGTATTTTGGAATATGTATTTTATTTAATTTTTTTCCTTATTATTCTAGAGCAGTCAGGTAAACAATATTTTTGGTTTTCCCATTTGGCGAATACATAAATAAGTTTTTCGGTGTTCCCTCTCTGTAGCAAGCAACATATAATTGGGCATGTGAGAAACATGGACTCCTCAGATTGAGCCCAGCAACAATCAGTGACTGTCCTTAGGATTTGTTGATGGTAATAATTGCGAAAGCAAGGCGTACTGGAAATTGAAGCCGTTTGAAACCGAAAGGCAAATCGAACCATTGGTATGCATAGGATGAGCATTATATTTGGATGGTCGTTTCAATGGACGCTATGTTGTTCAAGTGTTTCAGCAGCGTTTGATCTGAAACCGCATTTCCTCCACGACATGACTTTCATGTTGGTCGGGTGTCTCACCTGTCCTATTGGCTTTCATTTGCCTCGATTTTTTGGTTGACTTTCCAAAAGATGGTTTTCCTTTTTTGACATTTTAAAGTAGTTTCTGAAGTAGTAAACAAACGTGACATTCAAAATACCCGGCACGAGTGGCTGCGCCCCAAAAATGAAGTAAAACATTTTTTTTTTAGTGAACAACAAAATAGCGTTATAAAATTATTTGGTTAGCGTTACTTGCCGATTGCACATCCTTTTCAAGAAGGACTTAAAGTTGTGCACACATCCACAATCAATATTGGCACTTCTCCCTCGATTTCACCACACCATTCCTTTCTTGTGAAATGATTTTGTCGAAAACTGATGATTGACATTTTATGCCTAAAACTGTCACTATGACATTTTTATCTTACAGAGTACTCAATTTGGCCGGTTTGAACTTTATATATTTTTTACGAAAAAGGGGTCGTCAACCCACCTATGTTACTCCCCATTGCAAATATTATTTGTGGTCAAAATTTCATAACGATCTATTCACCGGTTTAGGCGCCTATAACATACGAACAAACAAACAAACATTAATGCAAAATATAAACAAATAAATTTCATTGGGGTTACAATTAATAATAGTTCTTCTGATGGCAATACAACCGTATTTTAGTGTTCCATGGAAAGGGATTCTCACTTTTGGTTCTTGAACATTTATAAATAACAACTGTATTTTTATTCTACGGTGTGTTTGAATAAATTATTAATAAATTTAATATAGTCATAAAAAAATTGATCAAAATAAGTACCTACGCAATAAGTCATTTCACAGTTGATTAATTTTTTAACCTTTGAAAGATAAACTAGAAAAAATTAAAAAGTTCTTGTGTATTACGTCAAGTACAGACGACAGAGATATGCGATTTTATAATAATATGTTAATAAAATGATGATTTGCTTTGGTTCTAAAGAAAACTAGGTCATGTTGGTATAAAAAGGTTACGTTATATTCATGCAAAAGGTCACAATATACGCTGAAGTTTGCGATTAGATGGAGAGGATTTACAACAATTAAGAGTTAGTGAGATAATTTTACAAAATACGCAACAAAAAGCTGTCTTTTGAGAATTCTGTAAAAAAATATGTTGTGATGTTTATATTGTTATTAAATAGAAATTTTTTTTTTATTTTATTAAATATAAACTAATATGAACTTATGTTACTGTTTTAGTGTAGTAGTGTATTTTTTTATGACTACATATTCAGTTCACCTGTCAAACTGTGACATTCGACCAATAACAGCCGTAGAATTTCAAAATTTTGGCTAATCGAAATCAATTGCGGTGACCATTTCCCTCACAAAATTTAAGCCAATCAAACCGCTTAAATCATCCAATTAGCGTCGAATTACGCGGTAATTTTTGGTGGGTATTATAAAAAATTATCACTAAATGGTCTAGACTCTATTGCGATAATTTTTGAAATACACTCACAAAAACCAACAAATGAATTTGAACAGTTTTAACACTGCAGTTAAAATTTTCTTAGAGAAATAGCTAAAAGACCCCTCTACTATGTCAAATTGCCCGATAATTTTTTCAAATCCCCCTCGTTCGCTACGCGAACTCGGGTAATTTATAAAAAACTATCGGCAATTTGACATAGTCTCGGGATCTTACTATTGATAATTGTACTAGTACAAATTGCCGCCGACAATCGGACTAGTACTTTTGGTTTCGGTTTGGTTCAGTGCATAGTCCTCCGAATACGATTCGTAGTCAAAGTCGAGTCGACAATTTCTAAGATGGTTCCACTAATTTTCATTGCAATTGCTTAAAATGCGACGAGTGCTTGCACATTCGTGACATCTTAGAAATTGTCGGTATAACTTTGACTACTTATCGTTAAATTTTTAATCCCCCTTGCTTAGTCTCTATTTGATTCTAATAAAGATACTATACTACCACATGTGTGTAAATCTAAATTACAAACTTTACCCGTTGTGGAAGTACTGCTCCCTATAAAAATAAATGCAGCCTCGTCACGTTGGAATTTCGAGATAATCCGGGGCTTAAAATTTCGATAAGTAATAACATGAGAATATATACAGGGTTTCATAAATGATTCATTCATCCGGTAGGCTTCAAACGTCAAAGTTCGAGATCACATGTAAATTTTGTTCTAAAACGGCAACATGATGTACAAATAAGTTGTGAAGGCCCGATATAACTTTGACCCCCTCCTCAATAGTGCTGTCGTTTTTTATGGCCCCCAGGAGATGAGCGTCGAATTATTCGAATTAAGGCTTATTTCGACTCTATATATATAAAAATGTTTCAAGCAATCCTCAAATAAAACATATTTTATAATGGTAGAACTTTTATTTCTAGCTCATCAAGTACCTGTGCCGTGTAAATCCAAGGAGGATGAATTGTCGGTTTGATCCATGAACTGCACCCAGATAACCAAAGTACGAGTGGGTAATAAAAATAATTTAACAAGATTATTTGTAATTATCTTTAAAATACATCTAAAAAACATAGATAATAATTTTTATAGTCACAAGTATTGATAAAGACCCCATTGTTAGTGTGACCATGTATAAATCAATGACCCATGATTATGACGTCATGACCCCTTCAGACCTCCACTGACACTTAAATCACATTTCGCGTTGATGTTTGTATGTACTAACTATAAATAATGGGTTTTTATCAATTTTTGACGTTTTTATTTCCGTATGTTAGTCGTCTGTTGAAAAATATTTGGCTGTTGCCCTAAATCGTCAAGACCAAAATAATTTTTTTCATTTGAACAAATATTGCATAATAATTTTTATTCGTTATTTTCCTTCTGATGACGCAAGTAGAGCATGTGGTGAGTTAACAATATTTTGTTATTTACAATTTAACTTTCATGAAAACAAGTGAGTTAGATAGTGTGAAGGAATTTCCATACCTGACATCTTTGTGACAAAAAAAGATCACACGTTATTAAATTTGTTGCATCGTAACTAAAGAGAATTAAAGGACATCTAAAACGACCTCTAATGCTTTGGAAATTTCCTGTGAGAGTGCAAGCAGCAATTCTGTAATATTTTCAGGAAGGACGGTCATCAAAAAACACCATCATATACTTTTAACTACGATAACCTCTGCACATCTTGGTAAAACTGGTGACTTGAATGACGTGTGAAGACCCCTCCGCTGTATTATAATTTGTTTCTAAGACGTAAATCATTAACTTTTGATTAATTATTTGTACCCTCTCTCATTACTTTGCTATATGTGTCTAATGAATTATACGTTATACAGGATGTCTCACAAAGTGTACTGAAAATTCAAACCCTCCATTCTGCAACCCTGAACGTAACTTTAATCGTATTTAAAAAAAATAACACATTTTTTTTTGCCTAAGCACTTAAATGCACTATTGAGAACCGCTGACATTGGTTTTAAAAGCGATGAATGAAAACTCGAAAAAGAGTACACAAATAACGTGTAATCTACACGCAAAAACTATTTTTTTTTGTTGTATAAATGATAAGCTCACCTCATCCACCAAAATAAAAAAAGTTCTTACCGTGATTAATAGTGACCCAATTTTACCTAAACATTGACCTAATTTATAGAAATTGTTCAAAATGTCTATCGTCATTGTCTATGCAAGCCGGAACACGAGCTAACCACGATCCTTGCACTCTGCCGAAAACATCAGACATTTCGAGCGAGGCGGCCACCGCCCAGGTCCACTATGTCCTATCCATTTATTTGGATAATAATTAGCATTTAACCACTCCCGCACAATATCAGCGTAATGTGGAGGAGCTCCATCTTGCAAATACGATATCTCACGGCGTGTTTGTAGAGGAACGTCTTTTAAAAGATCAGTCAAATTCTGTGATAAAAATTCTAAATCACTGGCTGTTATCAGTCTTGGAGGTGAAACGTAAGAACCTATCAATAGAGTTATCACACAGTATTTTTTCTACGTTGCTACTTTTTAAACAAAATCATTATAATAGGGAATTTCGCGGTGGCTATGAAAAACAATTAATTTGGAACGTCAATACTCGTATTTTCGTTTATCCTTTTGACGTAGTAATTTTTACCCATCCCGAACGACCTCCAAAAACGTCTCTCAGCTATGACTGAAGCCCCTAACTTCACAATAACCTCCAAAACAAACGCCCCCAAACCACAAACAACTCGCACAGGCTTGTTCACCGACGAACGCGATATAATTCTGGCCCTGGAAAATCTCAATCGCCCCATCCACAAAATGTTTAGAATCAAATCCGTCAGTGCACTTGTTTGGATGGCTCAAACCGCGAGTGACCACCCTTAGACGACTGAATGCCCCAACAAAATCGCGGGGCTGTTGACCAGCCACTTGCACATTGCCAATATTCAAAAGATAAATTACATAATATACTATTTTCAGAATTATTATAACACCATTTTTGTCTATTATGACACGCAAAAGCGTCAAAGTAGAAAAATTAATTAAGAAAATCTAATAATATAAAAATCAAAATTTGTTTGTTTGTTCGTATGTTATGTACGCCTACACCGGTCAACCGATCGTTATGAAAATTTGACCACAAATAATATTCTCAATGGGGTGTAACATGGGAGTAAAATGTCACTCATCAGTTCTCGTCAAAATCATTTCACAAGGGAGAAATAGTGTGGTGAAGTCGAGAGAGAAGTGCCATAATTCCAATCAAATAATATTCTTCAAGAGAAGTGTGTAATATCAGCGTAATGCCACCCGGATCGGTTCATTGTGTACTCATCGTGGTTTACCTGTTCGTTGCACGGGTCAAATCGGATGAGATGTGTTTTACTTTATTTTTGGGGCGTAGCAACGCCCGCCAGGTATCAGCTGGTATAATATAAAGAATAGTAAAGAATGGGAATTTGTGAAAAAAAATGCTTTTGCGCATTTACATATCTGCACTGCCGACTTTTCGCCCACTAACTATCAAAACAAAATTCAATTGACCTGTTCTAGAATATTATCAGTATTACTCATGTTATGAAAACTGGATAAATGATAAATAAATAAGCATCTGTTTGAAATTATTTATTGCATTAGTCCGTTATGTTATCATGATTTTCTGAATGATCTGAACAATCTTGTATCTAGATTTTTAAAACAATGCTTTATTTACAATACCTCCCTGGCTGCCGATATTACATGTATGTATTGTTTCTAGAAGTGAGTAAACAAGCGATCTGGGAAAATATGTAATTTCTAAATAAAGAAAAACGTTAGAATGACTGACTCCCACACGACTGTTATCTTAGAATTTTTATTTGCATTTTGTATCATTGGAAGGTTAAAGTTTATCGGAACTAAAGCATCTGCCGGCATATTACAAGAAGTTGGTTGTCATTTACTAATAATTATTATTACCACGTGCATCACGATTTTATGTGCACACAAAGAAATATGTCAAGATAAGTCTTGCAAGTTACGGGAATTTAAGGAAATAAGAAACAAAGGCTTTCGTAATCTAGGAATAAAAAAACAATTATCATCTACATATTTGTATATTTGTTCCACTAAATTTATTTGAAAATATCAGTTGCTTTAAATAATGTATTCGTTCTTCTGTGTGGTACAAACTGATCCAGTCGCTAAATTTCAGTAGGACCACCTTGTATCCCAGAATTTCCAGGTGCCTTCTTTTCAACTGAAATGTTCCTTTCAGTTTAGGTACCTTATTTGTGTAAGCGTGTTCGGGGATCAATAGTAGAGCCACCCTAAATATTTTTTTTTTATTAAGTATAGTTCGAATTCATTTAAAACTCACCTTTTTTTGAAATCGGATTCTTCAGTGGAGATTTGGTTGTGCGAATCCAAATTTAATACAAAATCAACTTCATAACCGTAAGGCGTTATTACATTTTCGGAAACTGCATTTTTCTGTGGAATCATTTGCAGTAAGCACTCTTTCACTTTGGTAAAAAATAAAGTTCGTCTCATTTTCTTCTCTAAAACATAGAACAGTTATTTGAGAAAATTTTACAGGTTTCAACAATATCATTTTGTTATGTTCAGTTGGCATTTTTTACGAAATGTTTTGCAATTCATAACTGTGTTTTTAATTTTTGGGAAACTTCATAGCATGTTTTTCTTTTCTTTTAGATTAAAACATTCAGAAAAATTTGTTTGGTTTATGGTTTATGGCCGAGTGAGCTTGCCACCGAGTTAATAAAAGGATTTTTTTACGTGCGATATACATGGTTTTATTTTTGACTCAACAGAAGATTTTTTCTGCAATGCACCCTTTGCATTAGAAAAATGTTATAGTGCTCATGCGCAAAGGGTGGGACAAGGGTGGTGTTTTCAGCGACCCTGATATTGGGTTGGTAGTACTGTGGGTACTGATACTTGACTAGTTGACTTCAACGACGTCAGAAAATTTATAGTCAAAGGTTGACTTATTGTTGTCACTTGTTACCTCCACGTATTATCGTGTTAGTTTGAAGCTTTGTTATGTTTGCTACAAAAACGAAAAGAATTGGTTCTTATCAGGACTTGGAATTTTTTGGAATCGAAAACAGTGGGACCCCTGCACAATATTTTTTCGAATTCGGACATAAAGGAACGGCACATTTAGGCATTTTTTATAACCACTAAACACCACTTCTTGTCCTACAGATTGTTAGATTAAAGCATGCCAGTCGGGCTGCTATTGTTAGGGAATTTCTATTTTCGGAACTTAATGCTGGCGTGGGAGAAATCACTAGATTTAAAACATTTTGGGTGTGGTTTAGTTCCCGCCGCGCATGAGTACTAATAAATTTTCTTCTAGTGCAAAGGGTCCATTCTTTCACCCCCGTTTTAAAAATAATAATAATTGTTAGGAGGCATTGCCGTTGTCGCAGTCACATGAATAAATTTTTTGGCAAATGAGTCGCATTATTTTTTCAAATAAATCATGTCGAGTGGGAGTCCAAACTACATACTTACTACGATCTAATAAAGTGGTAGATTACAGATAGTGTCATAAATCACATCATTAAGATTGGGTTAGAACTAAAGTTCACTTTCGGTAAGCTGCCCCAACAGGGGAAAATAACAAAAAATATGACAAAACACGTGTTGATTATGTATCTAATGTACAGCTGCAAGTAAAATGTACTGGTTCCAAATTAATCTAAAATAAATACATATTACATAAAATTATATCCTTGTTTAGTCTTATTTGGAAATAAATAACAAAAAAATAATTATCGAAAAGGTTCGCGTAAAGGTTATTAAGTCCGTCTGCAAACCGTCTTCTCTGTAGTTTTCCGGTCTTCTCTTAATTAAAATAATCATTTAAATGTATCGTTCATCCAATTAAAGTAACGATCTTGTTTATAGGTTTTTTTCCTATTTTTTCAAATGTCAAAACTTACATGTTCATTTAGCTAAATTTGAACTGAATTATGCAATAAAGAACCAACCGCTACAACTGTTATTCGAAAATGAAACTTGTCGGTTGCTAATTATGAGCATTTTTTACATTTACCTTTATTTTGACCGCGTAATAGAATTCTCGTCATTTCCGGTTGAACTTAAAGTCAAAATGTAGATTTTAATCTTTACAATAATATAATACTTGGGTGTCACACCCAACTCAGCCGAAACGCCATCGCAGCTATGTTTAAATGATATTAAAAGACGTTCCCTTTATGGTGTTTTTATTTTTATTTAATTATTATATACATTGATCTACTTCATAAGTTATTAAAATAGTGAAAATAACAACCAGAAGTGCCGTCAGATTTTTGTGACGAGGCCAAAATAGAGATAAATGAAAGGTGGCTCCGTTTAGGTCTACGTGTATCTTATTCATAGGAAATCTATAAAGGTGCCTCTCTGAATATTAGCATATTACTATTGACTATTATTTTGGAGACTTAACTCCTTATAAGCACCCGTTCCATCTTTACTTTTGCTTGACGGGTCATTATGCCGCAAGTCTTCTTAATTTTTTTTAAAATATAATATAATTTGTGTTACGAATATCGAATTTGAATTTGGCGGGCTATCTTTATAGTTGGCACCCGTGGCAAACCAGCGGGAAGAACACACTCGATCCGTGTCTACCCGTGTGGTGGATGTTCAATGATATTATTAATATTCTGAATATAATAAAGTCTTTTGATTAGTGTACAAGTAGTAGTGTTCTGTTTAATAGTTTTTTCTTGAGTAAGTGTTGATAAAAACGAAGCTTGGAGAGTGCCATAGAGTCGATTTATATGTTTCTTAAAACTACGAGGATAGACAAGTAAAGATTCGAGGGTGATGAAATAAATTCAAGGAGCCTATCTACGTCATGGGCTGTAAAAAAACATTTATAGCGTAAATACGGAAATGATATTTGCCTTTTGTGAAGTTCAGGGTTATGGATTCCTTTATCTTGTTCAAAATTACTGGGAATAAATTTCTTGAGATTTTTTTTTTTTCATACGAAACTCTTGGGGATACCGCCCAACCTAATTTTTATGAAAATAAAAGGATACCAATTTTACACAATTACGTTGTGGATAAGGCCGAACCACATTGCTATAGCACCAAAGAGTTAACGAGTAAACCTCTGTCCCGTTATAAATCAAAATATTTATATCGAGGTTCAAAAATATTGAGATAAAATTTATAGAAAATTGTGTGCTCTCCAAATTGATAAGAATTAATTTTATCAACGTGAATTGAAACCTGATATTAAGCAAAAGCTGCGGCGCAGTAATTTGTTAAGTGTAAATTTTATAACAAATGTTGCAAACAAAAATAATCGAAAATTTTACTTTTGCTACCTAAGTCCTTAGGCATTGTTTGCTTCATTTTATATAAAGAAGCTCATACCGGTTTTAAAATTGTGACTCATTTAAGCCTACTGACACTGATTTCAAATTCAAACTAGGCGCCAAAAGAAATATGCTACCGCTCTACCTAAAAAGATAATCAGGATACCCCAAGGAGTCAATAAACAGGGCAGCCAATCTATTTTTATTTCAAAATTAAATAGTCACCTGTTATTTAAAAATATGCGTATAAAGATGACCCATTTTAGGCTGTCAAAATAATCCTATCTATGTAATGGATGAAATGTATTACTCGTACTAGTTTTATGTGTCCAGCGATTGTACCAACGAGAGTAGAAAATATTAAGACGACAAAATTTTGAGATGATTAATCTGTTCTTGATGGACTGTAAAAAGTGACAGCTATTGTTTTTTAATAACGGAATTTTGACAATCTAACTATGTTGCACGTCATGGTATTGTCAAAATATGAGATATTCCTATACCACGAAATTGTTAATGATATATTTGTACTCCTTTCTTTATTATATTGAAAAGGCATGTATATATGCAACCAACAACACACAAAATGTTCATGCTTACCTCCCACAGTTTCATCAACATATTTTTGATGAAACCACGGAACATTACATTCCGGATAATCCAAACAAACTGCTCTATTTAACTGCATCAAATAATTACGTACTCTTTGCGGATATTTATCCTAAAAATAAATAAAAAAAGTAAAAATAATAAAACACCATCCAACTACCTTGAAGTAACATAGTTGTAGCTCTTTATCAAGCTTGTCCATGAATTCTACGTTAAAAATCGATTTGACCAGGGAATTTGGCAGTTTATTAAAAAAACACAATGCCAATGAGGAATAAAGTATGGATAGTCCAGTGAGTCGCTCAAAATCTCTGAAAACCAACAATAGTTACTACAATAAAAATTATCATGCGTTCAACAAAAAACGACGTCAAGTGGGCCATGGATTAAAAAACGTATGATGGCGTAGATGGTGACAAATTTGTCACCTGACATTTGACATGTGACAGGCTTGCTTCGTCGCCGATTTTTGTTGAACGCAAGTTATATCCTCTCACCTGATAAGTATATCAACTGCAGTCTCACACAATTCTTCCGATTTTTGAGGCCGAAATCCAAGACAAAAGCATAAGTAAATCACTCTTGCAACGTTAAATCCCAAAACGTGATCTTTGTGTTCCAATATGTATTCCGTCACATTATCGAGAATTTCCGGAACCAAAGTGTTTGTTACCAGAAAACTGTAGAAAATGGTTTCTATACTCTTTGAACAAATGTTCTGACGATTTTTATAATCAAGTAGTAAATTGTCAATCACATTAGAATCTACCCTGTTCTTATAAATGCACGATTTTATAAGATAATTATTGTCCCATTCTTTCTGATGGGTCTCAGACATCTTGTATATAAATTTATCAAGTATTTTATCAATTCTTCGGACGTGGAGTGTCTTTTGATAGTCCTTTTTCATTTCACCAAACTGCCTCAACGTGTATGCTATTTTCAAACAGGTTGTAACTTTTAATTGCTGCCAATTGGATTCCAACTTCAACATCAAATAGTCTAGTAGATTCATGTCAGTACCATACAGTAGAGTAAAATTTAAAATACTAGCTAGTTTCTGTGGGAAAAATTGGTAATCTTCTGTTGCTAATTTATTTAACACCTTGAACATTTCCTCCTCAAATGCTGGATGTCTGTAATTATCTACATCAGCATTAAAGTTAATGTAATGTTCAATCAGCTTTAGCGCATCAATGCTACTATCATTTTTTAAAATATTCAGAACCTTGTCCCAGTAAAGATGGCACACGCTTACGTCTGAAATTTTCAATTGAGACAAAAGCTTTCTGAGAAGAAGTAATGATTCGGTGTCTTCACATTCCAAGACATATTGTTTTAATCTTTTTTGAAACTCACTTCTCACATGTGGGGCAGTGAAAAAAATGATTGTCGCAAATAGAGATATTCTTTTTGCCATGGGTAAGTTGTCTAATGTGTAAAAGTGTCTGTAGGAACAACGCTGAAGGTCATTAAGTATGTGGGCAGGCTCTTGGGTTTTATAAAATATCTATAAAAAAAGAGGATGTAAAACAATAGATACACATACAGCTTGAGTACCTCATACAACACTAATAGTTCATCAATAGTTAAGTCACTTATATGTTTCTGCATCAATAAAATGCATTTTGAGATTAATATTGTATTTTTATGCCTCCATTTTGGAAAATTTAGAAATAAGATTGCTTGTAACACTATTTTGTAGTCAGAAGATGTAAGCGATCCATTTTCAATTAAATTTTTTACTTTACTTTTGAACTGGTCCAAGGTGTCATCTGTGACCACTCTGTGTAGTTTGATTAAACTTATGCTAATATGGTTTAAAGCCTCTGCTGTTGTACATAAATCTAAAATTTATTCTATAATACTTAAATAAGAATTTGAAAATAATAGTCTTACCAATTTCTCTAAACACTAAGGGCACAAGTTCTTGGGAAATAAAGTATGACTGTAAAGATTCTTCACTGAAAACAGTCTGTAGAAAACGCGCACATGAATGAATGGAAAATTCATCCAATAACATTGTTTTAAGATTTTCACACAACAACTGCATGATAGGTGTTTTCACATGCAATCCTAGTTTGTTCAGATAAAATACACAATAACTTAACAAATGATGATCAAAACAATGAATCTTATTTTCAAATAATTTAACTAATGTCTGAAAACTAATATGTTCTTTTAACTCTTTTAAAAACTCTTGAGAAGGATTTGGTGAGCTTTTCAAGTTGGCAGTAGAGAAGTCTTGATATACCATCAGTAGATCATATAAAACAAAGACAGTCTGGGTCACATGTTCACAATCATAATGTTTACTACTGGTTTCCAATATTTTAAACACTTCTTCGACTGAAGCACAACTAGAAATTCGTTGAAGAAGAAGATCTTTGGTGTCCTCAAAAAGTAAATTACGAGCATATCCTTCAACATATGGCACATTTGTAGCATTGTCTTCAAAATCTACAGCTTCGTCTTCAAAATTGGTATCGTCTTGAGAGATTCGGGACGTTTGTGGAGTACTAGTTGACACAAACCTGTGGTGAGATATTGCACACTTGTAGTAATTATTAAATTTTATGTGACAGTAGCCAAGGGGTAGTACTTTGGGTTTAAAACACATTTTACACTTATTCATTACATGACACAAATGATTAAACCTCATGTTAGGGCTTCTTTTACATGTTGTTAAAGTGAGGTTAAATATAGAGGTTAAGTCGGTTGTCAAATCTGACAGTGACATTTAATTTAACTATTGCATGGATAATTTGTATTTATTGTTGTGTGCAGCTATTACGGCTTAACAGCTTTTATTTATAATAAACGGTGTGATTTTAAATTTAATGTGGAATCAGTTTCGCCAATCGAAAAAAATAAAGATCACCAGAATTCACTCATGAATTGTTCGATTTTCGTCTGGTGAATGGGCGCGAAAATGAGGAACGTTGAAATTAAAGCAAAAATTAGACAACTAACAACGTTGTTGGACCGAGCTCGAGCAATTAGTGGTTCCAAGGGTGAAATAATAAAGCAACACGACAGCTTTTATCCTGTTCCAAACGGACGATTGAAGTTGAGAAAATTTGAGGTTATACATATCTTCATCTAATCGATATTTTAATACTTGTCTGTAATTTAGGACGGAAATGCAGAGCTGATTTTTTATGATAGACCAGATGCCGAGGGACCAAAGTTGTCATCATATTCAAAATCTGCTATCCAGTCTGAAAGTGTCCCAAACCTAAATGAGGTATTAGTATCTGCCCTGGGGTCTGGAGGAGTTGTCAAGAAGATTAGGCATTTATTTATGGTTGGTCAGACACGTGTTCATGTCGACTCTGTGGAAGGTTTAGGAGATTTTATGGAACTAGAGGTGGTTCTGAATGATGAACAAAGTGTAGATGAAGGAGAAAAGATTGCTTTAGCTTTAATGCAAGATCTAGGTATTGAAAAAGAAGATTTAATTTCAGGAGCATACAGGGATCTATTAACTAAGAAAAATTAAGAATCTGAATACATATTTGTTTCATTAAAGGTCGATTTCTATACCCTAATTTTGCTTCCTGTCCATTTGAAAACTACATAAATATAATAAAAGTTCCGATTTTTTTCCTTTGTTTTCTTGGTCGTTGGCCCGATATTATGTCACATGTATTCGATGTAAGCAATGTCGGAAACCTAAGAAATCAAATGTATGACCAACGCAACAAAATAATTTTCAAACAATTATAGTCACTCGGTATTTTTTGAAGTAAAACTTTTTTTCGAACGGTGTAAGATTTTTTGCACAGGGTAAACCTAATTCGCGTCCGACACGAAAGCGCAAGATCGGACCGTGCCGAGAAAAAATTCATTGTAACTTCTGTTTTTAAGTATTTCATCTCCTCTCAAATAACTACCAAAATAATTTGGACACTTTATCGGACGATTTTTTGATTCATTCATATCGGCTCTAAACGCATTTTATTTTCGCAAAGTATTCGGACTTTTGTTGTTTTTAAATTGAGATAGTGATCAGGTAGATTCAGACTGTAAACGACAGATGGATTAATTTAATGGGTGTTGAGTACGACCCTGGTAAGTTTTCAATAAAAACTTTCACTTTTGTCGCGCGTGGACTCCACGTACAATTCGTTTTTTATTCATTGTTGTTATTTTATATTATTGATCAATATATGTATACAAAATTGTGACAATCCCAGATCACTCCACTGGTAAATAACGCAGCTTTTATTAAGAATGTCCGCCTAATAAAAAAGCATCCGAAGTCCAAAACATGCACTTCCCTCGCAATGTTCAACAACATAATGCGAGCTCAGTACTCTGCAGGAGAATTACTGGGCTCATTTTTTTCAATTTCACCGTTTCAACATTTTGACTGAATTTATTGAACAACAACACGACGATGACCATCAGCACGGATATTTCCAGCAGGACGGGGCAACAGCACATACGGCACGAGACAATATAGCTTTCCTCCGCGAGTTTTTTCTATGTTCCCTTAGTTAAAAAGTAGGATTTTCAGAACTCCTGTAAATAATCTGCAAGCACTCTGGGACAAAGAATTATGGAAGAATGTGCAAATAATTTTATAAAGCCAGCAGGTCACCACTTTCTTGGAGAAACATTTTTGCGCACACTTGATAATAACAGCCATGATTTAGAAAAGCCATCAGGTTACAACTTTATAGGAGGAGCATAGCCGTGCAACTGAAAAATTTATTGGTTTGTCACAAAAAGCCGGCACATTTACTTTCAGAGAGGTGCATCTGCATCTGCACATTACATTATTAACAACAAAAAATATATATATATATTTTTTCTATTTATTTTCTTTACTGACAAGTGCTTGCACCCTGCTGTATTATTTAAAATGTTATTAACCGTCCGTTACTTGGCGCTTGAGTACTGTGACCCCTGTGACCATAGGTTTGGAATTTATGGATTATGCAACCATCCGAACATAAAAGCCTTCACATTATGTATTTAATTGTTGTTGTTTAAAATGTTGACCATTAGTCGCGTCAATGAAGTCTTTTTCTCGGAAGTCCTCAGAAACAGCTCCGATTTTGATGTTTTTTTTTATATTATTTATAATCAGAAACCTTTTGAAGCGGGGATATAACTATTAATATTATTTAAACAATATGTATGATATTTATTAAAAAAAAAAATAGTTTTGCGTTTTTTTTAACAAACTTCAAAAAAGGATTAAGTTATCAATTCGGTTGTATGTTTTTAATGTTTGTTACCTCAGAACATTTATATATTTATATTTTTATAAACCGATTTGTAAAATTCTTCTTTTATTATAAATCGAGAAAAACCCTAAAATTTTCGCTCCCTTTTTTTTAACCGACTTCATGTATGTTCACCGATTTCTTTGTCAATAATTGTGGACCGATTTTCAAAATTCTTCTTTTATTTGAAAGGGTATACTCTTGAGGCGGTTCCATTGTCAAAAAGTCAGGATCTGATAAGGGAATCCCATGGAAATCTAAATTTTTTCCTTCCTACAAGTATTGATGAACAATTGTTTTTTTTTAAATGTCTAAAATAGATAATCCACAATTCATAATAATTCTATAATTTACTTTCGTATATTATTTGTAGAATAATTATTGTATGAAAAACTGTTTTTTTTTATATAAATATAATAAATAGTGTTTAAACAATATAAATAATTATTTCCCCACAAAAGGTTTGTAATAATAAATAATATATAGAAACAAACATATATTATCACACCTAGCACCCCCTTAGTATGAGGCGCTGTTTGTGCCATAATTATAAGAACACTGTTGAATAATAATATTGCTGTTTAAAAAATAAAATAAAATATAAAAATAAAAATTTAAAATTAAAATTTAAATATATCTAAGTCGAACTCCACAAACTTTAATAACTGTAAAATTACTATTCGAACATGTTTCGGCAGAACACTTCTGCCATCATCAGCCCTTAAAGAATATAAAAAATTATTATAATTTTATATTATTTTTTTTATTTTTTTTTATAAATTATTATAATTTTTTATATTCTTTAAGGGCTGATGATGGCAGAAGTGTTCTGCCGAAGCATGTTCCATTAGTAATTTTACAGTTATTAAAGTTTGTGGAGTTCGACTTATTGTTAGATATATTTAAATTTAAATTTAAATTTACTCCACCTGGATTTAAGAACATTCTTCTGGTTTAAAAAAATTTAAAAGTAATATTAGATAGATAGATTAGATGTTGAGGGGTTTGAGGGAATTTTATTCCCTCACCGACACTTAGACCACACCTCGGGCCCATTGTGTCACCTCCTCGAGTTCCTCATTCCTGTCTTTCATCCAGCCAAAAGCTAGGATGGTTCCAGGCTAGGTACACCTCAAATTGGCCCAGCTGGGCCATGTCTCCCCCACTATGGACTTTCTGGTCGAGGCGAGAGCCGTTCGGCAGTCTCGTCCTCCTCTAAACACTCCCTGTACGTTGGGTCGTTTACCACCCCCATCACGTGGAGGTGTTTATTTAGCCTGCAGTGTCCGGTCCAAATGCCTACCAAAAGGCGGAGTCTGTCCCTTGACAAATGCAAACAGGACTTGGTTCTTGTCTGCAGCCTGTTGTCGTTTCCCATCTAGCACAGTATCTAGAATGGGTGTCAGTTTTGATTAGGTTTGAGAGGTAGCGGTTGGCCGTTCGGATGATACCATCCGGTGTTCTCGTCGCGCCCTGTCGAGCCAGCTCGTCGGCCCTCTCATTCCCCTCATTTCCGTTATGTCCTCGAACCCACCTAAGCTCAACGACATTGTTTAGTGCTATTCTCGACAGTACCAGATGGCAGTCGTGTACCACTTGGGAGGTAATCCTGCCACTAGCCAGAGCCCGCAGAGCTGCTCGACTGTCGCTGACGAACCACATCGTTTTCTTCAGTGGCACCCCTTAGAATGGCCGCGATCTCCGCCTGGAAAATATTGGCACATTCCCCTTCACATTATTTCGGGGATGTGAATTCCCGCTCCAGAGCCTGCTTTCGTTTTTGATCCGTCCGTGAAGATTGAAATGTCAAACTTCGGATGTTCTCCTGTATCCGTATGCACTGCATAGGATTTGTCAAAAGCATATTGATGACGGAGGCAAGTACCATGCCCTCCACGAAGAGATCGATGGTAGGCAGACACAGGATAGCCTCCAGAGCTGCGGTCGGGGTGGTTCTCATGGCACCCGTCACAGCGAAACATGCCATCCGGTGGATGCGTCCGAGACGTGGCATCGTTGCTTTTAAAGTAATATTATATAAATAATAATTTTTGTTGTAATATATTATTCATTAAAAATTTAATTTAATTTAAATAAATATATGTATTTTTTTTGTTTGTATTTTTTTTATAAATTTCATGTTGTGCCATAATATATTGTTGGTTGCATATGCAGACGGCGTCTCATATTACCGGCTAAAAGTGCCGACGGCGTCGACTAACAGCGCATGCCTCCAAAAGTTCCGTAGGCAAAAAGTCACCCCATATTACCGGCAAAAGTACCGTTGACTACCTGCGCATGCGTTCAAAAGTGCCGTTGGCAAAAAGTCACCCTATTACTACAGCCTTGTAGCCGTGGTCTGAGTATAATGGTCTGTCATTGCGCAGCCATCCCCCCTCTCTTTCTTGCAACGTGACGTCACTCACGGGGCATCGCGCCAAGCGCTTTATGAGGATTTTAAATGTAATAATTTATTTTTATACAAATATATAGATTTAATAATTTTGATACATAACAATATAAACAGGAACGAATAAACTATTTTTTAAAATTAGTAAATTTGCTCATTTTTTTTTTCCAAATTGCGTTTGGAATTTTCAAAGCTCAGCTTGCGGTTAAGCTCTCTGAGGCGAATGTAAGTTCTGGTTCGTGCCATACATAATATTACTTCACGAGGCATTGTCGAAGAATTTAATTTTTCATATGTTGCATTGGCCAACTTGGAAAAAATATTTCTCTCTTTTGATAAAGAATCTCCATGTAAAATGTTGAATTCTTTATCTAGTATTTTTCCCATTTCCATCATGTGGTCGCTGGGGTATAATAAGCCCCCTTTGGAGAGACACTCTATCCATTCAAAACATCCAGCAGGTTTTTCAAAGTTTTTGGTTACTGTTCCTAATTCTGGATATTTGTTTCTAAATCGATGCGCTACATATCCGGTTATATACGCCAATCCTTCGTTTCCAATTATTTCTTTGACGGACAATTTTTCAAAAGATTGAAGAATTTCTTCTGCCTCAGGAGAAATTTCCCATTCCTCATCTAGGTGTATTAGCTCGATATGGTCTTGTTTTAATAAGCTTTGGTCTTCGTCCTGATGATCATCAGTGTATGTTTGTGATTCTAACCCTTTGAGAACTCCCTTTAATACAGTTTCCGAAAGACATATTTCGCCACTTGCTTCGATTGTATTTAGATTTAGTGGACCAAACATAGCACAACTTGGCATTGTTGAATTGAAGTTTTTTTAATTAAGTAATAACTAAACAACTTCACGAAGAGAGTGAGAAAATAAGCCCAATATTTTGTTTTATTTCATTTATTGTGCTCTGTTTCCAAGAATAAGTGTCACTCACAGACAGCGTCGAGTTTATTGTATCACTTCGGTGAATTGATCAAGTCTGCATGCCTAATATTTAAGACACCTAAATTGTTTCTTCAACAATATAACATTATTTTTTTATGAATAAAGAAAGAAGATTATGATTATGATATACGGTGGATAGTTAAGGGGCAGTGGGTATAATTATAAGCAGCTTGTACATTATTGCCTGTAAAAGTGAAAAAATATTTTAAGGTGTTTTGTATTTAGAAATATAAATAAAACAGTAAAAAATATGTTTATTCACATTCATAGTGTAATTCATCAATTACCTGATTGATGAACGCTTAGGCAGTAAGCATTTATTCCAACTAACCGGGAAATGTGAATAAAATAGTATACAAACCTCGAAGAAAGGCTTGATTCCAGCCTCGCGAATTTATCTAACCTCGACTCTTCGCGTCTTCCTTACTCGGTATGTAATACATATACTATTTGGTCATTTTTATTAAATTAAAACATCCATTTATTGAAAAAATGACATTTCGTTCCATTGCCGCCTTGGTTCCGTGTCCCGTGGCTGACGTCATGCGCCAGCGCAGCGAATTCGCGTATTCCTTGCTGACAGACCATTATAATCAGACCACGCTTGTAGCCAACGTAATTCTCCATTTCCTACAAAATAAATCAGTAAATTAAAAACAATACAATATTGTTATTTGTATAATGTGTATAATGACTTATTTGTGCAATAAGTTAGGAAATGTAATTTTTATCCGTACAAGGATTTTAGATTGAGGCGATAGCCGAGATTAAAAATATGCCGTTTTGATAGTACGTTGCAAATTTAGGTACTGCTTTCTCCGTATCTATGAACAGTGTTGCCCTAATATACGACATTAAACGAATGCTACTGTATTTGTTCTGTAATTATTATTATGAACAACTATATTAAATTAAAAAAAAGTATGTGTGTATAACTAATTCACACTTATATTGCGATTTTAGTTATCATAATGACGTACATACATATCAATATAATTATCCAATATTTTTGCATTACATATTAGATTTATTAATTATATTAATCAGAATCATATCAGTAAGCAAATTATATGTACACTTTTTTAAATATTATTATTCCTTAGTTCAAATCAATTACTAACAAATCTAATTACAATGGACCACTTTGAAATTATCATTTATTATTTTGTATGAATTTTAATCAATCTGGAAATATTTATTAACACAATTATAAACCATTTGTATTAAATTTAATCCTATTACTTCATTATTTTTACTAAATTATTATACGATTACTTACACACTTATTTATATATTCCTGGATGTATTAACGAATATACAGGCGTTTCAAGGAAGCTGTTTCATTTTAACAATAAAAATCAAATCACACCCGCTATTATAAAAGGAAATACAAGTCGAACTACCATTTACCAAGCATATCAATTGTTTGATTTATGGAGGTTTCGACTCACCGAAATTAGGGTAAAAATTTATTTTTGAAGTGAAAACTTCTTTAAGTTTTTGCTTGGGAGTCAAAAGTCAAAAACAGACATGTCATAATGTCGGGTATTTTGTTTTGACGAGTTAATCAGAGTTAATGAATTATGAAAGTACTTAACTGATTAAAAAAAAAAAAAACAACATACATACAACGTGAATGTTGATAGAAATTATGTTTTAAGTATTTACGGAAGAAACACGCAAATAGATATATTACAAAATCTATTTCGACTGGAGTATTCAATGATGTCATGATGACTAATTTTAGATTGAGATTTTTGAGGTGTTTTTTTTATGTCTTTGATTTTTGATTTGGTCTTTTTAATTGCACTCCACAGCCTAGACATCGATCCCCGCATAAATTCCTCTGCGCTTGGTTTTCCTTGCTGAGTATTTGCCCTCACAGTGACAGAGTTCGGTTGTCAAACCTAGCTGGCTGACATATGTTGTGACAGTTCTCACAAGCTAATGTCACAAAAGTCATCCGTTGGCGAAGAAAAACTGCAAATAGTACATTATTATACGAGTTTAACAGGAGGCTTCATTGTGACATGAGTGGGTTTGGGGCACGACGAGCGCAGCGAGAATAGAACGAATGTCACAATGCCTCGTTAAACGAGTGTAATATACTATTTTTTGTACTTTGGAGCTCCTCGTTTTATCAAAATGTTAAAATTATGGTTTTTAAATATTCTAGGGATATTTACGATTAGGTAGTACTGGTTGTGTTTGTAGTTATGTTTTTTATCTGAAAAGTTGACACTTGGCTTAACTTCGACAGGAGTTGGTTAGAAATGCTCAATACCAACGTAATACGTATCAAATAAAAAAAGCAAAAGCAGTTTCACAAAAAGTTCCTTTGTGACACTACTTTTAGTTTCACAAAAACTCAATTATGACACCAAAGTAGAAAAAATCTATTATTGGAAAACAACTTATGGAAATATTTTACTGTAACAAGTATTCTGTTTCATAAAAGTAATTATGGTTAGGATCGTTTTCTTCTTAAATATCTGTAACAGCCCAGTGTTTTTCCTTGATTTTACGTAATAGTTGCCGCATTTTTACCGCATGTGTAGGTCCAACTCACACTAAATGCCGCGAATGCGATCGAGCCGTCAGGTATTTTTACTCTCGCAGAGGCCGGGGAAAAGTGCACATTAGATCTATTCCGAAAGGTGTGGCACCACCTGGAAACCGTGAAAAGGCACTTTATTTATTTCTTTAATGGGTTAATTGGGCAGAAAAAATAACGATGATTAGTAGTAGTACAGCCATGAGGAAGGCCCCGAAAAGGGCCGAAACGTCGGCACCCTACTAATCATCGTTATTTTTTCTGCCCAATTAACCCATTAAAGAAATAAATTTTAAATTAAGAAATATGGACATAACCAACAATATCAATATAATAGTATATTATGATACGAGTTTTATAAGAAGCATTTTGTCGCACGCACGGGTTTAAAAGAGTAAGTGCGACAAAATGCCTTATAAACGAGTTATCATATAGTATTTTTTCTACTTTGCCACTTTTTATACAAAATAATCAAATTTCACAATCTTGGGAAATTTCGCGGCGGTTGTCACGCTTGCGAGCTGCATTAACGGTGCCTATGAAAAAGAATTAATTTGAAACGTCAACACTCGTATTTTTGTCCTTCCAAAAATGAGTTCTGAAGTTCTTCAATGTACGCCCCCAGAAACACGGGCTTTGGCGAAAATACGATAGGCAATTTGCTACCTTCAAAGTCACGCGAGGTATATGGAAAAACATACGCCCAATTTGAAAATTGGCAGAAGGAGAACACGTTCTCTACGATCTCCAAAAACATTTTCGTACCGTATGTATTTTGAGCTGCAACACCACAATGTCGTACTATTAAAAACCTTCCTGATGGCGTCCACACACAAAGTCAAGGCGAGCCATCCAGGACATGTAAAACCTACAGACCCCGTCCTACACCAATGCGCTAAGGACACCTCCCCCAACAAAATCGCTTGCCCTAAATGCACGTGAAGTTCCAATACAAGTGGCAAAAATAGTAATGCCAGTTCACATTCATACATCATTGACAGCGAAGTATTGGTTAGGATTGCCAAGATCAGACAGAGAGATTACCAATATTAAAAAAATAAATTATACTATTTTTAGTGTAATTATTATAACACCGCTTTTGTCTATTATGACACCCAAAAGCGTATCGTAATAGCCTCAGTACGAACGCAAAGTAGAAAAATAATTTAACTGTACCCAAATTATTTTTTTTTTATTAGCCAAACATTTCGTAAAATAATTTCTGGAAGTATGCACTGCTTGCAAAACTTTTCAAGCACATTTGTTTTCCAAAGATTATGTGTGATCCTTTCCCTAAATAAATCCGTTTGCCTATCAGCAAACACACATGCACTGAGATGTGCAATTGACCTTGTATGTAAAAAAAAACGAATGTGCTTTAGACCACACGACTGAAGTAAAACTTCATTTCGCCATTGTGAAAGTGCTCTTAATTTATGTAAGTTTATTAATGGAGCTAGAGAATCCTGAATTAATACCGTCTGTAGTATTGGATAATGCATGTTTCAGTTTGTCGTCAGCGAAAAGTCGGCAATCATGTGTAGCGATTAAGATATATAGCGCAATTGCATACAAAACTGACACACGCAAATCGCTGTATGAAGTTAAGCAAGAATTCACAACCTAAAGCCGCGGGTTCAAATCCCGTTAAAGCAAACATTTTTTTCTATGAATTAATTATTACTATTATTATTAAAACTTCCGTTCGCTTCGCCCGATCACACTTTTCGTAACGCTCTCGTCAGGCATTCACCAGCTTACTCCCCAAGTCAAGTGTCCGTAAAGAAGTATTTACTTCAATAAATAAATGTAATCCTAGAACAAATACTTATTTGCATCTATTTTATGTACCTACCTGATATAGTGATGATCACGCCGTTCTGGCGTGATTGCGTAACAAACATCCATTCATTCATCCGTCCAAACTTACACATTTATAATTCTCTAGTATTTTTTTTTTACTTCTGGTGGCAGACTTATAATTTCTTTAAACAAGCAAGATGTGATTTCGTTTGCACCACGCAAAGCTACAGCTTCATGCCATAGGAAGCATGAAGCCGATCCAGTCCCACAATTATGAACTGTCAAGCTGTACGTACGTACGTCCAGTACTTTCTCTTATAGAAACTCACAGAGGTCTCTAAACACGGAGTTGCTGTAAATCAAATGTGTAGCAAATTAAAGATGGGTCACTTCTGAGTTTTGTCATTCTTCGTAGATAGGTAGGCCAAATAAACGTCTCTATGGTGTATTTCCTGACCTAATTTTATATTTGTGGCAGGTATCTGTTTCTACACATCGCTAATACATATACATTTTATTCGACTTTACATCATTGTTATCACTTGAAAACACCGTTACACTGTCAAATAACACCCTGATTTCATGTTGAGTTGCGAGTGGTCTTAATCGCCGGTTGCTATTTCGTCTTATCTAAAGACCAGACAGTAAGGACCAATTTCATATCTCATTCCACATGAAATTGAGCTCAATTCAACATGAAATCCGGCTGTAACACTGGTTACTTAACAACAACGCTGCCAGCTGATGTTGGTCAAAGAGGTTTATGTTATAACACCTTACAGTACAATAGGCTTATCATATTTGTCATATTCGACTTATGTCCCTGAAACCAAAATATACAGAAATCGTATTGATCGACATAGACTTAAATCCATTTTACCACTAAAATTTACATGTATTTCTGTATAAAATATGTATGTACATAACTCCATCTTGCCAGTTTTTGACTTTTGCCCTTTTATATATGTACCTCTAATTAAGTACAGTAACAGTTACCTGTGACCAATTTACAAATCCACAAGATAGTAATATAATGGTTAGTCTGATACAAAAAACACGTTGTATAATAATCATGAAGATGGTAACAATTAAAGGAAGTTGCCTGAATCTCAATAATTTATGGCTAACCCTAAAACAGTAGGTACTATTACAACCTAAAACGTTGTAATGTACTGACAAAATTGTGAGGTGTGGATGGTGACACAAAAAATACAGTTATGTCGACAGATCTGATATTAATTGCTTGCAGCAGGGTTTCCAACCTGATGTGAAATGCTAGTCCGTGTGGCCTTCCGCTACGACCCAACGGTTGCCCCATTCCCCAGTTCATGGTACATCAATCCGGTAAAACCGATCCAAACCAACAAATAATTTGATACATCCCCCGTCCGTCCAATCCGCACCTATGCGATTTGTTTCTTAACCCCCGGCTCTAGAAACCCTATAAACAGACGGCGAGACCCGTACCCTAGAACTGTAAAAGAGAGGAAACCGATGAAGCCCTGACAACATCCCACAACTTCAAAACAATTAAAGATCTTAATGACAATCTAGTCTCTGGGAATTCAGCAACATTGTGTGGTTCTCTCCCAACAACCCGAATAAACACGACATCTACTTTGTCTTCTAAGTCGCCTTGCAATTTTTAAGACAGGACAATCACAAAAACTTTAAAACGCGAATCTCGCAATTAACTACCGTACAATTCGCGAACCTCGAGGCCTTGACAACATTTTAAATTTTACGTTTCCTATAACTGTGCAGACCTGATAGTTCTTAATCAAATTTCCAAAAATCATTTTTCTCTCAACAATCAACTGCTAGGGGTTGTTTCCTTTCCTTAACTCCCCAAGTAAAAATCCAAAGGATAACTCCCAAGGTTGCAAGGTGGTCTTACTATTAAGGTTTCCAGCTCCAACGCCGCGTCAAAATGCAACTCAGCTCTAGAAGATAAAGTAATTAATAACTATTGACAACTACAACACCGCACCTCAATTCTTGCAAGAGTAACTAGAATTTCACAATATTACTCCCGGAGTATTCCGAATCCCGGACGAGCCCCCAATTTATTACAACCTAAAACCTTGTAATGTCCTTAAAAAATTGTGAAAAAATACAGTTATGTCCTCAAAAGTCATATAATGAACAAATAAAATAAATACAAAAGCTTTCTACAATTAAACAATATGTATTAAAATAACGTTGTGAAGATTGAAATTAAATTGACTGGTAACAAGTTGATTAAATAAAAACTGTATGAATGCTCAAATAAAAATGTAACAAGTTAAATTATGACTATTGCACTACTCTAAAAGGGTTAAATTACATTGAAATGATTATTGAAGATTTTCAATTTTAACTGACATGCTAATAAAAGAACTAGATGAATTGATAACACAAAAAAATCCTTACATTTGACTCGATATGTCGTTACGGTCGTTAATAGCTGTCAGTTCTTGATCTTGTTGACGACAAAACGAGATGCGTGATGGTGTATGGATTTTAATATCACAATGAGTCAAACAAAGCATTAACACGAAACCTAGAGGTAACGTTTTGATAAATTTGTACAAATTAATTCGAAATAAATTAACATCACTAAAACATTTTCTAAAATTCAAAGAACAACACAATTAGTTTGTCATGGCCACATTAGTCTCTAGCGCCTCAACCACCTTGGCATAGAACGGCATATATTTCCGTGGTAGTCTTGCGGTAATGTATTCTTCATGCTGCAGTAATTGCAGTCAAGAGCTCATCTCTGTTATGAAAGACTAACCGTTGTCGTTTTCAATTTGGCAAGGAAAATGTTTTCGTTTGTAAGTTCTGGCCTGTCTTGCTGGTATTCACCAAAACACCTTTTAATACATGCTTTCTTGTCGGCAGAAATTACTTTTGGCATTTTGGATCAAATAAAGTGTCAGAATAAAATGCCAACAAGACAACAACCCGAATTTTTAAAAACCAAACGTCATTTGACAGGACCTGACGCCAATCTAACAAAAAAAACTCTTGGCCTACTACGTGTTTAAAACAATCGTGAATGGCATATACTTATCTTCTGAGCTATACAACGGTCGCCAGCTGGTTTTGGAGCTGACGTGTCCTTACAACTACTTTTTCCTGTGGTCCTGCGATCTTGAGATCCTGAGAGTCAACCCTATGGAGTCCACGTGTGGATTTCGTCAGTCCAGAAAAAAAAAATCACGGGTGGAAATACTCTGGTCAATGCTGGTGTATCTGCCTCTTTTTCCCCGAATTAACACCCAAACGATTTTATCCGCTAATGCGATTTAGTTATAAAAATAACTGAACTAATAACTAATCGTATTATCCGTACTTGAGGCCAATTCCTAAACCTTACTCTTGTTCAGGACAAAAATTACGATGAGATGTTACCTCGGTCAGATGTCGGTCGAAAAAGAAACCCGTAGGTTGGTCGCGTGGTATTGCAAGAAATTATCGTGATTCTTGTACATGCCGGTTATCTCTAAACGCTGATTCGTACCTGAATCTGGATGGTGAATGCGCGGCAAAAATCAAATTGTGACAGTACCGATAGACTAAGTAAACACGATTGGTTGAGTCAGTGCAAAAGTTTACGCACCTTTTTCTATTGGAAACACCCTCTCGATAATTATGTCAAAGCGCAACAAATTATTCACATAGTATTTAATTCGTCTGCCTGGTAAAATTTTTCGGTAAAACTTGATATTGAAAATTATATAATTCTGCATGCAATGCATAATATTAGTAATAGAATCATAATATATATGATTATCGTTATGTATTTAATAAGTAGTCATGGTTATCTACTCACTTGCTCGGTAAAAAAATCGTGCACCATGTTTAAAACCCACACTGCCAAGTATAATATGTTATTCGTATAGTAAAAATCATGGACGCTCGGTGTGAAAATCTGAATGTTCAGTACTTTCTGAAGAGTGTTCAGTATATTGCTGGACGCTCGGTATAAAAATCTAAATGTTAAGTATTTTCTGAGTAAAATGTTATTCGCACAGGAAAAATCATGTTATATATATTTACTAGCTGACGCGGCGAACTTTGTACCGCCTCACAATCAATAACACAGGGGCTATTTTGCTATTCGGGGCGGAGACAAATCCAACAAATCAAAGATCATAAAAGCCGTTCTTGAGTTATAAACCCAAGGGGCCCCCCTGGGCCCCCATGTCCATGTTTTAATAGTTATTCTGCTATTCGGGGCGGAAACAAATCAAAAAAATCAGAGATCATAAAAATCGGTACAGCCCAAAGAGTGAAAAATACTTTACGACCAATTCTCATACCTGCCAAATTACAAAACAAATCATAAAAATCGGTCCAGTCGTTTCGGAGGAGTTCGACCACAAACACGGTGACACGAGATTTTAATACAGGTGATTCGTAAATGACGCATACGGTATACGGACGCTGGAAAGAATAGGAAATTAAAAAGCAAAATGAAATATTCCATTTTATTACGGAGATATGATTTATATTAGATATAGTGTACAATCTGTAATAATTGTTCTTATTGAATTGTATACTGTGCTTGACGCAATTAAATACGTATTAAATGGTGTTATATTTTATACCGAGCAAACTTTTTCTATACTGTGCGTGCATAAAGCAATAAAATACATAGCAGTTATGCTATACAGGGTGTCCCAACTAAAATTTGTACCCCCCCAACAATTCCAATTTCGAAAGACTCAGAAGAAAACGCTTGAACAGGTCAATTTTGTTATCAAGGGGGACCAAATTGTACTACACTTTCATGTCTTAGATCTCACCCCTTTAGCCAGGGAAGCCACCCCCTTAAAAAAATTGAATAGCATGGGGGGTCGTGTGATACATCATTTTAAAGCTTGTTCAATTCTCTATTCAAACCTACATTTATCGATTCCTTTCTATAAAAGAAAAACATGAAATCGATATTTTCCAAATCTACATAAAATACTCAACTAAAATTTGTACTCCCCAACCATTTCAATTTCGAAGCACTTAGAAGAAAACATTCAAACAGGTCAATTTTGTTATCAAGGGGGGGCAAATTTTCCCAAACTTTCAAGTCTTAGATCTCACCCCTTTAGCCAGGGGAGGCACCACCTTAAAAAATTTAAATGGCATGAGGGGTCGTGTGATACATCATTTTAAAGCTTATTCAATTCTCTAATTCCTAAATTTCAAAGTAGGGCTAACAAGTTAACAAAATTAAAGAGTTTACACCAAATGTTCAAACTGATGACCCTGCATCATCTGACAAAATCCAAGACGATCATAAAAAGCAGCCAATACGTTTTGAATGGTTTGGGGAGTTATTAAACTGCACTTTTGTCGAATTCTTCCTTGAAGTTCATCCCAATTGTTGGGTCGGTTTTGATACACCTGGCTTTTTAAGTGCTCCCATAAAAAATCTAATGGGGTTCGATCTGGGGACCCAGCCTGCCATTCTATTGGACCTCTTCTTCCATCTTCTTGGGAACACTTCGCCCAAATAACGCCGCACCGGGCTTAGTGTGTTGAAGCACCATCCTGTTGCAACCAGATATTATTATTTAATTATTTTATTTTTTTCGTATTGACCAGAAGGAGCTCCCCGTGATTCCGACCTCCACGAGGTTCCTTGCTGGTCAGGTCCTGTTTGTACATTATAGCCACTTCTCAAAACCATGAGGTCAGTAGCGTAAATCATGTGCCCTGAGCAGAAGCAAAGACCCCAAGATGACCGCTTTCTGCATTCCAGCCGCAAGGGTCTCTGCCGGTTTACGGCAGGTAGGAATGATTTTTAGATTGGAGACGAGCGAGTCCTTGATGCCTCTCATGCACCCAATTACCAAAACGACGAGCTTCACTGAATAACTTGAGTACAGCCTCCGAAGTTCAAAGAGCAGGTCTTGATATTTTGTCCGCTTTTCCTTCTTCTTGACGCAGATGTTATTTTCAGCAGGAGCCGAAAATTCAATAACAATAACAATAACAATAACATCTGCTTGGAGGAGTGGTCCAACCACGTCAGACTTGTTCCTTTTGCATCATTTTTCGAGTATCCTGATCAATCTGCTTCAACTCATCTACTAACCATTTAACTGCTCCAAATGAGTAGAGCAGGATCGAAACGGCAAGCATGTTTGTGGCAAAATCTTGTTCTTCTCCGAAAGCTCTGACGACCAGATTCGTCGGAGTAGATTTTTGTACTTGCCGCAGAGATACTTTTTTCCCTGGTGTGACGCTTGGATGTGGCACTGTTCCATACTCAAGTACTTGTAAGTCTTGCTTCCGTCAATGAGTTGAGCATCTTCATCGAAATACTCGCATCGTGCTTTTTTGAGATGAACCTGAGCGCATTTGTCCCAACTGAACTCCATGCCAATAGCATTTGTGTAGTCCTGCACTATGCGCAATGACTGCGTCAGTTCTTCCTTGCCGGAAGCATACACTTTCAAATCATCCATGTAGAACAAGTGCGTGATCTTATGCTTCTTATGATCTTATCTTCTTGTGCACCGCCGGCAATTTCTCTGGGATAGAGTTTTCCCGCTGGAAGGATTTGTCTTGAACTTGTTGTTTTGGACCAACCTTCGCCTACTCCTTACCAGAGATTTTCTTGCAGCCACAAGACTGCGAACTCTATCCATGCAGTGTTGCTTTTCAACAGCAAGCACCGCTGCATTCAGTGTGATGATGGGTCCGGCGAAAATGCCGCGCGATGCGTCGGATTTTTGGCGTGAAAGGTTTCATTTCTTTGATGAATTTAATCACACACTGAATTTGAGAAATATGCTGCCTAGTGGTTCCTATCTTCAAGGCGACACTCGAATTTCCTCTCAGCCTCAGTGCTCTCACCACGTGGGACCGAAGAAGAAAGCCTCGTTGCCTCTCGATAGACCATCCCGTTCAGGAGCAGGATGTCTGGATCTTCAGGGAGGTTCCTATCGAGTGATTCGTCCGCTGCAACTACATCGCTGGCTCTGGGTGGTGGAACGAAGATAGGCCACATAATCGCGGAGTTTTTGTGGCGCGAAAAAGTGATTTTCCGGGTGTTTCTCACCCCACAGAGCATGCATCTTTGCCATGTAACCCCTTCGCCGCGGCTCGCTCGTCTCGTAGCAGTCGAGCAAGTCATTCCTTAGAGTGTTGGTCCACACGGCCCCCATGGGCCCAATCAGCGCGGCAGGTGAACCCCAGCCTACCAGTACGCTCAGCGGGAACAATCCGCCCTACTCCACTGGTCGGGATGGAGCCCTATCGAAGCCCCTACTGACTATACAGGTCAGTACCCAAGCTGAACAATCCGCAGCTCACCCGCCGAGGATGAGGGAATGCGGCGGTGTGTGCAATACCGCATCCCAACATCCTCTAGCCAGCATTTGGCTTTTAACCACTGCCCCCGCGAGTTCGTTCCCAGCGGTCGGGCAGAGCGAGCTCTGGGGCCCCCGACCCCCGCGGTACCAGTCAAGATCACTGGTGGGATCTTCGCAATGATCAAAGTCAGTGCTCCCAGTTGAGTCGACTGTCCGACTCAGCACTGGTGAACCAGCTCAGGTACGCGGAGTCGCCAATCTCCGAGGATCCTACCGTAATCGGCCGTGGCCGGCCCCACAACAGGGCAAGCAACGGCCTTTGAACCTGCGGTTTTCCCCTGCGTTCACTCGCTCCTCACTTACTCATTCAATCTCCTTCTCCTTTCAAATACACTCTTAGCATACTTACACAACTCACCAAATCTCTCCTCATTCATAACAATCCCCTCCAGCCCATCCACTCTTCGTTCCGGTCCCAGCATCAACCCCATCCTCTCCAAGTTTCTCAAGCCATCGTACAATACACACTCCACCAACACAGGTCTCCAGTCTTATATAAAATTTCCACACCCACATTCCGGTCCCGGAAACAAACCCCTTTCATATAACCAACCTTTCAAACTACCATGGCCCGTCATTAAAAACCCAGTACTAACATCCACCCAAAACCATTCACATTTCCTTGGCACCGACACATCCCTCACATACTCATATAGCACTTTCCCCTTCTCACACCCTTCCGATTTACGCTGCCATCTGCCCTCCAACTGTACTCTCAACCTTTCCTTAATGGCATTTCTTCCCAGTCCACACACCTCTCTCCTGCTCAACACTCCTATCCGCTCCACCATAGCAGAGAAACTCTCATTAGTGCCTGGTGAGCCCAAGGCAGATCATCCATCAGCACCTCCATAGCCTTTGTAGACACTGTTCTGCACACCCTCAAACAGCCGCACAACGCCACTCTTTCGCACTTCTCCAACTGCACTGCAATACCTTTTCCCAAAACCTTCCACCACATACAACGCACACGCCATCAATAACCCTCCATACAACACTTTCACCGCTCTCTTTCCTAACCCCCAGTCCTTCTTAATCACCCTACTCAAACAACCAAGAACCGCAGCAATTTTCCCTCTCATCATTTCCAAATGCCCATAAAAATTCATTCTTTCGCCAACCTCAACACCCAAGAAAGATAAGATGGTGGAGTGAAGAACTAAGAAAAATGAGAGATGAGTGTAGGAAGGCGAGGAAGCGAGCGGAAGAGAGTGAGGAACGGTTGAAGAGGAGGTATGTGGAGTGTTGGAATCGATATAGAGGAGAGATTAAGAGAGCGAAGGATGAGGATTGGAAGGAGTTTGTAAGAGAGGAAGGTAATTTGGATCCGTGGGGTGATGTGTATAAAATATGTAGGGTAAAGAAGGCCAGAGGATATGTGAGTGAAGTGAGGAAGACTGATGGAAGTATGACGGTGGGGTGGCAGGAGACAATGCAGGTGATGCTGAATGAGTTTTTCCCAAGGGATGAGCAGTTGTCGCATGAGCGGCTGGAAAGGAGGTATGATGAGGATAAAGAGTTTGGTTGGGATGAGAATGAAGAGGCGGTAAGAAGGATTAAACCCAGGAAGGCTCCTGGTATGGATGGGTTCTGGGGTGAATGTGTTAAAAGGGCGTGGAAGGTGAGTTCGGTGTATTTGAAGGTGATGTATGATGCTTGTTTGTATGGCGGGGTGATCCAGGATGAGTGGAAGAAGGGTAGAGTAGTGGTCCTGTTAAAGGGGATGGATAAGGATATTACCAATGTGCGGTCCTATCGTCCGGTATGTCTGTTAAGTGCGTTTGGGAAAGTGCTTGAATGGTTGCTAGTTATAAGGATGAGGGGCAGGATGCGGGAGAAGATGAGTGGATGTCAGTTTGGGTTTGTTGAGGGTAGAGGGGCGGATGATGCATGGATGAAGGTGAACTCATAAGGATTTTGGAGAGGTTACTGGAATGTGGGTGTGAGGTTTGGAAAATTTATTTTAGGGAGAGGAGGGTGTGTGTGATCGGTGTGCGTGAGGAAATGGTATGGAAGGAGGTATGTAGAGGATGCCCGCAGGGATCCATGTGTGGACCCTTTGTGTGGAACATTTTTGTATGGATGAGTTATTGTGGATAGGATGTGGTGTGGTTGCGTACGCGGATGATTTGCTAGCAGTAATAGAGGATAGTGATAGGAGAGGCTTGGAGAGTGTTGGATCTGAGGTGCTAGAGGTTGTGCTCAGATGGGGAAGGAAATATGGTGTTGAGGTGTCTGGCTCTAAGACTGTGCGTATGATGTTGAAAGGACGAATTTCCACAAGGAGGTCTAGATAGTAGATCAAGGTAGGAACAATAGTCTGGGGCTCCGATTGGCTGTTAGCCAAAAGGAACCCCGGCCTGTAATGGAGCCAATATATATGTTGATCTCCCCAGGTCGACTGGTAGAATACAGCGGAGAAACCAACACGCAGCTAGTGCTCTGCTGTGATTCCAACGCCCATCATATAGTGTGGGGAAGTTCAGGGACCAACAGAAGAGGTGAGTCACTTTTAGAATTTATTATTAGTAATAAGCTAGAAGTAGTAAACTGCGGTAACGAACCTACCTTTATCACCACGACAAGGCAGGAGGTTATCGATATAACGATAGGTACGCCGTTCGTGTGCCGAGTTATTCGTGAGTGGCATGTTTCATCTGAACCTACGCTCTCGGATCACAGGTAGGTAAGATTCGATATTGAATCCCCGCCGGAGACGGTCGAAAGGTACAGAAATCCAAGAAACTGTGACTGGCAACTCTACAGAGAGGAACTAGTCCAGGGGTTGGAAGAATGTCTCTCGAGACCTCAAACTCCGGTGGGAGTTGAAATAATGAACGAATGCATTACAGCCGCCATAAGGAGAGCTTATGAGAACAACTGCCCACTCAGAGAGAGAAAGGTCAAACGGGAGACCAAGTGGTGGAACCGTGAACTTTCCGAGATGAGAGGGGAGGTACGGTGATTGTTTAACAGGACCAAAAGGACTGGGAGATGGGAAGAATACAAGACTTCCCGTCTAGAATATGGTTACGTAGTGAGGGAGGCCAAAAACACCTCATGGAGGAGGCTCTGTGAGGAGATCGAAAGAACTCCGGAATGTGCCAGACTCCAGAAAGCCTTGCTGAGGGACAATCGGGGTAAGATTGGAACTCTGCAAAGACCTCATGGGGGATACACTGAATCGAGTGAGGAGTCTCTGGAACTCCTTCTAGAGACACACTTCCCGGGGAGTGTAAGAAAGTGAAAGTGGTATTTATACCAAAACCAGGGCGAGAATCATACGCCCGGGCGAAATCCTTTCGACCAATAAGCCTAACATCATTTCTGCCTAACATCATTTCTCCTTAAGACCTTGGAGAAACTGATTGACAGGTATATCAGGGACGATGTTCTGGTAAACGCCCCTTTACATCGGTACCAGTTTGCCTATCAATCTGGAAAATCATGCGAGATGAGCTTACTCGTAGGATAGAAGGAACCCTGGAAAATCGAGAGATTGCGATGGGGGCCTTTCTGGACATAGAGGGTGCTTTCGATAACACCTCATTCAACTCTATTGCGAAAGCAACTAAGAGGCGGGGTATAGCCCCTGTGGTAGTGGAATGGATCGACTCGGCCTTAAAAGGCAGAGAGATTTCATGCATCATCGGCCCGGTGCCTAGGGGGGTGGTAGCGGCCAGAGGGTGCCCACAGGGAGGCGTTTTATCGCCTTTATTGTGGTTACTCGTGGTCGACGACCTCCTGGGGAACCTGGAGCAGACAGGAGTTTACGCACAAGGATATGCGGACGATATCACCATACTCGTAAGCGGCAAGTTTGGAGGGCCTGTATCAGAAATGATGCAGCGGGCTCTGACAGTCGTCGAGAGATGGTGCACTGAGAAACAGCTGTCGGTTAACCCCGATAAGACTGAAGTCATGGTCTTCACAAAAAGGAGGAATCTCATCGATTTGAAGAGGCTCCGACTTGCGGATAGGGAAAGAAGTCAAGTACTTGGGACTAATGCTAGATATCAAACTTGGTTTCAAACCCCATCTAGAATACATCACCACTAAGGCTACTCGGGCCCTATGGGCCTGTAGAGGCATGGTGGGAAAGACGTGGGGATTAAAACCAGAAATGGTTCACTGGCTCTACACCAAGGTCATAATTCCTACGGTAACATACTCTTCGATGATTTGGTGGCATAAGGCGTCTGGAAAGCACGCTACAAGGCTTTTAGGGAAGCTGCAAAGACTTGCCTGCCTTGGAATAACGGGAGCAATGAATACAACGCCTACCGCAGCCATGGAAGTGCTCCTGAACCTCCCTCCGCTACACCTTTTGGTGAAATCGGAGGCAATGAAGGCAGCATACAGGCTTGTAAGTGCCGGATATGGCAAGACCCACGTTAGAAGGGTCCCACACCGAGATATTTGGAAAAATACGGAACGATTGCGTGCTGAGCATGCAATCGGACCGACTCAGGACCGAGTATGACTTTTGTAAACCCTTCGAGGTAGTCATACCGAGAAGGGAGGAGAGGGTCGATACCCGGAAACTGAGGAGTAACAACGGAACCATCTGGTATACGGATGGGTCCAAAACAACAAAGAGCACTGGGGCAGGGGTAGCCGGAAAAGCACCGAGGGATGACATGAGCATCAACCTGGGCTCCTTGGCAACCGTGTTCCAAGCAGAAATCACTGCGATTGGCATCTGTGCCGGGGAAATAATGAGGAGGGGCTGTGCAAACAAGCGGATCCACATTATGACTGACAGTCAGGCAGCGCTTAAAGCTCTGGAGAGTGTTGAAGTACGCTCCAGAGTTGTGAAAGAATGTCTCGAATCGCTTGTGGAACTGGCAAAACACAACAGAGTGACTCTGTGGTGGGTGCCGGGACACAAGGGATTTGAAGGAAATGAAAAAGCTGACCTCCTAGCCAAAGAGGGAGCGAAAACACCTTTGATAGGCCCAGAGCCCACTTGTGGGATTGCACATGAGACTGAAAAAAGGGTGATTCAGGGCTATATCAACAGAGAACACCATATCCATTGGAATAACATTCCTGGACAGAGGCAATCGCGGATGTTCATGGAAGGCCCGTCAAAAAAGCGGTCAGAACAAATCCTGAGATTGAGTAGGAGACAACTGAGAAAGGTAGTTGGACTCTTCACGGGACACTGCTGTCTCATGAAACACCTCACCACAATCGGGGTGAAGCAAGATCCTGATTGTAGGATGTGCAGGGAGGAGGAAGAAACTCCACTACACATACTATGCGAGTGTCCAGCGCTTGAGGCGGGGAGGCTTCGACACTTCGGGTTGACGTATGTTGAACCGAATGACATAAAACATATGCCCATAGAATCTGTGCTGAAAGTTCATCAACAGCACAGGCTTTATGGAGTAAGCTTGCTAAGTGGGGCACAATAAGCTGAAGCTTTAGTGCAGCGGGGTCTGAACCGCGCCCCTTAATAATAATAATAATCTCCCCAGGTGCGCCAAAGGGCTACCGGTCCGATTTGCACCTTTAGCTCAGATGGGTGGTGACGCTACTCACCAAGGCTTAAGATGTTGTGTGCCTACCTGCATTATTTATTTATTTATTATTATTTATTATTTAATAGAGAAAAACAGTTCAGGGACAATTATTTTGTACCAATTCAGAACTTGTATTGGTATATTTATGGGTTTTTCTGTTAATTTTTTGAAATTTTACTAATTTGAACTTTAGCGCCGTTTTAATTAATTTTTTCCTTATTTAACCTATTAAGTATTTGACAACGTTGAAAACAGAATAAAAAACTCTATTCAAATGTAAAATCAAAAATATAGTTTGCCATTAAAAAAATATTGCTTACGTCATATCTGTAAAAAAATTAAAGAAAAAAATTGTATACGTTCCTCGAATGCGCTACAATTAGCCCTATCACATGCTTTTTAAGTTCTATTTCTAGTGGGAGTTACTGTATTTATTCCTTACTTAATTTTAACACTCTATAGTTATTAATGTACCTTAAATGTTTCTATTATTTTAAATTCGCTATATAAGTATTCTACTTTATGAAGTGTTTCTTTTTATATCCCCCGTTAATTTACTATGTGGCCACCTACCCCCGACACTGACAACCATCCCTGACTTGGGGCTAAAAGTCAAACTTTCTACATTGCTAAACTAAGAACATGGGCACTAAAAACGAAAAAAAATTTCTCTTAAAATCCCGGTCTCCCCTCTGCTCTGGAACGAAAATTACCACTAATGTTTGTGGTTGCATAAATACGTGGATTGTTATAATAGATAAGGGGGAAATCCCAAACTAAGAATAAATTGCACGCACTTTGGTGTTAGTTTCATGTGTATCAAGTATGATCTTTTAAACTCTAAAAAATGAAATTGATGCACTGTATTTTTTTGTTAATTTTACTGCGTTGGCACTACATTATCAGTAATCTCTTAATAGCCAATATTGGGATTTGAAAATTTTTTGAAAAGTAGGTAAAATCGTATAAAGTACCTATGCTTATACCTATACGTCACAGATAAGCCATATTATCGTCTTTATCAGTATTCGCGAATTGGGAAAAGCCCAACACGCTATTTAACCGGCTTATTTTATTTTCGCCTCCGATGCGTTCGGAACATTAAGTGCACTTCTGAGACTTTGTTTCTTTCACTTTTTTCATGATGTTCGGAATTGATGTAAGTACGCCATATTTGATAAGTTAATGCTGAAATTTCGATGTTTCGGGGACACGTATAATTTAAGTGATATCTTACCGAACCACAATATTTTCATATCTACTTTGGAAATCCCCAGACGTATAACCATAAAAAACGATTTAAATCATTCTCTGCTTTTATATTTACGAAAGAAATGTCTCTTTTCGCTTATCACTTATCAAATGACCAGTCTGTTATTGCTCTAAATTATGTCTTATTTTAAACAAAATTAACTAATTAAAACTGCTCCTAAAATCGAAACATGGGTTAAATTTACTGCTTTATTGGTGTGCAAAAATTATGTAGGTAGTATTAAAAGTGATACTACATTATTTATCATACTTAGGGCCGGTTTTTCAATCGTTGGTTAAAGTTAAACCTCTAGTTGAACTGAAAATGCAGCGTTTTGATTGGTTAAATTGCAAAAATTTCCATAGAAACCTACTAACTAGAGGTAAACCAACGATTGAAAAACCGACCCTTAGTCTTAGGAATCGTAATTACTGAGTTGTCAAAATGGTGGCCTGTATAAGACAGTTTCGTATGTTTAACCTTGAGAATCGGGGTAAATTTTTTTGTATTTTATTGCGGTTTTATGTAACAAAATTTTTGAAAAGCAAACATAATAATGCAGTAATATCTATTTTCATGTAGAATTTAAGATAAGCATAAGAAACTTCTAGCTTACTAAATATAAGTGATAAGGGTTTTTTTATTTACAAGAATTACTAATTAATAAGTGCTTTATGAAAATTGAAACACTATAAAATATGTTTTATATAATTTTTATATGAAAGTATCGTGGTTAAGTAGGGCCACTTTAGACCTCTGAATCTACAAGGCCGCTATATTTCTCCACCTTTCAGAATGAACAGTTACAATCTGTGTAACGAAAAATTTGGTTACATTGGTCTACGCTAAACATTTTTCAAAAACAGATTTCTCTTTTCACCACTTTAGGTATTAAGTAGTCTGTTGCAGTGATGCAATAAAAATTTATTATAGAATTTAAACTGATAATAATGTAACAATTTATCCTTGTCATTAAGAAGTATCTGTTTCTTTTGTAAAAGCTTTATACAGGTAAAGTAACAAGAATGGAAACATTATATTTTTCGATAGTGAGTTGGTGCGCAATCTTGTGTGTAACACGTGTAAAAAGTGGTGGTACTTGAAGTGTAGGACAAATTTCACGGTTCGTGCAATAAAAAGGCACTTTTTACACTAGTTGCTTAAATAGGATCATTATCTGAATGGAAATTGATTATTAAGCTCTAAAATATACGCATATCGCATCGCTTTCATTTAAGGTGAAAGAACAAAGTAACTTATTGAAAACTTCTTTATAACATGTATCACTATGTGATTTACAACTTATATATTAATTATTATACATATTATGAAAAATAATAAGGCTGATTAGACATTTTACATACAATTAGATCATATTAAGATACACTATAGTTTATTAACTAGTGTGTCGTGTTAAACTTTTTCAATTATAGATTATCAATATTTTATCTGTAATATATCTGCTTTGTATCATAGTTATTTTCCATTATGACTAATAATTGTAAATTGAATAATATGAACAATAGGTTTACGAAACTTCATTTATGTGTATAAATGCTGAACAACTTAACGAACTATTACAAGTCTTGTTCAACTCGGAAATTACATTGTAAAATGTTACATTCGACAAACTTTTTTATTAGTCCAGGCAATGGGGGGTTTTTGATCGCAAAAAGGTCGGACAGAAATGAAATTTGGTGGGATGGTAGACATACGTCTCCTGATAGTACACCTGAGTTTGCGACCTCGAGGGCTTGCCGATCGAGGGGAGGGGGGGTGAAGACTCTACACCGCGACGCTCTTCGGAAAATAGCGCCGTTGTTGTGAGTGCTATCGAATAAAAGTTCAAATAAAATATGTAGAGAACAAAGTTCTGCATAATTTTGGTTCTATTCATTTTTTGTTTGCGACCAACAGTTTCCGTTTTACGGGGCGCCAAATTTGGGGGTTGATTTGCAAATTCCAACAAAATCAAGTTTTCAGCGCGGATTACAACGAAGATCGACTTCAAATAATTCTGCAATATTTTTTTTCTGAAAGAGCAATATTTTCCGAGTTTGTGGATGTCCCACTTGATGGATTGGGTTGTATATTATGAAAGATATGATTTTTTTAAGTGTGCCTCTCCCAACTCCAAAATAGGTTCAAAGTTGAAGAATTCTTACGTTTATCGCTTATAACTCGAAAACTGTGTGTCCTACGTAAACAATCATTAGAACAAAAATTAAAGCTGATCAAATTTACTACAAAAATAACTCCCTAAAAAGATACTAGATTGAATCGTTCTCGAGATATGTGCCGATGAAAATCTATTCCAAGCAAATTAGATTTTTTAGAAGAAATAATTTATAAAGTTTAGAAATTTTGGTTATCAACTCCCAGCACGCACCCAAATAAAAATCCGAAGAGTTCCCACTCCCCCGGGGGAAGCTTCATCCACTTCTGCCCAAAAAGCCGCTCCCGAACGTGACGCCATGAAGTCTCTCTGCCTTTTTCTCGTAAACGGTAACTCCGATGAGAAAATGTTTTAGGACCTATGTTCTCCATTAAATTCTGCATAAAAATGCTCTTATGAAGTTTTTGCCTATCTCCCACCCACCGCTCATCAATGACGTTAGAAAATAAGTTTAATTTTCAGCATGAAATCAATCCCCGTGTTTTGCGGCGATTATCTCGAGAGCCACTATGGGAGCAAAAAATGTATAGATACAGAATTGTAAAGCAGTTTTTTCTGTACAAGGTCCATATTGAATAAAACATTTGCAATAAATTGTTATTGGTCAAGAAACGGGGGTGGACTAATTTTTGCCTTTGTGCTAAAAACAATACTCATTTTTCAATGTCATTGATGAGCGTTGGGTGAGACATAGGCAAAAACTTCGTAAGAGCATTTTTATTCAGAATTTAATGGAGAATATAGGTCCTAAAACATTTTCTCATCGGAGTTACCGTTTACGAGAAAAAAGCAGAAAGGCTTCATGATGTCACGTTCGGAAGCGGTTTTTTGGACAAAAGGTGATGAAGCTCCCCCCGGGAAAGTGAGAACTCTTCGGATTTTTGTTTGGGTGCCTGCAGGGAGTTCATAACCAAAATTTTAAAACTTTATAAATTACTTCTTCTAAAAAGTCTATAGTCCAGGCAATGGGTGCAAAAAAGGGGGTTTTATTCGCAAAAGGTTAGACAGAAATGAAATTTGGTGAGATGGTAAAAATCCACAGATTCGGAAAGCATTGCTCTTTCAGAAAAAGAAAATATTGCAGAATTGTTTGAAGTCGATCTTCGTTGTAATCCGCGCTGAAAACTTGATTTTGTTGGAATTTGCAAATCAACTCCCAAATTTGGCGCCCCGTAAAATGGAAACTGTTGGTCGCAAACAAAAAATGAATAGAACCAAAATTATGTATAATTTTGTTCTCTACAAATTTTATTTGAACTTTTTTTCGATAGCACTTACAACAACGGCGCTATTTTCCTAAAAGCATCGCGGTGCAGAGTTTTTACCCCCCCACCCCTTGAGCGGCAAGCCCCTGAGGTCGCAAACTCAGGTGTACTATCAGGAGACCTATGTCTACCATCCCACCAAATTTCATTTCTGTCCGACCTTTTTCGAACAAAACCCCCTTTTTTGTACCCATTGCCTGGACTATATACTATATCGACAAAATTATTAAACATATTTTGCTAAAATGATTACACTGGGCTACAAAAAAATGGTTTTTGCTTGTTTTATGCATAATTGACACCATTTCTACTTCATTTAATTTCGCTAAACACGTACGGTTGCGGTCAATAAAATCTGAGCAGCACATTTTCCTGCTGTAAATATGATTTTGATTGTTGCTCATGTCACCTGGAAAACTGTCATGTTGATGTAAACTTCATCAAAAAACAATGCCACATTTATCTTTTGCAGAAAAATTAAGGGTTGCAACATTGTTGAAAGAAGGTTGGTCAGAAAGAAGGGTAGCAGTCAGGTTTAACATAGCCAGGAGTACTGTCCGCAATATAAAGAAAGTCTGGACTTAGCGTCAATCGTTTCAAAGGCAAGTTTCACGAGAAAATCCGTTCACTTCTGTTATGACAAACGCTGAAACAAATTTCCCAGTTTCTGTTCTAACAGCAAGTCGAATAAAGGAAGGATCGGATCTGAGAAATCATCCTGCAGCCAAAAAAGATTTTTTGACTCAACAAAACAAGGAACAGAGGGTAGGATTCCTCCATCAGATTTCCATCCCTACAACCATCAGATTTTTGGCGGAATGTTGTTTTCACAGACGAGAAGCTTTTTGAATCGTCCTATAACGGTCGTGTTAAGAGTTTATAGACCATCAAATTCTCGTTTTGATGAACGTTATACTCAAAAAGTAGCAGCGAACGGTCGCTTTTCTGTAAATGTTTGGGGATGGATTAGCGCCCAAGGCCCTGGAGTTTTAACGCTTATAATAATTAGAAATAGGGCAGAGGTCTATCAGCATAATATATTGTGAATTTCAGTTAATGCGGTCTACCCAAAATAATCTTTTATATCAACACAATTATTGTCCTATCCATACAGCTAGAATGATCTCAAATTGAATGGAGCAGCAAGGAAAGTTCTCTCTTGGCCTTCACGCAGTTCCGACTTGAACCCAATAGAAAATGTGTGTGGTTTGATGGTAAAGAACATGAAGAGAGGCAATCATTTTCGTCCACAAAAAGTCGGAGAGTTATATGCAAGAATTCAACAAGCGTGGAACGAATAAACTTCGAACTATACTGAGCTTTTAGTAGCATTATGCAACTATGCCGAGAAAATTGAGTAATGTAATAAACAAAAATGGAGCCGCTACAAAAGATTAGGTTTTTATATATTTGTCACAGGCGCTATGTTTTTGTATTTCATCAATAAACATGTTATTTATTGTTCACGCAAGGTATTTTTGTACGTCTCCAGGGTAATGTGACTTGAGGTGAAAGCCTGATTTACCAAATTCCTTGAAAAAGTCACAGAATGTCAAATCAGTGCTCATATTTTATTGACCGCAACCGTACATATTAACAAAAATGCTCAGATGGTTACAGTTTTTAAAAACACTCAGATTTTCTTGTCTTGCTTTGTCGCTTGAATATTGCGTCTGCTGCATCGCGAATAGATATCCAGCAGTAATCAGCCAACATGGTAGTTCTTTGATACCCCTTTTTCCATTGAGGAAATATTTTGGTGGAACCGCTCACTATGTTCGTCGCTAACGGCGCCCCAATTTATGGGGAAAAAGTTAACATGGGAATGTAAAAAGTGCACCTTCAAAGACATATTGCACCTCATATTTTTGTAGACCATCAAGAGATTTTCCACCAAATGTACATAATTTTTAGCTCTTTGGTTGTCAAAAAATTGTTTTCTATGCTTGCTAGATCTTTGCAATGGTCGTTAGACTCCTATGATAAATCTGAAAGAAGGAAAAAACCAAAATTTTTGCGTCTCAAAAACGGTAACCAATGAGAATTTTTTATTGTCATTTTTGAATTTAACATTGTACACATGGTATGAATTCGTTACTTATGTTCAGAAAACAAAATGGCTGTTGCCCAGTGTTATTTTCTTTCTAATAGTCTGGGCTTATAGTTCACGTTAAATTATCTGCATTGTTTTCTTTTCTATAAGATGTTTCAAACAAATCGTAATTTTGGATTAATGACTTTTGCTTAGCAAAATGTAGGTACATCTTTTTTGAACAAACAGTCGTTTTGTTGTTTTAATATTTGACTATTTCGAGAGATAAGAAAGACAAATAAAAATAGTTATTTATTATGCGAATTCCTGTGTAAATTTACACAGGAACGAGTGTAATACAACGTTTATAGTTCGACGCAACCACGGCAAGTCTTTAAATTGTTTAAAATCCATAAAAATAGCGTGACCTTTATCTGACATTTTATAATTTCATGAGAGAGAGAGAGAGAGAGAGAGAGAGAGAGAGAGAGAGAGAGAGAGAGAGAGAGAGAGAGTTTACACAAGCGAATTCTGAGTGTCGAACTATAAATTATTATTTAAAATATACATTTTTTTAAATGAAATTACATAATTATTATACTCCTATATAACTATATATGGGACATTCCATACCAAGTAAGCCACCTAAAATTTAGATTCTGTTCAAATTTGGCATATTAATAGTATTTGTAAATAGCAACTCCCAAGCGCCATCTGAGATTTTTTAGGCTGCTTATTTTTGGTATGCATGGGGGTGAATTATAGAAGAGAATATAGGACATGAGTGCACTTAAATTTGTTTTACTCAGTTCCTACTGAATTTATTTTCAATTTAATAATGGTAATAGAGAGACAATCAAATACGCTTTCAAAATGTTCCGATGCAATTTTGAACTAATCCAATATTGTGACCTTGAAAATCACCCACGAATTTGAAAAATGATTATCTTATATAGTGCGAAGTAGAAAAAATAGTATAATAAACTCGTTGCTTTCCGTTGTTTTCCGGCTTCGCCTGTTGTTTTCTAAATTTGGATTCGTGCCATAAAACTGGCCCCATATAACTCGTTCTGTATTTTACTATTATATAATCAAAAAATCTGCTATCTTCCTAGGTTTATCAACACCTTTATCTTTTCGAAGAATCCGTTGTTGTAATCAAAAGTGTGAAAGTAGTAACATGAACTGCGTAAATAGTTAATTTACGATGATTAAATTTTGAAAACTGCCGTTTGTTGTTTTATACTATGCAGTGTTTATCAAAGGTTAAACTTCAAAATAAACTTGAATAATCATGTGATTCTATCATAAATGTTATGTGTTCGTCCATGTCAGTACAAATTTTTGTTAATGTTTTATATTATTTACAATTAAACTTATGATTTATCATTATTTAATCACCAGCTGGTAGCAAAAATCAATGTTTATTTTGTTAATTGTTTATGAACAATTACTCTCAAGTGGCTTTCCTGTAGACTGATAGACGCTCCGAACCTAAATCGACCTTGACGGAGCTGATAATAGAATTTTTTCACTACTAGCTGTAGAATGTACCATTATATAGTTTGTAGAAGATTTGTGAAATTGTTTTTCTTTCCTAGTAGTTAATAATTATTTCATTATTGACTAGTAGTTAATAATTGAAGAGACCGGATTTGAAGCAAAATCCATATCGTGTATTATTTTATCTACCAACTTAACAACAGCGCCCTTCGCTTTTTAGAAATGGCACCAGTTGTAAATATTACTGTAATTCATGTAAGAAAACAAACAACGAAGTGTTAAACTATTACAAAATGCATTGTGTAATTATTTTGCATGAAAATCCGGTCCCTGACTGAGAAATGTCAGTCTCAAAAAATAGATAACCTCAATTCGTTCCGACTTTTGGTATTATCATGATTATTATTTGAAGAAAAGTTAAACAAATGTCCTAGTAGTGAAAAAAAATAGTATATAAACCACGGTAGCGAAGCCTTTTCTTGGCCTCGCACTTTTATTTACCGCGATGCTTCGCATCTTTGTAAATAAAATAGCTCGGTTAAGAAAAATTGCTTCTCAACCTTGGTGTGTAATTACTATTATTTCATACTGTCCGGTAGATGTTCCATTAAAGATCAATTTGCGTCCGGTAGGTGAGCTATTACAGTATCAGAGCCGGTAAGTGTCGCTAGGCAACATTTACCGGACAGTTTCTTCTTTATAAATCAAATCTGACATTTTCAAACGTATTTGTCGTCTATTGATGAAGTTTTACATGTACAATAAAGGTGATGCGATTTTCACAAAATGTGATTTTTTTAATTTTTGAAATAAAATACTGACGAACAGGCTTACAGTATGAAATAAAATGCATTACGATACACGTCCGGTGGTTGATTGTAACTCGTTTAGACATTCTTGTAACGTTAAATACTAGAAACACATTTTACAATAAATTTAGTACATTAAAAATTGGTTGGCTAAAAAAATCCTGGACAGACTATAATTATAAAAAAAAAATAATGTTTTTTAATTAAATGTTGTAACGTCAAGATAAGATAAGAAGATTTTATTCTGACTTAAAGCATAACACGTATAGAATGTGCAGCAAATATATCAACATAAGCGCTGTTTTATTGCGAACATGTTGATATAAGGTTGTCTGCAAAAAAATTGGTCCTAATAGGGGTTTGCGAATTTTAAAGATTTACATTTCAACGCGAGTGGAAATGTATGATAGAGAGATCCGAGGTAAGTATACCATGTAATAATAAAGGACCCAACATGTGTGCATAATAAAGTGCGCATGTTCGGTATTTATACGACAGAGAATTTGAAATAAAAATCTGTTCTTTTACAAAAGTTCACTTGAGTGGGACCCGTACAATGTTATTTTCACAATGCAACGAAAGTAAACGGGATTTGGAAACATTCTATTCCGCATATCTGGGAAGAATAAGTTATAAGCTACAGTAATTTTTGCAACGTTCTAAACCGATGCTACTGGAAGTGTTAACTGAAAAGAGGGTAGTGGTTAATATCGGGGTGTTCGACTACCTGAAACGGTTGAAAGAGTGAGACAAGTTATGGAAGAAGCCTCGAAGACCTGCAGGATGACGAACTAACAATGGGTTATTTCAAGCAGGATGAAGCTACAGTGCACACAACAAGAGCTTCCATCAACTTATTAAAATAATTTTTTGATAACCGAATTATTAGCAGAATGTTGCATGCCACGCCTTTTGCTCGCACTTTTTAAAAGTCCCGTTGAAATGACCACTGAAGTTCAAAATTATTTCTTGGGCAACTGGAACCACTATAAATTTGCGACATGTATTTTTTACCAGTGCAACCCATTCTTCTGGCAACACGATCCTCTTTCGTTTCCTTTTCTCCTTTTCGATCAGTCCGTAGCTCCGATCACAAGACAGGAAATTATGTCCTGGTTCTGGGTATCTGTGTATAATTTTGGCAAAGTTATTGGTGTTTGCAAGTGTGTAAAAAAGTATGAAACTATTCATTTCGTGTAAAAACGAGGCAGCTCCTAAGCTGTCTACTTTTTGCACAGAATCCAATAAGGAGGCATCTATATATTGATTATATTATGTTTCCCTTACGATTTAACGGAGCTGCCTCGTTTTTGCACCAATTGATATTACTTTGTATTTCTTATAACGATTACAAACGAAAAATCATAAATATATGGAGCTGCCTCCTTTTTGCACCGGTGTCTTCAATTACAATTTATGATAGTTATTCTAATACGAAATTTCTAAGGGGGGGGGGAGTTACAATAAGAGGTTCCTGGGTTTGTCTTGGCGTCCTGGGGTTGGTGTTCCTCTTTCTTCATTCTTCTAGTCCTGGGTTTCAATCCTGGGTGATAGGTGCTTTTCCTCTTCATCTTGTTGGGTCCTGGGGCCCTTGGAAGAGAAGGCTGCAAGAGATGGGGTCTGGGGCTGGAGGATCTAGTTTCTCCGCGGTGGAGTTGTCACCTCATTGAAAAAGCACTCCCCTGCTTTCGACCAATTCCTGCAATGCTGGTGGAATGTTTGGATAGATGGTGCCTAAAAGAGAAGATGGTAGATGTTTGCGTTTTACTTTTGGTTTTTTGGGGATGCGGTTTCAGACTTTGTTCTTTGATGGGACTTTGTAGGATGTGTGCAGGTTTTGGATAGCTAGGGTGTTGTTGCTGGCCAACACACGGTTGACGTAGCGTAGTTGGAGGTTAGTGAATCTATTTAGGATGGGGATGCTGTTAGTGATTTCGTGGATTCTTTCTGATGGATAACTGGGGTCAAGATTGTACATTTTCTGGAGCTGTCTTTCGAAGGCGGTGGCTATGGGGAATTGGTTGCGTTTGGATAGGTGTGGGTACATGAGGGCTCGATATTCGAAGATGGGTTTGATGAAGGAGTTGTAGTGAAGTGTTTTGGGGTTGCATCCACGGAGGAGATAAACGAGGTTGGCTCTGTTGCGAGCTTAAGTGTTTCTTTGAGGTAGGGGAGTAGGGACCCGGTCGACGAGAAAGTAGTAATAAACTCCCAGGTAGTTCACAGTGTTAGTTTTGGGTATGTTTTGATTGTTGAGGGTTAGTGAGATACGGGTGAAATCTTTGGGTTGTTTGCATTTGGAGTCGTGGGTAAAAATAATGGATTTGCTGGATTTGGTTTCACTCTTCATCTGTTGGTCCACTTCTCGATCTTGGAGAGCTCCTTCTGGATGGATTGGGAAGCGAGTTCTGCACTTTTTGTGGTTAGACCAGATTGTGGTGTCGTCGGCAAACAGTCTGGTTTTGATCCTGTGGTGATCTGAAATGGGAACGTCTGCGCAGTAAATGATATCAAGAGGCGCAAGCGCGGAGCCCTGGGGGTTTACGGGGATTGAGAGGGCGTTATTTATTTTTACTTTGCAAGTTCTGTTGGATAGGAAGGAGTTAATGAGAGAAACTCGAATTGGGCTTGGGGAAGGATGTTGTTGGTTTCTAGGGTTGGTGAGAGGCGGCTGGCTAGTATTCGCTTGAAGATTTTGCCAGTTGTGTTAAGAAGAGAGATGGGGCGATAGTTTTTGGGGTTTTTGGGGATCATGATTGTGTGGGCTTCAGCTATTAAAAATTGTTGTCAGAGTTTGGAGTCCTCTGTCCGTAAGATTTTAAAGTAGGATTGTATTATTGTTTTTTTATTTTGCGGATTAGTTAGAGGCTTCTATGTCTGTGATTGGGTCTGTCAGGTGTTCGTTTTGGAGCGGATTTCGGGGGTGTTCGTCGATAGGTTTTGTTAAAAACTTCTTAACGTTGCGGGTGACTTTTTGGTAGAAGGTTTTGTTGGAGTTGGGGTCGGTGGGTATTTGATGGATTTCGTTTAGTAGAGAGGCAAAGCAGTTGGATTTTTCTTGGGATGTGTGGTAGTAGTTGGGGCCTACGGAGAGTGGGTGATTAGGTTTGAATTTTTGACCAGTTAAAATTTTAAATTTGTCCCAGTTTTTTTTCCTTGTCTGTAATTGAGTTTTGTCCTTCGCGGAACCCATTTATTTCTAATCTAATTTTGGCATTTAATCTGTTAAAACGGTTTTTAATGAAGGGTCCTATGTTTGATTACATATGTCTCGGTAGACTTTGGTTTTTCCTTATTGAGGTCAATTATGCGGGCTGGTAATGGTCTACGGTTTTGGGAATTGTTTTTGTTTTGATGGCCAAAATTTTCGCGGGGTTTATTGTTTCAATTAAATGAGTAATTTGTTGGTCAAATCGGTTTGGGTCAGTGGTTGGGTTGATTGGTTGGATCAGTGAGTTTAGGGTGTTTTTGTATTTTGTCCACTCAGTGTTTTTCTAGTCAAAGATTTGAACAGGCTCGAATGTGTTGCAGGGGTTGGGCATTTGAAGTTTGCATGTGAGTGGAAGATGGTCAGAGGTTACTGTGGTTCCTATTGTGGATTGTAGGTCAATCATTGGGGTTAGGGATTTTGCAAAGAATTCAACCGAATATTTCCATTAGTCAAAATTGTATCGGATATACCACTAGTGATCCCAGCGAATATTTTTAACACATGAATCTTTTTAAAAGTAACAAAAATTATCTATTCATTAAACATTAAAAAAGAATTTGAACTAAGTACAAAAAACTAGGAAATTTGTATGCTAGATGACATTACAATATTATATCCAAATTATAATATTATACATAATTTAAAAAAATGTAACATTTTGACAATTGTGAGCCATACCAGGACCCTTATTTTCGAGTTCGTAGGAACGGAGTTTGTCCTGAAAAGTGGGGAACTTTCTCTCGAAAATCAGAAATCGCAATTTTCGAAAACAAGGGAACATTCACTTCTCTTACAATCCGAGAGAATCTCTTCCTAGAATTTTTGTGAGAATTGTCATTGCAAACTGGAAACGCAAACGGCACTTCCGCCTCAACGTTCTCATGAGAATATTCAGTTCCCCATAGGAGAACATTCCATAGGAATAATCCCTGGTGACAATTCCCTTCTCTCGGACTCGAAAATAGGGGCCCAGGTCTGAAGGTTTTCAGAGGACCATTATCGCTTACATCTGACGTACGTAGATGTAGTAAATAAATTAATACGATTTAATAGTGTTAATATTATCATGGCTGGTTATTATTTTCATTATACATAATAATAATTATAGTGTACACCGGCTCCATATTTGGCCAAATTCGACACTGCCGTTGATCTTGGAAAATTTGCTTATTTTTTCCATCCATTTGTTGATTTCGTTAATGCCTACAGTAGCCTCAAGCTTAAATTGTCACAGGAATGCGCTATATATTTTGTCGGAATCGAGACATTGTTGGACAAGTAAGTCGTAACTGATACCATGTGGATTCTAACCGGTTTCATTTTCCTGTCGTCGACTCTGTCAAATCGAATGCAAGACCGGTTTTTTTTGGCCGGCACGTGTCTTGATTTCCAGAGTCGTATTTAATATTCTGCTATGAATTGTTACTAGCTGAAGTGATCAATTTGTTTTTATTTATTTTGTCCATTTTTTTTAAGCTTGCACTTTTAATGTATTCTAAATTTGAACAGTAAAATATTAATTTGTTACACGTCCTGAGCGAAGTGGTCAACTCAATCTACATTTTGGGAATACAGTCTTGTCACCATTTCTTTACACCTTAGCCGTCCAGTAGATCCAGAGTAGAATGTTTATTTCAGAACCAGTTTAGTACGTTCATAGATAAGTTGACCGTCCATAATTTCCCCTCGCATCCCCGTGACAATTTAAGCTTGAGGCTACTTACTATATCGAAGAATTCTGAAATTCTGAATTCGGAAATCTGGTTTGATGTTGTTTCCTCTTTTGGATAAGAACTTGTAATATAATCTAAAAAAACACGTTAGGTATTGTGGACTTTCTTAAATGTTTTAGCTAACAGAGCATAAATCCGCGTTCATTTTAGTATAGAAATTAGCCATTTGCTTTTATTATTATGTAGACTGCTTTTCAAATTGGTTTCACTCATTCAATTCATTAGTGCTAAAGCACTCATTCATTTGAAAGCACAATTGCAAATATCAACATAATTTGGATTACTCGTGGTATCATATATGAATATTAATTATGAAATGGTAGTTAATAATTTATGAATAGTTGTTCTCGAGCTAAATAAATTTCTTTTTTCAATTGTGATGTCATTGTATGTATTGTAATTATATTTTTAATGTTGAATATATATCTATTTTTAGACGACTGCAGATGAATGTAAAAAAAATATTATCTTAACAATGGAGGACTAAGCCCAGCCATAAAATTCCGAGACCAAAGTGTGGTTCACTTCGAGAGCTCTTTTACCGCTTTTGAAAGCGTGAAGCGAGGACAGCACTTGAAAATTGTTATTAGACCGAAACTATCATAAATAAGTAATGTATTTAATTTTTTATATTGCTGCAGAATTAGGAATGCAAAAAAATTTACTATTTATTAGTAAAACTAGTTGTACAAATTACCACTGTAGGTACAACTATCATAATGTAACTGTGTGAAACGAAATTTGTAACATGAGAAAATAATAATCACCAGGAAAAAATAAATTTCAATTAAATGTGTATTGCTGCTATAAAAATAAATTGTGGTCCGGAGATTTCGAGTCCGGTCCGTTTCATCCACCAATAAACAAGCACCTCAAAGACGTTGCCGCTTCCTGTTGATTTACAACGCTGAACCTTTCTCATTGTGCATCTAATTTGAGGCAATGAGCCCCGGTTTTAGGTGTCAGATTATCTTGGCTCGCACGAAATTTGACATTACCACCACAGTTGTATATCGCAACGTTTCCGGTTCTATACGAGAATCCTTCCGGTTCTATATCACAACAGTTCCGATTTCAGTCGCCTGATAACACCCATAGAAATTTTTATAAATGTATTTAAATACCGTAACAACTTACATTGCGTATTATGTCAAAATTTGTTAACGTGATGATAAATTAACCTTTCATAAAAAGAAAATGCGAATGATCCGTAAATTTAAGAGAAAAAAGGCGGTAGAAGCTCTATATATTAGGGTCTTTAGCTGATATGGCATTCCGGCATGTTAAGCTGAATGCTTTGAAAAAAAGTTGCACATCAAACAAAAGCTGTAGTACTTTTGACACTATTTTTGGATGGGGAACTTTTTAATGCGCAAAATTAAAATTTATGTTAAATTATTTATTTTATAGTTCGACACTGTCAGAATTTTCAAATTTTCGCAAGTGTAAAAACTCTGTCATGTAATAATAAAATGTCAGATAAACGTCACACTGTTTATGGAATTTAAGCAATACTTGCCGGGGTTGTGTTGAACTATAAAACGTTGTATTACAATCGTTCCTGTGTAAATTGGATGTTTTTCGGCACTCGGGGCTTAAAAAAGCACGAGTGAAACGAGTAGTGCCGGAAAACGTCCAATTTACACAGGAGCTCGTATAATAATATACTATTTGATTTACTTGATTTGTCACAAAAATTCTAATGTTATTTGGTGAAATTTCCAAACACGTTAGGTAAATAACTATTACAATTTTATGTACATATTTCTAGAAACTTTCTTTCCAGTTGCATGATTGATGATGTTGTTTTTGTTCTAATTAATTTAAATTAATCTTGTAATACGATCATAGATTCAATATCGATTACATCATCTTTATATAACTAAGAAATCTGCTATCTTCCTAGATTTATAATAAACAGCTTTATCTTTTCTAAGAATTGTAGGATGATTAAATTTAAAAACGTTCTATGTTTTTTTATACTATGCAATTTTTATCAAAGGTTAACCTCTAACATAATCTTGCAGAACATGTGATCAAAATGGACCCATGTATTTTCACCTGGGCCGCGCGCATCTGAACGGCAAGTGACATTTCCAAAATTAATTTGGTAAATGTCAAATGTGAGAGCACCAGCTATATAAATAAAACAATATGGTGTATAGCTGCTTCGTTCCTTTTTGTTCAAATCGAAGACATACCGAAGAATTAAACAACAAGCGCCGTTGTAAAAGTTATCACTTCTGTCGCGCGTGTACTCCAGACACAATTTTTTTGATGATATCGAGAATGGATTGATTGATTTCTTCATAAAAATTAGCCACTGGTACTAAAATACGCAGAATACTGTTTTCTGCATCCCATAGCCGAAAATTGGTCCTCCCGGCCAGTGTCGCCTCACTGTGCTCCGGCCATTTGCAGCGATGTTTTCTCACAAAAAAGTGGTGTTTATAACTTAATTTGATTTTTCTTAATTACTCCCCAAGATCAAGTCGGTGTTGCCGCTAGTATCTTCTGAAAAAATTGCGGCGCTAGCGAGTTTTTCAAATTAATATAAACAGCTTATAATACTGTATGCACCTACATCGTTTAGTGTTTGCACGTTTTCAAGATAAAAACATTTTATCTTTTTAACCTCTTCCGAGTGGATATAATAATTGCGTGTTGTTTATTGGATTTAATAATGTTCCAAATTTAAAATTTCCGCCATTTTGAGTGAATTTCTGAAAATGTATATTTAGCACAGTATTAGAAATGAAAAAATTGATTGGATTCATCGCTTTTTTATCCAGTATGTCAGAACCGAGCAGTTTTGGCCGTTTTATTGCTTAAAGTAACTAGGTTTGGTGATATTTTAAATCTGGCTGGTACTACTTTTGTACACCTATGCGATTAAAAAGCCGATCAATATTTTATTCTTGCTTAGTTACATAGTTCTTGTCAGAACTGTTGTCATTAAAAAAAAATCTTTCTTGTTTATAGCTCTACTCAACAGACATAAACATGGTTGTACACCAAGTTTTACAAGAACTTGGTGAGAGACCAATGGTAAAATGGGACTCCACCGAAGTGTTGAATTTTGTAGAACGCAGCTTGAAATTTAAAATTTGTCCAGATAAACTCCACCGTTTCCAGTGCATTTCTGGTTACATTTTCAAGCATATGTCGCTTTACGAGATGCAGTCCTTGATGAATTCCACGTACATAGGTCAACTGATTTTCGACGCCAAAGAGAATCATCTCAAGTGCCATTCGTCAGAATCACCACTATGTAAGTCTCTAATGAGTTCCGATATTGATTAATTTTATCTACTGTGATTATCACACAAAAATAAAACCTTGAACAAAACGATAACAAAAAATGTTGCGATAGGTCCTGATGTGTTCCGCATTCTGTTATTTTGGGTTAATAATTAAATTAATACTTCAAGTATGGAATCTAAAATTTAACAAAAATAACCTTTCAGACGTCTCCGATGCTGAAAGTTGTGCAGACCTAAATATTGAAGAAATATTGCCTCACGAAACCTGTGATCAAATAAGAATTGATAAAAAACCAGGACGGCCTAGATCCAAACCCTTTACCAACGGACATGGTAAGTATTCCTGTAAATTTGATTGCCGTTATTGTGGTTGACTTTTATAATCATTTCAAATATGTATGATAATTTAAACATTTATATCATGTTGTCTTAACCGGTAAAATTGCAAATAGTAAACTTTCACTCAAACAGAAAATCATGAAACAGGAAGATGACTGCGGAAAATGTGAACATATTTACGGGAATTCTACAACAAATCAGCAAATACCTCTTGAAAAATTGGCAATATTATTGCGAAATGTAAAAATATTTTGCAACATACTTGTTTGTGAAATTTATCTATATTATAGGTACCTAACAGACAAAAAAATGCATCGATAGATTTCAGACTAATAAATTTTAACACTTGAAATTGTGTTGTCCTTACCTATCTCAATCTGAGTATATCGTGCTAACTAAGCTGTTTGTTTGGTAGGTTTTAATTTTTGTGTCGCAAGAGTTCCTCGCTTTGTAAATATAGGTATTATGAACATGAAATAAGACAAATAATTTTTTGGCCAACTTGGTTCTGTACTATTTGCTAAAAATGAAAACAATTAAATGTAAATGAGACTAATTCCCACTCACTGCTCGAACTAAAACAAAATGATAAGGACATAAGAATATATATTTTTCCTGATTAACAGTAAATGATGGTTTTTAGACCACGCTCCGTTAAGTTTTAAACTCAATACTCCATATCTTAGAATTTACCTAAATGCGAAATCCCGAGATTTGATAGATAGGAGGAGGCATCTGAAGTTCAAGGTTTAGATAGTGCTTTATATTGTTTACTGACTGTCTGTAATATCGAGACCCCACATCAACAATTATTTATGTATACTTTTTATTTTAGCAAAGAGGTCCGAGAAGCTTTGGGAGTTCCTGTTGCACCTTCTGCAAGATGACCGCACATGTCCCCACCTTATTAAATGGGAAAATTTTGAAGAGGGAACATTTAAATTCATTCAAAGCAGTAAAGTGGCTCTTCTTTGGGGCAAACGGAAGAACAATGAGAATATGACCTACGAAAAATTCAGCCGGGCGATGAGGTAGGAAGACAAAGTGGTAATATTAAACAAATTACCACATTTTGTTTACTTAAAAGAAAATTATGAGAGTGCACTAATCTCTGGAGAAATTATGACATAAATAATAACAAAAACTGATAACATAGGAGCGTGTACTATTTGAGATAAAGTGAAGTTGCACTTTGAGTGCTTGTGATTCAACGTTGGGACTAATTATTGTAACAGTAGAGATTACATTTAACACATAAATAACGAATGTTCAATTGAAAAAGTCGTCAACATGGCTTAGAGATTTCAGGTTGTCTCTCTCACTCTCGCATTTTTAGAAATAGCTCTTTCTTTTTTATTTTTGATACCTAGTTAACTTGATGACCTTTTTATTTGATATCCGCTCTTCATAAATGATGTATGTAGTTGGAAGGAGAATTTTGACGTACACAGCATACTGGATGTATGAATTATTTATGTATATTCAGGCTGATGAAAAAATGGCGCCCCTGGTACCTCAAACCTCGTTTAATATAAATTTGAAATCCAAATTGAAATTTATGGTTTATTTCTTGAGATATAAACTTTCCTTTTTGAATACAATGAACTGTATTGATCAATATTTGTTTCATAATTTTATGGCTAAAAGGTAGATAATGAGGTATTTGATGCAGTTTATCAAAAATAATTCTTAGAAATTGAAAACCATCAAAGTTGTAAGAGATGTTAAAGGCGCAGTTCTTCGATACCAAGAAAATCCGTTAATATTACCAACATTGCCAACCCCCTTTGAATATCCATGTAAACGTAATTTTAGCAAATTTAAAGAAGTTTCAAATTTTTGGCTAACAATAAATAAATGTCTCAGATCCGTCAAATTGAAATAAATTGACTTCACATTCATACAATGGAGTATAATATTTCAATGGATACATCGACATGTTATGTAGTCTGTTTGGGCCCCGCAAATAATAATGACACTGCAGCTGCAAGAAACGCTATCAAAGAAGACGTCACCTTGATGCTAAAGTAATCAGAAGATTGGAACAAAGATTACGAGAAAGTTAGCAAATATCACCAATGTAAATCGTCGACGACCTCGACCTTATCAAGGTCTTCGTCCAGGTGATTTCCTTCCAAGAATGCAATTTTGTCGGTGGCTATTGGAACATTCTCAAGAAAATCCTGCATTTCTTTCGCATATTTTGTGGACAGACGAGGCATATTTCACTCACTCCACTTGATGGTGAGACCTGTTGTTTTACATTTTCTGCAGAATGAATTTGAATATTTGCTTGAAGATCAAATTGCAAGAATTTTGGCCAAATTGTAAGAGATTATTGTGACGAAACTTATCCCAATACATAGATGGATTGCGAGGAGCACGCTTCCCTCACCTTACCCCTCCAGATTTTTTTTGTGAGGTCATTTAAAAGACCTTGTTTATGAAACCCCCGTAAATGATATTGAAGAATTAATATAGCAAGTATAATTGATGAAGCAGTTGCTACAATTAATGCTCTAATACTATAGAAGGAGTTCAAGAAAGTATTTTAAGAAATTTTAAGTTAATGTTTATTCTTGGTAATAAATGCCTGTTTTGACACTTTAAAGGTGTTTGAGAGATTGCAAGAATGTCAGAATAATTGTGTTTCTATGATACGAAATATTTGCCAGTAAAATTTGAGGTTATGGTAACATTGTGACGTTTATGTTTCTCATGTTAAATTGTTTTAATTTAAAGAAAATAAAACACTAACAAAGAATGTAGGTTTATTGAGAATTACAGCAAATGTTCTCCCCCAGCTTCAATGCAGCTGTTAACTCTCCGTTTCATATTTTCAAATGCATTTTCCAACATCTGAAAGGCGCAAAAAAGGGACACCACAAAGTTTTGAAGACTATAAAGAGCAAAGAAAGAAAGTCAAAAATGTTATAAGTACAGTTAAGGAAAAATCCTGGTAAGAATTTGGCACCAAAATGATAACGGACTTTCACACAAATCAAAAATAATTCTAAAGAATGCAAGAGGGACAGAGCAACAAATCAGAAGCAGACAAGTTAAAGACAAAAGTAAAAATGTAATCAGTGAAGGGAGTCAAGTCATCGACAGATGGAAACAACACTTTGAAGAACTTCTGTATACGGATGAGGTCGAAAGCCCGGAAACCTAAGGAGAAGAAAGAAACCACTCAAGAGGTACAAATTCAGATGGATGACGTGATCGAAGCCATCAGAACACCCGAAAAAGGGAAAGCAGCCGGACACGATCGAATAAGCGGGGAGAGGGAAAAGTACCTTCAGACTGGAGGATCGGCATCATAGTATCAATTTACAAAAAAGGGGACAAGAGGGAATGTAAAACTACAGGGGAGTATACCGTCCAAAGTTTACGAACGAATTCTAGAAAAGAAACAAGTAAGATCAATCATTGGAGCAGTCACAGAGTGGTTTTAGAAAAGGACGCAGTATAAACGACCACATATTCACTTTAAAGCAAATCGCAGAAAAATCTTTAGACCTTCATCAAGACAACAAAAATTATGTAAGAACGGACAACAGACAATCCCAAGAGTTTTCAGTAAATAGTGGTCTAAGACAAGGGGCAGTACTAGATTTAGATTAGATTGGATTTAGGAGGCGGTCTTCTGGGCCTGTCTCCACCGCGACCATTGAGGTCTATTGTGGATCCTCCATGTCTTCAGAGAACGCCGTTTGGGTTTTCCTCGCCGAGTATTTGAAACCTTACTCTACACAGGCCCTCACAGTGACAGAGCACATGTTGGGCTGTTTCCTCTTCTTCTTGGCAAAATCTGCACAGGTCTTCTTCTGCCAAGCCTAGGTGGCTCAAATGCCTATTGAGTCGGCAGTGCCCTGTGAGCAACCCAGCTATCATTCTTAGTGTCCTACGGTTGTGACTTAGGAGGTCTGCTGTTAGTTAGAGTTTTCTCCCTTTAAGGAAGCATTTTGCCTGTCCTTGTCTTGGGGTGTTCTCCCACCATTCCCACCCTTGAAACCCGCGTGTCCAGGTACCCAGGCAAGGAATAATCTATTTCTACTGCCCACTTCTTTTAGAGAGCGTATGCAATCCCATACTAGCCGTGAATTTATCTGAAAGGAATGGATTGCTTTTAATGCCGCTTGGCTGTCAGAGTATATGGCGATCGTTTTACCTTGCACGGCATTCCTTGATAACTCCTTCACACAGTGGTCAATTGCCACTAAAAAAAATCGTTGCGAATTGACCTATGGATATCTGGATCTTTTCCTTACATTTTTCCCCGTAGATCCCGGCTCCAGTTCCCTTTTCGGTCTTTGAGCCATCGGTGGACCAAACCAGTTCAGGCTTGACACCACCTTTGTCCCAGTCTGCTTCTTCTGGTATAATGACTTTCGAAGTGGAAACGTGGAGTCATTGCATCAATCGGCATCCCGAGAACGGTATCCCTCTCTTGCTACTCCCAGAGTTTTAGATGTGCCCCACTGTGCCTTTGACTGATGGGTTTTTGCCTCTTCTTTAGTCTGTACATGACGACCTTAGCTTCCCCCTGAATGTGGATGTGTAGTGGTGGCAGGAACCTGCTGAAGGAGCGGTTCTCATGGCTCCCGTGGCGCTCAGACATGCAAGCCTTTGCAAGCCTTGCCACTTAATAGCCTTATCCCCCCTACTTTCAGAGTCTTTGTCCACCACATCACTGATCCATAGGTTAACATGGGTCTCACTACCCATGTGTATAGCCATAGAATCATTTTTGGACTCAATCCCCAGTTCTTTCCGCATAGCTGCCTGCATCTCTCCAAGGTGATGCGAGCCTTATGCATAATTTTTTGTATTTGTTGATTCCACGTAAGCTTTTGGTCAAAGATGACTCTGAGATATTTTGCCTCCGTGGCAAGTGGAATCTGCACATTCCCTAGTTCTAGTGGCCCTAGGGTATCTAGTGCCCTTTTTCTTGTAAATGGTACAACTGTGGTTTTATTGGGGTTGACCGACAGCCCTTCCTCCTTGCACCACTTGTCCACCATATTAAGCGCCTTTTGTGTTCGCTCTGTTATAACCCCTGGAAACTTTCCCCGGACTACCAGTGCCAGGTCGTCTGCGTACCCGAGACATTGATAGCCCTCTTGGACTAGTTTGCAGATTACGTCGTCAACCAAGACTGTCCATAATAGCGGCGATAACACTCCTTCCTGCGGGCAGCCTCTCTCCGTTTGTTCCTCTTTCTTTAAGAGCATTCACTATGGACACAGTGGAGGTGTTGTTAAATGCTCCCTTTATATCCAGGAAAGTGGCTAAGGTAATTTCCTTGTCTTCCAATGATTTGGATAATAGCCTGTTGAGGTCGTCCAGCGCCAAGTCCGCTGACTTTCCCGGCTGGTACGCGTACTGACGTTCGCTCAATGGCCTTCTCATCAGTACCTCTCTTATGTACCTATCCACGACTCTTTCCAACTTCTTCAGTTGAAAAGAGGAAAGGCTAATAGGTCTGAATGACTTTGGTGTATGTTCTACTAATATACCTGCCTTTGGTAAGTATACAACTTTCACCATTCGCCACTCTTTTGGCACGTAACCCCAGGGGCTATACCTGCCCTGTAGATTTTGTACATGTGTGGGATTAAAACGTCCTTGTTCTTTTGAAGGGGTACTGGACAGATCCCGTCCACTACTGGGGATTTGAATTGCTTAAATTTATCCATTTATCTGATTATGTCTGGTCTTACAACTTCGATGGCAAGTTTCCAGTCTGTTTTCTCGGGCCTTTTCGGTTCCTCCTCAGACTGGATAGGTCCTTCCGTAGTTGACAAAATCGATGAGCCCGGAAAGTGGGCTTCGGTTAGTTCTCTTAGACTTTCTTCTGTCATCTATGTATAGGTTCCATCAGCTTTCTTTAGGAAGCCTACCCTGCTCGCAGCGCCCTCCTTAGCCAGAACTAATTGATTTCCTGGAGACTGCAAGAGTTTCTTCTAACTCCTGACAGAACCTCCTCCACGAGTACCTTTTGGCTTTTCGGATCTCTTTGTTACACTGCGTCAGTGTTATTTTGTATGTATTCCAGTCGTGGTTGACCTTGGCTTTATTAAATAGCCTTCTCACCTGGACTCTCAGTCGTTCTAGATGATTATTCCACTAGACTGTATTTTCCCTATGCTTCTTTACCCGTTCCAGACAGTTGTCCTGATAGGCGCTCTTTATGGCCTCGTTTATCTGCTCCACCGCAAGATCAAGGCCTTCCGGATCCTTGATGGCAATTTCTGACCTATCGAGAGATTCCCTGAGGGATTTAACATATCCTTGCCAGTCCGTCTCTCTAGGATTCCGGAATTTTTCCACCGTCAATGGTGGTGATACGAACACATTGGCTCTTCTGATAAAACTTCCCTCAGGAGCTGCGGCGGACATTCTTTTCCTTCGCCGGGAAAGTAGGCGGAGCACACCTCCTTGCTCCTTTCTCCGTAGTTGCCGTTGGGACAGCTGTAACACAGTCATCGGAGCAGAGCTCCTGAATTATCGTGCAGCTAACCTTATTACTATATACTATACTTGTTCGCGGTCTTAGGGCCTTGGTGTAGTATAGCAGCTTACCTCGTTGAGGCCGTAAGTCGCGGACGATTCCGGCGTTTATCCAGGGTTCCTGCAGGAGGACTAGACGGATGTCCCCCTGTCGAACCCCCCTGATGCAGCCTTTGTGTGGTGGAGGTTCGTCTGTAGAACCCTGATCTCCTCCACTATGATTAAGGGGATTCTGGAGGACTCTTTGGCCCTTCTTTTTGTTTTTCCTCTTCCGTTTCCATTGAAACAGAGTCCTGTCTTCTACAGGAGAGGTTGGCGTAGGAGTGGCCTCTGGTTCCTTTTTCCTTCCCATGCCCTTCTTGCCTTTTCCATCAGACTGTTTGCCCGCTGTGGGTTCTTTGTTTCTCCTCTTTTCGGACTGGCTTTCCTCCGTTGTCGTGGTAGAGGAGGAGGCCGTTGGGATGACTTCACCCTTCCTCGTCTCTTCCTCCCCGGACTTTTTGTCCCATGCCAAAATAAGGTGCCATTTCGACCTTCCTTAGATGTTGAAAAGATTCTTCATCCATGGCGAATGTCCAAACCTGGCCTTTCGGCATCGCCGTTTGTCCCCACAGCGTGGTTTCCAACACAGCCTGGCCACAATCTGCCTTTGTGAGGGTCTTTCGCCATCATGGTCGTCCGGCACATACACCGTGCAGGACGCCGGGTTTGAGATCTCCTCTCCCACTAGAGTCTTGAGGACAGCGCCCTCCCAAGATGGGGACGATTTCCTTCAGCCATCCCGCGCTGCCTTCGTCGGTGTAGGTCATCAAAATGTACCCTGGCCTAGAGGTGCACTTTTCAAAGCGTACCTGTGGACCTTCGGGAGCCGCCTCTTCCAGCCCTCGCATGATGGCCTTTTGGACAGGTTCACCGCAGACATGGCTTTGCTGTAGGACATTGGAGGGGAAGTCCAATTCTATTTAACTTGATTCTAGACGATACGATAAAGGAAACAAGACCAAAAACAGCAAAAAAGTATGTGGGGCACAGACATATGAAGCCTGTATATGTAAATGAATGTGCATTTGCAGACGATCTAGTAATATTCAGCAAAAGCAAAAAGGACCTCCAAAGCAACCTAGAAGTTTGGAATGCAGCATTGAAATTAAACAGCATGAAAATCAAGCTGGAGAAAACAAAAGTAATGCTTACAGGCAGCTCGCAAACAAACATCATGCTAAATGGGAAGAAACTGGAACAGGTCGAATCGTATAAGTAAATCTTAATAACAAAGGATATCACGACACAGAAATAAATACCAGACTTGAAAATACCTCAAAGCTATACCACAGTCTGAGAAAAACGTTTATAGGAAAGAGGGTGATATCAGAGAAGACCAAATTAATAGTATACAAAACTATTTATTCCAACACTTACTTTCGGATGTGAAACCTTGGTTCTAACGCCGACCGTGAAGAGCAAAATACAGGCCATGGAATACTAGAATGGACAAAATATGAAATACTGAAATAAGAAGTCGACTGAAGGTGATCTAGTACTGAAAATAATCGAAGCTCAAATATGGTTCGAACATCTAAGTAGACTAGGAAACGAAAGACCAGTCAAACAAACATGGCAAGCAAGAAGACATGAAAAAAGACTCAAAGGAAGACCTAGGAAAACGTGGGACGACTGTATAGAAGGGATTTTGGCAGGAAAAGGGATGAATTTATCACAGGCAAGAAAGAAGGTGAAAAAAAAAGGAATGGAGAAATTTTGTACAGTTCTTGTTGCAAAATATACTAGTCTCATACAATTATAGAATTTTGCAAAAAGAAGGTCTAATATTTGCGAATATGAGTTCTTTTAAATATTCTTTGAAGGCATCTGATTTTTGAATTTCGTTTCGATAACCCAATAATTTTCATTCTATTGTGGCACTGTCTTCCGAAATTTTCTTAATTTCCCTTCACTACTGCACTAAGTAGATGACGATTCAACTCCTGAGAGTTATGTCCGAGGCTACAGAAATTCTATATCTCAAAGCCCCGCCAAATCATGTTAAAATAATTGCAGATCATTCAATTGTGAAGAAAAGTATATCCATAAACTTGTGGTAAATAAAAATTTATAAAAAAGGAATGGCAGATCTTATCGATTTTTGATCTCTTTGGGATAGCACATTCAGGGAGATATTGAATTAACAAGATTATGGCACCAAGTTCGTTTGCTTGAGGAATTTTGAACCACTCTTCAAAGATAACGGTCGAAAATTTGTGAACCAGGTGATCAAGAAATTGAAGGAACTGTGGTCTAAGTGTGTTCTCTTAAATTAACGTGACGACATGAATGATGACGACATGAAGAATATTATTAGAGCTGGAACATTTTGTTAAATTAATGTCAAAAAATATTCCCGAGCATCTTGAGATCTTCTTTGGGTTTAACTACATCCAACATATTAGAAAAATATCCAATAAAAACGTAGAAAGTCTTGCTGAAGAAGAATTAACTGACCCTTCTAGAGTAGGGATAAATAATGGATATGGCAATGAGACTCATAGTGAGTTCAATGATGGAGAAGAAAAGATTCGAAATATGAAAGAAGCAGCCGGCGAATGTGAAAAACGTGCTGCGGAGAAAATCTTGATCTCATCTTGAAAATATTAATGTTATCTAATTGTAAGACTAAAAATACGGCTTTTAATGTAAACCCTTTGTTTTCCTTTTCGTCTCTAAAGTTGACCCTACAGAATCATCAGATGCTTCTTCTTACAAATATGTGGTGACCATAGACAAAGAAACTATATAAAATTCTGTATAAAAGAATTTCCACCATCTTGTATATTATCGAATTAATATAGTGATGTTCTCAATTTTTACACACTTTCAGAATAGTATATTGTTCAACTAGTGCGGCAAGTTGTCGATTGCCCACGAAAGCGAAGTTGAGCGCACGAACGAAGTGAGTGCGCTCATTCGCTTGAGGGGGCAATCGACAACTTGCCGCACGAGTTGGACATACTATTTTTTATTGCGAATGCGGAATAAATCCCAATATAAAATTGGACTCCACGGGCAAATTCAGTTTTCAGTAGTTTGTTTATCTGAATTTGCGTGTGCAAAGAATAATTGGCGTGCGACAAGTAAACTTTGCGCACCCAAATTAATAAATGGGCAAACCGTTACTTTGCAACCGTAACCGAGGTTGCAAAGATACTGTTTGTCTATATGAGCAATAAAAAAAATATGACAAACCACATAGTTTTTCTGTATCTCAACAATTCTGATATGGTAAAATACAAATTTTAAATTTAAGCATCATACCTTTTAGAATAATATCCAAAAATATAACGTATTAAAAAACCTCGTTTCTTTCAGATACTACTACAAGAGTGAAGTCCTGCTTCCCGTTCCCGGAAAAAGACTGGTCTACAAGTTCGGTCCTAAAGCAAATGGATGGAACACAGTGCTGCCAATTTATTGAATATCATTATGTTAGCATAGCTTTACTTACGAATAATCTATAGCAATAGGATTTTTGTTAATTATTTATATTTTTTTCTAATAAAAACAAGTTTATAACGTGATATTAAGTTTATGTAAATTAAATTATTTATAATCAGAAAAATAGACATTATTATTGATAGTGAAACCAGTTATTAAATTAAGTCAAAAGTATAGAGTCTAAAGTGTAGTACCCATTTACCAAAGGGAATGAGGAAGGAATTGGGCAGTGGTAGCGTCACGTAAGCATGTCTTGACGCTCATTTAGTGGCGGTAATGGTGTGGACTTAAAAGAACTGAGAGCCCGAATGTGAAAGCTAACTCCTTGTTCCTGCTAAAGCAATAAAATGGCCAATGCAGTGGATAGCGCGAGCGGCATGTGTAAAAGGGATATAAGATCTGAATTTTGAAGAAAACTTGTATTAACTTAGGCGGATATTGCAACTTGGGAATGCCTTAGTACCATAAAAAAATGCACTTCTCTCTAGCCAATTCTGAAAAACAGGTGCTTTTTTGAGTATGTACATACATGTGAAAATACAAATTTGAGAATATTGGCTCCCCTAATTATTTCACAGCAATACTTTGTAAATAAAAGTTGCGCAGAATATACAGGAGTACCTAAATCCATAATTATTTTTTAGATTCCTATTTTATCCCCTATGTTAACTTCTGTTTGTGGCAAACCGCAGACTTGAAATTTCTAGCAGACATACCTAGACATTATTTTCTTCAGGGAGGGACTGTTGATTTTGAGAGGGTATTATCTATGGTGGTCGGATCCCATTTATGCATAATTATACCACAATCTATCTACCTCTAAAAAGTGATCAGACGCATTATTCAATAGGAGAGAAGAAAGATTTAGTACTAGGAACGATAAAATTTGACCAAACCCTCGAGAAGGGTTCAAAATGTGTTGGAAGAAGCAAATGTGCAAAGACTATAACCAGCAAAGTCCAATTAAGCATATGTGGTATATAGTTTGTAAAGCAATATTAAGAAGTCAAACCACACTCATAACCCTTTCATAGCCGATAATAGCAATTGAAGAACAATGAGACTATTACACAAGAAAAATCGACAATTTAATTGTTTCAGTGCCACGGCGAGTCAATTCACTACTCCAGAACAGATGAAGTCCTACGAAGCCCTACTGAAGGTTTACAATTTTAAAACATTATATTTTTGGTTAAAATTTTCTTTTAATTATTATTATTATTTTTTCTTCATTTTTTACAGATAAGCAAAAAGAAAGGAAACATAACAGATATAAAAAAAAACTGATAACAACTACAGACAAAGAAATGGCAATAAGGAAAAATTTAATCTCCCCCTTTAAAGCAAGAGAAATATGGTTTGAATAATATGGATACATGTAATATCTGAGGTATAAGGGGGAAAGAAGTGGAACTGGTACAGGAAATGAAGGAGAAGAAAATACGACATTTTAGGAATAACTGAGACCAAACGTAGGGGTATAGGTATGCTAATTCTGACAGATGATCGTCTTATAATTACGAGTAACAGAGAAGGAAAGAGCGAAGGCAAGAGTATGGATTGTGATGAACAAAGTTAAAGCTGAAACGACTAGTGTCACTTGTTGACAAATTTATCTCTGCTGCGCATCGCATTCGTATTACAAATCGATAGTTTCAATGCACTCATGTAATTATAAGTGATAATTTTTCGTCATGTATCAAGATTGTAGGGAGTGGCTTGTAGAAAGAGTATAGTATGCAACTCGGGGGTAAGGCCGTTTACGCACGCTTAATCAATATTAATAATGCAACAAAAAATTTCCTTGAAACGACAGAAACTTTTATTTTACGATGCCACAGCGACAATAATGCAATAAATAGTAAAGAATATATAATATATATATCAGAACTAGCTGACCCGACAGACGTTGTCCTTTCCAAATTTCAATCAATTTGTTTTTAGACAGATTTATTATATTTATTTTATTTTTATTATATAAATTCGTTGGTAAGCGGATCACTTGAGAACGGCTGGACCGATTTGGTCTTTTTTTAAAATAAGATTTAAAAACAAAATTTTGGATCTCGACAACAGCGCCACCTACTGGGTTCAACTGTGGCTAAGAACCATCCAAGTGACCTATAAGTACAAAAAAAAAACATCAAAATCGGTCAAAAAAAAACTGCATCTCAACAGCAGCGCCACCTATCGGGTCCAACTGTGGCTAAGAACCATCCAGGTGATACTATCAGTACAAAAAAAAACATCAAAATCAGTCAGAAAATAAAAAAAAGCTAGATCGCGACAACAGCCCACCTACCGAGTCCGACTAGTGTCACTTTTTGACAAATTTACCTCTGCTGCGCATCGCATTCGTATTACAAATCGATAGTTTCAATGCACTCATGTAATTATAAGTGATAATTTTTCGTCATGTATCAAGATTGTAGGGAGTGGTTTGTAGAAAGAGTATAGTATGCAACTCGGGGGTAAGGCCGTTTACGCATGCTTAATTAATATTAATAATGCAACAAAAAATTTCCTTGAAACGACAGAAACTTTTATTTTACGATGCCACAGCGACAATAATGCAATAAATAGTAAAGAATATTTATATCAGAACTAGCTGACCCGACAGACGTTGTCCTTTCCAAATTTCAATCAATTTGTTTTTAGACAGATTTATTATATTTATTTTATTTTTATTATATAAATTCGTTGGTAAGCGCATCACTTGAGAACGGCTGGACCGATTTGGTCTTTTTTTTAAATAAGATTTAAACACAAAATTTTGGATCTCGACAACAGCGCCACCTACTGGGTTCAACTGTGGCTAAGAACCATCCAAGTGACCCATAAGTGCAAAAAAAAACATCAAAATCGGTTTGAAAAAAAACTGCATCTCGACAGCAGCGCCACCTATCGGGTCCAACTGTGGCTAAGAACCATCAGTACAAAAAAAATCATCAAAATCTGTCAGAAAATAAAAAAAAAACTAGATCGCGACAACAGCACACCTGCCGGGTCCGACTGTGGCTAGGAACCATTTGGGTGACCCCATAAGTACAAAAGAAAATTCATCAAAATCGGTCAGAAAATAAAAAATATATATTCTGGATCGCGACAACAGCACCACTTACCTGTTCCAACTGTAGCTAAGAACCATCCAGGGATCCACTCAAACACACACACAAAATTTTATCAAAATCGGTCAAGCCGTTTAGGAGGGGAAGAATTACGAACACACGCACACCGGAATTTTATATAGATATTCGCTAAAAGTGTTCTAAAATCAAACAAAAAAGTTACAAGTTATTTTTAACTTCTTCCTATCGATAAATTTGAAATATTTTTTAATTTATTTAATTTTAATTTTAATGATTCAAAATAGATGGCTAGCCAACTTTTTTAGAACTTTTTTAAATTGCTTTTCTTGCAGTATTTTTTTTCTTTAATAATCAAACCAACCAGAGAGCATAAATGTACCATAATGTTAATTTCAAATGACATAACTGGGTGAGCAGCAGAATTATTTATTGTCGTGAAACAAGATCAAACAGTATTAACAGAACAACATAATTTTTATCATCACCAGTAAAGAACAGTGGTAATAGATCTTGGGGTGAGTTGGAAGGAAGCAGAACCTCTTGTCACATCGGTTACATTGACTGGAATTGGATCAGCGCTCCTGTAAAATTGAGATTTAGTAAGAAAGTTCAAAAAATTTGGTAACAGACTTGTTCAAGAGGATCACAGCAGTACTCTTGTCGGGCCTTTGGAATGCCACCACATTAAAGTTATCTCCATTATTTCCAAACGAACGGACTCGGACTGATCCGCGCGGAATGAATTTCGAAAAGTGTGCCAAATGGTAGAAAAGAGGTTGTTTGTAGAACTCGCCGCTCTCAGGATTGACAATTATCACACCATCTCTAAAGTTGTTGACGTAGTTGGGACCCCCTTGTAGATTTAGAGCCAAGTTTGAATCGATCCATCCGGTGACATAGTGTAACATGTCCTATTTATAACTTTAGATTAGGTAGTAAATTTACGTGAAATGGTACCTGAATGATATCCCAGGAGTACTTTTCGCCTCTGTTCCACGACCCTAACAGAACAGGATTTTCACCACCCGTGGGTATTATACTGGCATCAGTTGCCAGAAGGAATTTTTCAGGGTATCTTTGCTGGGTGTCGGTAAGAAGTTGTCCATCGACGTATTCATCGAGGTACCACTGAATGGCTACTCCATCGATGTAGCCACGTGCATCATTGTTAGCAAAAGCCTTAAAATTGGATACATTACTATCGGGAAACTGCATCTACTAAGACCTACTTGATCCAAGTACCACGGCAGGAAGATTCTTGTGTCGTCAACGGTTAAAAGTTTGATATTGGAAAAGTTTGAGCTTCGAATTGTTGGTCCTAAATTTTGGGAAATCCATCCACCCTACAACAACTTTTTAGTAGATGTTTTAAAATCGTGGAACTGATACCATCAACCATGAAGGCCACCCAACAACTTCTACAGTGTCAAAAGGATTGAATGCATTAGAAGGCTGGTTACCAGTAGTCAACCCGAAGAATGAGATGTTCTGTTGTTGGTACGCTTCTAGAAACCTGACGTGATAATCGGCCCATGTTTGGTATTGAGTTCGACGAAGAAATCCGTAACCAGAATATTCCCCGTTTGTTTTTATCCATCTGGGTGCAGCCCAAGCAGTGCCTACCAACTCCAGTTGGCCGTTGGTCAATTCCAAAGCACGACGAATAAGTGGAATCTATAAATTATTCTCTCAAAATAATACAAATTTAGTATAACAATTATAACCTTGAGGTTAAAATCTTCAGGTGCGAGTTTGAAGTTCACCAACTGTTGATCCTCGGGTCCATCGTCATAAGAGTACGCATGAGTGGAGAAATCGGAACCACCGATTGGTACTCTTCCCAAATTATACTCGATACCTTGATCTGAGAACAAGGACCTCAAGAGGCTGTCTTGAAGACTTGAAGGCAAAGAATTGATGTTAATCGCAGATGCGTCAGTGAAACCACCACCCCAACCAAGTACGGTCTGGTACTTAACTGACGAATCGACGAATATCAAATTGGCACTAGTGTCCCAGCCAAAGACCACTTGCGAGGCATTTTGCTGATAAATTCTGTCGAGAGTCGTGATGTTTCTGAAACTACCAGTAGATGGTTGAAGACGCAATCCAGCGATATCCGAGCTGTAGGCTATAAATTGACCACTTGGTACCGGTTGTGGTCTTGAGATGGTATCACAGTAGGTGGAGTTGCAAACGCAAACAGTGCCGCCATTACCATAGTCTCTGGTGGCACAGCTTCGAGCGTTAGCCAAATAAGCTACAAAGGGATATTCATCATTAAATTTTTGATAGAAATCTTACCAGTAGCAGTTGAGCCGAGGGCTAGTAGAGCGGTGAGTACTAACAACTTCATGTTGATGAACTGTTGAGGTTTTGCCAGCGGCTTTTATAGTCGTTACAATTAGGACGATAAGAAAAGTAGCTATTACTTACTTTATCTACGAATGGGGATAATATTTTTGTCTAATTAGCAGATTTAAAGAAAATTGGAAAATATGTTGCAAAAAGTGATAAAAAATAACGAAACTGTCTCATAATTTTTATTTGGGTAACGAAGTAAATATGTATTTATAACAACTTTCTTGTTTTTGACTTTTTTTGACTCCTTTGTTATCAAGATGAAGCACAGTGGATAATAGAAATTAATGTTTGATGAGAATAATTTGTTATTGAGGATGCCTACAATAGTAATTATACACCAAGGTTGAGAAGACATTTTTCTTAGCCAAGCTATTTTATTGCCCAAGATGCGAAGCTTTACTTTTTTGACTTGGCACCAAAAAGTTTATTTATATAAAACTGGTCACTAGGATGATGATCCAAACAAAAACAAAGTGAAGGCTCTTAGTAGTTCCATAAAATCTTGATTTTTACGTATGCCAGCCTTGGCTCAAATTCACAAAAATTGCTCGAAATGTCGTCCCACGTTGTCAATGCAGGCCCGGGTGCGACGTATCCAGGACTAACGCACTCGCTCAAAAATACTTCCACCAGCATACTTCATTTTGCCCATAACGCCTAAGAAACATTAGCGCCATTCTGGCCAGTTATTAAATCAGTTTCCAAAGCACATCTAGCGAATGTGTATAACAAATCTATATAATATATAAAAATGAATCCCTATTTTCCTTGGTCACGCCATCACTTGAGAACGGCTGGACCAATGAAGCCAATTTTCTTAAGTATTCCTTTAAGTTCGAGGAAGGTTCTTCTCAGGGGGGGGCCCTTGAGTTTATAAGTTAATAGCGGTTGGACCGATTTTTATGATCTTTGATTTATTGGATTTATCTTCGCCCCGAATAGCAAAATAACTATTAACACATGGACAAGGGGGCCCAGGAGGCCCCCTTGGATTTTTAACTTAAGAACGGCTGGACCGATTTTTATGATCTTTGATTTGTTGGATTTGTCTCCACCCCCAAATAGCAAAATGACTATTAACACATAAACAAAGGGGCCCAGGGGCCCCCTTCGGTTTATAACTCAAAAACAGCTAGACCGATTTTTATTATCTTCGATTTGTTCGATTTGTCTCCGCCCCGAATAGCAGAATAATTATTAAAACATGAACAGGGGGGCTTAGCCCCCCCCCCTTGGATTTAAAACTCAAGAACGGCTGGACCGATTTTTATGATCTTTGATTTGTTGGATTTGTCTCCGCCACGAATAGCAGAATAACTATTAAAACATGGACATGGGGGTCGAGGAGTCCCCTTAGGTTTATAACTCAAGAACAGCTAGACCCATTTTTATTATCTTCGATTTGTTCGATTTGTCTCCGCCCCGAATAGCAGAATGACTATTGATATATGGACATGGGGGCCCAGGGGCCCCTTTGGGTTTATAACTCAAGAACGGCTAGATCGATTTTTATGATCCTCGATTTGTTGAATTTGTCTCCACCCCAAATAGCAGAATAACTATGAAAACATGGACAGTGGGCTCAGGGGGCTCCCTTGGGTTTCTAATTCAAGAACGGATGGACCGATTTTTATGATCTTTAATTTGTTGGATTTTCCTCCGCCCCGAATAGCAAAGTAACTATTAAAACATCGGAAAAATTACAGGGGTGGGGAGCTTGGCACAGGGCAGCGACATTAACAGAGCCCCCCTGGTACAGGGCAACAATAACATATAACGTCGGCAACCACAATTTGTCGTACCGGGCTTTAATATTTTTAAGGAGTAAACTGCAAAGTTTCACTTCTGTTGCGCGTGGACTCCACACACAATTTTTTTGATAATATCTCGAGAGCGGATTGACTGACATTTTTCGGGGGCGAATAACTATTAAAACTATTAAAAAAAATCTCATACATTTTGTATGAAATCCGTATATATATGTCGCCATATTTGATACATGACAGAAACAAAAATGAACATGGCGTTGTATGCTGGTTCCGGTAATGCCAGTAGAAGGCGTTGTGTGCATTATCCTTTGATAAAAAAAAATTGAATTTAATTCAGCTGAAAAGGTAACACAACATTATGGATTCTGAGGCGGTACAAAGTTCGCCGGGTCAGCTAGTTGTAAATATATTAGATTTTTTTTTTGTGAGGTTTCATTTAGTCGAAGCACCCCTAAACGCATGCTCCAGCTTCTCTATCAGCTTGTTTAGGGCTTTATCTTATTATATTTACGACACTCAAAATGATCATTCCAATCATTCGGAAAATCGTCGAAAGTGTAGTCAAAAACTGGGAGAATTATTCTGCGCATGTCTACATGAGGTAGCTGTGGAAAGTAGGAAGAATTAAATGACCCATTTTCGTGTTGTGGATGAAATAAAAAAAAATTACAAGGTTCAATGACGAATAAAAAAAACAAGAGAATATTCGCCAATGTAGAAATTAGAGACACAATTTTTTTATCGTTTGTTTCGTTTGGTGCTGATATAGAACTTGTGACGAAGTCACTGAAGAGTTCCAAGAAAAGGGTGTCGGAAGTGATGCTCAACGCTCTGAAGCGAAAATTCTTCGCAGTCCAACAGGCCGCTCTCCCACTGTTCGACAAGGTCAAGTACAATACTTCTGGACCTCCGATCGGGATGAAACTTTCACCGTTGTAACCGGAAAAATAGCGGGCAGCATATCCAACTTTCCGGAAGTCGCCACAACCACCACAAGCCACCGCCCTTGTCACCGCGGGCCACGCCCTTTGCACCGAATTATTAAAGTGTCCAGGAAAAATGCTTCCCATTATCGGATTGGGGTGGGACTTACATCATTTTGATCAGCAAGGAAGCGCGCTCCGGACCTCGCCGCTCCGGAATCGCTAACTTGTCCGGAGTCGCTGTCTTTTCGTCCGGAAGAGAATGCGGTGATAAGACTATTACATTTGCAACAAGCCGCGTGTGTCTGCTAACGTCATCGTCTCCCCTCCAGCGTGTCCATAAAAGAAGCTCCGCTCAGCCGCAGAGGTCAGATGTGAGTCGCACCTCTACCGAAGAGGAAGCACCAGCCGACCATCCTCCCAGATCCCGTCCAAGTTCCTGGTAACATCCCGGTACCCTCCAATACCAGACCACGTTCTTTCCGGTTTCTAGCCATCGCCTGCCGGCGTTTTCCGGTTGTCTGACGGCGGGGGCACACTGCTCGCAAGCCAGCCAGCTGTCGCGCGCTAGTAGTATCCAGACAAGTTTTGTGTTTTTCCCCTAAAACCCGGACCACACCTTCCCTACCCTTGTCACATTTCACCACCGCTGCAGCCGTTGGGAAAGCGTCCCGCCATTGAGAGAAAAGGAAGCGACGAGGATGGTGAAGATAGTGGTGTTGTAAATATTAAAGACATTGTATATAGGGTGTTTATTAAATATTGTCACGTTGTCTTAAGTTATTGTTTCCCTCCTGCCAAACTAGACAGCTGACCCTTGGCGTACCGTACTCCATTGTAGCTACCCGTGGTTCTGTGGAGCATACCACGTAAATAAAACTGGCTGTCGAGGCAATCCAACCCTAGTAAACGTCACAAACTATTACTCGGATATAATTACAGCTTTTGAATTCTGGTCCTCCGTTAATCACGTGAGGTACGAATAATATCACTGATATCATTGAGATGCTTGTTTTAGATCTGATGAACACTGGGGTGGGCAACACTGTGGATATCAATACAAAGGGTTACCAACCAAGTGATTTGCATTTAGTTAACTTTGGAATTCTTTTACTTGTAAATTTTTCTGTGCCGCTCTATTCCATTTGCTAATTCTGCCAATAACGCATTGGTCGTCTATTCATAAATTAATTAAATTCAATATCTATTTATTTGAACGAATAAGCGAGTAAAATGTACAGTTTGGAAGAAAGCAAGGTCGTTGAACAAGTGGAAGCGCTTGTTGAAGAGAATCCACATTTGTCGTTACGTTGTTAGCAGCTCGCACTGATGTAACCTGTGGCATTGTTCGAAGGATTCTGAATAACCGTTTGCACATGCATCCCTATAGTCTTCATTGTCCAAAAAATCTTACCTAGAGATCACAACAGTCGGTTGCAATATTGCAATTTCTTTCAAGAACAGTTGAACAATGTCGACGTTCTCGATTTAAGTTTCTTACGGACGAAGCCTGGTTCTATGTGAGCGGTTATCTCAATAACAAAATTATCGAACATGATTTGTACAAAAACTATTAAAATATTCTATTAAAATTTAACATTTATCCAAACAGCTGCAAGTTTTCATGACAGGAGGTGGCACTTCAAAAACGCTTCCCGAAACTTCACCCTGTGAATTTATGGTTTTGGATTTGTTGGGTCCTAATGGCATTTCAACCTAATGAGAATCCATTTGACAGCAATGGTAAGTAATTTCTTATCAAAAATTACATACTATTATTTTAATTAAATTAATAATATATAAGCACAATAGACTTCGTGTATTGTAAACTCAAGAGATATATCGTACGGAGGTGTAGTTTCGAGGGATATAAAAAACTTGTTAAAGGCAAACCGCACCGGTTTATACGCGTGCTACCAGTTGGCCGACAGGGAAGTATTCACAGAATTTAAGGCTTCAGTAAAAGAGGTTCTCGATTCTGCTAATCAGACTTTTGATTTATGCAGTGCCATTGAACGTTGTTTTATTAAGTCTCAATTTTGGCGACACTTAACTTAAAGTGTAGATGTAAAACTGCATAGCCGATCAAAATTATAATAAAACAATTATTCAAGAAGACACACCATCTCACACAGCACGCGTTCGACAAATTACACCAGTTTTTATGTCTCTCGAAACTCCACCTCTCATACGATATAAGTACATATTGAACTAACAATATATTATATTAATAATATTTTGAAACGGAGGTTGAGGTCATTGCAAAAGTGGATGCAGAAACCCAAACCACCTCAACATTCCAACCCTCAACAGACCCTCAGACAACAGTTTTTTTTTTCAAAAATGAAAACACTCAAAGGAAAAAGACTAGCAAAAATAATTATTGTGATGAAGTTGCAAATATGAAAAAAAAAACGTCATTTAAAAAATGAAGTTTTAGAGATTATTAAACAGAAAGAACTGTTGGAATTAGAAATAAAAAAAGCAATTATTTATCAAAAATGGGGGAAAATAATGATTAATTAAAAAATAACTAGTTTTTATTGTCTATTATTATTTATTTAATAACAGCTCTTCGCACAGCAGTGTTTTGATTTTCTAATTGTTCGTTAAATATCTCGTTGGGCTGTTCCAAAACGGTAATTTGAATAGCAGGTTTTTTTTTGAGGTTCTTCATCATAGTGGCAACAATAACCGCAAGAACTCTATCTGTCGAAATTCGCATTCCAATAGATAAACACGAAAAGCGTCTTTTCTAGTTCTTTCATGCGAATCATTGTACCGCTCTGTTTTGGGGGTTATGTAGTGGAGTTAACAAATATCCTTCTCCTGGTGCGAAGTTGGCAACATCCTGTAGTGTTGGCAACGCGCTGAAGTTAGTTGGCGGTGGCTAAAGAAGGGTTGGCGTCCCTTTTGGAGAGGTGCAGGTAGCGTCATTACGCCTTGAACGTTCGAAGCAACAAGTTGTCACTAGTATTTTAATTTTTCTGATTTTATACCACTACGAGTTTTCCTGTTTTTAAAGTGGAGTGTGTTCTATGAATAAATTGCATTGTCGAAAATTCACGTTAGCAGAAGGACCGGTTGAATTTAAATTAAAAATCGCGTATGTCTTGCCGCCGGAAGTATTTACAGTTAAACTTTTTATTCAATCTATCTTTTTATGTCCGACTCACCGTAATGAGATGGTCCTGAAATTGACCGGCGATTGTTCCACGTGCATACCCAAAATTCTTAGATAAAATACTTTCAATTTTACCGTTGTCCGGCCATCTTTGTCAGGGCCACAAATAAAACGGCCGCCATTGTGGAAAGCTATTCGTCAGTTCTTTGTCAGATCTTGTTCAATCACTAGCCTTTGTTCAAATAAAATCCACTAGTGTTATTCAAACACTAATAAATCGTTAAATAAGTACCTGTTTTCTATATGAGGTCGACACCAGCTTCCCGTCATTTAAAAGCTATTTTGTCTCTGTTAATTTTAATTAATACAACAAAAAGGGAAAAAAAGCGGCAAAGCGCTTGTTTGTGTGTTTTTTTTAATGCTATGTTGCGCCCCCCGCGGTGTCCGGTACCGTTGTCTGCATGTTACGATATCTATCTAGTTTAGGTACTGGAAAACCAAATTTCTGCGCCCTAGATATCGTTGCGTCGCACTCGTTTCAAAATGGCGTCCGAAAACACTTGCGTCTCCGTCATTACATTTCGTTTCTGTATATTTTATTTATTATGTTTGTGCATATATGTATTGGATCAACAGATAGACCAAATAACGTTCATTTCGTAGTTCGTGTTGCTTGCTGCTTTCGAGGAGTTATGCGGTCTTAATCTGGATAACATGTACTGTGGTGTCATTTTCAAACGGAGGTCATCTTTGAACTCGCTTGAATTTCCTCCCGGGCTGCAGTGCTATTCCGAGTTGGAGTTACTATTAACTTCTGAGCCAAAATTAGGTTGGAGTTTGCAGCGTTGTTTTCGCGCTACTAATAAATTGCTTGTTTCACAAGTACTGGGTCCCCGAGATCAGTTTTGCTAACTTGAACTTGGTTTGGACAAGCCGTAAAGAAAAGCAGGAAACTAAGCAGGACTAGGACAATTCAGTAACAAACTCATTTCCCCTGGTCCATTTTAATGTATAAGTTTTTTCCATGGTAGTGAACTCTCTATAATATTGCCCCACTTAAAGACATTTGTCTGGTCAAATTCGCTTTAGTCTTTCCATCAGATCTGCATATTCTCCATCAATCTCCGACTCGGATGTACTCCTCGTGAAATAATTTTACGCGTTGCAATCTTCTTGCTTTCCCTCTCAGGTTTGCAAAAGCACGCTTTGGACTGCATCCGTTTGTTCTTCAAAAGCTCGAAGGTGGAATTAGATTAGCTGACTTAACCTCACTCATCACGTACACCAAAATTGATAAATTGTATTACTGTTTGCTATTTTCTGAAGAACTAAATTGTTACCTAAACTACCTAAGCTGTCAACAATCTGTTGTGATAACCCCCCTTTTACATTACCGCCAGTTTTTGAATTTGAACATGAAATGAAATGTCAATGACGTCGCTAAACGTCAAATTTGAAAATTTTAAACAAACCGCGAACTTTATAGGTTGGCCAGTGATCGTCAGACAATGAACGAAAAAGCAGAACCCTACGTTGTGTTATTTTTTTGGCTAGACAATCAATGGCGGGACATTCAAGCTTACCCAAACGAGAACAAACCCCAGATTCTTTGGATACATGGCGAGATCAGGAGTGGAGCGTAATTTGATAACACAAAAATTATGGTTTTAAATGTTTATTAAGTTTTAGTTCTTTTGTGCTATTGAGTTTTGTGATCTCGTACTGTGGTTAACAATTTCTAGTGTCTTCGTATCAAGTTGGTAACAATGCAAATTTGATGGTTTTAACAATAATGATTCGAGTAACAAATTACAACTGCCAATTTACAATGATTTCAACAATTAACAATTTAGTTCTTTAGAAAATAGTAAACAATAATACAATTTAACAATGCTTGTGTACCTGATGAGTGAGGTTAAGTCAGCTATTTTTATACCACCATGAGCTTTTGCAGTTTACAGAAATTTACAACAGACAGGTACCATGAAATATCTACGCCCAAAGCGGGCTTCTTCGCATCGAAGAGGAAAAAACAAGAAAATTGAAACAGTTGCCTAAGTTGAGTAAATTTGAGTCCGAGTGATGGAAAACATGTAGATCAGATGTGAAGACTAAAGCGAAGTGAACAAGATAACTGTCTGTCAGTGAGGCAAGATTGTAGAGAGTTTACTATAATGGGGAAAAAGTTTGTACATCCAAACGAACCAGGAGAAATGAGTTTGTTACTGAATTGTCCTAGACATACTTAGTTTCCTGTCTTTCCTTAAGGCTTGTCCAAATCAAGTACAAGTTAGCGGCATTTCCCTCGGGGACTATCCCTTTAGTTGTTAAGTATCTTAAATATTTGTGAAGCAAGCAATTTGTTAGTAGCCCGAAAACAGTGCTGCAACTTCGACTTCGTAGGCTCAAGAAGTTAGTAGTAACTCCCTTTTCTAGGTCCCCTATAACCCAAAAGACAACGACTTCGTCTCCCACCTCCCAAGCATAGATATAGCCGAAGTAGGGCCACATAACTCCCCCCAAACAGCAGCCTGCAACGCGAACCACGAACTGAACACTATTTGGTCTATCTGTTGCCTCAAAACATGTACGGACAAACAAAACATCATAAATAAAATATACAGTAACGCAACGTTTTCTTTGGAAGCCATTTTGAAACGGGCACAATGACATCAGCGGGCGCAACACGCAACGAGGCGCAACAAAAAACTACCGACATGCACAAACAAACTACACTAAAAACCGATCTTTGACTTCCACGGTGTCGAATATCGCTGTATGTCAGTTACGAGCGAATGACGAGAAATCGCAAGGGGGCGCAAAACAACGATAAGACACCTTTCAGAACCCTGACATTCAGGCGTGGCGCTTTGCCATCTTTAACCTCTGTTTTCAGTTCTTACTGAGCGTTGGTTAATTCAAGTCAACATAGAAAAAATAGCTTTGCAACGACCGCAAGCTGCTGTCGGCCTCATACCGAAAGACAGGTAGTTATTAAAGGATTTATTTTATTTAATTGAACGCGCGGACTCTGGAACTAGAAGTCAACACCACATTTGTACTTTCTGAAATTGACAACAATATCTAACAACAAATTACAACAACGACTTTTACTCGCAAGTTACTCGCGGCGCCTGGGACTCATAAGTTTGGTAATTTATGCTACTGTAGAGAACAGAGGGGCTGAATGCAACTGATACAAAATTCCTGCGTTCACGGAATAGTCCCAGTAGCAACAGTGAACATTAATTTAAACAAAGGCTAGAATTCTTAACAAGACAGGTAGATACAAAGGCAGAACGACTCCATTTTCAACATGTCGAGTTTTATGGCGTCACTAGCAGACAAATTGGCGGAATAACGGTAAACTATGAACTGTCTTTTATCTAGGAGTTTCTGGTATACACGTGGAACAACGGCCGGTCAATTTTAGGGCCACCTCATTATGTTGAGAATGACAAAAAGAAATAGATAGAATAAGGTAACTACGTCGGTCGACACTACACACACAATCGTTAACTGAATTTCAACCGATCCTTCTGGTAACGTGAAATTTCGACAATGCAATTTAAACATAGATCATACTCAACTCTAAAACCAGGAGAACTCATAGTGAAATAAAATAATATAAAACCAAAGAATTAAGCGTTAGTTACGTCTTGCTGCTTCTAACGTTAAAAAGGGAATGCCTTTGTGTAATGGCCGTCGGTCCTCCTTCCCTCACCTAGCAGAAACTCCAACCGACGTTTTAACCCCGTTCATTGCGTTGCCAACCTCATGTTGGGTGTTGCTAACTTGAGAACAACTTGCCGGATAGGCAACTCAAAGTCCTCCTATGCGTTTTAGGGATATCTCACTGTTATCATTGGTTTACCAATTTTGATGTAATTTGCATTCTTATCAATTGAAACTGAAACGATATCCGATATTAAATTATTTCATACGTTTTCCTTTTGATATATTTTCTGGCACAGATAAACGTTGAAATCTGTGTAAATATTCGCAGTGTAAAATTCATCTGTATCTTCTAAGAATAACCCATCCCAGACCCAGTAAACTTTTATTGCACTACTGCAGAAAGTGACCTGTTTTTGCACGATCGTAGAAAGAATAAGTAACTTCATTATACGTTAGATTAATTTTATTTCAAATGATATGTACATAAAATAATTACAGTTCCTACTTGTATAAGGTAAAGTGTGGATACAAATAATTGAAAATATAATCGTGGTAAATGTAATCCTGAAGATTAAGTATGAAAGTGAGTATTCTAGACTATCTTTATTACGAATAGAGATCTGCATCTTTGTTGCTATTGACGTAAAAATATTGTCATTTTTTCTTCACCGATTTATTTTTCTTTTGTTGACGCAAGGAATTAGTTAATAACACAAGCATTGCTCTGAAACCGATGTCTATTACCAGACCCAAATCCGGAACAGCACTGATGGTGATGATGATGGTGCGGCTTGTGTAAGTGTTGATTATGATTATTCGATAAATTATTAACTAATGTTTTTTTGCCTTGCAAGTCCCCGTCACTTTTAGACATTGGAATTTCTTTGTTATTCACACACTTTTCGTTTTTCTTGTTGCTGTCGATTTTCTTCGCATAGACGTAAACGGATTTACCGAAGTCGTATTGGTGATTATTGTCTTTTGATTTTTTATCCGGTGAATGGCCTTTCGCTTCTGATAGCAAGGGTTTTTCCAAGTGTCTTGATAACAATATCGCGGGAGGTGAAGTCAGAGGGGAACCTTGGGCGACCAAACTGATTTCATCTCTGAAGGTCTCTTTGCTTTGTTGAGTTGGCACGCTCGTGCGTTTCTGTATTTGACGACACGATGGAAAGTTATCCTCTTTGATTGGGGAATTGTCGAGAACCATGGCACCGAATATATCAGCAGGATCACAGGTTGATGCGTACACGGCTCCGGCCGAATTCGAGCGCAGTTCTAGACAAAGAGAACAAATTAGTTTTTTGGGTCAGGTAAATCAAACTGCAAAAACAAACATTTATTTGTATTTGTAGGGGGAATACGTACTTGGGTAGTAAATAATATTAATATAATTACGTCAAAAAATGTTTTCAGCGGAAAATTTATTAGTTATTTTATTAGTTATGATATATATTGGCATTTCCTGTACACAAAACTCACTTGTAACTGCGGATTTTTCCATGAAACAAGTAGAGAGACCTGTGGAAATTTCTATGTGAGCCAATTCTGAACCTGTATTTGCTTAAAGTATTGTAGCAGTTCGTCTAAATATAATTAATTTACATCTTCATACAACGCTAATTTTCATCAATCACAAACATGCATCTACACTAGTCCGAGGCTCAATCATTGTTAACGCATTATTAGCGATTCAAATCTGACGATATTTGTAAAGCAAGAAAGTTTGACCGGCTATCACTGTACTTGACGAGCAAATAGACGTTTTCGCCTCAAAATGACAATTATCTCCTTTATAGATGTATAGATAACCTTCTAGATAGAAACTCTAGCCGGGTCACTCACGCAGAAAAGATAGTTACGGAATTAATAAAAAAAGTGACTTCCAGGTACCCATCTTGAAAGAACCCTAGAAGCCACAGGAAGCATTTTTAGATCCATGGTAATGCAAACTTTTCTTCATTGTTTTTGACACTCAGTATATGAACGTAGTTATTACTTATGTTAATATAAGACAGTGAAATTCGTATTCGTAATATGTCTTTCTTCATTCAACTGTTTCCATCTACTCCTGTCATTCATGTCCGTCCTTCTCATGGCGTACCTCGTTTCTCCAGGATCTTCGGGGTCGTCTTTTTTTCCTTCTTCCTATAGGGCTCCATTCTGTCTCCATATTTTTCTATGTACGCTATTATTTCTTTTTCTAGTGGTGTTCTTTGTTTTATTTCTTGGTTATTTTTCCTACCCACTGTAGATACTCCGCAACATCTTCGAATCTGCGTTTTTGTCTTGATACTTTGATGTCTATCCCATCACACGGAGTTGAGTTGTCTAAATGCTTTTCTTGTTTGCCCTAACCTTTGCTTAATCTATTCTTCTATTCTTCTATTCTTCATTGTCAAATAAATGGCAATGAGGATACTCCTAGTTCTTAATACAAGTACAATACCCCGCAAAGGTTTCTCCTTAAGTCACAAGCGAAATAAAAATATATATAGAATCAAGAACAGGATGATTAGGCGCCTGTCTGACTGAGCCGTCATGCATTTGGTCTCCACCATCAATGGAATACTGAGAATCCGTCAGTTTTCCAAGAGATGGAAACTCGCCGAGGTTGTCTTCATCCCGAAACCGAGACACAACCTACCTCTCCTGCAAAACTATCGCCCAATCAGCTTGATTTCCTCCTCAAGGAGAATTGCTGAACAGGAGATTGAGCAATTCGGCTTCAGGGAAAAGCACTTGACATTCGACAACACAGCAGATTCTCAGAGTCAACAAGAAGAGGAGCAGCGGAGCTGTTTGCCTGGATGTACCAAAAGCATTCAACAAGGGACTTCTCCACAAGCTTCTCGCAGCCGGATCGGTTTGCTGAAAACCAGCCGTTCATCCCTGTTTTCCAGGTTTCCGTTCGAATATTGGAGAAGAAACATCGAGCTGGAGAGAAATGAATTCTGGGGTTCCCTTGGGGTCGCTCCTCTTCCCTCTCCTTTTCACCATCTTCACGGACATGCCTCGCTCAGAGGGCGCCGGGAGGCGGATGACACTGCGGTCCTAGTGAGAAGCGGAAACGCAACATTAACGAGAACTTCAACGGACTCGATGACTTGGAAGAATTATTCAACGCCTGGAGAATAGAGGCGAATGCTGCAAAGAGCAGCGCCATTCTTTTCAAGGTTTATACAACCGGATGGTCGGATCACCATGTTTGCCACGCTCATTCAGTGGAATACTTGGGGCATGATGACGCGATCAAGTCAAGGGAACCTCCCAAAAAACGAAAGGTCTGATGCGGTTGTGGCACCCGACTGGGAATGGAATATAAAATGTTACTGTACAAGACCATCGTGAGACCAGCGATGATGTACGCACGCCTGCTTGGGAATTCGCAGCGAGGACGCACATCAAAGAGGTTCAGATGGTATAGAAGAGTGTGACAGAAACTCTAAAGAAAATAAGATAAGAAGAAAACCAACGAAGCATCCGCTGCGTCCAGTCTCTTATCGATAATTAAGGCGAGTTTGCAAAATAGTTAACAATGGAAACCTTGAGCCAAACGAGGACAAAAGAAAAACAATAGCTTATAAATTATCTGGTCATGTTCTGATAGCAAGCCGTTTGCTTCTAGATCAAGATCTATGTGACGATTCGAAAGCAAGGAAGCGCGCTCCGGAATCGCTACCTTGCCCAGAGCCGCTGCCGTTCCTTCCGGAAGAGAATGCCGTAAAAAGACTTTCTCCCTACTACATTGCAACAGGCCGCGCGCCTCTGCCAACGTCATCGTCTCCCTTCCAGCGTCTCCATAAAAGAAGCTCCGCTCAGCCGCAGAGGGGAGATGTGAGTCGCACCTCTACCGAAAAGAAAGTCCCAGCCTAAGAAGGTGAGCACCAACCAACCATCCTCCCGGTTCCCGTCCAAGTTCCTGGTAACATCCCGGTAACTTCCAATACCCGATCACGTTCTTTCCGGTCTCCATTTCCGGTTTATAGCCATCGTCTGCCGGTTTTTAATACCGGCATCGTCGTGTCGGTGAACATTATTAACTGCCCAACGTGCGAACCAAGTTCAATATGAAGATGTAATACTAGAAAAATCGGCGTTGAGTCAATTTAATCTAAAGTTAATCAATGAAGGGCCTAAGTTGACAATCGATAAAACCGAAGTTCTGTGGAAAAAAATAAACAGCAAGGAAGCGCGCTCCGGAATCGCTACCTTGCCCAGAGCTGCTGCCGTTCCTTCCGGAAGAAAATGCTGTGGAAAGACTTTCTCCCTACTACATTGCAACATGCCGCGCGCGTCTGCCAACGTCATCGTCTCCCTTCCAGCGTCTCCATAAAAGAAGCTCCGCTCAGCCGCAGAAGGGAGATGTGAGTCGCACCTCTACCGGAAAAGTTCCTGGTCACATCCCGGTACCTTTCAAAACCCGACCACGTTCTTTCCGGTCTCCATTTCCGGTTTCTTGCCATCGTCTGCCGGTGTTTAATTCCTGCATCTTCTGGTTGTCTGACGGCGGTTGCCGGTGTGAAATTCCGGTTTCTTACAGTTTTTCCCCTTGACACCTTTCGCCGTCGCTACAACTCTCAGGAGGGCATCAAGTAATTGAGAGAAGAGGAAGCGACGAGGATAGTGAAGATAGTGGTGTTGTAGTGGTGTTGTATATAGGGTGCTTATTAAAGATTGTCACATTGTGTTAAGTTATTTTTTCCCTCCTCCCAAACTAGACAGCTGACCCCTGGCGTACCGTACTCCTTGTAGCTACCCGTGGCGCTCGAGGCAATCCGACCGTAGTAAGCGTCACAATATGAACATTAGTTTTGACAAATAACGAGGTAGTTCGGTACTGACCTTCAACTTCGGAATACGCGAGCTCCGTAGTGGTTGTTCCGAAAAACGATGGGAGATAGAGACTTTGTGTGGATTACCGACGGTTAAACGCGATCACAAAGAACACGTGGCGATGTCCATAATTGACGAGCAAGATGATCGGTTGACGGGAAATGTGCATTCAACGTTAGAATTTATGAGTGGTTATTATAATATATCGATATCCGAAGAATCAAAATATCTATTCTCTTTGCCCGAGCGAGTGCGAAAAACGGGAAAAAGGCTGGGAAGGAGTAGAGTCGTTGCGGCGGCTTTAGAGAGATGAGGGCTCAGACTTGTACTTGTTCAATAAACGTTTTAAACCTAACACTGTCAAATATTTTTCACTTTCAATTCCTGTCCTTGAATGTATAATTAACTTAATCGGGATTTTGTTCGAAATGGAATTATTTGAAATTTTCACCTGGGTCCTGCTGTTGTACCTACCTCTAGTGCTCTGCGAATGTTTAACCGGAGAACTCGCTATACTTCTCCGAGCTACATCTTGAAATGTGATGGGAGAGTAAACGACGCTCCTTCGATCGTCAGCTTGAACCTTCGACATAACATTGTCTAAAAGATCGATCTCTTGTTGTACTAACGGTGCCGTCACACGCCTGTCTATTGGGGTTCTAGATTCTTTTCCTTGCAGCCAATACGTCTTCATGTGACCTGTTAATTTGTTAATAAATCCTTAGAAAAGTTTGCACAAACAATGTTAACCTTTTCCTTTAACTTGTATCTCCCCGCGCTCTAAAACTCTGTAGGAGTTTGGAAGAACTTTCCTCGTATATTCGGAAATGTGTATCATCATAGCTTCACTTGTGGATTCCATGCGCGATGCCGTGTTTACGCTGTCGCCAAACAAGCAATATCTAGGCATCTTGAGACCCACTATTCCTGCCACCACAGCTCCAGAGTGCACGCCAACGCGAATTCGCAAATGTTGCCCTGAAGAATAAAATAACAGTTTATCGAGATATGATCCGTGGGAGATATCTAACCTGTCGAGGGATCTTTAAGATCCTGTATAGCGTCAACCATATCTAAAGCCATGTCGCAAACTCTTTCGGCATGATTACCTTCTTTTTCTGGAGCTCCGGACACCACCATATAAGCGTCTCCGATCGTTTCGACCTGGTGTGCGCACATTAAGAAAAAGACGTCTCGATTCACACCAAAACATACAGGAGACACCAGGCATAGTGGCAACATTGCGACACAGCACAGCATGATAGTCACACTGAGTTAATTACAAAACAAAGTAAGATAAATGAACACAACAAATGAGAAATTTGTAGTCGTTTGCTATAGTGTAAACAAGAATTACTCGAATCATTAATCTTTGTTGTAAAAGAAGTTAAAGGAAGTAACAGCACAAATAAAATTAGTATTTGGATGAGGGTTTCGTTGAGAGCTTAATATCAAAAAATTATAGCTGGAAACTAAACTGAATGAAAAGCTATTAACTGATTGTGATTAATTGAAAAACGTACTAATCCAGTAAAAAGTTTTTTTTTGTAGATAATCGGATTATCTGACATTTTGCTGTACCGTGCGATCATTTAAATCATAAATTAGAGTAGGCTGTGAAATTTAAATTAGGTTGGCACTTACCTTACCGGTTACTGTATGTAATTCGCGACGAAGTAAAGACTTTTAAACGCCTGTATCATTCGACCTTCAACTTCAGAATACGCGAGTTCCGTAGTGGTTGTTCCGAAAAACGATGGGAGATAGAGACTTTGTGTAGATTACCGACGGCTAAATGCAAAGAACACGTGCCGATGTCCATAGAAATTTCGGCGAATCTCTCAAGTCTTCCACTTGCTTAGTCGCTTATGTTCATCAGTCTCCTAGGTTTGTTAATATCGCTGATTCCTTAGATTGTCAGGGGTCTCTTATTTTTTTAGCCCTATAGCTTTTTTAGTCATTTAGCAGTTCTCCCAGCTTGTTTAGTCTTAGTCTCTCAGCTGGGCAGCGCTCTGTCCGCAAGACGTCCTCAAGCTCGACAAAGAAGAAAGAGTTTAGAGCAGTAAAATATGTAATACCAGGAAAATCAGCGTTGAGTCAATTTGGTCTAAGGGTGATCAGTCTAAGTTGACAATCGAGAAAACCGAAGTTCCGTAGAGAAAAATGAACTCTTTGAAAAGGTGACTGACTTCATTTCCATTTTTCCTACTAATCTAAGGGACGCCAGTCATACTGACTTATTAAATATGAACCTTGTTTTGACAAGTAACGAGGTAGTTTGGTACCGACCTTAGCGGTTACTGTATGTAATTCGCGACGAAGTAAAGACTTTTAGACGCCTGTATCATTCGACCTTCAACTGCGGAATACGCGAGTTCCGTAGTTGTTGTTCCGAAAAACGATGGGAGATAGAGACTTTGTGTGGATTACCGAGGGTTAAATGCAAAGAACACGTGCCGATATCTATAGGAATTTCGACGAATCTCTCAAGTCTTCCACTTGCTTAGTCGCTTATGTTCTTCAGTCTCCTAGGTTTGTTAATATCGCTGATTCCTTAGATTGTCAGGCGTCTCTTATTTTTTTAGCCCTACAGCTTCTTTAGTCATTTAGCAGTTCTCCCAGCTTGTTTAGTCTTAGTCTCTTAGCTGGGCAGCGCTCTGTCCGCAAAACGTCTTCAAGCTCGACAAAGAAGAATGAGTTTAGAGCAGTGAAAGATGTAATACTAGGAAAATAGGCGTTGAGTCAATTTGGTCTAAGGGTGATCAGCCTAAGTTGACAATCGAGAAAACCGAAGTTCTGTAGAGAAAACTGAACTCTTTGAAAAGATGACTAACTTCATTTCAATTTTTCTACTAATCTAAGGAACGCCAGTTATACTGACTTATTAAATATGAACCTTGTTTTGACAAGTAACGAGGTAGTTCGGTACTGACCTTACCGGTTGCTGTATGTAATTTGCGACGAAGTAAAGACTTTTAGACGCCTGTATCATTCGACCTTCAACTTCGGAATACGCGAGTTCCGTAGTTGTTGTTCCGAAAAACGATGGGAGATAGAGACTTTGTGTGGATTACCGAGGGTTAAATGCAAAGAACACGTGCCGATATCTATAGGAATTTCGACGAATCTCTCAAGTCTTCCACTTGCTTAGTCGCTTATGTTCTTCAGTCTCCTAGGTTTGTTAATATCACTGATTCCTTAGATTGTCAGGAGTCTCTTATTTTTTTTAGCCCTACAGCTTTTTTAGTCATTTAGCAGTTCTCCCAGCTGGTTTAGTCTTAGTCTCTCAGCTGGGCAGCGCTCTGTCCGCAAGACGTCCTCAAGCTCGACAAAGAGGAATAAGTTTAGAGCAGTGAAAGATGTAATACTAAAAAAATCGGCGTTGAGTCAATTTGGTCTAAGGGTGATCAGCCCAAGTTGACAATCGAGAAAACCGAAGTTCTGTAGAGAAAAATGAACTCTTTGAAAAGGTGACTGACTTCATTTCAATTTTTCTACTAATCTAAGGGACGCCAGTTATACTGACTTATTAAATATTGACCTTGTTTTGACAAGTAACGAGGTAGTTCGGTACCGACCTTAGCGGTTACTGTATGTAATTTGCGACGAAGTAAAGACTTTTAGACGCCTGTATCATTCGACCTTCAACTTCGGAATACGAGAGTTCCGTAGTGGTTGTTTCGAAAAACGATGGGAGATAGAGACTTTGAGTGGATTACCGACGGTTAAATGCAAAGAACACGTGCCGATGTCCATAGCAATTTCGACGAATCTCTCAAGTCTTCCACTTGCTTAGTCACTTATGTTCTTCAGTCTCCTAGGTTTGTTAATATCGCTGATTCCTTAGATTGTCAGACGTCTTATTTTTTTAGCCCTACAGCTGTTTTAGTTATTTAGCAGTTCTCCCAGCTTGTTTAGTCTTAGTCTCTCAGCTGGGCAGCGCTCTGTCCGCAAGACGTCCTCAAGCTCAACAAAGAAGAATGAGTTTAGAGCAGTGAAAGATGTAATACTAGGAAAATAGGCGTTGAGTCAATTTAGTCTAAGGGTGATCAGCCTAAGTTGACAATCGAGAAAACCAAAGTTCTGTAGAGAAAACTGAACTCTTTGAAAAGGTGACTGACTTTATTTCAATTTTTCTACTAATCTAAGGGACGCCAGTTATACTGACTTATTAAATATGAACCTTGTTTTGAGAAGTAACGAGGTAGTTCGGTACCCACCTTACCGGTTACTGTATGTAATTCGCGACGAAGTAAAGACTTTTAGACGCCTGTATCATTCGACCTTCAACTTCGGAATACGCAAGTTCCGTAGTTGTTGTTCCGAAAAACGATGGGAGATAGAGACTTTGTGTGGATTACCGAGGGTTAAATGCAAAGAACACGTGCCGATATCTATAGGAATTTCGACGAATCTCTCAAGTCTTCCACTTGCTTAGTCGCTTATGTTCTTCAGTCTCCTAGGTTTGTTAATATCGCTGATTCCTTAGATTGTCAGGCGTGTCTTATTTTTTTAGCCCTACAGCTTCTTTAGTCATTTAGCAGTTCTCCCAGCTTGTTTAGTCTTAGTCTCTTAGCTGGGCAGCGCTCTGTCCGCAAAACGTCTTCAAGCTCGACAAAGAAGAATGAGTTTAGAGCAGTGAAAGATGTAATACTAGGAAAATAGGCGTTGAGTCAATTTGGTCTAAGGGTGATCAGCCTAAGTTGACAATCGAGAAAACCGAAGTTCTGTAGAGAAAACTGAACTCTTTGAAAAGATGACTAACTTCATTTCAATTTTTCTACTAATCTAAGGGACGCCAGTTATACTGACTTATTAAATATGAACCTTGTTTTGACAAGTAACGAGGTAGTTCGGTACTGACCTTACCGGTTGCTGTATGTAATTTGCGACGAAGTAAAGACTTTTAGACGCCTGTATCATTCGACCTTCAACTTCGGAATACGCAAGTTCCGTAGTTGTTGTTCCGAAAAACGATGGGAGATAGAGACTTTGTGTGGATTACCGAGGGTTAAATGCAAAGAACACGTGCCGATATCTATAGGAATTTCGACGAATCTCTCAAGTCTTCCACTTGCTTAGTCGCTTATGTTCTTCAGTCTCCTAGGTTTGTTAATATCACTGATTCCTTAGATTGTCAGGAGTCTCTTATTTTTTTTAGCCCTACAGCTTTTTTAGTCATTTAGCAGTTCTCCCAGCTGGTTTAGTCTTAGTCTCTCAGCTGGGCAGCGCTCTGTCCGCAAGACGTCCTCAAGCTCGACAAAGAGGAATAAGTTTAGAGCAGTGGAAGATGTAATACTAAAAAAATCGGCGTTGAGTCAATTTGGTCTAAGGGTGATCAGCCTAAGTTGACAATCGAGAAAACCGAAGTTCTGTAGAGAAAAATGAACTCTTTGAAAAGGTGACTGACTTCATTTCAATTTTTCTACTAATCTAAGGGACGCCAGTTATACTGACTTATTAAATATTGACCTTGTTTTGACAAGTAACGAGGTAGTTCGGTACCGACCTTAGCGGTTACTGTATGTAATTTGCGACGAAGTAAAGACTTTTAGACGCCTGTATCATTCGACCTTCAACTTCGGAATACGAGAGTTCCGTAGTGGTTGTTTCGAAAAACGATGGGAGATAGAGACTTTGAGTGGATTACCGACGGTTAAATGCAAAGAACACGTGCCGATGTCCATAGCAATTTCGACGAATCTCTCAAGTCTTCCACTTGCTTAGTCACTTATGTTCTTCAGTCTCCTAGGTTTGTTAATATCGCTGATTCCTTAGATTGTCAGACGTCTTATTTTTTTAGCCCTACAGCTGTTTTAGTTATTTAGCAGTTCTCCCAGCTTGTTTAGTCTTAGTCTCTCAGCTGGGCAGCGCTCTGTCCGCAAAACGTCTTCAAGCTCGACAAAGAAGAATGAGTTTAGAGCAGTGAAAGATGTAATACTAGGAAAATAGGCGTTGAGTCAATTTGGTCTAAGGGTGATCAGCCTAAGTTGACAATCGAGAAAACCGAAGTTCTGTAGAGAAAACTGAACTCTTTGAAAAGATGACTAACTTCATTTCAATTTTTCTACTAATCTAAGGGACGCCAGTTATACTGACTTATTAAATATGAACCTTGTTTTGACAAGTAACGAGGTAGTTCGGTACTGACCTTACCGGTTGCTGTATGTAATTTGCGACGAAGTAAAGACTTTTAGACGCCTGTATCATTCGACCTTCAACTTCGGAATACGCAAGTTCCGTAGTTGTTGTTCCGAAAAACGATGGGAGATAGAGACTTTGTGTGGATTACCGAGGGTTAAATGCAAAGAACACGTGCCGATATCTATAGGAATTTCGACGAATCTCTCAAGTCTTCCACTTGCTTAGTCGCTTATGTTCTTCAGTCTCCTAGGTTTGTTAATATCACTGATTCCTTAGATTGTCAGGAGTCTCTTATTTTTTTTAGCCCTACAGCTTTTTTAGTCATTTAGCAGTTCTCCCAGCTGGTTTAGTCTTAGTCTCTCAGCTGGGCAGCGCTCTGTCCGCAAGACGTCCTCAAGCTCGACAAAGAGGAATAAGTTTAGAGCAGTGGAAGATGTAATACTAAAAAAATCGGCGTTGAGTCAATTTGGTCTAAGGGTGATCAGCCTAAGTTGACAATCGAGAAAACCGAAGTTCTGTAGAGAAAAATGAACTCTTTGAAAAGGTGACTGACTTCATTTCAATTTTTCTACTAATCTAAGGGACGCCAGTTATACTGACTTATTAAATATTGACCTTGTTTTGACAAGTAACGAGGTAGTTCGGTACCGACCTTAGCGGTTACTGTATGTAATTTGCGACGAAGTAAAGACTTTTAGACGCCTGTATCATTCGACCTTCAACTTCGGAATACGAGAGTTCCGTAGTGGTTGTTTCGAAAAACGATGGGAGATAGAGACTTTGAGTGGATTACCGACGGTTAAATGCAAAGAACACGTGCCGATGTCCATAGCAATTTCGACGAATCTCTCAAGTCTTCCACTTGCTTAGTCACTTATGTTCTTCAGTCTCCTAGGTTTGTTAATATCGCTGATTCCTTAGATTGTCAGACGTCTTATTTTTTTAGCCCTACAGCTGTTTTAGTTATTTAGCAGTTCTCCCAGCTTGTTTAGTCTTAGTCTCTCAGCTGGGCAGCGCTCTGTCCGCAAGACGTCCTCAAGCTCGACAAAGAGGAATAAGTTTAGAGCAGTGAAAGATGTAATACTAGGAAAATAGGCGTTGAGTCAATTTGGTCTAAGGGTGATCAGTCTAAGTTGACAATCGAGAAAGCCGAAGTTCTGTAGAGAAAAATGAACTCTTTGAAAAGGTGACTGACTTCATTTCAATTTTTCTACTAATCTAAGGGACGCCAGTTATACTGACTTATTAAATATGAACCTTGTTTTGAGAAGTAACGAGGTAGTTCGGTACCCACCTTACCGGTTACTGTATGTAATTCGCGACGAAGTAAAGACTTTTAGACGCCTGTTTCATTCGACCTTCAACTTCGGAATACGCGAGTTCCGTAGTGGTTGTTCCGAAAAACGATGGGAGATAGAGACTTTGTGTAGATTACCGACGGCTAAATACAAAGAACACGTATTGTAATTGTCCATAGAAATTTCGGCGAATCTCTCAAGTCTTCCACAGCTTAGTCGCTTATGTTCATCAGTCTCCTAGGTTTGTTAATATCGCTGATTCCTTAGATTGTCAGGGGTCTCTTATTTTTTTAGCCCTACAGCTTTTTTAGTCATTTAGCAGTTCTCCCAGCTTGTTTAGTCTTAGTCTCTCAGCTGGCCAGCGCTCTGTCCGCAAGACGTCCTCAAGCTCAACAAAGAAGAATGAGTTTAGAGCAGTGAAAGATGTAATACTAGGAAAATAGGCGTTGAGTCAATTTAGTCTAAGGGTGATCAGCCTAAGTTGACAATCGAGAAAACCAAAGTTCTGTAGAGAAAACTGAACTCTTTGAAAAGGTGACTGACTTTATTTCAATTTTTCTACTAATCTAAGGGACGCCAGTTATACCGACTTATTAAATATGAACCTTGTTTTGAGAAGTAACGAGGTAGTTCGGTACCCACCTTACCGGTTACTGTATGTAATTCGCGACGAAGTAAAGACTTTTAGACGCCTGTTTCATTCGACCTTCAACTGCGGAATACGCGAGTTCCGTAGTTGTTGTTCCGAAAAACGATGGGAGATAGAGACTTTGTGTGGATTACCGACGGTTAAATGCAAAGAACACGTGCCGATGTCCATAGCAATCTACGAATGTCTCAAGTCGTCCACTTGCTTAGTCGCTTCAGTGTCCTAGGTTTGTTAATATCGCTGATTCCTTAAATTGTCACGCGTCTCTTATTTTTTTAGCCCTCCAGCTTTGTTAGTCATTTCGCGACTCTCCCAGCGCGTTTAGTGTTGGTCTCTCAGGTTATTTGGTCTCTCAGTTTTTCCAGTTTCCCATAGTATCCCGTGTTGTTGAGTTTTCCGGGATGCGTAGTCTGTCAGGTTTCTTAGTCCAGGTTTAATTTTCCAGGCATCCTAGTATCTAAGGTTTTTAGTCTCCTTTAATGGTTCAAGGTTTTCAGGCTCTTAGGATAAAGTCCATATTTCTTAGTCTCTCAAGTTGTTCAGTGTATCTCAGTGTTCTAGGTTTGCGCCTCACGCAGCTTGCCTAGTCTCCTACTTGGCCTTTCTCTCCCCGTCAATTAACATTTTACATTAAAGATGAATTAAATCTCAAAAGTTAAATCTTTTACCTATACAGGGTGTTATGGAAGTCCTAGCAGAAAATTTAACCACAAGTAGAACTAGTCAAAATAAAAAAAAAAACTATTTAGCACGAGATTTTTTGGACATTTTTCTGCCCCCTTATTTCATCCTCCGCCTATGACTTCATGAACTTAAACGCATCAGAAAGTTTTTGTCGAACGAGGTAAACACCTTTTAACTTTTTTGGGACACAAAATTTTTCGTTGATAGTAAATGTTAATTATCAGTTGAGTGTCGCGCCGCTATGTTATGATGGCCTGTGCTCGATTTTTAAAAGCAAATACTAAGAATTTATTCATTGCAATTTCCATGAAAATGTTTAGTAATGTTAGTGTTAGGTAATGCAAGCGGGCTTATTACATACGAACCTACTTCAATCTTATGCATATTATGATAAGTTAGTAGATGTTTCCATTTAAACAGTTTTTATTTCGATTCGTTTATCGGCATTCCTCACAATCAATGAACGGTGGTCCATAGACGGGTATTGATTTTGGGGGTCAAACTATTCTTAATTTAAACTCCGTAAGGGAGCTTGTACGAAAAAATTGTAGATAAAAAAAATGTTTATTTTGACGAGTTGTACTTGTGATTAAATTTTCTGCTAGGATTTCCATAACACCCTGTATGTGGAGAGAAATTCCCAAATGGATTCAATTAATCACATTTCCATAGACACTAATATTTTTCGTATTCCTTCACTTCTTTCTAGATTTTATTCTCACACTTGAAACCGGTCTCAAAATACATTCTACATCCATCCATACATAGGTAGATATTTTAAACAAGGTCCACTCGACTCTGCCGGCCGGTGGGCAGGATTGGTATTCATAGTGGAAACGAGCTAATCCATGATACCTCCCACGGAATTACCAAAATGACCAGCTTCACTGAATAAGCTTAGTATAGTCTCCGAAGTTCAAATAGTAGGTATTGATATTTCGTCCGTTCCGATAGTTTCGGCACCTTTCGTTCTCCTTAACGGACTCGATATCGTTCGGCAGCACTGGCGTCCGGTCAATCGAATAATGGTACTTTAGGTGAAAGTTTAACACTCTCAACGCGCTGCAATGTGGTGATGGATGTAGACCCAAACTGCTTACATTTTGGTTGGTTGTTGACTACTTTGTTTTTTACTTTTTTTACATTACTTGTCGCTTTAATTCATGTCCTTGCTGATTTCACTAATCTATTTTTAAGATAGTTCAGTAATTTGTTAATATATTGTATTATTTATTTCATATGTTTTTAGTGATTTTAACTTGATCAAAACAAAAATAGTTACTCTTTTCTGATATTAAGCCCTTTAAATCAAAGTTCAGAAGGTATCACGTCGAAAACAAAAATGAAAGACACAACATGCATGTAAGCTCAGAAGTGCTTAACTCACTTTGTACACCCTATTTCGTTCCGTTAGTCGATCAAAGATAGAGTACATTCCGTTCAACATGGATACGACTTCCATCGGCGTGATCCTGCTGCAAATTTCAGTGAAGGTGACAACATCAGAGAATAGAATCGATACGCTGTCGAACATCTGCAACGAACAAAGACTTGGTACTTATTGCAAAAAATTACAACTTTAATACCTCGCAGGTATCGATTGGATTTTCCCCTTTTCGTAACCTGTCAGCAACTTGTTTCGGTATCATCTGGTACAATAACTCGTCTGTTCTCCTCATTTCCTCGTCTAGTTTCCGCATAGATTCCTCTAACTTTTTGCTTTTCTGTTGTTCTTGATCTAAAGCTAATTTCAACTCAACCGACTGTTGGGTTCCAGCCAACATCAGGTCTCTGAATGGAATAAATTATTTTAGAGGGAACAAATCATTTATTAACACCTTTGTGTATTTGACAAGGCATCGAAAGGAATTTAATATTGAAGAGTGTAAGAAAATTAAATTGTTGAGATTGGAAAATTAAATGAAATAGGGCTTCATCTTGGATTTTCGCAACGGAGAAAAGAACGCGTCAGAAGGATTGAAATGAAAATGACGCGAACAAAATTTGTATGAGGTGTTTAATAGCAAACAAAGTTGTTATAAAAATTTGCGTCATTGGAATTGATGTATAGTCCTTTGTTATCCCTGTTATATTATTCTAGGTTAAAATTTGAGATTCTAAGCTTCCTTAATTAAAAATAAAGTTCTTCTTTCTGCTTTATGCTTAAATTTCACGACAAAGTTTATTAATTAGTGCTAGCTCTGAAATAGCAGAGAAGGACATCTTTTGGCTCCTAGAATTAGTTCATGAATTTCCACATCAAAACCATTGTTTATGAGGGTTTGCATAACAAGCAATGAAACAATTTAATAAGATTCTTTTTTTTTCAAACGTCAGAAAAACGTGACAATAGGTTTTCGGCGTTTAAAGAAAAAATAGCATGTTTTATTCCGAGAAAAGTGACTTTTCGTGACGCGTCTGTATTAGCCTAAAGACTTGCTACGAAAAGCCTCACTTTTGCTCCTCATAAAACAATCTACTATTAGTTAAATCCTTTTATAGTTTAAAACAAATAATTTCATGTAATATGATTGGATTTTGTGCTCTATAATATTTTTTCTTGCCTTCATTCATTTCATTGGTTGACTTGTTGATCTTGTAGAATCCTCTAATCAGTGCTTGAAGACATTTTGTTTTTAACATGAAAATTTTACTGGTCTTTGTCTACAGATGTGGAACTTGAATTTTTATTTTATAATGTTAAATCTGCTCAATGTCACATTCATAATTACGTAGCCAGCAGAGCATTAATTTCGGGATTTTAAATATGTGGAAAATACTGTGCCATGAAAAGGAGATTAACTGAAGTGATTAAGTGCCCGAAAAGATTAAATGAATTGCAACATAATGAAGATTTTTATATTATTCTTATTACAGTCTGACTACTATTTTTGCATTTGATAATATAATATACAGGGTGATTCACGAAGTGTGGTAGATATTTAAACCTCAAATAATATGGCCCCTAAACGTATAGTTAGTGAGTCGAATAATTAATGGCAACCAGCGATGCACTCACACGTCGGGCATTGCGCGGATGCATACTCCACCATCTTCCGCGTACCTAATTTTTGCACGGTGTTGATAGGACTCGCATAAACAAGCTGTTTCATGTGGCCCCCAAATGTACGGGCCACAATACCGGACCATTCCACCTTTCGTGCAAATTATTATCTGACCAGTCTGACACTATGCGTGCACTACAGGGAGGAGCTCCGCCTTGTAAGAACCACATTTGACACCGTCCGACATAATCATATCGGTAATGTCACTATTTGAAGATAAAGGCATTTTAAAATATTTAGTGCACCGTCACCAGTCAGAGTAAAACTGAAAGTAATTAATTGACAGTAGTTCACCGCACTCATTCCAGCAAAAAAGTCCTTTTTGTTCAGGCCAAGAGATGAGGGTTTATTTATTAATGGTTTTTCAATCATACCAGCGGTTCTCAATCGGTTTTCGCGTAAATTTTAAAACCATATAGGTATCTTGTTTCTTTTAGTTAGAATTTTTTTCTAGGTCTCCTCATACTAGGGACATAAACTAACTGTGTTTTTATTTCATGTAACGTAACAAGCTTAAATTTAAATATATTATATGAGACTGAAGGTTTTTGGCTTAGCTGGATGTGCAATATTATTAAAAATATACTTCATAAAATATGTTTTACCATTTGCAGTCTCATAAACGAAGCAAGAAATTATCGAAGTAATTTGTTATTCACTTGACCTGTCTTGATCCAACGGTCACGTGGAAGTAACGTAGGTTGCGGACAAGGAATTTGCGTATCAATATCCTGTTAGAAGGGACCAAAGCCTGTATTATACTCCTTACAATGGAGCCGGTAGTTGGGTGCGGAGGTGGTAAATCGGCTTCTTATTTATGAAGAAAAACATTGCAAAGATCGACTGTTAGCTTGCGACAACGATACGAGTGTGGAAAAATTGTAAATACTTCTAACTTACAAATTATTGCGTTTTAGTAATCCGCTTAAAGTTGAAATTCCAGAACTGCCGTGTTACCCACAATGAAATAGTAACAAGCTTAGTTTAAGTTGGTAATTAAGTTTTCTTTAAGTTGATGATTCAATTAAAATAAAGTTATATGAGACAATCTCACTTCATTTGGTGTTGGTGTGTTTTATAGCCAACGTGGGGAGATTACCAACAGAGAAAAGCGGATATTAGGTTTTCTGCTTTGTTTTGAGCATTGCAATGTATAAGGAAGGAAAAATTTAACAAAACTGTTGTGAGACAAAGCATATATTTATTTTGCGTATTTATAGTTCAGAGAGACTGGAAAATTCTTCTATAAAATTGGTAACAACAAACAGTGGTACAATTTCCAAGAGGAAGTTTGTTCACGTTGAAGATTTATATAGCTGAAACATATGTTAGAGATTCCAAAAACCGATGGGAAAAGCTTTCTAAAAGCTGTACCTACACGTTAATGTTGTATTCAACAAATTCGCTCTTTAAAATAGTACAAACCAGTAACTGACACGCTATAATTTGAGTGGGAAAAATTTAACTGTTTTATCTCGTTGCCTGCACTAGCGTTCGTGGTAATGTTGGCTATAAAGTTTTCTATGCCCCTCATAAAGTATGTTGACTAAAAATTACAAAAAGTATATATTTCGTAACAAATTTTAGCTGTATAAATTCCTGTACATATTTGCCTCAGTGACACTTTATTTTGTTAATTTCGGTGATATTAGCGCATTCCGCGTCGTCCCATCGTTCTCACAAATCTAGCCTCCGGAATAAAAAATTGTTAATTTAAGTAGACTATGTAATTGAGTTTAATGTACAATAATTCGTTTGTTAATTAATTTAAACGCACCGCAATATTTTTAGTTTTTCCATGTTTCGCAAATTGCAAAGCTTGTATTTTTTATTGCCATTCGGCAATACTAATTAACGTCATAAGTCTAAAAACCCAATTTTCCGGTCAAAGGCTTCCGGTCGTAAGCGGTTAATTATTATTTTATTTCGTACTTAGTCAAATTTGTACTTCAAATTTCAAAGATATTGAGACGACGGCGCGACGGCACCGGAAGCGGATGATATCATGATGAAGTCACCACATATGGTAACGTGATTAATCTAGAACATTCCACATACCATGAGAACGTCTGGGAATGATTGTTCGAATAAGATGCCGTCATCAGCCTAGAAGATTCTGTCGCTGTGATCTCATACTATACGTCGTTCGCACAAAAAGGATGATCTCACCCTTCAAAAATATTCGATCCTACCAAAAGGATGATCTCATTATTCCCGGAATAGAAAGAATCGAGAACTCCACTAGGAGTATAAGAAGGGAACGAACGACAGAACAAGACAGTGTATTGGTTGCATCGTGAACAACTCTGTTATCGTGAAAGTTTGTACATAGTGAAACGTTAGTTTTTTTTTAATAAAAGTTTGTAATTACGGTGTGCACCAGGATTTCTTTAAATCCTCGAACCCGCCCGGCTCAGGCTACGTTACAATATTTAACAATTTAAGAAGATCAAGTTATTGGATTTAAATTTGTTGAACAGTGGAAAAATGAGTGAAAACATCCCAGTGAAGTCTTGTGATCGATACCAAAAAGAATTTAAGCTATTTGAAGACTGGAAACTGGCAAAGAAAGTGACAACAGCAGTGAACGAGGATGTGATGCCCTCTTATATGCTAGATTTGGTAAGAGATTTTATTTATTTTAATAACAATCGTTATTAAAATCGATATGCTGCTGCATGAAATTGTAGGCATTTCATTAACACTATGAGATGAATCGATTTGTGAAAGAAACTCCTGATGAGTGTATCTTTTGGCAAAAGTAAGTAGTAAAAACTTTTTGTATAAGATTATTTAAGGATGTATAATATGTATGGTATAGCTGGAAGTTGCCGCCGCGCCGTTAAGAATTATACAGTATATTATCTCTTGACGGTGTGCAACATTCAGGCGAACAATTAGTAATAACTATTTCTGTTAGCAAAACACATCAAAAGAGAGTTTTTACCGTAATCAACGAGGTCGAAAGCATAAATTTTTTGGAAGTGTATAGAACCAAAAATTGACCGCACAGGGTGCTGTTTATGGGATATAGAATTGGTATCTGCATTTCCCAAATAGCTGGAATTCATACAATTAGGGGAATGCCTCGTAAAATAGTTTAATTTCTAGGATTGAAAAATCTAGAAAAATATACTGTAACGAAGTCACAAAAAAAATCCGGACTTAAATACCAAACGCTATTACCAAATTCGCTATTTAAACAAGACCGTGCACCTGAAAATTAAACTTATAACTCGCCGGGAAAAATAGTTTGCACTGTCACAGCAGGATAATTTTTTCATCATCACCATCGAAAAATTAGCGCGCTCCCGACGAGTTACTCCGCAGTCGATTCGACCACCCCCAACCCCCGACCTTGTCACGCCCGACCACGCCCTTCCATCGATCCAGAAACAGCTGAAAAGACTTGAATGATGAATTTTACATCATCTTAACCAGCGAAGAAGCGCGCACCGGACGCCGCCGCTCCGGAGCCAATACGATGCCCGGAACCGATTTTATTCCGGAGGGAAGATAACACGATGATAAGACCCTCACTCCTCCGCATTGCAACAAGTAGTGCGCAACGTGCTACGTCATTATCACCCCACCATAGGTCTATAAAAGAGGCTGCGCTCCCTTAGAACGACAATATTGAGTCGTCCCCTCTCCGAAGAAGACCGACCAGAAGGAAACCGCCCATGAGGAAGAGGGGCTTCAACCATCCTTCCCATCTCCCTCCTACTCCTCTCCGGTAACTAGTCTATGTAACGCCTTATCCCGGTTTTTACTGGGCTCTGGAAGGTTGGGTTCATGCGGGAGGATCCCAGGGTTGAACGCTGGCGAAGCTTCCAGACCAACCAGACCCGTCTCCTCTTTCCTTGCTAGTTACCCCACACCCGTCCACGTCTAGCCATCGTAACACCTTATCTCAGTTTTTATTGGTCTCTAGAAGGTTGGGTTCACGAGGGGGATCCCAGGGTTCAACGCTGGCCAAGATTCCAGACCAACCAGACCGAGCATTATCTTTTTGCTAGCTTCCCGCACCCTCCGACGACTAGCCACCATTGTTGTAGTAAGTTATCCCGGTTTTTACTGGTCTCTGGAAGGTTGGGTTCACTCGGGGGGACCAGACAAAACCAGGCCAGCTTGTTTTCTGCTGGCTAGCCCGAATCTAACCCGACCTCACCGACCCGCCCCTCGAACCAGCAAGTCGAGTCCCGGGAGACGCCGATAAACGTATACTACAGGGTGTTCCGTAACTTTTGTCATCGACCGCCCGGGTTCCGAAACTTTTGCTAACTGAACCGCCGTACTCAAGGGGTGGGTGCACCATCGTAACCACACAGGTTTCGACACTTCAAGTAACCGAACTACCGTATATAAACGGCGGGTACATCAGTGTCTACAGGGTGTCTTATAACTTTTGTCACCGACCACTCGGGTTCCGAACTAGCCGAATCACTGTGTATAGGGGCGAGTGTAACAACGTCAACAGGGTGCATCCTAACTTTTGTCACTAACCGCCCGGGTTCCGAAACTCATACCAACCGAACCATAGAATTCAGGGTGCATGGTAACTAGTGTCACTAACCGCTCGGGTTCCAAAACTAAACGAACCACCGTATACGCAGGGCGGGTACGCCGACATCTACAGGGTGACTCGCAACTTTTGTCATCAACGATTCACAAACCGAAACGCGCAGATTCTGAACCGCCGTAATCAGGGTACCATTCGACAGGGGTGTACAAGGGGAAACTCAAGTTTCGTCACCGAGTTACCACCGACCAAGTCATTAAACTGTGTAAATATTCTGTAAATAGGGGAGCATTACTAACAACGAAACGGCTTTATTTTTCCCTCCCGCCAAACTAGACAGTTGACCTCTGGAGTTCCGTACTCCAACTTTCAGCTACCCGTGGTCTCGTGGAGCATACCACGTAAAAAAAACCTGGCGCTCGAGGCAACCGCCGCCGCAATGAAGCGTCACAATACAGGCCACAATTTCCGCCCTATGTCGGCCACATTATTGACGGATGCTGGAGTTGATTTCAAGAGACATAGCGGTTGAAAAAAAAGTTCCTCAGTAGCGGAAAAATACATCGAATAATCGATAAAAAGGAAAACTAAAATTGCTCGCGTGATACAAGGTGGAAAAATTTAGTATTGCAAGAGCGTAAGACCAAGACTTAACGTCTATTTCTTCTTTTGTTCAACATGAGATTATTCCTCCAGTTAACTTTACAGGAAATAATAACTGTACAATTAATAACAACATTAATATTATATATATTTGTATACGATTTAGAATCCATATTTGATTTGTTGCTAGTCCGGTAAAGATTTCAGTACCGTAATGTTTTATTTACAGGAATGAAATTTACATATATGGGAAAGCCTTGAATTTGCTTAACTATGAAATAAAAACTATAATGTTCCTTTGTTTGGCACACGTTATTACTTCGTGGAAAATTGTTTCAAGGAAGTCTGTAAAAATGATCGGAATAAATTCTTAGTAAACTATGTAGTTCTTGTAGTTGTAGTTCTGCACTCTCCCACCAGGTTAGCGCCCTCAGTGGAGCAAAAGAAGTGACGAACTCACAATCAGTGAAGGGATAAGTAACGCAAACGCGCTATTGGGTCTCTCGATACTATCAGAAGACCAAGCCCACATGTGGTGGAGCCATCATAAAGACATGAGAAAAAGCGAGAAATTGCGGTACATGTAGCAAAACCCCAGCACCGACTTTCGAGTTCAACGCAACCTCGTTAGAACTATATCTATAAAAGGAGTGCCAGGATAAGACGTTTTGGATTCTGGAGAACGCACTAGTCTACCAGGACCCAAATTCCTAAAGATCTTGGAAAAAATTAGAAAAATATTCAAATCGACGACCGCAAAAGTATCCTCGTCAACGGGCAGGCTACTACACAGACAAATCATAGAATTATAATACTGGTAACATTAAAATGGCGTCTGTATAGAGACAGGTCCCGACGGAGTCATATTGCTAGGAATTAGTAGTGGATCACCGCAACGGACTCTACCACTTCCAAGGGAATCGCAACGAGGTGTAATTTTTTTTATTCTATTATTAATTATAATTCTCGAATAAAAGTGACTGATGTATAGAAAAAAAATGTTTAATAGTAACTATTTTTTCCCGTATTAATTACGTAAGAAAAATCGAAATTTGATATTTAAAACTCAAACCCAAAAATCGTGCAGGGTGCTCAGCGATTGTTACATTTCAAATTCCCTCACTTTTCCCTGTTTTCCATGACTATTTTCCAGGTTTTTCCAGGTCTATCTATTATTAATATATATGTCGTAGCCGCTGTCAACGCACTTTTCAGAGACTAGGGCGAATTTTTGCAGCACGAGGCGACCGCCGAGTGTTGCAATGAGTCCGAAAAGTGACGGCGCACGAGTATGAACAGCGTTTTTCGTAATCGTTCATGCAAAATGAGAAAAAAAAAACTAGTTAACATCAAATTTTTAGGTTAGCTTTGACAGTTGTCAAATTAAATACCTATGGTGATATATTTATATATTTACTTATATATCATTTTCTGTCATATAATTATGTATTTCAAAAAACTAATAAAAAAAAATCATCAAAAAATAAAATAAATACTAAATACAGGTGTAAAAAAATTAACAACCGTCACGAGACGCCCGGCAGATGTGAAATATCGAAACTGATGGGTATTGAAAGAATTTATAATTAAAGAAAACCAAGAAATAAATATGGAGTAAAATAAGTAAAAACATACTTTCGTTAATAAAATAAATTAATCTATTTTTTTCTTCAAACGTTAGAAAAACGTGACATTGTATACGTCAATGAGTAATGACAAATGGCCATTTCTCTGCCACGGGAGACAAAGTCCTCTAGCGGCGCATAAAGTAACCTTGAAATTACTTTCTGCTGCGCTGGTGGTCGGTCAAGTTTTATCAAATCAAAGAAATTGTCAGATTTTCGGCGTTTAAAGGAAAAGTATTATGTTTTATTCGCAGAAAAGTGGCTTTTCGTGGCTCGACTGTATTTGTCAAATCTGCAGGCTTGCCAAGAAAAGACTCACTTTTGCTCCTAATAAAACAATTTACTCTTATTATTCTAATGATGATAATATATACCTACAGAATATAAATTAATATAAAACAAATAAATATTTTTAATATAGACTTTTTTACAATGGAGTTACAGAATATTGTTTGATTTATCTTCTGTGATTTCTGTAATAGTAGCTGTTGAAAGTGTATTAGAAATATGTATTAGGTATTAATGAAATGATTGGCCGTTTGAGATCGTCAATGTCACTCATATTTAAACTCAATAATACTGTCAGTGATTTAAAATCTTTAAGCACTTCAAACAATGTTGTTGTGAACACAATAATAGAGGATTTCTCACTCAGTCTGTATTCATTTTCGCACAGGAATAATATTTTATCAATTTGTGAATTAACATTAATATATAGACGTTTTTAAACTCTACAGCTTTTCTGTAGAAAGCATTCCATTCGTAAAAAACGGATTCATTCAAGAGTTTTTTCATCGACTTACTTTGCAAAAGTGATCTCCACGAAAAGCCCTTTTTATTTTAATGGTATAATATACAGCCTATGTCCACCCTGAAGGTCCATTCTAAATATTAGTGAAAGAATTCTTGAAACCGGATAAGTAGAAGTTTCGGATATTACTTAGACACGCGCTCGTCGCACACACATGCGAGAAGAGAGTGCGGGCGAAGAGGGGACGTGGTACCGTTTCACGTGACGACATTCGAATCGGTTTTACTCCCATGTCGCGGTTAAGATGTTACGCATCAAAATTCCCAAACTATCGAATAATTTCCCGAATATGGATGCATTTATTCGGCTCCTTTTGACATCAACTCCGGAACTAAAATTCAATATGTACCACCATTAAAAATACAAAAGAAAAACATCCAAAACATAAGTTTAGATAGGATTGAACATTCCTTATGGGAGCCCAATGTTCTCAATGTTCATTAAAAAAAAAAACTGACTTTTAACTTAAAATGATAATTTCCCTGACTTTTCCCTGTTTTCCCTAAACAATTTCCAATTCCCTGACTTTTCCAGGTCGCTGAGCACCCTGTCGTGTCGACCATGGAAATTTTGTAGCTGAGATGTCTGTCATTTATTAAGTATTTGCCAAATAATGAAAGGGGTTCTTATGTAATAATTTAAACGTGAATTTTTATCCAACTGAATAAAAAGTTAATTTTGTGAAGTCGTCTTAATGTCGGACAACAAATTCCTTCTGTACAATAAATTAATAAAATCATTAATTACAAAATTGTTTTATTTTCATATTTGAAACAGTGTAAAATAAATAATTATGGATTTAGGTGTTACTCTGTATTATTCTGTAGCGTATTGACTATTATAGCAATATTCTCAGTTCTATTTTTACATGTAAAATTTCTGTATCAAAAGCCATTCTACACTTACATTTGAGAGACCCACCCACCGCACCAACAGTGCTTTTGTGAGGCACGCAAGCTTAATAAAAAAAACAATAAATTTAGAACATCACTGGGTAATATAACTCAATGAAAAACTATAAAAATGTCCAATACATAAAATAGCATGTTTTATTTGTTTTCCCGTTATAATTAGTATTGATATAATCAGTGATGTACTTGTGTCTGTCTTAGTAAAAAGATACGTGTATACGTGTATGTGTATGGGTTTGTTTGGCTGAAACAATAATTGGGAATAATTATTGTATACATACATATTAATTTTCAACACAATTGTCTTTTTATCTGTAGTACTTTTTTTCAAAATGTTTCTATAATATAAAATATTATGTAGTCAATATAATAGTCATTATATTATAACAAGATGAGAAGACATTTTTCTTAGCCAAGCTATTTTATTGGCAAAGATGCGAAGCATTACGGGTAATAACATAATGCGAGGAAAAGAAACCGTGATTTATTATATGTTTTTCACTACTAGCATATTTGTTTAACATTTCTTCAAGTGATAATCATGATAATGCGAAAGTTTGGAACAAATGTAACTAAGATATCCATCAAAAACAAGTAGCATATGAAATTAAATCAATACCTGTCATTTACATTTTTTGTTGCGATGCTGCGAGTGTGGTCCATTTTAACATTTAGCATTTTGCAAAAAGATTCAGCTCCCCAGTTCTACATTGTTGATGAACTACCAGCTATCATCAATGATAATGTGTCAAAACAGCGGCAACTGCCGTAGTCTACATTAACCATGCCAACATTGTCAACTATTGATTTATTATCTACTATGTAGCAGGAGAGAAAAATCCATTATTGGATAAATACAATAATGATGTTTTCTTCCGATAACCCCGGAAGAAATTGGAGAGACCCTTAAGAGGCCTGTCTAGCGCTACGTTCGGGAAATGTTCCATAACTTTGAAGATAATGCATCAATCTTGAAATGCTTTCATATTCTAATAAAGAATAAATGGTAAAATGCTGGTATCACCCAATTTTAATTATAGTAGTAAAAAGATTTTTTTTACCTTATAAATAATTGTTTAAAAAAAAGAAATTGATACCAGCATTATACGATTTATTTCAACATTTACTGAAAAAAGAAAATTTGAAAACGCCAAAAATTAAAGGCATAATGGACAATTTAATAAAAAATGATTAAGCGTTGAGGAGGTGGCTCACCCTAGCGGCAACCCGTTCCTTCATAATATACGAGGGGCGATCGCTATTTTTAAAGGAAGACGGTGCCGGCGCGGCGGTAGGTACGTACCTACATGGATAGGTACCATAATACAATAATAATTACGGATTAGTATAAACAAAATGTAATAAAATAGCATAATGACAGGTACAGGAATATAATATTATGTAGTCTCCGTTTTTCCCTATACTAAAAGCATTACGTTGTTATGGAAACGAGGATAGAGTGTGAATTATTTGCACCACAATGTTTTCTTTTAATGAACTGTACCTAATTTAATAAATTTGCACGAATTCCAAATAGTCCAGGCAATGGGGGGTTTTTGATCGCAAAAGGTCGGACAGAAATGAAATTTGGTGAAATGGTAGACATAGGTCTCCTGATAGTACACCTGAGTTTGCGACCTCGGGGGCTTGCCGCTCGAGAGGAGGGGGGGTGAAGACTCTGCACCGCGACGCTCTTCGGAAAATACAGACGTTGTTATAAGTGCTATCGAATAAAAGTTCAAATAAAATATGTAGAGAACAAAATTGTGCATAATTTTGATTCATTTTTTGCTTGCGACCAACAGTTTCCGTTTTACGGGGCGCCAAATTTGGGGGTTGATTTGCAAATTCCAACAAAATCAAGTTTTCAGCGCAGATTACAACGAAGATCAAATTCAAATAATTCTGCAATATTTTTTTTTTGATAGAGCAATGTTTTCCGAGTTTGTGGATGTCCCATTTGATGGATTTGGTTGTATATTACGAAAGATATGATTTTTTTAAGTGTGCCTCTCCCTACTCCAAAATAGGTTCAAAGTTGAAAAATTCTTACGTTTATCGCTTCTAACTCGAAAACTATGTGTCCTACGTAAACAATCATTAGAACAAAAATTAAAGCCGATCAAATTTACTACAAAAATAACTCCCTCAAAAGGTACTAGATTGAATCGTTCTTGAGATATGTGCCGATGAAAATCTAGTCCAAGCAAATTAGACTTTTTAGAAGAAATAATTTATAAAGTTTAGAAATTTTGGTTATCAACTCCCAGCACGCACCCAAATGAAAATCCGAAGAGTTCCCACTCCCCCGGGGGAAGCTTCATCCACTTCTGCCCAAAAAGCCGCCTTTCTGCCTTTTTCTCGTAAACGGTAACTCCGATGAGAAAATGTTTTAGGACCTATATTCTCCATTAAATTCTGCATAAAAATGCTCTTATGAAGTTTTTGCCTATGTCCCACCCACCGCTCATCAATGACGCTAGAAAATGAGTTTAGTTTTGAGCGTGAAGGCAATCTCCGTGTTTTGCGGCGATTATCTCGAGAACCACTATAGGAGCAAAAAATGTATAGATAGTTTAGTATAAAACAGTTTTTTCTGTATAAGGTCCATATTAAATAAAACGTTTGCAATAAATTGTTATTGGTCAAAAAACGGGGGTGGACTAATTTTTGGTTTTGCGCTAAAAACAATAGTCATTTTCCAATGTCATTGATGAGCGTCGGTTGGGAGATAGGCAAAAACTTCCTAAGAGCATTTTTATGCAGAATTTAATGGAGAACATAGGTCCTAAAACATTTTCTCATCGGAGTTACCGTTTATGAGAAAAAAGCAGAAAGGCTTCATGATGTCACGTTCGGAAGCGGTTTTTTGGACAAAAGGTGATGAAGCTCCTACCGGGGGAGTGAGAACTCTTCGGATTTTTGTTTGGGTGCCTGCTGGGAGTTCATAACCAAAATTTCAAAACTTTATAAATTACTTCTTCTAAAAAGTCTATAGTCCAGGCAATGGGTACAAAAAAGGGGGTTTTATTCACAAAAGGTTAGACAGAAATCAAATTTGGTCAGATGGTAAACATCCACAGACTAGGAAAACATTACTCTTTCAGAAAAAAAATATTGCAGAATTATTTGAAGTCGATGTTCGTTGTAATCCGCGCTGAAAATTTGATTTTGTTGGAATTTGCAAATCAACCCCCAAATTTGGGGCCCCGTAAAACGGAAACTGTTGGTCGCAAACAAAAAATGAATACAACAAAAATTATGCACAATTTTAGATTTTATTATCTAATTAATTGTCATTGGCACGGGTGGCTCGTCTGCATCGTAAACAATATCGTAAAAATAAAATAAATATATTTGCACATAATAGTTTTCAAAATAAACTATAATTACTAAATGGAGTACATGGTTAGATGCAGCAATTTTTTTATGCCAATAATTTTATTAAAAGATAGCTAGAAACAAAAGATTTGCCTCTATCAGAACGAAGTTTGTCGATGTATAAACATTTATATTTTGAGACAGAAGACAAAAATTTCTATTGGAAAATTTTGAACAAAATTTATTATAAGTTGTTACAGAAATATGTTGTAAAATAATAAAAAAAAAACATTAAAGATTTAATTTAATAATTATTATTATTGTTGACTAGGATTAAGAAAATTTTGTGGGTATAAAAATATTAAAAGGCCTTAATTATTAAAACTTTGTTTTCAATAATTTTTGTCAAACCTTTGCATATTGTACTACATACATAATAATATGGTGGAACTGAGTGCTTGTTTCTTCAAAAATTGCATATTATTATAGATATATGCGCATATAATAATTTCTTTTTTTTTTCCTGCATGTAATACGTCCTTTATTTATAAGGAAAAACTTTCTTTACCAATACCATACATATTTTAGCATTATGTAAATATGTTAGAACCTTTTTAAATATCCATCGAATAGAAATATTATTGTATAAGAAAAAACTGGTTTTCAAAACCCATTTTTAATCAACATGTCTTATGTTATTAAACACACAATTTTTAAAGAAATTTTCGACTAATCGTAAATCTTTCAGCAAATCATTCCTATTTACTTAACCAAAACGTTTATTATTAAATAAATATACTACTTTTAATAAGTTTTCCCTGAAACACCAAAAACAATTCCCATTACAATTACCGACGCACGTTTCGCCAACAATGTTGGCATCATCAGGGTCAACCACCAAACGTGATCCAGACAATTGTTTTCTTTTTGGAAATAAATATACCCTTAACAATTATTTAGATTTATTTTGTAGCAAATATTTAAATACCTACTTACTCTTTGTTTCGATGTATAAAGATTCTAATTTAAAATCTAATCTAAATTTATTACGAAAAATATCAATTTTATCAAGCGGAACGCAGTTGTATAATCGAAAACATCTAATGAGTGGGATGTTGAAGTGGTGGTAGGCACTAGGTATATCATAATAAAAAGTGATTGCAGTTCTAGCATTAGTTAATTAATTTTTATTTCAATACATAATATATTCTCAGACTTTAACTCACCAATTATTAACTTTTATAAAAAAAATTAGACATGCCACATTTCTTCTCGCATTAAGAGAGCTTTCATTTACTAAACTAATGAGTACTTCCATTTGCATGTGTCGCAGTGGGTAGACCCCAAACATTTTAAAATATAAATTGTATTTACAAAATTTTCACAAAACACTTTCTAACAGGAATACATAAATATGCTGAAATTGGGACCACACAACACAATAGTACTCCAACTTACATCGCACCAAACTATAAAACAGCATTCTTAGACAAAAAAGATTAGTGAAATCAGATGTAGTTCGAGTAATAAACAGGTGATATGTTCTATGTGAGGTACAAAACTTAGCTTAGTGCCTAAATGACACCTAAATCACGAAACTGTTCACACCGACTAATGACTTTACCATTTATATTATAATTAAAATTTACTCTCAGAGATTTCCTCGCTATTGACAACACCTTACATTTGTCTGAGTTAATTTGGTCTTTACTATAAGCGATAAACGAATAAATGCTTTCCTGTAACTGCAAAGAATCGAGATAAAAATTTATAATATTTACGCCGATTTTACATAATGTATCTTTAATTCAACTGCAGTTGTCGATTAATAAGGTTCATTTTTCTCTAGAAAAAATATTAATACCTTGGTAAAATACCTTTTTAAAAACTGTGTACATTTATTCTGATTTTGCCAATCATTTCATAAGAAATTTTTCTTGGGCGGGCTCCCAGTTGAAGCTAACCCATCTGATGCTGCGGCACCGACCCGTGGTACCGTAGTTATTGTGACCGTAGTGGCCTGGTAAATATTCGGTGCTGTTCGTGTGAATTATGAATGCAGGACGTAGTCGCAATAACTCCTTTCTATTGGGTCGGTTAAATAGAGACGGCAATACAACCGTCTGTTACAAAGTTTGTAGAGCGTTGCGGGTTAGATACAGACGTAAGAGGGGAAAATATTCAGCTCGCACTAGATCACGTGACAGAGAGGACCCTTAAGAGGACTCCGTACGTTGAAAATAGTGTCGATTTTGTGGCTTACTGGATTTGCTGTACAGGGGTTATTTTTCAACATTTTTTAATTATTATTTTTTTATTTGAAACTACAGGCCCACTTCTACAATTCGGTCAGACTAAATTGTAAAAAAACTTTCATTTTCTATGTTTAAAAAAAATTGTAAATGTGTGAATAACACACATTTTCAAGTGCATGAAACTCGATTATAGGTAAACTTATAAAAAAAAGAGTCTGACCAAATCGTAGTACAACTCTTCCACAAAATTCCTGTAAAATTTCATCACCTTGAGATGAACAATGTAACTGCAACATTAAATCCAGTAATACCCTGCAAACATATTTTTTAACGTTTTGTACGACATCATTCATCCCTCCTTCGCACCCAACTTACTTCTCCTCCACTCGTGAATCGACAACCTTCGCCACGACACGATATTTTCCGAATGAATGCCGGCAAAGTTTCAGCAAAAACAGCTATTCTCACAAAAATTATTCTCAATACTTGCACAAGTATGGCACGCCGTTTTACTATTTAATCACCGAAAAAAATTTATCATAATACATATTAAAGAAAGGAATTTTAAATGATTTATTTACATGTGGAACATAATTGAACTAGAATGTATTACTTTTATGTTAATACATAAATTTTATTCAAACTAATTATTATGCACTAACATAATTAAATAATAGTGAATTAAAATTATGAGTTTGGCTAAATTTTAGAACTCAATTATTATTGTCCCATCATAAACAAAAATATCAGTATTATAATTATGTAGGAATATAATTTTAATTAGCAATTTTTATTATGCTGTGATATAAATAAAATTGAAAGATATTTATTTTTATTTTCAACAAGAATTTTAGCTAATTTTTTATTCAATAAAATTCCGAATTCTAATTGAAATTGAAATAAATTATGTACTTAATAATAATCATTGAATTAAAATTATGAACATAATAGAAATCCAGAATTAAGTTTATGTACATAATAAAAATGTCTCGATTAAAATTATGTATGTAATATAAATTCAGAATTAAAATTATGTACATAATGAAAATTTCGAATTAAAATTACGTACATAATAAAAAATTCGAATTAAAATTATATACATAGGTAATAGAAATTCAGAATTGAAATTATGTACATAATGAAAATACAGAATTAAAATCATGTTCATGTAACAAAGTCATGCGTAAAGCCTGCCTGCATTCGTTCCCATGCGAAATGTAAAATTATGTACAGAATAAAAATGTTTGAATTAAAATTATGTACATAATAGAAATGTCTGAATTAAAATTATGTACACAATAGAAATTAAAGAGTTATGTATTTTTATTATGTGCCAAGACAATAAAAATATTATCAATATTTTAACAGAAAAATATTAATTAATTATAATTATGTTACGGCATAATTAAAATTCACCCATTTTTGTATTTTTTTTATGTATAATAATTTAATATTATTTAACAACATAAAAGCATTGCGTTTTTATTATGTAGGTACATACATAAAAAAAACATCCAAAAAATTTAGTTTTAAATTGAAAAGAAATAATTTATTTATTTTCGAAAAAATATTTGTCTATTAAATAGTAAAACGGCGTGCCATACACAAATGCACATTAGATAACTAGTAGTAGATAAATAGTTATAGCTACTATCTAATTTTTTAGATAAAATAAACTTTATTTAGTGGTATACGTGGATCATAAATGCAGAAAACAATGGAAAAAAAAAAGAAAATAAAGCAAATTGAGAAATCTATAAAAAAAACTTGGAAATCTGAACAGCAGGCTGAAGGTCAGAAAACAAGTCTATTTTATGAATGCTTGCAGAAAGCTTTTGAAAGGTAATGCATTTTATTTGACCATTTTTTGAAGTATGTACAAGTTCAATATTGTGTAATTACCAGTGAAACCTCTTATTGCGGACACTTTTTTTACATAAGAAATATTAAAACCTCTCTAATACGGGCACTGGCAGTAAAATAGGTACTTTACATTATTTCTAGAAAGAATAATAAATAAAAATAATTTTTTGGAAGATAACAAATTTCTGTTACAATTTAAACATTGGAAAACACCGAGCCCATGAATTACCATGCGAAATAAATAGAAGGCCGGAAATAGAGCAGGTACCCTTAAAACATTTTATGACACTGCACACTACTATATTCTTTCGGTAAATTTTATGCATTTATGGTCTTATTGCAGGTCCAGACTTGAGTGTAGGTACAAAATACCAGAAATTTAAATTTGTTTGTAAACAGAAACCCAATTTTTAGGTTTTTTACGTATTTATTATTATATTTTTTATACGTAAGCCCAAATTTTTACCTGTAAATTTTATGGAAAACTATACTATGTTTTTATTTATTGCTTCTCTTTAATTATAAATTCTTTCAATAACCATCAATTTTGATGATTCACATCTACCGGGCGTCCCGGAATTATCATCTAAATGATAATCATCTATTTTTGCCACGCAAAAGAAAGGTTAATGGGCATTTCTCTCACAACTGAATAAAATGATAAAAAGGGGTGAATTACTATGGTTACACGGTGGTAAGACATCAAAATACAAGATCATTTCAGCATAAAATCACTTATGATCGCCCATCTGTATCCTTATCATAAAATTTATTATAATACATATATATTTTCGGGCACCCTATATTTTCATCATTTTCAGCATTATTAGTTACTTAGTAACCTAAAATTTCCAATTTATAAGAAAATCTGTTAAATTAAACGGACGTAAACAGAGATATCGTCCACGACCACGATAGATACGAGTACATAGGTAATATGTATATTTTCAATCCACACAAGACATATTCCTTTTCCATTTATTACGTAAAAAAAGTCGTCGATACTGTCATCACTTTGGCGTGAATCACCCTGTATACAAAAATGCAAAAGCAAAAAACATGAAATTGTCTAATATAAAAATTAACCAGGTGGATTTTTTTTTCAAAACAACGGTAGGTATATGACTTATCGAATGCATTACTTTTGTACTTTTGTGAGATATCGATAATTATACATGATTTGTTCATGTCATGTTCATATCTACTATTGTTGTTAATATTCTTTTGAATTACGATTTTATATTTTATTAATAAATTAATAAATATACAAAAATACCATAATGCTTTTTTATTTTTAACAAACAAAAACAGCAAACGTGATGGAAGATCCTGTAATGAGATTTACTATTTCTGAGCGCGCGCAAGCATTTTCGTGTAATTATTATTGTTGGTCACAGTCGAGCAGTCCACCACCACCATAAATGAGGGTTTTTCTATGCCATCCACAGTCGGCATATTCGGCACATTATCATCATCGGAACTCGGCTGTATTCCCCTTCATTCCCTACTTTAAAAATTGTGGCGGGGGTAGCGTTGACAAAAATCGGGCAAATCTGAAGGTCGACCATCGTACGGATTCCTCTTAAGGGGATAAAATTTTTTGCCGCACCAGGCCCGGACGCGAGTGGGTTGTCGAGAGGCGAACCGTTTTACTACCTAAAACGGGTGATTTGTCTCAGCTTTAGAACTACCAGCCAATAACATGTCTTAATGCGTGTTATAAACTCTTCACCCGACTCCTGTACTCCCGAATATTCCAAGCTATTGATTCCGTGTTTTCGAAAATTTTAAAAAAGTAGTTAAAAAAAGTTAAATTTAGTTTTCATTCGCATTACGATTTTGCCCACTTTTTTACCATTTTATTATTAATTCTCTGAATTAATTATTGTCCTCTAGATTCTGTCACATAATAGTGAATGTACTTCGCGTTAACACTACCAGAAATCTATAGAATGTTTCGATAATTGTATGGTGTAAACATGTCTTTTAGTTTCCAAAGGGATTTTTGGTTAGTGATCAAACTGTCGTGGAACTATAAGTTAACAGTTTATTATTATAATACAAGCTCAATTCCTCTGCAAGTTACAAATCAACAGTGCAACATTAAACTGAACTGAAATAGTATTTCGATGCAAGTGTACCGTTTACGCAAAATGAGAAAAAAACACGAATTGTAACATCAAATTTTGAGGTTAGCTTTGACAGCTGTCAAATTAAAATTAAATACTTATTGATATATTTATATATTCTTATATACCACCTCCTGCCATATGTATTTCATAAAACGAACACAAAAATAAGGTTAGTAGCTAAATTTAATCTTTAATGAGTAATATTTTCCTAATTTGTTGTCATTAACGTTCTAGAGATTTTTTCGCGGTTGTAGTCCTTTGGGAGTATGTTTGTTTTCAAATCATCAAAACACGAGCGTTATAATTGAGAGCGCCCAAAGGATTAAGTCAGCAAAACATTAATAAATGTTTGCTCTTTCTGAATTCTGAAACTGTCGTTTAGGGGAATCTCTCATCATTATCGTTTTCCAATCCCAGTTAAATATATGCACAAGTGAGTGCGCCGCAACGGATAAGGATTTATTGTCAAGTGTTATTTATGTCAATTACCTGCTAAAGTCGTGCATGGAGAGATCATTAATATAAAGCCCGGAATTGATGAGGGAATTCAGATCCGGCATCACAGGTGTACCTAAATACATCATCATCTTCCAGTTGTCCATGTAGATCATTTGTCCTACACAAATACATTGAATCGACTAAATTAAATCTCAAACACCACATACCCTTTAGTCTCAAATTTCTGTCTTCCTCTAAATCGAGTTCATCACTCAGAATCATTTCTTGTCGACCTCTATCAGGAGGCTTGTCGTGGAGGACCGGCTCGACAGTTACAAGCTCAAAGATGTTGTTGGTACGATTTAAAATCTGAAAGCATTGTTGACAGCACGTCTAGTATCTGAGTGCTTTGTACACATGATGCACAACAGTGGCTGGTGTAATAACTAGAGTAAATGTATCGAGTTAATGCACAGAAAATTACACGGACATAGTCATAAATTTAGTGCCTTATGATTTAAACTGTTTGGTATAGCACCTTCAAATCATAATGGAAAGCTGATTATTAATTTAATGCCCACAATTGGTTAAAATAAACAGAATAAATACTTGACAATTAAATATTTATTGAAAATTTTAGTTGGAAAAATTATTTTACTATAAATGCGCTTGTTGAAACAAATGTTTTCAATAACTTGAAAAGTACATAGTAATGAATAAATTAATGAGAAATTTAAAAAAGGAATTCTTAAAGAGGAAAGTCCAGAAAAAAAACATTTGAGTCCCGGAACTTCATCTCTATTATTATTAATATTTTATATTAATTAAAATATTAATTTAAAAATTTGAAAATAAATATACTATCTGGACCCTTGAAGGAACTATACGTAATGAGATTTCAACTCGTGGTATTTTTAATTATTATAATCTAGTAACTCTGATTTATTTAAACAACAAATATGTATTTTTTTTATAAAAATAGTTATTTCATTAATTTGACAACAATTTTTATGCCCATTTGCGTAAACATTTTTTTTAAACAAATGGTCTAATTACATTTTTGATTTTTTTGGGCACATTATTTGTTATAATATAAATTTATTTAATAACCATTACAAATTCACCTCATTCATTTAACGAGTTCTTTTAAACCTTAACCTCAAAAACTGAAAAAAAAAAACATTATTGTTAAGTCCATTAAATTGCCCTAAGCAAAATGTTTATAAAATGCATATCTTTGATACTCAAATAGATCGAACTGAATTTGTTTATAAATGTTGAACGACAATTTGTTGCGTGAAATACAAAAATTGCATACATTGTTTTCGGTAATTTTGCTAATAGTTACAGCAATCAAATTATACCTTCATTTTATAGCATTAAAATTTACGACCGTATTTCGATGTAAAATAATTGTGCACAACTGTAGAGCATACATTTAACTTTTATAGACATCATCATTTTTAAAGGGGCAATATTTATTTACATTCCACTGTCACTACACTAACATGGCACTATCATACGTGAACAATCCAACAGACATCTGACTAGTACCGTTTGAAATTTGAATGCTGTCAGAGGTCGTACGAGATCAAACCAGTTGGTAATCTTTTTGCCCAATAAATCGGGCAAGATCACCATCAGGGAGTTTCCTATGCTACGAACTATCATATCCGACCTGCAACCATTTGTGTAACAACAGTCATAATTCATGTCAAGTCGACGTTACAATTTACCCAAAAACGATGCAAAATGGAAAAATTTCAAAAAGAACCGACGCACTAATCGGAAGGTGCTTTTCTTCCCTAGTCATCGCCAGCGATGCCAGAGTAAAAGCTCTATTGTCAAATGTGAGTTGGAACGTCACGTGGACCATATCGAAGAGGAGCTCTTCTCGCACTAGTTCAATTTTCATTTCTTTATGATAGAAATGTCTTGCCACCTGAAATGAACTTTTTGTAAATGGAACTAATTATTGTGTGACCCCACCTCTTTGATTTGCCCCATCGTGTAATAAACAAAACCTCGTCTTTTGCTTCGATAGTGCAACGTAAGTCCTTGTTTTGTTTCGTTCTCACAAATAAAGCTGGGCGCTCTCATTCGCGGATAAGAGAATTTGAGGTATTCGTGGAGATTATCTAGACCGTTAAGAAAATCTCTCATGTGACGACCCAATACCGACAACACCCTGTCGTATCCATACTGACTGACAAATCCTATGAAAAAGATGCCCATTTGTTCGAAAAAGTCTTTTTCACTCACATTTAATATCTAAAGAGAAAGTTGTAACAGGTGTGTTCCTTATGCAATACCAGTATAATACCTGTACGGCTTTCTTTGAAAGTCGAGGAATGAACGCTTCAGGATAGACCTGATGTGTGCTGAAACTCGGTTGATCTACGACCGCGGCTCTTCTTATTTCTTCCCATTTGTCCTCGCCGTAGGTTTGCTTTATGAACTCGGACATATTTTCCAGAATTAGGCCATACATGTTGCATTGATCTAAAAAAAAACATCTTTAAATATATGGTAACATAATTATAATGGACATAATTTGTAATTACAAACGAATGTGAATTTTAAATTGATTACCAGTTGATGCTGATGAAAGATATTAAAATCGTTAAAATTTTGTGTGGTTTAGTTGTAATTGTTACCAATTCAACATGAGCACATAGGATTAGCTTCTTTATCTCCTTTGATTTTTGTATTAATTTTTAAATGAAAACATTTTACGTCTCCAGCAAATTTCATTGCAATCGGTTCAGTAGATCCAGAGATTAACTCCCCTGCCCCGTTACCCCCTTTTGGAATGGAATTTTGAAAAATTGTTTCTTCGTGAGCGCCTACGTGTTAAAATAAGTAAGTGCAAAATTTCATTGCAATCGCTTCAGTGGATCCGGAGATTCAGTGAGTGGTATTTGGATTTTATATATGTATATAGATTAATTTGGGTCCGAAACACATTATTTCGGACCAAAAAATTGTAATTCTTTTAGTTATTTTTGGTCAATAGTGAAGAGAACTCCATATTTAATTTTATTTCCAATTCGATTTTGAGTTTTTAAAATCACGTGAAAATTTAGCAGTTTGTGCCTTTTTTTCATAACCGTGGAAGTTTTTTGATATTTTACGAGAGCTTTGACCATTTAAAATAATCTATAAACCATTACAGATTACTTTTTAAGTACATTGGCGTAATTTATTGTTGAATTCCCGGAGCTATATAAAAGTCTCTCAAATTTAATCTTCTGTGTACAGTGCAAGTGTAAAGTATGGAATAAAATTTATATTTTTTTTTGTGCTGGCAATTTTCCTTCCACAGGTCAATTTTTATTTGTAAATCTCTATCTTTTAACATAAATGACACCTTCCTGTTCGAGCCAGTGGCGGCGTAACTAGGGGCAGCTCAAAAAATTCAAGAGGGGTCGTGATTCTCGGTATCTGACCAGCAAGGAACCTCGTGAAGGTTGGAACCACGAGGATTTCCTTCTGGACAATTAAAAAAAATGTGTATAGAAGTTAAAGTATAAATTATAAATTTGGTTTTCCTTTAGAAATGTAGTTTTGTTTTAGTTTTTATTAGATGTAATTTGGCTGAACCATCGATTTTTCATCAAAAGGTAAAAAGGTAATTGCCACGTGCGATACCTTCACCCTCTGAAAACATAATTGCGGCTGAAAAGAATGGCGAATTAGCACGATCTAGACCATAAGTGGGATACTCTTCGGTTGGAAAATATGTGGAAATGAATATTTCAATGAATATTTCAGAAATACCTATTTCACCTACAAAACAATGTATTCGAAGGTATTTTCAAATAAGCATTCATCGGACATATCATGTTTACACTGCAAATGTAAATTTGGAAGCGAGCTACTAAATTTAAAGTCGTAACCATAGCAACTTTCATCATTTTATTATATTTTTTTCTGCTTTGGTTCGTAATGAGGCTAATTACGATAGGGTTTTGCGTGTCATAATAGACAAAAGCGGTGTTATAATAATTTTACTAAAAATATTATAATTATTTTTTTTAATATAGGCAATCCTAACCTATACTTCGCTGTCAAGTCCAAGTGGCTCTTAACAGCTGTCAATGTGAATTGGCATTACTATTGTTGGCACTTATAGGAACTCGCGATTTTGTTGGGGCATTCTGTCTGGGGGTGCCCAAGTTGGTAACACTTGCCGCATTGGAGTGGGACGGGGGTTGACACAAGACGGTTTGGATAGCCCGCACACCGTGGATCATAAAAGAAAAGAACGGGTCTGTGCAAATTGCTCATCGCATTTTCGCCACAATATTTCGAGGGGTGGAAGATCATTGAAGAACTTCAGAACTCATTTTTGAAGTCATAAAGGACAAAAATACGAGTATTGACGTTTCAAATTAATTCTTTTTCATAACCGCCGTTAATGCACTTCGCAAACGTGGCCAACCGCCCAAAATTCCCTAGACTGTGAAATTTGATTATTTTGTATAAAAAGTGACAAAGTAGAAAGTGGAGCCTGTAAATGTCGCTAGACAATACTAACCGGACAGTTTCATTTTTATAAATAAAATATACAAGTAATATGATCCATAAACATTATTGTTGCGCTTCTGGGTTCAGTTTATTTTTTTATTTATTTATTATTTATTATTTACACTATTTACAATTTACTACTTCACCGGCACGTCTCGTATTATTTATTTACACATCACGCGGCACTCCGGATAGATAAAAGCAATTGTCCGACTCAACCCACTGATCTTCGATGATACGACTGACTCAGTAGACTGGTTTTCCGCTGGAACGTCCTCCAATAAATATCCGGCGCCTAATCTTTGTAGGCGCTCTCGATGTGTACCGGATATTCCAAAGGATGATGTCATACTCGAGTATGTTGTAGCATAAATCCAGCACATTCTAGTAATTGATGACGCCGCTAAAGCGATGAGTCATCTCGGGTCCACGTCCGCTACATTATTTTTCCTGCACCCTAGAGTGCTGGTTTCTCTTAAACCCCAAACTTTTTTCTACTCATCCAGCTTAATTATTTTCATAGTCCACCGATCTCTACATCTTGTTGGAAATATTCTCTTAATTTTTCGCAATCGATATTTATTTTCCATGTTCCCTTTTTCCTAAAAAGTCAAATACTAGAGTTTTAATAGCAGTTCTTTCTCTTATTACAGTCGCGAACAACTTCCGAACTTCCGCACGTAGAGAAAACTGGTAACGGAAGTAGTTAGATCAATTGTAATTGAGGCCGTGGTTTGATGATCTCAAATGTGGTAAAGACAGACACCTACATTTGAGTTCAGCGCAACATAAATGTGGCAAAACTATTTATTGATAGAATTGACCCCATACTCGGAAAATAATTGCTTTTAGATTAACCACGTTAGTTATTTCTTTCTTTTTACACTAACGGGAATGAAAGATTATCCTGTGTGTGATATTTGTATGTTACCAGAAAGAACCACAAAGTTTGCCTACGGCAGGTCTGTGTTATAAAAAAATATATTCATATAAAAGTTGAATGTTGGACTTTGATTTGTCAGAAGGGTATTTGTAAACTAAATTTATGTTTTATGAAGCTTGCTTAGGGGGTGATGGAAAAAATGTTTATATTCATAATATCCTGTTTCACAAATTAAAATTTGGTTATTATAACTCGTTTAACAAATCATTAATAAAACGTCTGTATTTTCCTTATAGAATTATAATAATTGATTTCCTTCTTCTATCTTGAACTGTTGTTGAAGGGCAGGTGTTTTTAATGGCCATAAATGACATAATTCTTTTATTTTCCTTTCAGTCATCTTCTCATTTTTCCAGATGCTCTTCATCTTTCCTCTATTTTTTTCTTTCAAGTTAAAGACTTGGTATAATTTCGTGGATTATTAAATTATTACTATTTACTACTATAGTTTATATACCTATATCTCTTTTTATATAAATGTCTCTCGATTCCAGGTCTATGTATTGATAGATACACCTACTGTTTATATATTTTTAAAATAGATATTGTTGCGTTTCTGGGTTCCATTTATTTATTTATTTGAACACTATGTAGAATTTATTTATGTTTTTAATATTACACCACTTACAATTTACTACTTCACCGGCACGTCTCGTATTATTTATTTACACATCACGCTGCACTCCTCAAAGATAAAAGCAACTGTGCGACTCGATGATACGATCGATCTTTGATGATACTACTGACTCACTAGACTGGTTTCCACTGGAACGTCCTCTAATAAATATACCGGCGCCTAAATCTTTCGAGGCGACTCCAGATAGTTCCATCGCGCTCTTGATGTGTACCGGATATTCCAAAAGGTGATGTCATACTTATTGTAGTAAAAATCCAGCATTCTAGTAATTAATGACGCCGCTACAGCAATGAGTCATCTCGGGTCCACGTCCGTTACAATATAATTTGGTTCGGGTTGTGATGTTTTTTTACCGCAGTTGCTTTAGTTGAGGATTTTAATGAATTTTGGTGCGCAGTACAACTTTTACGCCTAATGTAAATATTTTCACTAAAATCCAGAATGCTGGAGAAAAATATCATTCCAGTGTTATTACTTAATACATTTAAAAAGTCATTTTTGTTAAAATTTAAGAGAAAACAAATTACAGTAACACGTGTTTTTTTCTTCGTCTGCAAATTTAATACATTAACATGAAACTTCACCGACGAGTGTGGAATTAATAATACAAATTCGTTGCTACACAAAACATTTTTAATTAGATTTTATTATAAAAATATTATTATTTCGTAAAACAAACAAAAGGGAGCAGATTTGTGGAGGAACGGAATTTGGTGGTGGTTGTAAACTTTATACACGAAGACTACATCTATATCTATATCTATTTCTATATCTATATATAATATAAAAATCAATGCCACTTTTCGTTGTAATTTTATAACTCAAGAACGGCTTTACCGATTTGACTAATATTTGTTTTGTTTTGATCGACATAATCCAGGGATGGTTTAAAACTATTTTTCACATGGACATGGGGGCCCATAATACAGCCAAGTACTTAAATTGTTTAATTTGCTCTAATTTCATTCCTTCCCACCTCCATTCATTCTCTTCATTCTCTTGTTAAATACCAACATTTTTGTTTTTTTCACATTCACTATTTTTTTCTTTCTCACGTAGAATCTTTATCATTTCTTTAATTTCTCTTTCACTCTTTCCCTCCATTACCACATGGTAATGCAAGCTCCACACTTTCACTCTACCTATTACACATACTACACAATAATGCATACACCCTCTTCCCTTTCTTTTCTAGTTCACTCTTTGTCAAATGGTCCATAGTTCCCCTCCCCTCTATAAATCCTGCTTCTTTTAACTCTATCTCTCTCCTCATTCTTTCATTCACAATTTACGCATTATTAAGTTATACCCTGTGTTTAGCAGAGTTATTACACGGTAGTTCTCCACCTTACTCTTCTCCTCATTCCACCTCTTCCAGCGCGATTTTTTCTCCTTCTGGTGCTGTTATGGTTCCTCTTTATTTCTATTTTCCCCTTTTTCCCCTCATGAAGTATTCCTCCCACTCGTTCATCGTTATCTCCTCACTCACTGTTTCTCTTTCTCGCTCTGTTGATATAGTTCCACACCCACTTCTCTGTTTTTATAGCTTCTATCGCTCCCTCTTGTCTCTCCTTCTGCATCTTTTTCTCTCTAGATGTCTCTCTATATCTTCTTTTGGATTTTAGAATGCCGCTTCTGTTTGATTTCGTCTTTTTCCATTCTCTTACCTCCTTTATTGCTTCCTTTTACAGTTGTTCACATTCTTTGTCCCACCATTCATTTTTCTTTCTTGCTCCTCTATCTCTTATTGTTATTTCTCTTTTTATCGCTACTTCGTCTAATATTTCTTTCAATACTGTCTCCATCTTCCCTACTTATTGTTCTTCGAATCTTGCCTTTTTTTCTGTTGCATTTCACTCCTAGTTCGTCCCATCTTTTTGTCATCACCTTCTTCTGCGTTTAGTCTGTTCCTTCTTCTCCACTTTTCTCCCTCTTCCTGTACTTATTTATAAAGGCAGATGGTCTGACTCTATTCTTTCTTGTTTGTCTTTTATATTTCTTCTATCTTGCTTATTGTTGTTTTCATCTCTTTGCTGCATAGGTGATTCACGAAGTGTCGCGAATATTTAAACCTCAAATTATATGGCCCCTAAACGTAGTTTTAACGGTAGAACGTAGAATGTTAAGAACGGTTAAGAATGTTTTATTTGGGGCACTTTCTGATGAATTTAATAATAACAATTTTTACGGCTCATCACTCGTCTTTTCTTTCTGTTTCTAATTTGCTGATAATCGTAACTGTCTCGTCTTCGTGTTCGCACTTTAGCATCCTAACCTCAACAATTGACATTGACGTTTCGTTCCCTCGGCCAATATCCTAGGTTCATTATTCATGCATCATGCGGCGTTGCCAGATTGAAAAAACTAACTACGTCACAAACTTTTATTTCACGGGGGGGCGGAGCTAAGTTGAAATTCTAAAATCTTATTTTCAGATTATTGCGACCATTACACATGAACTGATTTCACTACATTATACAATATATCTCCTACATCAATATGCAATACTAAAAAATCACTTGTATACTACCCCATTGTTGCACGTAGGGGCCACATTTCTTCGATCCACCTTTCGCCACACACTGTGCGTGCACTACAATAGATAAGGGTTCTTCAATCATGCCAGTGGTTTTTCGTGAAAATCTTAAAACCATTTACCTTGTTTTTCTTGTTTTTTTTTTTCAGTTAGAATTTTTTTATATTTTTCTAGGTTTCCTCACATTATGGACTGTCACAGGTTTAAACATTCGCAACACTGCATCAATCACCCTGTGTACTGTCACTATTTTTCTCCGTCCTTTTAATTTTTCTTTCTTTTTTCTTTTTTACCTTTGCTCACTATGTCGAAACTCACTATGTCGAATAGCGTCACATAGTCCCAGAAATCTTCTTCTGTTTTTCTTAGTTTGCTACGCTCCAAGATAGTGCCCTCGCGCTTCGTTATTCCGATGCCTTTTTAGTTTTCTCGTCCATCTTCTTATCCTCTCTGTTACTTTCCCCACACACACAGTTTTGTTTTAAAAATGAAGTCAGGTTTTCTTGGTATTCAGGTGCCGTTCCGACAGTGTCGAGATCTTTTTGCATATTGATGATGATTCCGAAGACTATACTATTGCTGCATTTACTAGTTCACAACTGTTTAAAGACAACCTGTATATACGATTTATTTTTACATTACTTGTTTACGTACAACTTATAATATACAAAGTGATCATAAAGTTCCACACAAAATTCATAAATTCAAATACATAAAATTCATCTTTTGAGATACAAATTTTATTGATGACCTCATCTGTTTTTGAAGTATGAAACTGTCATCAATTTTTTTAAATGGAAACCCCCAACTTTTTTTTTGGGTTTTAGATTTGCCATTTAAAAAAATAAAAAACAGAGGACGTCATCAACTTAAAATTTAAAAACAAAAATCGACCTGGTCGAGCGTTTTTCGCAGAAACATTACATAACTAAATTATGAATTTTGTGCGGAACTTTATGATCACTCTGTACAGATTTACGTTGCCACGTTTTACTAAGTAAGTAAGGGAGCCTCGAAATTGTTCTTGATTATTCGAGGACAATCTCGGGAGCATTAATCCATTCATCTAGAACGGAATACTATATTGCAGCCAATCTGCTGTAATTAGGGTAGAACAGAAAATCTGAGAAAACAGATTTTAAGGGAAGTAAGACGGGAATGTCTGCGTTTCTCTTCAATATCTATTCAGCAGTAATATTTAGGAGCATTGGGCAAGCGTAATGAGGGAATATATCTGAATGGAGAAATATTAAATAATTTATCCACGTTATGCGGATGACATCGTTATATTCGCTGATCGCTTGAAGGCTCTACAACAATTATTAATTAATAGAGTTACGGAAATGGATATGGCCTTATAGAAACGGTATGAGTCGCAGATAGATTGTTTCACTGGGTAGGTTCATTAATAGTAGGTACATTCTTTATTTAAAATATGTACACACAACAATATGTTACCCCATCAATAACATTTCTTACAAATTTACGATTTAATAATGTAAAGAATCCACATTTCGCAGCGGCATATTTTGCTAGCGCGCCATAACTATTCCATCTGTCAGACAAAATAACCGAGTAAATGTTTCAACATTTTGTTTCTCTACGGAATCAGCGGCTACCATCGTCGGAAATGCGCATTAGTAATAGCAATGGAATTTATACTGAAACAAAATGAAAGTCTCTTAGCAGGAATGTTGAACTTCATTGGATTCTGGTGAAAATGAGAACAGAGACAAAGATTGAATTTTCCGTTATTTTAACAAATTAAGAGGGTAGGGTGGTTAGAACCAGTGGCTGGCAGAAAAACTTTAGCATTTTTATAGGTTGGCGCGACTGGAATTTTAAATACAATGAGTTTAGTTTATGGTGGATGCGCCGGGAAAATAGAAATGATCTCGAAGCGAATAATTTCTATTAATAATATAACAATAAACAATTACAAAATTCTGTTGAATAAAGGGACCGTTAAAGGAAAAAAAAATTTACCAAAAATTTTCGTTGGCATTCACCACAATTTTGTTTCAGAACTTTAACGCTATGTTTGCATTAGGATACCCCTTTGATACAGGAAATAAAGGCCAGTGCTTTTATTATTAAACCATTGTATTAAAGTTATGTTTATATTTTTTTGTTTTCACAAATCTCTTGAGATCCATCATTGTTGTTTGTCTATTCATAAAGAAGATAAAATAACCAGACGTTTATTGATTGCTGCTCTGCGTTTTAAACATAATATTTATAAAGATCCGACCATTTCAGATAACAAGCTTGGTAATATTAATATTAACATACTAAAATAGTTGAAAAAGGCTTAATTCACAAAAATTGTTTTGAATAAATTGAATACAGATTCCTTATAGATAAATAATATTGATTTTACTCTACTTTACCAAAATATTGTCTCAGAAAGTTTTCGCCTTTTACTTGCAGCACAGTCTCCATATTTATGTCTAGCCTCAAGATGATCGAAACATCTCAATAGCAAGTTCTTATACATTGACAAAAAATTTGTCGATATAGAAAAATTTGCACTCTATGTATATGAAAATAGTCTGGTGCTGCAAAAGGATATCTGGGTCAGTCGCAAATTGTGTTATCGAGTTTTAGCGTTGTAAACAAACAAAAAAAGTTATAGTAAATTGTACAATATAATACACTCGATTTTAACGCCTATGATTTTAAGTTGAGCATTTTTATGTGATTTTATGTTATACTTTTTCTTATTATTAACACTAAATAATTGGTACTATTCAAAACAAAATGTGAAGACAACTATAAAAAATCATCAAAAGTAAATTGAATAATTATCTAGTAGCAGTGCATAATTTTGAAAAAAATCCAATGCACTCGAATTCGATGTGTGGATATAAAGGAGCCAATTGACTTCCTACGGTTCGAGCAGTACAATAAATCAATTGTTATAATTAAAAACAATTACTTTGTCAACGCTTGTATAATCTACAATTAAACTCATAAAAATTCTACAACACTATTAACTATAACTAGTAACCTTAACGATTAAATAGACAATACGTGTTACTTATGACGTACATTTTTGCAATCAAAAGAGTAGCTCTTCCTTATTTGGTATGAAAAACAGACAAAAATAACTGCCAATCCTAAATGCCTCTTTACTTAATTTAATTGTTCCCTTTTATGTTATAAATGTGACTGATTATACAGTAGTAGTCGTTAAAACGTCTGCGTTAGCGTGAAAAATCGACTGATAAATTCAACTTTATATACTGCTCTGTAAATAAAATTTTATTAAAAGTCTTTTTTTTTAATGGTTACGTGATAGTAGTGAATCAGCAAGGTAGCATTTTACATGCAGACATACGTCTATTATTATCAGATCGTATGAGCTATAATAAATTAGGTTTTGCCAGAATACGTTATAACCTGATCCGCGTTAGTCATAATTTTTATTGGAAAAGTGTAATTTGAACACTCCATTGTGTAGGCTCCATATCTGGAAGTTTTACTGCAGCAGTTTTTGGTTAATTAAATGGAGCTTTACGAATTAAATTATAATATTAAACCAGGATAAACTAGAGGCAAATTTTCGCAAATAGATTTATTTGAATTTGATACTATTAACATTTATGTTCATAATTACTTTATCCAACATGAGGTTTATAAGACACTACTTGACTTATGAACCCATAATTCAAGGGTTTTCTAGTTTGTCATAGCAACCAGTTCATAAGCCAACAGTTTCGAACGTCAAATTTTTTTGGGTTTTGATGAATGTTTTAAGAACTGTTACAGAAGGAGGTGTTAGATAATAGTATATTATGATACGAGTTTTATAAGAAGCATTTTGATACGGGTTTAGACTCAGGCTAAGAGTAAGTGCGACAAAATGCCTTATAAACGAGTTATCATACAGTATTTTTTCTACTTTGCCACTTTTTATACAAAATAATCAAATTTCACAATCCAGGGAATTTCGCGGCGGTTGGCCACGTTTGCGAGGTGCATTAACGACGGCTATGAAAAAGAATTAATTTGAAACGTCAATAAATGAGTTCTACTGTCGGATAAACGACCCAAAAAACTACAAGATTTTCTATAAAAATGATCATACCAAAATATTCTATGCATTTTTACGAAGAGATTGAGGTACGGATGAACAGGATCCGTTTGTTCTAAATATTTTAAAACTGAACACAAAAACTGCACAAAAGTTTGACGTTTTGAGGTTGTGAAATCTCCCCATCCACAAAATGTTTAGAATCAAATCCCGCCGCATAAACAAGTGGACCCCCTTATCCGCGTCATCACTGACCGGAAACACAAACACTCTCAGTCATCACAATTCTAGTGGCATCGCAGTCTTTGGCAAGCGCCGTCAGTGCACTTGCTTGTGTTACCAGCTTTACCACCACCAGGCAGCAAAATTGCGAGCCCCAAAAGCACGTGAAGGCACCCCCCAAACAAGTGCCAACAATATAGTAATGCCAATTCCTATCAACAGCTGTTGCTGTTGTTCCCTCTGTCAGGCACTTGGAGTTGATACCTTGACAGCGAAGTATTATAGGTTAGGATGGCCCTGGGATTGCCAAGTTTGCCAATATTAAAAAAATAAATTATACTATTTTTAGTATAATTATTATAACACCGTTTTTGTCTATTATGACACTCAAAACCGTATCGTAATAGCCTCAGTACGAACGCAAAGTAGAAAAAACTATGTATTACACACGTGTCTTAACAGCATACAAGTCACTCAAGAAAAAGTAATTTCTTTCGTGCCTTATTTGCCATAAAATGCACTTGAATAATAAATGTTTAGCGACGTGGCTAGTTTTTCTTGAGTGACTTATTAGCCGTTAAGACACGTGTGTAATACATACGTTTATCCAACACCCCCTTCTGTAACAGCTCTTGAACATTCATCAAAACCCAAAACAATTTGACGTTCATTTGACGTATAATATAGACCTCATAAACCATTCAAAATCGGCGTTATTATGACTACGTAATAAACAAGTGTTGGATAATAGCTATTTTTGTATTCATTTCGTGAAACACATAATGCATAATGAAAAACATAACGCCATACATAGAAATTATAGCGTAATATGTATTTAATTTGACAGCTGTCAACCTAACCTCAAAATTTGATGTAAATTCCTGTTTTTTATCATTTTGCGTGAATGAATACAAAAAACGCTGTTCAAAACTTGCGCTGTCACTTTTCAGGGCAAAATTGTCATGACAGTGCACTCGTATCGAAATATACTATTTCCTAATTTGCTGTTGTAACAAAGCTATTAACGCACCCAAAATCTAGAATTTTTGTTTCCATTGGTTAGACACACTGAACCTTGCACTGAATGAAATGTCAGTGTGATTTTGTGGTTAAGGTTCCATGTAAGTCATCTTAAGGCGACTGGCCCGTTTTTGTTTACTTTACTTTTTTGTTATCTTTTTAAGAACGAGCTGCGGCACACACGAAATATAATATGGTCAGCCGTCGACACGTCTGCCTGCCGCTGAGGGGCGAGGCCTGTGTTACCTTGAACCACGCCAACATTGCTTGAAACTAGCGAACTTTGGGGATAATTTGCAAATTTATTTCTCAATATTTATAAAAACACCTTGCATTTACCGAATACAGAGATCAGTAAAAATCAAGCACCAACACGTTTGTTAAAAAAAAAAAAAAAAATTTTGGCTTTTCATTTTGGCAATAATTTTTTTTTCTGAACAAACAACCTTTTGCCGTGATGAAGGTTTTTTTTTTACTAATTTTGATGCCCAATACGTTAAGATAGCCTAACAATGAAAGCCGTAATTCGGTTCCAAATTTAGACGACTGAGCGTTTCGCCTTAAGTATACGTCAGGTACAGAAAAATCAAAATTTAACAAAATTTCCTAAATTACCAAAATTGATTTTATTTGTTAAAAAATGAAATTAATATGCAAATTAGAAAAAATAACATGAAAAACTCGTTTTGTAAAATTTAAGAGCACTCGTTCTTTACAGGCACTCCTGCCTACGGCAGTCGTGCTGCAAACCTGAACTCGTGTCTTATTATATTAGTTTTACAAAACGTGTTTCAATATACTATTAATGAACAGTTTTTATAACGCTAGAATTTAACACGAGTATGTGTATAATATAGGTTGAATCGATAATTTTTTCTACGATAGCGTAAAAACCGGTCATTTTTTGTACCATTTTGTAATAAAAGGTGTTCCATTATTTTTCACTAGCGCTAAAAGTAGTCATTTATTATTTCACTGTCTGTTTCATCTGCAAATGCTGAATTCAGCTTAAGAAACTGTAAACTGTACACTCTCCAGAAAAGTAAGGTCTGGGCCTATCAGATCGAAGAAAAATATTGTATGCAACACGTGTAAAAATGGTCTGGTACTTTTCAAGTGACTTTATACACCTCTTGCATGGACAACTATTGTTTTGCTTTCTTTTAATTACCATACTAGCCCTCAACCGGACAAGTGAATTTTTAGAACAGAAACGGACAGGTTTCGTCTGACTTCCAAGAAAAAAAAGTTAAACAACAATATTATGAAACCAGAAGAATGTCGATAATCCAAGTGGAGTAAATTTAAATTAAAACTTAAATATATCTAAGTCAAACTCCACAAACTTTAATAAGTGTAAAATTATAAATGGAACATGTTTCGGCAGATCACTACAGCCATCATCAGCCCTAATTAATTAACAAGAGATTAATGATACAATAGAATTACAGAGGGGTTCTTGCCTTAAAGAATATAAAAAATTATGACATTGACGTAATTTTGAATTAAATTTGACGTTTTCAAAGGGTTACATGATTTTTAAAAGATTTCGTAAAAACAACATTTTATAAAATGTAAAAATTAAAAATGGATCAAAGAGAATCTGGTAAGTTTGTTTGAGTGGTGAAAAATTAAAATAGTGAGTTATTCTGTTCATTTAAACAAGATCTGTTTTCCAGTTTCAAGGCTTTCCTTATTTCCAAAGTCGCAAGAAAATCTAATTTCCGGCCTTTATTGCATTTATGAATCAATTTGGAATTTGATGGTGAAAAACTATGTTTCGTTATTAATATATGATTGGCGAAAGAAGAAGGTATTGATGGTGGAGGATCAAGATCTGTGTTGTTATAGATGTGCCTGAAATGTTCTTTAATACGGTCTGATATTTTGCGACCTGTCTGACCTATGTACAATGACTCACAAGAAGAGCAGTTTAATTTGTATACACCTGATGATGATTTGTAATCTAATGGATCTTTATTTTTAATAAAAAATCTGGATAAGTTGTTATCTGTTTTAAATGAAACTTTAAAACCGTTTTTCTTAAGTATTGTAGAACATTTCTCTGATACGACGCCAAAGTATGTTAATGAATTTAAAAAGGAAATTGTTTCTGAAGGATTTTTAACCAAGTGGTGTGTGTATTTGAATTTGTTATAGTATCTATAATATAATTTATCCGCAAACGTCACAAAAGTGACAACTTATGTGCCTCCATTGACAAGGTAAAAGTGTCATTTTATGTGATTAGGCTCATAAAGTAGCCAACAGGTGTTATTTTATGTGCTTAATCACATAAAATAAGTGACACTTGTACCTTGTCAATGAATTCTTTATAATTCTTACTAAATTGTTGTTTTCTAATTTATTGAAAGTGAACTAGCGAGGTAGTGGATGGGGGACGCGTGTAAACGACTAGCTCCTCCTTGTTTTATTTACAGGCGCCCCTGACCAAGGGGGCTCCTGAACAAGGGGGGCCGAACACGGGTGCTCACGACCAAGGGGGCTCCCGGTTAGGGTGCTCCCGGACAAGGGGGCTCCCGACCAAGGGGGCTCCCGGCCAAGGGTGCTCTCGACCAAGGGGGCTCCCGACCAAGGGGGCTCCCGGCCAAGGGGGCTCCCGGTCAGGGGGCTCCCGACCAAGGGGGCTCCCGGTCAGGGGGATCCCGACCAAAGGGGCTTCCGTCCAAGGGGGCTCCTGACCAAAGGGGCTCCCGGTCAGAGGGCTTCCGACCGAGGGGGCTCCCGGCTAAGGGGGCTCCCGGCTAAGGGGGCTCCCGATCAAGGGAGGACTCGACCAAGAGGGAACCCAAACAAGGGGGCTCCTGACCAAGGGGGCTTCTGAGTAAGGTTTGCGGATAAAATAGTATATATCATTCAGAGCATAAGTCGCTTTATGTGCTTCGCCTGGACTTAACCGACTCACTTCGTTCGTCGGTCAACAGTCCAGGCTCAGCACATAAAGCGTAACTTATGCTCTTAATAATATAATCTACTATTATTTATAGTTTTTAAAGAATATCCATTATTTGAAGCAATTTGTTTAATGTTATTAAGTTCTGTTTGAAAAGATGAATCTGATAGTGGTATAGAAAATAATCGGTGGAAAAAGGAATGAAATAATACTTTTAAATTTGACATTTATAGAAAACCTAGTATCACAGATTGCGTAATACCTTTTGACTCTTGTCACCCTGTTTCCCATAAATTTGCAGCCTTTCATTCCTCTTTCCACCGATTATTTTCTATACCACTATCAGATTCATCATAACATTAAACAAATTGCTTCAAATAATGGATATACTTTAAAAACTATAAATAAATTATACTATAGATACTATAACAAATTCAAATACACACACCACTTGGTTAAAAATCCCTCAGAAACAATTTCCTTTTCAAATTCATTAACATACTTTGGTGTCGTTTCAGAGAAATGTTCAAAAATACTTAAGAAAAACGGTTTTAAAGTTTCATTTAAAACAGATAACAACTTATCCAGATTTTTTATTAAAAATAAAGATCCATTAGATTACAAATCGTCATCAGCTGTATACAAATTGAACTGCTCTTCTTGTGAGTCATTCTACATAGGTCAGACAGGTCGCAAAATATCAGACCGTATTAAAGAACATTTCAGGCACATCTATAACAACACAGATCTTGATCCTCCACCATCAACACCTTCTTCTTTCGCAAATCATATATTAATAACGAAACATAGTATTTCACCATCAAATTCCAAATTGATTCATAAATGCAATAAAGGCCGGAAATTAGATTTTCTTGAGACTTTGGAAATAAGGAGAGACTTGAAACTGGAAAACAGATCTTGTTTAAATGAACAGAATAACTTCAATAATCCCATTATTAATTCACTATTTTAATTTTTCACCACACAAACAAACTTACCAGATTCTCCTTGATCCATTTTTAGTTTTTACATTTGATAAAATGTTGTTTTTACGAAATCCTTTAAAAATCATGTAACCTTTTCAAAACGTCAAATTTAATTCAAAAATAACGTCATAATTTTAAATATTCTTTAAGGTAAGAACATCTCTGTAATTCATCAATTGTATCATTAATCTCTTGTTAAATTAGGGCTGATGATGGCAGTAGTGTTCTGCCGAAACATGTTCCCATTGTAATTTATTACAGTTTGTGGAGTTCGACTTGAATGTATTTAAATTTTAATGTAAACATTGTCATTTAAGAAGTCGAAATAAACTGCACATAGTGTGTAAATAAATAATGGTACCCAAAAACGCAACAATGATAAATATAATTTGCCACATATTATAACGAGTGAGCAACAATATTCGTGATCGCAGTTGGCTAAACGTACATCGGTTCTTTTACTTTACTGTTTACATTAATCGTCAATTCACATTACTCGATGACTTTTTACACAATCGTATCGATCAAGAATCGACTCAAAATTTTGGATTCAGAGGCTCCTACGATCACGAATTTTGTTGCTCACTCGTTATAAGAAAATGCATCAGCATTACATTTTCTCCTTTTTCGGACTTGTACAAAACACATAGTTGCTTATAATTTAAGCGCCATCTGGAGGTACTGCACGAATGTAATAATCCCCCTATTTTTTCGCGGTATGTTTAAATATACCAAAATTATTTAATATTTCTTTAATAACTCAAAAATCTGTATGCATTGTTGTTATTACCCAAACTTTAAAATTAAAACAGATATTTTCCTTCATTTTGGTGCACAATGAATAAAAAAATAATGAAATGAACAAGGACAAGAAAATTCTTTTAGTAGAGTTGTGTAATCTGTGAAACGAAAGTAAGTGGATAGTTTGCACTGTGGCTCTAACGTTTTTGTCGTAACAAAAACCTGATGGAACCTGAAAAACCAAAGCAGTGGAGTTCTTGAATTCTCGGATATTTAATGATAGTAAAACACCCGAGGATATTGTGTAAAAGTAAGTGCTAGAAGGATATAATTATGATAAGAAATATAATAATCCATAAAGATAAGAAAACGTTGCAAACGATAAAAAAAAGCAAATTGATATTACATCGGTCAAGGGCCAAGTTTTTGCGCCATTAGATCCGTTTTTACATGTGTTGCTTTAAATCCCTCGGCCGAAGTTAGGGCGGTTTAAGAGTGCTAAAAAATGACAAAAAAATATTAAGAAAAATTGGTTACATTTGCGAGTTTTCATATGGTATGATCTTCATTGGAACTTCAGTTATTAACGACCGATGGTAAGAATAAATAAATAAATAAATAAAAGATATATAAATCAGGTAAAACACCTGAAAATTAGTTAAGAAATGAATTTGTCATAGTGAAAATTATGTCGTTCCAGTATGAGAAGTATTATGATCCATAAAAAGATATGACTGGAAATGAAAGACCTAAATTCGAAAATGTCATATATAAAATACAACTGTGAGACATAAGAAAAAAAAAAGGCTAATAAGTGTAGTCTATAAAGTAAATGATGGTGATACAGCTACTGTGGTAACGGACGACAATTATTGCGTTAATTAAAATGTTTGGTCCTTAAATACTGAAATAAACTAAGAGCAGGGTTTATTAGTTATCGTGGGCGATATAAATGGTCGTGTAGGAAATAATAAAAATAGAACAGACAAATTTGTAGATAAATACGGAGATGCCACTGAACTAAAAAGATTCTTACATGGTGAGTACAAGAGTAAACTATTTGGACGAATGTAAAAGAATTACAGAAAATATATTAACACATAACTGATACATTAATTTCGTAATAATAAAACCAAAAAAAAAAAAAAAACAGAATAATATACAATATAAGAGTCATAAAATAAATAAAATATAAAGTCAAGCACAGACTGTGGAGATTATTAAATTTGTAGAATACTTAACTGGTATTAGGGAAATTTCTTGCGAAGACCTGAAAGAGGCTATTTAGTTGATGAAAAATATAAGTAAAATTGAAGTTAGTTATATCACAGATTTTGTGCCTTGAAATGAGAACAAAATAAATAGTGGGAAGAAAAATTGAATATTGTGGGACAATTTATAGCGATTTGTATGGTATCAAAAAACTTTCAGTGAACTAGCAAAAGTGCACGTGTGCATGTGTATAATATATTTTTTACTTGTAATTATACGAGTGCTCCGAGATTATCGATTTGTAACATGAAAGTTGACCTAGTGACCACGATTGTCATGTTTTGATTTCCCGACCCGTAGGAGAACTTATAGCTTAACTTATTATATAACTTGTGAACAAAGAAAGACTTAACCACTCATTTATGGGAATTACTAATTTGATTTGACTCCTTTTAGAAACCAGTTCACCTCCATAGTAATCGGGAACATTTGACTATCGTACATGAAAATTATCAGATTATTACTATGGTTTTCAAAAATGGAGTTCTGTTATTGGTCGAAACTTCCATGAATAAAATAATCATAGCAATTCTTTTCCTCTTTTTTTATCTAAATTTTGTGTTACTTAGTTATTTTAAATATCTAATTGGAAAAACTTATCTGAGGTTTTCTTGTTTGTCTTGTCATTTCCTTTGCTCTCACTTTACTTTTAATTTCATAGTTCTACTAACTTGTACGTTTCTGATATTTGAAATTCAGTCTATTATCCATTTTTCTGTCCAAACTTGTTATCATACCAAAACCGATAGAAATGTCCTTCTGTCCCAATTTAAATTAATATTTTCATTCTGCTATACATTTTCTTTGTCTCTTTTCCATTTCAGTTCTTATTGGTGTATGTTGTATGTATAGCTCTCATGCTTGACTCCCTGTTTTATTGTTTTCTCATTTTCTCTTCTTAATCTTCTCTATTTAATTTTAAAAAGTAAATGGTTTTAAGATTCTAATGTCGCCTGTATCCACTCCAATTTCACACGTAGGTCTTAGATATTTGCAGTGCTTATTTAAGATTTTATATCCAAGTACCTAAGTGTCACTATTGATAGTTACTTAAATTAGATTAAACATTTTCTTTTATTGTCACTTTATAATCAAACCACATCCAAAAAGGTGATCAAAAACATTTTAGAAAAAAAAAAAAACATTACAAAACCCGACTAAACAAGACTTAGATATTTATTTGCATCCTGCTGCTAAAATTTGATCTGAATCACCCGTTATTTTTAATGACCACTCCTTGTCAGCATTTTATTCACTTACTGCAATTTTTTTCGGTGGTTTCTTCAATGTCCACTGTCTTATTGTTAAACTGTTTTATTATTTTCAATTTCATATTCATTCTATTCTATATTCTAAATTGTCACTGTCTGTACGTCAACCATACCGGAAAAATCTATGTAATATGTAATATGTATACATATATTCATTGTTTTTCTACAAAAATACAAACCCTAGAACAACATGTTCCATACATATTTAATGTTATTTTCATGTGATACACGCAAAAATTGGCGCAAAGTTAAAAATAAATTAAGCTTTTGAAAGTAGCAAGTCCTTTTAATTAAATTTAGAATAACGAGTTCTACATTCGATATATAGAAATACAATTCTGGATGTAAAGAGTTAATCTTATGCTATTTTTGTAAAATTTTCTAACGAACTGTAAGACCCACATTTGAATGCATCAGCTTTGCAACAACTCCCAGGAGGTGCTCCCACGCAAACCATATGATACTCAACTCTCATTTCGGCTAGTTGATCATGTCAAGCGCTCGGGGAATTTTCTCTGCATATCTAAATATGTAATGGAATCATTGTTTCTACTTAAAAACGTGGTAAATTTTTTAAAGTCGAAGGGCGTTAGGAAACTTTGTTCCTTCAATTTTAGGGTGTTTGGAAAATCCATTAATTTAAATCAGGAGCGGAGATTTTCATTTGTTAAATTGAATTTACTCGTGCGTCGTAATGTGTGGCATGAGCGGTTGTAGGCAACATTTATTTTCATTATAACGTCTTCTGCAGAGAGGTTTAAAAACAGTCCAGTAAAGAACGTTAAAAGAGATATATGTGCGTGTATTATTTAATAATGAAAATTAAAACTCTTGATAGGTTTCAAAAAATATTTTCCATAAAGGTACATACGATATGAGGTATGTACGATTAGTTCAAACTTAATTTTTTCTGCCAGAAATTGTAGAAATTAATATGATATCCAGAAGTTATTTTTAAAGACCAGTAAACAATGATTCTCGTGACTTTATGTAGCATAAGAATAAAACACGTTAAATTTTTCTTGGGTAGTGTCGTATTTCATCGGAGGTTTTGATTTTGTTGTTTTTGATTGATTATCTTCTCGTAACTTCTAAACTCAGTGCTGGCAACATTCTCCTATGACACAAAAACTGTGAATAGGAGCAGTTACGTCTTTATTATACAGTGTGGAAATTAAGTAAGGAATAAATTCAGTAACTCCGTTAGTATTTGTGCTAGAAATAAAACTTAAAAAGCATGTTGTAATTATAGCGCATCCGAGGAACGTATGCAATTTTTTTTTTACAGTTATGACATCATCAATATTTTTTTAAATGGTAACCTATGTTTTTTATTTTACCTTCGCATAGAGTTTTTTATTCTGATTTCAACGTTATCAAATACTTAAATACGACGCTAAAATTGAAATTAGTAAAATTTCAAAAAATTAACAAAGCTGTCTAATTTTATCGGAATTTAAGGAAAAAAAACAGCAATGCAAACAAAAAAAAAATTATCAAAATAATCAATGAGAAAAAATAAGAATACAACCCTAAATTTCAAATTAGGGTTAACAAATTAAAAAAAATAACAAAAAGTCTATTAATGTGAGTTATAAATTAAAGATATTACACCAAATGTGCGTACTGATGACCCTGCATCATCTGACAAAATCCAAAACGATCATAAAAAGCAGCCAATACGTTTTGAATGATTTGGGCAGTCTTGGAAACCAATTAACGACGCACATAAAGGGTAGTGTGGTGGAGCACCATCCTGTTGCAACCAGATATTATTATTTAGAAGTTTATTTATTATTTAATCAGAGGAAAACAGCATGGACACAATTATTTTGTCTATATTCTGAACTTGTCAACTTTTTATTGGTATCTCTATGTTTTTTTCTTAAATTCCGATAACATTAGACAGCTCGGTTAGTTTATTGAAATTTTACTAATTTGAACCTTTGTGCCGTTTTTATTCATATTTTCTTTATGTAACCTATTAAGTATTTGACAACGTTGAAATCAGAATAAAAAACTATGTGCGAATGTAAAACAAAAAATATAGGTTGCTTTCACACTACATAGTTGGATTACATCAATCATCAATCAATCAATAAATATTTAAATAATAATAATAATAATAATAAACTTTCTATAAGTGTTTACGTAATGGATTTTTCTGGCGTTTTAACCCTCTCTTTCCCAGTAATGCCAAGTGGAATCATAGCTGTTTAAAATTTTAAAATACAAGGGGGTATTGATAAATAGTTGGCCTAGACAACTTCCAATTGTCAAAAACAAATGTGGTTGGTATGGATACTACTTTGACATTTAGTAAAGACGTACACAAAGTTTAGTGGGTAAGACATGTCTGACCAAAAATTTTTTAAAAAGACATGTCTGACCAAAAAGTTGTGAATTAAGTAAAATCGAATATCGATCGGTGATAAAGACTCTCTTTTTAAAATGACTTTTCGCGAAAGGAATTTACGGCGACATGCTTGATACATTAAAGCAATAATGCCCTTCCTATTTCACGGTAAAAAACTGGGTTGCGGATTTCAAAAGAGGAAGAACCCACGTGAGTGATGAACCGTGCTGGAAAACCTGTTTCTGTTCACCCCAGAAAATGTTGAAGCTGTACATGATATTATTTTAGAAGATCGACGGGTTTTCCATATTGTACATACTGATTTTGGCATGAAAAAAATATCAGCAAAATGGATCCCTAAATGCCTCAATGCCGACCAGAAGCGCTTGAGAGTCACAACATCCAAGCTGATTTGTAAGCAGTTTGAAGAGGATTCAGCAAACTTTTTGGATCAAATTGTAACTATGGATAAAACGTGGGTCCATCATTATGATCCAGAGACTAAGGAACAATCAAAAGAATGGAAACATGCTGAGTCACCTCGCCCAAAAAATTTCCTGTTCAGAAATCAGCAGGAAAAGTCCTTGCTTCCATTTTTTGAGATAAAGAAGGGACACTTCTTACGGATTACTTGGAGAAAGGCAAAACAATGAAAGGTAAGTGATAAAGATTTTGCTTATGTAATTTTTCACTGGTTACTTGGCACCATTTTGCAATGTTTGTTATGTTGCAGAAGTGGATAATATTTTTTTTTTCGAAATACTTCCTCTTATATGCATCCCATGTATCCAATAGTATCAGTATGGTCGGTTGAACTAAAACTATTCTCACACAAAGAGAGCATTTATTCTACATTTTTGCAGATGACTTGTGTCGGACTTACTGAACAGGAAGAAAGGCACTTTCTGTTACTTGCGGAGGGTGATATTTCTGATATTGAAATATTGAATAAAGACATATCCGATGAAGAGGAGCTTGGTTGGCTGGCGGGTGAAGATGAAGTAGTAAATGAGTTTTTTAGCTTCCTGGGGCAAATGCCATAAACGTAGAGATCGAAGACATTTCAGCAAATGATAACACTGATCCGATTGTTGATATAGAAAGTGATCAAGTGAAGACGATTTACCCCTGGTAGATTTTGTAAACCGTCGTCATCGACATGTGAAAGAAGTTGATTGGAAGTGGAGGAAACAGGATTTGGAAAGAGTTGATTCTGAATGTAATGTAGCTTTCACTACTCTAGAGAACATCAGCACACATTTTGTATACTTCAAACAATTTTCCGCTAATGATATTATAAACAATCGGTGAGAGAAATCTTTACTCTACTCAAGAACTGGAACTTCTATCAATACTAATTTCAGCGAAATGTGCAATTTCTTAGGGTACACATTATTGGCGGTATAGTGCAAATGCCTAGCTATCGGATGTGTTGGGATAACGAGACCAGATATCCCGTAATTGACGTAATGCAAAGAAATCGTTTTGAAAAGCTGAAATCCAATGATAATACAACATTATGATCCCGTGTTAGATAAGCTTTTCAAGGTATAGTGGCCTCAAACGGTATTGTGCACTGATGCTATCTAGACGACCAGCGAAGTCGTAAGCTTTCTGTCTATGCTTTAAGCCAGTTTGTCAAGGTAATTCAATCACTCGTTTTTCGCACGTGTCGGCAAGCAGGGACGGATTTATTATTATTATTATTTTTGTATATAAACAGATGTTTTTCAATTCTGAGCTTTGTTGAAAGCGTGCCACAAGTTTAAGCGGTCTTTAAAAAAGAAAACAAAACATTATTGCCTCAGGCGCGCCTTAGAGATCTTACCCATACTATACGTCCATTTATAGATGCTGTGAAAAATATCACTGCTGTAAAATGTTTCGATAATAATAAATCTACATACATACTTTGTTGGAACCGAAACATGTAGAAACTGTGAAAATAGGCGCTCAAGCCGAAAAAAAAAAACATATCGAGGTTCCACCAAAAGGTACTATTTGAAAATTTTGGTTGTTGTACCGAAGGCAGTATCAGCTCTTGAATATTGTACAATACAAAAAAAAAATGTATTTAAAAGCGAAATTGGACAGGCTCTATTGCGATGATTTTCAGTGGATATTAGGAAACATGGACGTCCGAATTGAAGGAGTGAAGAGGTCAGCTAAGACAGGGAACATCATTGGCCACAACACCTTGAGCCAAAAATAAGATGCCGGAACTGTGAAGTGTAAAAAATGTGGTATGCATGTCCAACATGTCCATTGTAAGTAAATTGAACAGTTTTACTTTGTTCTTTATCAATGACCTATCTGTATTCCCAATGACTCCATATGACATCACTCAGAATTTTGATGGAAAAGGGCTCAAACATTTTTTTTTTCTGCAACAGATAACTACAAATGAGTTTCACAAAGGCTAATTAAATTTGGAAACGAAAAAGTGAAACAGAAAATCTTTTTCTAGACCGATCCTCGCACTAGAGAACCAATCTAATAGGTCTGTCTATGATGTTCGTTATGTCTCCCTAAATATCGGAATTTTGCCTCGCTTTATAATAAACGGGAAGAATGTCGATGAATCAAAGTGGAGTAAATTTAAATTAAAATTTAAAATTATTCTAGTCAATCTCCACAAATTTTAATAAAATCCAATTACAATAGTAACATGTTTCGGGAGAAATTTTACAAGAGAGAGATCTTGAAGAATGTTTAAATTATGAACGAAAATTATTAAATTTGACGTTTTGAAAAGGTTACATAATTTTTAAAAGATTTGGTAAAAACAGCATTTTGTAAAGATTAAAAATGGATCAAGGAGAATCTGGTAGGTATGTTTCCAATTCCAGATCCGTTTTCCAGTTTCAAGGCTTTCCTTATCTCCAAAGTCTCAAGAAAATCTAATTTCTTGTTTTTATTGCATTTGTGGATCAATTTGGAATTGGATGGTTTCGTTATTAATATATGATTGTCAAAAGAAGAAGGTGTTGATGGAACAGGGTCAAAATCTGTGTTGTTGTAGATGTGTCTGAAATGTCTTTAATACGGTCAGAAATTTTGAAGAGGAGTTCAATTTGTATACACCCGATGACGTTTTGTAATCTAATGGATCTTTATTCTTAATAAACAATCTGGATGAGTTGTTATCTGTTTTAAATTAAACTTTAAAACCGTTTTTAAGTATTTTAGAACATTTCTCTGAGACTACTCCAAAGTATAAACGTCTCTAAGAAGACTCGGTACCTATATTGATAAAGTTGTAGAACAAATATTTTCAAATTGTACATAAGAGAATTAAAATGGCTAAAAACACGCTAATAAACTCAACAAACGCACCATAACATTATTAATTTTATTTAAAACGTTTGGGATACTGCTTGTTTGTCGACATTGTTGACACATTTTATGGAATGTTTGAACATAATAATTATTATGGAACACCATAATGCGAACAAAAACAAAACAGAATTAGCTGTTGGATCGCAAGGGAAAGGCACTGAAAGAAAAACTTTTGTTTATATCACCCCCGCTATCTGGCTTTCCTCTATGCGTCGGTATTTTACACTTCTTCTAATCTTGAATGAAATTACTAATTAGTATGCGTATGAAAGTAAATAAATTCACGTAGACTAGTATGACAAGGTCGGGTAACATACAACACGTCTTGTCAATTTATCGCAATCAGGAAGACATTAATTTCGCTAATTAATTCTAAGCACATGTTTTCGGTACCATAGAATCTAATTGCTGAAACAGTTTAGTTGCTCTTGGCTCCAAATAATGTCTAGCTAATAATAAAAATTTGTAGACCCCAAGATGTTAATCTTATTTATTTAAAGCCTAGACAATGGATGGTTTAAATTTATTTTTAATTAACCTTTTCGACAGTGTTGACAACTTCAGAAAACTGAAATCACTAACCTTGTTTTAAAATTCACTAGATTACAGGATATTTTAAGCTAATAGTCCCTAAATAATTTTCAAGCAATGTCGCTGACGAACTCCCGAATTCATTACTCTAGATCGCTGCTTTGCGGTCGCTTTAAGACAATAGTGATTATTTAAATAATAATTTTTGCCAATATAACATTTTGGCTTTGTAATTTCTTGAGACAACGTTTTTATAAACGTGTAAAATGTGTTTTTGGACTGCATATGAAAGTAACCATATCGACGAAGCAACCTACTTGTTGGAAGACCATTGTGGAAACCTCAATTCATACACCAACACAGTTTCGAAAAATAGTTGCCTAATCCAACACTATTACCCAAAATAACAAAAGCGATTACTAACCAATAAAATTAACCAGCACAAGAATGGCCGTCAGCCGACAGTCATACGGCAAAGTGATTCACTGTATGTTTGTAGCTCTGAGTGAGAACTGGGACAACGGTAAGAGATAGACATATACCAACTATCTATCAGTGTAGAAGAATGTGAAGTGATCATAAAGTTCCGCACAAAATTAATAATTTAGTTATGTACTGTTTTTGCGAAAAACCTTCGAACAGGTCGATTTTTGTTTTTAAATTGCCATCTTTTGACATAAAAATTTTGTTGATGACGTCATCTGTTTTTGAACTATGACACCGTCATCAATTTTTTTAAATGGAAACCCCAACTTTTTTTTGGTTTTAGATACACTTTTCAATTGTCTATTCAACAAGAGTAAAAAAAGTGTTACCTTGCACATTTTTTTTTAAATACGTTGTACATGAAAAATAAAAATAAATTTTGGAAAAAAAATAAAAATAACGATAAATTTGGAAAGCAAACAATGAAAAATTACAAACCATTTAATAAAATTTAACGCAAGTGCTCAAATTGCCACCCGCCAACTATTTGACACATTCCCAGACGCTTTGAACACTTCGTTCAATCAATTCGGGACCAATCACTACGGATTCGTAGTGAAATAGTATTTTTTCAAAAAATAAAAAAATTATGGCCTAAACCGGATAACAACGAGATCAAGCTGGCATAACACTCACAAATGTGACGTCATTTTAATGACATTTCTCAGCTGTGACAAATTTCCTGCAAATATCGCTTAATAATAAATGAAATCGATGACTTTTCACAAGTCATAAATTTAATATTCGGTGAGATTTGACATTTGTACGAAGGCGCAGAGAGTACATATAACTTTATTTTTCATTATTTCTACTTTAATCTCGAAATTTCGACTTTAAACTCGAAATTTCGACTTTAATCTCAAAATTTCGACTTCGATCTCAAAATTTCGACTTTAATCTCTTAATTTTAAAAGTCGAAATTTTGAGATTAAAGTAGAAATAATGAAAAATAAAGTTATATATGTCCTCTCTGCGCCTTCGTACATTTGGCGTGAATTGGAAAACTCAAATAAACTGTTGTAGATAAGCTGACCATTTATTACTGACGAGAAAGGAGTACATTTATGTTATAATTAACAAAATCAACTGTACCTATTTAAAGTTTTATAACAACAAAATTAATTAACATTGTATTTTGCCATGGAATATGTATGTATAAAAGATTTTTTTGCTGTAGGTGTTATTTCCAAAATGGTTTTTTCGGCGTCAGCCTTTCTGAGATTCCCTTACCAGTTTTTTCTCTCTAAATACCCATATGAGAACTGAATGTTTTATGTAATTTATTAATAATTACCTTATTTACTGGGGGATTAATTTTCAATTTGTTGAACCCTCGTATCGAATATAAATTCGAAACTAAGAAAGGGCTCAACAAAACATAATATGATTACTCAGTACTTTGCATTCCCAGAAACGAATGAGTGTCTCAAATTACCTACCGTCTATGTGTAGAAACTCGTTCATAGAAACGAGACCAATCGATGATGTCTGCCGAAAAAATAAAGAAACAAAGGAAAAGGAGTACAAGTAGTACATTCAAATAAAAAGGGAGTACATTTGCAGTACAACTATCTTCCGGAGTACAGCTCATAAAATATAAGTACAAAACTCCCAAAAGGAGTACGTTTGGTCAGCTTATTGTAGAGGGTTGTAAATAAACTAAACCATTAATACTGAGTTAAAAGGGATTCCTATATTACCGACCGTCACGAGAGCACGTGGAAAGAAGTGTCGAGAAGAAAATTGAGGAAAATAGAGCAAACAAAACAGAGAAAAGTGAAGAAAACAGCAGAGAAGGGAAAAAGCAACACAAACAAAAGGTAGGAAGAGTGCGAGGAGTGGAGAAAAACCAGAGGAAGAAACAGTAACGTCAACAACAAAGAACGCCGGCAACCGACAATACACGGTACAGTGTAGAAGATAGAAGAGACATAGAAGAAAGCCCAGTAGCCTTTCAAAAAAGTAAAAAACCAGCAATATCTCTAGGGGAAGAAAGAACGCAAAAAGAAGTGGAGAAGAAGATGGAGAAAATTACAAAAAAAATTAATGGAAGACCTTAAGCAAATCAAAGAAGACACAAGAGAGACGAGGAAAGAAGTGAGAGCTGTAAACAGACAGCTCAGGGAAGATATGGAAGAACTGAAGAGAGAAGTGAACCAACTGAAGAAAGCGATGGAAGAAAAAGAGGAAACATGGAGAGAAGAGAAAAGCTTCCTAGAAAAGAAGATAGGACAGATGGAGTCGAAAATGGATGAAAAAGAAAGAGGTGAAAGAAGAAATAACATAGTAATAACAGGGCTAAGACTAAAAGAGACGGGACAAAACATGAGAAAAGAAATCGAGAAATGGGTTGAAAAGGAGTTGGAAACAGAAGTAAAGACAACAGAGGCCTATGCTATAAAGGGAGAAGAGATGGTAATAGCAAAAACTGAGAGTTGGAAACAGAAGCTGAACGTCATGAGGAATAAAGAAAAATCTTTGTAAACAACGACCTAACAAGGAAATAAAGAGAGATACAGAAAAAGATAAGAGAGATAGCGAAGAGGGAAAGGGAAGAAGGAAAGAATTGGAGGAAATGGAACGATGACACCGAGCGACTGGAAAATTTTTAAAGGAGAAAGGAAAAAACCGGACAGGAGGTAAAAAGAGTGAAGGTACATGATTCAACGGGAAAGCAACAGAAGAAAATAAAAGGAAGAATAAAATTGGTATATTTATAAAATACATAAGTGAATTTGACGTAATTGGAATGGTAGAAACGTGGGTAGATGAAAAGGAGTGGAAGAAGATAGAAGAGAGAAAAACAAGAAAGGACGAGCGAAAAGAGGCATTATCACAGGAGTAAGGAAAGAAATTGAGGACGCAATAAAAACAAAACAAGAACTACAGAGGACTCGAATAACAGAAAGAAATCTAAAAATAGGAACAAAAAAAAGTTAAAATAATCACGGTATACAGTAAAGAGATGAGTAAAACAAAACAAATGTTAGAAGAGACCATAAGTGAGACAGAAAAAAAAATTGTAATATAATTGGGGGCGACTTTAATGCGAGAATTGGGACAAGATTAGGAAGATGGAATAATGAAACAGAAGATGCGAGAAAAACATCGAAGGACAAGACAGAAAATAAAGAAGGAAGAAAAATGATCGAATTTATAGAAGAGAGAGGACACGAGGTACTGAACTGGGAACTGGGAAGAGGATACAGGGGAATTTACGTACGTGGGGCCGAGAAGAGAATCAGTGATTGATTACGCAATAATAGTCAATCAACATGCATGGGATGAACTAAGAAGATTCGAAGTGGGAAACTGAGTGGAATCAGATCACCAACCGTTAGAAATGGAAATCGTCGGAGAAGAAATAAAAAGACATGAGAAAGAAACAATTATAAAAACAATCTGGGAAGAAGATAGCATACAAAAGTACAGAAGTGCGCTACAACATATTGAAAGAGAAAAAGAAAAACAAAAAGACACCGTAACAAGAATGAAAGAACTCGAAAGGAGAATGAGAGAAGCGATGACAACAAAGAAAATAGAAGTAGAAGTGGAAGAAAGAATGGGAAGAAATAGATGGTGGGATAAAGAATGCAAAGAAATGAAAAGACTAGCCAGAAAGCAGATGAGAAAATGCAGAAATGGGAAGGGATCGAGAGAAGAATACCGGAAGCAATTAAAGAAATACAAAGAAACTAGTGAGAAGAAGAAGGAAGAAAAGAAAAGAGACGAAGAAGAGGAAATTAGATCAATCAACACAGGAAATACAAAAACAGAGAACGAAAAGTGAAAAAGTGGGCAGACGAGAAGATAAGGAAAGAAGAATGGAGAGAGTACTTTAAAGAATTACTAGACGGAAAGGCCGAAACGGAACGAAGACAGAAGGGAGGATGACCAAGAGAACAAGAAAAAGGGGAAGAAATTACGAAGGAAATGATTAAAATGGGGATAGGAACAATAAAAAAACGAAAAGCAGCGGGAGAAGATGAACTGCAAAATGAAGTGTGGATCTATGCAACAGAAGAAATAATAGAGATAATGAGGGAGATAGTAAACGACGTCTGGCAAGGAAAGGAGCTACCAAGCCAATGGAGGATGGGGCTAGTGTGTCCGACACACAAAAAAGGAAAAAGAGAAAAGGTGGAGAACTACTGAGGAATAAGTCTGCTGAGCACAGCGCACAAGATCTGCGCAATGATACTGGAAGAGAGATTGAAGGAAGAACTAGATGAAAAAGATTTGTTACCAGATGGACAAGCCGGTTTTAGGAGAGGGAGAAGCACCATCGATAACGTGTACATCTTGAAACATCTAATAGATCAAGAACTCGATAAGAAAGGACGGAAGATGTACGCGCTATTTGTAGACCTGAAGGCGGCTTTTGATAGTGTAAATAGAGAGAGATTATGGGAGTACCTAAGAGAGAAAAGAATCAACGAGCAGCTGGTGAACAGAATAGAGGAAATTTACCTAGAAACGGGAAACAGAGTAAAAGTAAACGGGAAAACGAGTAAAAGATTCTGGACGACGAAAGGAGTAAGACAAGGATGCCCACTCAGCCCCAGTCTATTCGCGGCATATATAAGCCACCTGGAAGAAAAACTAGTACTAGCACAGGCAGGGGGAGTGGTGGTAGAAAACACGAAAGTGCACTCGTTGGCATACGCCGATGATATGGTGCTAATAGCGAGGGAGGCCAAAGAAATGATGGGAATGGTAAAATGCCTAGGAAGATACCTGAAAAGAAAGAAGCTAGAATTAAACGTGGAGAAAACAAAAATGATAATTTTTCAGAAAGGAGGCAGAAGAAAGAAAGAGGAATGGAAGTGGGAAGGAAAAGAACTAGAAAAAGTAAAAGAATTTAAATACTTGGGTTACACCTTTAACGCAACTAACAACGAGAAAAGTCATATAAAGGAACTAGAAAGGAAAGCGAACGGGGTGGTAGGTCAAGTATGGGGAATAGGCAAGAGAAAATTCGGACGAGATAATGAGTGTAATGTAACGAGTGTAATGATCTACGGAGCAGAAATATGGGTATGGAAGGAGCAGGTAAAGCTGGAAGCAATCCAAGCGAAATACTGGAGATGGGTACTAGGATTGGACAGCGAAACGCCAGCATATATCGTACTGGAAGAAGTAAAGAGAGACAAGATAAGAGTGGAAGCAGGAAAAAGAGCAGTAAGATTTGAAGAGAGAATAAAAGAAAGAACGGAATGTTAGATCTTGCAAGAGTGTTGGAAAGAGATAAAGAATGGGAAGATGGAAAGAACAGGAAAAGAGAGAAGAAAATACTACGAGAGAAACGGGTATGCAGTGGAGGAGGTAGAGAGGCGAAGAAACAATGGAGTAAATGTACTAAGAGAGATAGTTGAGGTGGACCGAGACGTACAGAAGCAGGAAAGGAGAACGAGGATAAATGAGTCAAGGTATAATGGAAAGTATAGGTCACTAATCACGGAAAAAATTGCCGGCATACCTGAGAAAGGAAAGCGAGATGAACGATAGGAAAGTAATAGCAAGGTTTAGATGTGGAAACGAGGAAAGAGAAAACAAATACTGGAAAGAGAGAGACGAGAGAGTCTGCAGACTGTGCAGAGAAGGAGCAGAAACAATAGAGCACATGATGAAAGAATGTGAGGAGCTGAGAGAGGAGAGAGAAGATTGGAAAGTACTGATAGGAGAAGAAGGGAAAGGACTAGGCGGGATGAAAGGAGTTTTAGACAGAAGAAAGAATGTAGAGAAAAGGGGGGAAGAGATGGGAGGAAAATAAAATTAATTTAGCTATTGATGATGTTTATGTTTTAGTTTTATTTAATCAGTATTTAGTTATTTAGCATTGTATGGGAATAGGAATACTTTTCGAAGCCGAAAGGCAGGGAAATATAACTTATTATTATAATACTGAGTTTAAAAAGGAATAAATATATAATTAATGTTTATTCCCCGCCTTGGCGTTTGTTAAGAAAGAGTGAAGTTATGTGTATATTGTTTATATTGTTCATTGGATTTTAACATTATTTTGTTGTATAGCTTGAGCCGTTAAACAGCTAAAGAAAAAATGAAGGATGTTCAATTTAACTGAAGATTTAGACAATGCCGAAAACGCTGAAGAATGGAGGCGCCCTTGAGACAAACCGGGAATCAGTTTACTGTTTAATTTGGTTGTGTTGTCGAACCTTAAGATTTTACAATGAGTATGGAGTACCCAGCATTGTACGTTTTATTTTAGTCCCTTCGATTCTTCACCGTTTTATTTTTGACTCTTCTTATGATTTAAGGAATAATTAAGCCTAAGTTATTGTAAAACAACTCTCTCCACACTTTCCACTTTCTGTGGTCCTATTACACTATTTCATTATTGGTCTGTCACTCCTCCAGTAGTAGCACTTTTATAAAATGGGTGACAAAATGCACGTGAATTTTGTCAACTGTGACAAAAGTCAGCGATGTCAGTGGTAGACCCCCAGGTGCGGGAGACTTCGTTGTTACTTGAAAGACGTTTAGAGCCTTTAGTTTGGACTAACTCTTTACAATATGTACGTAAGCACGGTAATATAGGCAACCAACTATACCAAGTCACCAATTTCAATTCCCACCGATGTCACTGGTAAGCCCCCTGGTGTTTGACACCAATATAAAGGTCTCTGCTTGTGATTTCTGCTCCCAGTTCATATTATGTTAAAATATCACAAACTTAATCTGAAGGATGCATACCAAAAAAGACAAAAATAAAATGATCTGGTCCCGGTACACTTGATCTGAATCACCCGGGATAATATTGTTACATCTTCGTAACTGTACTACATATTGCCAATTTTCTGAATGGTTTTAGATACAGTATAATAAAAAATAGATTTATAAAACTCACACTTAATACCTGTTTACTACACCTCCAATTTCTTCCATAACCATAAAAGGTTATGTTTCTGTTGCCAATAAATCGACTTGCTTCTCTAAGTTATTCCCACTAAGTAAATTACGACTACGTCGCCAAAGAATACGATAGACAAGGTGGAAATTAGCCTTTCGAATGTTACGCTATCCATATTCCAAGCTTTAATTTGGGTATGTAAGCTCATGTAACAGGCACGTACGCTCATGTGGATTGAGAATTAGTTACGTGCTAACTTTGGGCGATCCTTGCTATATACTAAATCGTGATCTTGATACTATCAGAGATTAATTTAATCTTTTGAAAATTTTAAATCAAGTACATAGTGTCTTTAAGGGGTATCATAACAAGATTAAAATTAAAAAAAAAATGTTGCGTTTACGGATTAAGAATAATTACATAAGATGTTCTTTGATTTCGGATAATGGCCTAAAAATATAAATCGGGGAGAATTACAATAAATCCTGCGAAGTTGGCAAGACAGCTACATCAGAAAGACTAGAGTAAAGAGCAATCAGAAACGTTATTCTGTTAAATGAACTGTCGTTAAAGCAAGAGATTGTAGGGTATGAATGTTCCTGCAAATGAACTGTAATCAAAGGGATCTTGTTAGAAAGAACAAGGGTATAAATACTTCTATACAAATTTAGAACGCTAATAACGTAATAACTCTGGATAACCATTTGACTAATACACGTAACACATAATTGCTAGTAATTAAATAAATACTGATTCTGTGAAGTATTCCACAGAAGTTATAAAATGTTTGGCACACAGTGAAGGAAATGGAAAAACTAGAACCGGATATAATGAGCATGGAAATTGGCATTCTCACAAGAACATATCGAAAGTTTAACATTAGAGATTCCAGATAAGAAATTTTATCCAATAACCAATTTTGTGGAACGAAATAATTTTAATGGAAGTCTGGACTGTTAGTTTCTCAAGTTATATCCAAATTAGGGTTGTGTGGGGCTTTGAGTACGGAGTTTTAGAAAAGAAAATGTCAAATTAAACAGAATTTTAAAATACAATTAAAATACACTACCTACATGCTGTGATAGTGTTGTTTCCATATTGTGATATCCGTATTGAAATTTTATATTATAATCTATATTGAATTTCCGTAATACCAGAAGAAGAATATAATTTAACCCAAACGTGGGGGAGGTGGTTTTTAATTAATAATAATTTTGCGTTTAATCATGAACATATTTTTGCTATTACTTAACTAACCTATGTTTGCTAAATAATTTTGGTGTAATATGACAGGTTTTATTGCTTGTCTTTTATTTTAATTGCATATTAAAATTGCAGTTATTTATTTGTAAACAATTACGAAAAACGGTTCCTTTTTTCACTCACACGTAGATGTAATTTAATTAACATTTTCCTTAACAAAAGCAGTTACGACACACCATATTAGAACGATTGACGCAAATCAGTGTTATATAAAATTCACCTTAGTGGATCTTGAAAATAAGTGATTAAAATTTTCCAAGTCTTTGTCATACGCAAATACTTGCGTCAATAAATACATAAAACAGGCAATCTTCGCGGAAGTCCTCAAGAACAGCTTCGATTTTAATGATTTCTTAAAAAAAAAAAATTGTATTATTTAAAATCAGAAACCTTTTGAAGTGGGGAAATAATTATTATTTAAGTATATTGTTTAAACATTATTTATATTTTTATAAAAAAAAAACAGTTTTTTAAATTAGAAAACTATTATGAATTGTGGATTATTTATTATTTTATGAGACATTTATAAAAAAAATTAAATAAAAATTGTTCATCAATACTTGTAGGGATGTCTAGATTTCTCCGAATTGATTATTGTGATTGAAAAATCCTAATTTTCTATTTTCAAGATAATCCACATTTTCTCATGGTGTGTCCCACAGAAACCACAAAGATAAAGATGTAATTTCTGTATTTTATGATGTAATGTAAATTAAAATTATTATATGAAGAATTTTTTGGAAAAATAACCACGCAAAACTATTTTTTTAGATAAATATCATACATATTTAAATAATATTAATAGTTATTTCCCCGCTTCAAAAGGTTTCTGATTTTAAATTAGATAAAAAAACAAAAATTTAAAATAAAAAAACATCAAAATCGGAACTGTTTCTGAGGAGTTCTACTAAAAATTCAATTTTAATTGTTTTCTTGACTAAAAACTAATTTATCGCCACTATTCCATTCCCCTGTTATTTGTAAAAGATGGACAAATAAAAATGCAATTTTTCACATTTGTTACTATGGTTTCAAATAATTCAACCCAATATTCCACTTGTGAAAATTGTATCGGATATTCCACTAATCCCAGCGAATATTTTTAACATATGAATGAAGTTCAGTTTTTATTATAGCTGCTGTTTTTCTGGGCATGCTTATCTCTGTAATCACTAAAAGTTGGTTCATGGAATAGTCCTCCGAATACTACTCGTAGTCCAAGTTATGTAGACTATTTTACAAACTGGTTTCACTCATTCGTGCTAAAGCACTCGTGGATTAATTTGCAAGCACAATTATTACTCGTGACCAGTTTGAAAAATAATAATCGACATAACTTGGACGACTCGTGGTATTACATATATATTACATATATATATATAAACACATATATTTATTTTGTTTTAACTGGAACTTGCAGAAACTGAAAAAAGGAAATTGGAAAAATGTTTAGTACCAAAATGTTCTTGTATCTTAAAACTGAAAAAATCTTTATAATATATAAAAATTTAGCCTGTTATTAAGTTTATGCTCGCAAAACTCAAAAAGTAGTGGGTCGATTGACTTGAAATCTTGACACAACGTTTCTTTCGAATACGCGCGTGTTTTCGAAAATCGAATTCATTTCTTTCGTTTCTTTACGAGTTGAAGAAGAAGAGAACACTTGTTTTCGTTCACATTGATGTGCATAATCAATCGTTTGAAGTGATTTGATTATCTGGGAATTGATTCGAAATGTCAGCTGATTTGTACCTATTCAATAAATTCAATTCATTCGTTTTGTTTTGGAAATTATTTAATTACCTGTTTTCGAAAATCAAACTGTGAATTATTTTGATTTCGATTGTTGCATTCAATTCAATTAATTTCTTTCTTTTTTTCCAGTTGTTCGTCGTCTGTGTTTTCGCCCGCCATAGGACGAATTTTATGCGTTCAATTGAGAAGAAGAAGAGCAGCAAGAAGTTATGCAATGACACACGATTAATGGTTAAAACCATTCTGATTGGACCTCAAGATGTAATTCCGACCGACATGGCGTTCGACTTCAATTTCCAATACGCCTTGCGTTCACTAGAACTATGAATAAAGCGCAAAGGCAATATTTGCAAGTGTGCGGTTTGAATTAAGAAAACGATTTTTTTTTATCATGGCCAATTATACGTCGCATGCTCCAGACTCGATAAACCATCTAATCTTTATGGTTATGCAGAAAACGGGCAAACAAAACATGTAGTCCAATTAGCTTCACAATAAAAAATGTTTTTATTTGGAAGACATCTTTTTTCTTCATTTCCTTTCACTCCACCGCAACGCAAGGCATGGTTTTAAATTGAATTATGTTTTCTCGTTCGTTAGAATACTGTTACATCAAATTTAAAAGATCATACATGCTCCTACCGAAGACCTACTAACGTTCTATTACGAATAAAAATGAGATACAATAAAAATTAAGGAATTGATTATAGAAAATTAACCAGGAACTGGAACACATTCTGGAAGATAATAACATCATTAGCATTTTTAATTTATGCTTCTAAAGTTTTATGAAAACAGACAGGGCTTTTAATAAAAATGATGCATGCAGCTTTGAATATACCTAAGTACTTCCATATAATTTACATCGGTTTGAACGTCAAAGCTCCCCATGTAAATTTTATTTACGTATAAATCATTTATGAAACCAACTTTATTTTAGATGATAAAACCCTCATGTAAACATTAAAGTCTTCATAATGTTACTCAAACATTTCCCAGAACGCTCAATCAATTCGTAGAGCAACTTGTCGCTAAATTGGGAACAAATTCCTATAAAGATAAGACAGAAAACCAATGGTCTAAGGGAAAGCCCTTCGGAGTGTTAGTACAAACGTTGTCTTTGTCAGTAATGTCTTATTGTTATACATTCTGTAATTATTCTGTATTCAGATAATTAATTTTTTATTTGCTTTTATTGCAATCTAATGCAAATAATTAACCATGTAACCAGTAACTAATTACGAGTACATGTATGTACAGAAACAACAACTAACTGAAGCAAATTAACAAACTAACTAGAGTTGTTCTATTATTAAAACAAAGCAAACAAGGATTAGACAGTAACAGATTTTTACAAATTCGTCCTGAAAACCGAAAAAAATTATGTATTAAAATGAGGTTCTGTGCACTATACAAGGTGTTACAAAATCAAACAATGCGACGAAGAATCCTCTGTAGCTGTGTGTTCCGGGGCTGGTCAGGTTTACCATGACAATGAAGTTTCTTCCTTGAATTAATTTAATTAAATTAATGACGTTTATCATTTGACAGCCAATGCATTATTGACAGAATTGGCAAATGCAAAAAGAACAGAGCGGCACAGAAAAATTTACATGTAAAAAATTCCAAAGTTAACTCTATGAAAATCATTTTGTAACACCCCGTATTGTCAGTTATTGCATTTGATAAAAAAAACAGTGTTTTTAGTTGTTATATTCAGAATTAATCATCAAAATAGTTTTTCGCCAGTTTTTCGTGCCAACAAGCTTGAGAAACAAACTGGAGAATTATTTTGTTATTTATTATCAGTATCTTAATGATTAGATTATTATTTAATGTTGAAATAAAAAATTCAATTCATTTCAGAACCAGAAAACTCACAGTCAAAAACGAAATACTGTAATTTATTCTCAGTATAATATTGAGTAGATTTTTCCCATTATAATATATAATATATAATCTGATTGTACAGAATTAAACACGTGATGATAAATCCTGCTACACGAGCGACACTAAAATCATTAAAAAATAATCCGGTAAACACTGTATTTTATGTTGGCGGCAATTTAATAGTAATCACATTCACACAAAAAAAATTATTTAGGAACCTGCTTTCCTTGAACCTAAGAATATAGTACGACACAAAGTATCAAAAGCTTTTTGTGACTAAGATTTATGAGAGACCAGAGAAGCTTTCGTTCTATGTTCTAAAATATACACATTTTCTTATCTAGAGACGGAGACCTTATAGACCAAAAAAAATAATAATTAAGCTATTAGTTTTATAATAAATTGTGAAACGAGTATTTTGAAAAATTTAGTTTAATGTTAATAAAAGCATTATTAGACAGAACGATGTACTTAAATTTCACAATACTTTTGATGTCATGTTTTTTTTTTCACTTTTTTAAAGAAGCATCGTCGGTAGTTCAACTAAAATGTATGTACCACCAAGAGCAGTATATACTGGGACAGGTCCATTTTGCGGACACTTTCAAAATTTAATAATTCCCCAGTGTGAATTAGAAAAATTGGCATACTTAACAAGTGCTTAATATAATATAATTATGCAACTGCCAGTGGTTTAGTATTGTCAAAACTATGAGTTATGCATAAACAACAGCTCACTTTGACAATAATTCATCTAAATGGTCAAAAGAACAATTTATTGTGATAGAATATTATTAATTCTTAATTTTTTTCTAGATTACTGACCAACAAGGGAACACGTGAAGAGGAGTGACGAGGAGACAATTGACGTAAATGAAGCAAATAAAATGTAGGAAAGTGAAGAAAACAGCGAAGAAAGGAAAAGAAGCATAAAAAAGTTGTTGAGGAGCGGAGAAATACACGGAGAAAAAAGAAAGAGAAGAAGAAGAGATCTAGAAGAAGACCCAGAAGCATCCCAAAATAAAAGCAAGAAACCAGTAAGATCAAGAAAACACAATCAAGAAGAAATGGGGCTGGAGAAAATTATGAATCACCTAAAACAAGTTAAAGAAGATACAAGTGAAACCAGGACAGAAATGAGAGAGCTGAAGAATGGCAACAGACAGCTCAAGGAAGATAAGGAAAAACTGACGAGTGCCGAAAGACTACGTATGGAGTTGTCAAGCAGCAGAAAGAAAAAACAAGAAATGAACAGCGACAGAGGCATATACAGAAGCAAAAAAAAAACATTGAAGAAGAAATAATGGCGAAACTAGAACTACAGTGAACTGGAATAATAGAGGAACGAAAACTAGTTTTTTTTTTTTTTTAAATAGTCACACTATACAGTGAAGAGATGAGCAAGACAAAACAAAATTGTTAGAAAAAGACAATAAGTGAGACAAAAAAATGTAATAATTGGGGCAGACTTCAATGCGAGAATTGGGACAAGATTAGGAAGACAAAATAATGGGACAGAAGTATCGAAGGATAAACAGAAGATAAGAGGAAGAAAAATGATCGAATTTATATAAGAGAGGAACGAAGGACTAAATGGGAACTGCGAGGACAATGTATGGGAATTTACATACGTGAGGTCGATAGGAGAATTAGTATTGGAGGATCCTAATAAGATTTGAAGTGGGAAACGAAGAGGAATCAGACCACCAACCGTTAGAAATAGAAATAGGCACCAAAAAGAAATAATTGTAAAAACTATTACATACAAAAGTACAAAAAGATACCGAAACAAGAATGAGAGAATTCAAAATAAGAATGGAAGAAGCGGAGTCAATACAGAAAATAAAAGTAGAAAATAGAAAGAAATGAAAAGACTACCCAGAAATGGCGAGGTGGAAAGGGATCGAGAAAATAGAGGTATATTATGGGAGAGCGAAACAGAAGAAGATTACAAAAGAAAAAGAGAAGAAGGACGAAGACCCCTTTAGGAAAAGTAAGAAGTTTCAAAGATCACCGGTTAAAAAGGCAATGGATGAGGAAATGAAAGAGATGCTGAAAAAAATTGTGGAGGATGTAGGGGAGATAAAGGAAGAGAATCGGAAGATGAGCAGGGAACTGGAATAGTTGAAAATTATGATGCGTGAAAAGGAAGAAAAATGGGAAAGAGAAACTATGGAACTAAAAGAAAAAATGAAAAAATTGGAGGAGAAAATGGAAGAGCAGGAAAAAAGAGTGAGAAAAAAGAATATTGTAGTAACAGGATTGGACGAAGAGGAATGCGAGAGCGAGAAGAAACTGGAAAAAGGGATGAAGGTGGAATTAGAGGTAGAAGTGACTGTGAGAGAGATGTATGTATAAAATAAATGGAGGAAAAATGATTGTGGCGGAACTTGGGAGTTGGGGGGGAAAGAGGAAAGTTATGGAAAATAAAAGAAAACTAAGAGAAAAAAAAAGAAAGAGAGTATACATAGAAAATGATCTGACAAAGAAGGAAAGAGATATACAGAAGGAATTAAGAGCGATAGCCAAACAAGGGCGACAAAAAGGACAGCGGGTGAAAGTGGGTTATAAAAATATATGGATAGAGAGAAAAGGGCTTAGGTGGGACGAAGAAAAAGGGGAAATTGATACAGAAAATTTTTGAATAAGAGCACAAGGAAAAGGCGACAGGACAGAAAAGGGAAAATGAATACGGAGAGGAATAAAGGAGAAAAGGAGCAAATAAGAATAGTATTCTGGAACGTAGCGGGAATAAAAAACAAAGACAATGAATTTTGGGAGTATTAGAGAGAATTTGACGTAGTGAGAATGGTAGAAACGTGGGTGTAAGAAAAGGGGTGGGAAAAATTGGAAAAGAGAATGCCGAAAGAGTTTAAGTGGAAATGTCAATATGCAGAGAGGGAAAACAAGAAAGGGAGAGCTAAAGGTGGGATAATAATGGGGGTGAAAGAGGGACTGGAAGGAGAAAATGGAACTGAAGCAAAAGAAGAAAGAGGGATTATAGAAAGAACGGTAAAAAGTAAACAGAGAAAATGGAGAATTGTATTGTAACAGTGTACAGCAGAAGTATGAAGGAAACGAAGAGAATAATAGAAGAGCGAGTAAAAGAGCAAGAAGAAGGAACTTCGGTGATTGGGGGGGATTTTAATGCAAGAATTTCGGGAAAAGGAAGACGGATAGAAGAGGAACAAGAAACAATAGAAGGAAGATCAACAAAAGATGGAAAAGAAAACGCAGAAGGGAGAGTACTGATTAGCTTAGTAGAAGAAAGAGGGTAGGACATACTTAATGGGAACTGCACAGGAGATGAGAAAGGGGAGTACACGTATATTGGATCAAGAGGGGAGACAGTTATCGACTATGTTATGGTAAATGAAGAAGCATGGGATGAAATAGAGAAATTCAAGGTGGGAGAAAGAATAGAGTCGGACCATAAGTGAAGACAAAAGGAAGAGAGAAAAATAGAGGAAGTGTGAATGAGTTTAGAAGAAAAATTGTGAAGAATATTTGTACGGAAGAAGGAAAAGAAAATTATAGAGCAAGACTTAGGGAGGCAAAATACGAAGAAACAGAAATAAACGAAAAGGTGAGGGAACTGAGCGATAACATAACGAACGCAACAGAAAAAAAAGAGATAGAGATAAAAGAGAAGATGGGGCTGTGGAAGCACGAGTGGTGGGATAAAGAATGCAGGGAAAGGAAGCAGGAAGCAAGAAGGAAACTAAGAAATTGAAAAAAAGAAAAAGCAACCAAGGAAGAGTACAAGAGAGCACGCAAGAGGTACAATTTAGTATGCAAAGAGAAGAAGCAAAAGAAACGGATGGAAGAAGAGCTAAAGATGAAGGGTATAAAGACGGAAGAAGAGATATGGAGATACATAAATAAGGAAAGAATGAAAAAGAGAGAGAAAGAGTGAGTGATGGAATTACTATGGAGGAATGGAGAAAGTACTTCAGTGAGCTGCTGGGGGGGGGGGGGGGGTGATGAAAACAGACAAGAAAAAGAAAAGAGACAACTATTTGAAAAAATAAAAAAGATAACAAGAGAAGAACTAGAGCAACAACTAAGAAAACTGAAAAGGAAAAAGACACCGGGGAGGGATGGTATACAGAATGAAGCGTGGATATATGGAACGGAAAGGGAAGTTGACAGGTTGTTAGAGATAATGAATGGAGTGTGGAAGGGAGAGGGATTCCCCCAAGAGTGGAAGGAGGGGATAATATGCCGCATATATAAGAAAGGAGAAAAGGATACAGTCAGTAATTATAGGGGATCATTCTCCTAAATACAGCATATAAGGTATACGCGATGATTGTGGAAGAGAGGCTAAGCTGATGAAGGAAATGAATGAGAGGGGGGTGTTATCAGACGGACAGGCGAGATTTAGGAAAGCTAGAGGGACCATGGATAATGTATATATCCTGAATCACATAGCAGGAAATGAGATAAAAAAAGAGGGGTGGCAAGATATATGCATTCTTTGTGGACCTGAAGGCGGCTTTTGATAATGTGGAAAGAGATTTACTGTGGGAATGCTTGAGAAAGAGAGGGATAAATGAGCATCTGATAACAAAAATGGAAGAGATATATGAAGAGACGATAAGTAGAGTGAGAGTGGATGGAAGGGTGAGTGAAAGTTTCAAAACTGATAAGGGAGTAAGTAAAGGTTGCCCACTAAGCCCCAGCCTGTTTGCAGCTTTTATTGGAGATATAGAGGAGATTTTCAGGAAGGGGCAGGCAGGGGGGTTGTGGTGGGCAAAGAAAAAGTGTGGTCTTTAGCATATTATGCGGATGATTTGGTGGTGCTAGCGAGAGAGGTGAAAGGTATGAAAGAAATGATAGGAACCATGGAGAAATATATGAGGAGGAAAAAGTTGACGGTGAATGTAGAGAAATCCAAGATGATGGTGTTCAGAAAAGGGGGTGGTAGGAGAAAAGTAAATGAGTGGAGACGGGAGAAAGAGAAAATTGAACAAGTGAAAGAATTTAAGTATTTAGGTTATGTGATGAATGAAAGAAACACAGCAACAGCACAAGTGAGAGAGTTAGTGAAAAAAGCAAATAAGATAATAGGAGCTGTGTGGGGAATAGGAGAGAGAAAATTTGGACATGATTTTAGAAGGAGAGTAATGATGTTTGATAGTTTGGTGAAAAGCGTGATGATCTATGAAGCGGAATTATGGGGATGGAGAGAACAAGAAGGATTGGAAGGGGTGCAAGGAAAATATATGAAATGGGTGCTAGGGGTAGAGAGAGAGACACCGGGGTATATAGTGATGGAGGCAACAAAGAGAGATGGAATAAGAATAGAAGCAGGAAAAAGAGCAATAAGATTTGAGGAGAGAGTGATAGCGAGAGGAGAGTGCAGAATTTTGCAAGAGTGTTTGAAAGAAAAAAGGAAAGAAATAGGAAAGGGGATATGAAAAGAGAGGGAGGCATATTTCGAAAGAAACGGGTATGCAGGCGCGGAGATAGAAAGAATGCGAGAGAGAGGCAGAATAATGACAGATGAATTAGTGCAGAGAGATAGGGATGTGCAAGTGCAGGAAAGAAGAACGAGAATTAGGGAGTCTAGGTACAATGGGAAGTATGAAAAAATGATAACGGAAGAAATACAAAAGTACCTATTAAGAGAGAGTAGAAAAGAGAGAGTGATAATAGCAAGATTTAGATGTGGAAATGAGGAGAGAAAGAATAAATATTGGAGTGAGGATAATAATAGAGTATGCAGGATGTGTGGAGAAAAAAAGGAGACGATAAAGCATTTGTTGAAGGAATGCGTAGAATTGAAAAGGAGAGATGAGAGTAGAGAAGAAATTTTGAATGAGGACGGAAGAGGGATCGAATGGATGAGGAAGGTTGAGTGGAGAAGAGGGACAATCAGTGGGAAGGGATAAAAGCTGCTAGTTATTGTGTTGAATTATTGATTTATTTAGTTTTATGTATTACATTATATTTTATTTTATTTGAGTTATGTGAAATGTATCGGATAAAGTATCATGAAAGTATCACATAAAAAAATAAAAAAAATTGTTATGCGTCTCCAAATAATTTAAAATGTCATTGCATATATATACGTCTGGAGCAGGTTAAACGTGGGGAAAACAAAAATTTCAGAAAGGATACAGAAGTGGCGCAGTCGGTAGGATTGCCAAAGTCAGCGAATAAATCCCTAATAATAATAAAACAAACTTCTATTTATTCAAAAAATTGAAAAGAGCACACGAGTAGGTATTGACACAAAATAAGCAGCATCTAGAGCAACATATTCTACACATTCGTGATAATATTGGCATAATTGGAGTCACAGAGAATGGAAGCCTATTATTACTTTTTATCACAAATGCTTATTTCATAGATAGCAACAGCATAACTTTATTATCAAAATTTATTATTAATCGCACTTTCATTTTCAAAATTAAAACCCTTCATAATTCAATTGCAAAACCAATCGATCTATTACACGAATCATTCAAGAAGCAACTATAACTCTCGAAAATTTTTAAATTTTTAATTTACAATGTGGGAAACCAAATTCCGCTGGTTAGTAGAGATAGTTTCAACTATCCGTTACCTGTATTCCAAAATAACAATAAGGTGCATGCGATAATACCCCGATCGAAATACCTATTCCTAAATGAACACGAATATGCATTCTTTGATAGCAGCTATGAGGAAACTTCGATGGAAACTCGCCACGGACTGACCATTATTTCATTTGGTTCAACTCTACCGTGTGAAATTAGACTACTGAAATATTACAATGATATCAACAGGTGCCAATACTTTTCAGTTCCCATTGCTCGGAACTTACTTCCTGAATTAGAAGTTTTTTTTTGTGAAATACGTGTCGGGCCAATTATTATAAAAACTTCGTGCCGAAATTTAGAGCCTTGACTGCTTCAGTGGGACTTCGGTGATAATCTAAAACCGTTTAACACAAATGTAAACCTCACACCCTTAGACTTGAATACTATTCCTTAGATAAATACACCACATCAAAGGAGCCCTGGAATTACAAAAACAAAGTGTAGACAGTGACGAAATCTCGTTCAACCACAGACAACGCAGTTGTGGACTGTATTAATCTACGCCCTAGATTATCTCTGTTTCAGAAATAAAAAATCCACTCTTTCGGGAGATTGAAACCTGAAAGCTCCTGACGCATGGACGGCCGCTGAACTCCAAGATCTAGTTGTTAACGTTAGGAAAGTAGATTAAGCTCGTATCATACGCATTTGCTGCAATTATAGTTTTTTTAATATACAAGCTGTCCCAGAAATGACTACATTAATTTTAACCAGTAGCAGTACTCGCCGAGAGCAACAACACTCTTATCGACCACTTTTTAGAAATATAATTTTTTCAGCATTTATCAATACAAATTCATGAGCCGCATATAGCTATTTATTTGACCTTCTAAATTTTTTGCACAGTCGAGTGCAGTTACCTGTCGAGAAACGCAATAATTCATCAGTTTCTCGGGACAAGACATTTATTAGGTCAGTTTTTAAAAGTTTTTTTTTTGTGGAGTGTTATCATCATCGTTTAGGGGTTCATTGACGGGTAACTAAATTAACGTCAAGACTTCCACTAATTTTAACTCGATAAATACGGGGTTTAGGGCAAAATTTTATTGAGAAAATTGTTGACACTGATGAGTTCTACTACTGGTTAAAATTAACTGGTTCTGGAACACGTTGTATAGTATAGTCGAAAACTTAACTCTGGCGTTTACACGTAGTTCATTTCTGTTTCCGTCATGTATTAGAGACACCATTGTAACGGATTCCATACGAAATGTGTGAGAAAATGAATCATTTTGATTTTCCCGAATTTTTCCCATGTTTTAAAACTTATTCGCCCCCGAAAAACAAAATTCGTCGAAATCAGTCAATCCGTTCTCGATAACATCAAAAAATTTGTGTGTGGAATCCACGCGCGACAGAAGTGAAACTTTTGAAGTTTACTGCTTAAGAATTGATTTTCATTTTTAAAGCCCGGTACGACCAATTTTGGTTGCCGGCGTTCTTTGTTATTGTCGTTGCCCTGTACCAAGGGGGTTTCCCTGGGCCCCCTGTAATTTTTCCTATGTTTTAATAGTAATTCTGCTATTCGGGGCGGAGACAAATCCAACAAATCAAAGATCATAAAAATCGGTCCAGCCGTTCTTAAGTTAGAGTAGGCTGTGAAATTTAAATTGGGTTGGCACTACTAAGTTTTGATAATCTGATCGTTCCCTCTGATCTGATATACTTGTCATTTTGACATTCAAATTTTAAATCAAATTGTCAAAAGTTGTTATGTAGTTAGTAGTGCCAACCTAATTTTAATTTCACAGCCTACTCTAATTTATAATTTAAATGATCTCACGGTATATAGCGTTGACAGCAATTATGAAATAAATTTATATTTTTATATTAACAGCTGTCTTAAGAGGCTTCTCTAGTGGCATGTACATTGCTGCCGGTCGAAAGTACATTTTCCGGCAATATATATATTTTTAATTTACAAATTTCAAAAAATCGCTCTGTAGCTGCAAAGATCTATATTTTATCAAGAAGCCCATAAAATTTCAACGAAAAAATCAACGTTGAATGTAACTTTTTTATTTTTGAAGTTTTTTGATAAAATATAGTTCTTTGCAGCCACAGAGCGATTTTTTTGAAATTTGTAAATTGAAAAAAATATATATTGCAGGAAAATGTACTTTCCACCGGCAACAATGTACATGCCGCTTAAGAGGGAAGTATTGCCATTAAAAAATGTCAATTAGAATCACTGCTGAGGAATTACTATTGCTATAACAGATTTTTTTCGAAGCTTCAGGGAAACGGAATGAAAGCATGGAGTTTTTTAGTATACCAATAACCTTTATCGATAGTTCATCAACCATAACTCTGATCAACTGGAAAATCTTCTTTACCGGATGATTTTCGAATTTTGAGCAACAAATTCAACCATGAAATTTTATTAACGAGGAAAGTTAAATCAGTTTGTGCTGGTTTGATTTGTATTGGCCGCACACCGTTTTAATGGACCAACAGTTGATAATCTCGGGCAGCTGCGGTTTCTCACTATTGCAGCTACATTTACCTCAAAGTACACAAATGTGTTGTCCGTTATTTTAAAGTATAAATTAAAACAATTACGAACGGCATACGACTTGCAGCTTTACGTGTTTTATAATGTATCTTTAGTAATTCAAAAATCAAAAGGTTGCAGTTTGGAAAGCAAGATTTTTGTTCTGTCAAGTTTGTTAATTGGTTTCCAGTTTTACTCACTATCAATAATTTCTGTTCATACTTTAAAGATTAGATGGATTAGACTGGTTTGTGTGAATTAAGAAACGACATCGTTTTTATTTCATGAGATATATCGGTATTTTTTAATCATACTTTCTTTAAATAAGACAAGATATAAAGCTTATCTTTTATAAATGACGTTAATTCTTCTCTTTTATCGTCCAAAAATATTTCGTGGGCCTAAGCGGATTTCCTTTCCTTTGGTAACGCTTTTTCATCATACGTGCATATCCTGGAGGATCTTTCACCACTGTAAGCGTATGATAAAATAATTTTAAAGATTTTGAATACATACAGGGTGTCCCAACTAAAGTTTGTACCCCCAACAATTCCAATTTCGAAAGACTCAGAAGAAAACACTCGAACAGGTCAATTTTGTTATCAAGGGGGGCCAAATTGTACCAAACATTCAAGTCTTAGATCTCCCCCCTTTAGCCAGGGGAGCCACCCCCTTAAAAAATTTAAGCAGCATGGGGGGTCGTGTGATACATCATTTTAAAGCTTATTCAATTCTCTATCCAGACCCACATTTATCGATTTTTTTTCTACAAAAAAAACACATGAAATCGATAATTTCCAAATCTACATAAAATACTCAATTAAAATTTGTACCCCCCAACCATTTGAATTTCGAAACACTTAGAAGAAAACACTCGAACAGGTCAATTTTGTTATCAAGGGGGGCCAAATTGTACCAAATTTTCAAGTCTTAGATCTCCCCCCTTTAGCCAGGGGAGCCACCCCCTTAAAAAAATTAAATGGCATGGGGGGTCATGTGGTACATCATTTTAAAGCTTATTCAATTCTCTATCCAAACCTACTATTATCGATTAGTTTCTTACAAAAAAGAGCATAAGAATTTGTTATTTTCCAAATCTACATACTCTTGATTTGGAAAATAACAAATTAATGCTTTTTTTTAGAAACAAATTGATAAAAGTAGATTTGGATAGAGAACTGAATAAGCTTTAAAATGATGTATCACACGACCTCCCATGCCATTTAAATTTTTTAAGGGGGTGACTCCCCTGGCTAAAAGGGTGAGATCAAAGAGTTGAAAGTTTGGTACAATTTGGTGCCCCTTAATAACAAAATCGACATGTTCGAGCGTTTTCTTCTGAATCTTTCGAAATTGGAATTGTTGGGGGGCCTAAATTTTAATTGAGTATTTTATGTAGATTTGGAAAATATCGAATTCAAGCTTTTTTTTGTAGAAAGGAATTGATAAATATAGGTTCGGATAGAGAATTGAATAAGCTTTAAAATGATGTATCACACGACCCCCCATGCCATTTAAATTTTTTAAGGGGGTGGCTCCCCTGGCTCAAGGGGTGAGATTTAAGACTTGAAAGTTTGGTATTAGGTCCCCCTTGATAACAAAATTGACCTGTTCGAGCGTTTTCTTCTGAGTTTTTCGAAATTGGAATTGTTGGGGGGTACAAATTTTAGTTGGGACACCCGATATATGTATTATGGAGTCTATAAAACACTAGTCCACTGTAGTGAACTAATAATTAAGCTGTTTTTATAATTTGTTATATAGCAACCAGAATGAGGTGTTGGATAAAATTATGTATTATACCTACTCGTGCTTTAAGGGGACCGTTCGATTCGATATACAGAGTGAACATAAAGTTCCGCACCAAATTCATAATTTAGTTATTGTAATGTTCTTGCGAAAAACGCTCGAACAGGTCGATTTTTGTTTTTAAATTGCCATCTTTTGACATAAAATTTTTGTTGATGACGTCATCTGTTTTTTAATTATGACACCGTCATCAATTTTTTTAAATGGCAACCCCCAACTTTTTTGGGTTTTAGATGCACTTTTCAATTCTCTATTCAACAAGAGTAAAAAAGTGATACCTTGCATGACTTTTTTTTTAAATTACAAATTTTACTTCAAAAAATTCAATTTTTATTGCTTGAAAAAGTAGTATTTCACTACAAATTCGTGGTGAAATGGCGCAGATTAATCCCGAAGTTATGGAACGAAGTGTTCAAAACGTTAAAACACCTTTGGGAATGTGTCAAATAGTTGGCGGGTGGCAATTTGAGCACTTGCGTCAAATTTTATTAAATGGTTTTGTAATTTTTTGTTGTTTGCTTTCCAAATTTATTGTTATTTTTCAATTTTTTTCAAGAAATAATTTTTTTATTTTTGATGTAAAATGTATTTAAAAAAAATAAAAGTTATGCAAAGTGGCCATTTTTACGCTTGTTGAATAGAGAATTAAAAAGTGTATTTAAAACCCAAAAAAAAATCGGAGTTGCCATTTAAAAAAATTTATGACAGTGTCATAGTTCAAAAACAGATGACGTCATCAACAAAAATTTTATGTCAAAAGATGGCAATTTAAAAACAAAAATCGACCTGTTCGAGCGTTTTTCGCAAGAACATTACATAACTAAATTATGAATTTTGTGCGGAACTTTATGTTCACTCTGTATATAGATATAACACCTGTGTAAAAACACGGCCTATTTCATTCCAGCTTCACGGAAAAACCAGTGCAATTATAGAAAAACAAAAATTATCCTTGTAAAGTAGAGATATCAAGGATTTAGACGGTATTTTATTAAGAAATGTAAATGATTTTTAAAAAACAAAAGATATCATATTAAATAGTATATTATTATACCAGTTCCTGTGTAAATTGGGTGCTTTCCGGCACTAAAGGTTTAAAAAAGCACGACAGAAACGAGTGCCGGAAAGCCCCTAATTTACACAGGAACGAGTGTAATACAACGTTTTATAGTTCGACAACACCTTGTCTTTAAATAGCTTAAAATTCATAAAAATAGTGTGACGTTTATCTGACATTTTATTATTGCATGACAGAAAGTGTTTACACAAGCGAAAACTTGAAAATTCTGACAGTGTCGAACTATAAAAAACGATTATAAACAATAAAAATTGTTTTTAAGAATTTCTTTTTAAATCATTATTTCCTGGGGACAACAAAATGGGATTTTTTTACATATTAAACTAGTCAATTTGCCAATATTAAAATTATACTATTTTTAGTAGAATTATTATAACACCGTTTTTGTCTATTATGACACGCAAAAGCGTATCGTAATAGCCTCAGTACGAAAGCAAAGGAGAAAAAGATATGTTAAACATTTTTTGGATTTTTTTTTTCAACTTTAAACAATTGTTATAAACAAAATAATTAACTTTTAAAAACTTTTTGAACATGAACTTGTTGAGTACATATACAGGGTGATTTTTTTAAAGCGATCTACCCTAAATATCTAGAAAACAAAAACGTTATGAGCAAAATGCCGAAACCGGTCAATTTTGGTTGCGAATAGGACACTTAATTAGTGTAGTTTTAGACCTGCAGGTGCACCCCCTTGGCCGGGGCAGCAGCGCCCTCAAAAATCTTAAATGGAACAGAGGGTTAAAAAGTTTATTTTTTCTACTTTGGCGTCACAAAGTGTTCATTGTGACACTAAAAGTAGTTGCACAATGGAACTTATTCTGCAACTGGTTTTTTTTTTTTATTTGATACGTATTACGTTGGTATTGAGTATTTCTAACCAACTCCTATCGAAGTCAAGCTGAGTGTCAACTTTTCAGATAAAAAACATAACCACCAACACAACCGGTAGGTACTAGCTAATTCTAAAAATCCCTAGAATATTTGAAAAGCAAAATTTTGACATTTTCTCCAAACAGCTCCAAAGTAGAAAAAATAGTATATTACACTCGTTTAACGAAGCATTGTCACATTCGTTCTATTGGAACCTACTCATGTCACAATGAAGCCTCTTGTTAAACTCGTATAATAATGTACTATTATCGTTCGACACTGTCAGAATTTTCAAAGTTTCGCTTGTGTAAACACTCTCTGTCATGAAATAATGAAAATGACAGATAAACGTCACACTATTTTTATGGATTTTAAGCAATTTAAAGGCTTTCCGGGGTGGTGTCGAACGATAAAACGTCGTATTACACTCGTCCCTGTGTAGATTGAACGCTTTAAGCCACTCGTGGTTCACAAAAGCACTCGTTTCACTCGTGCTTTTATAAACCACTTGTGACTTAAAGCGTCCAATTTACACAGGAACTCGTATAATAATCTACTATTTTGAAAGGTCCATTTAACCTCTTTTTGGCGATGTAGTAGTTCTTTATTTCTACGATTAGTTTTTGAGAAAACCGCTTGTTTTATAGCACATCCCACGTTTATGTTTTTCCTGAACAACATTGTTGTTAAGCGCCTATTGTTATTACAGGAGATGCTCGAAATGAACACCAGTTTTATTCCAGGCAGTAGTAGATCCGGTTTTCAAATTCAAATTCTAACTTTATGAAATGTTTCTCGCGGAATTCGCCTGCATTCATCAACAATCCGTTGTGTGACTTCAAATGGCCTCAGAGAAAAAAATCTAAACTTGTCATTCAATTGCATCACGTCTGCCAATCCAATGGTTCGGCAATCGGTTGTTACGCCAATTGCGAACGTTTAAGGCATAATGTGGTGGAGCTCCATCTTGTTGAAATTTCGTTTATAAATATGTTTAGCACATTTGTTTTGGGGGCCATAAATAAAAATTATTTCAACTCTTTCAGCAACTGAGTTGACCATTTATTCATCCGAACGTATGCAGATTTACTTTAACCTGAATAATTGTCAATGTCAATGAATAAGAAACAGTTTTATTTCAGAAAATACTTGATATTTCAGAAAAAGATTAACCTTTTTAACTTCCAAATTTTGTGCTAGAGATGCTAAAAGAAAAAAATCTGAAAGAATGTGCGGACAAGAAAAAACAGAGTTCTCAAGCGTTATCAGCAGAAGATTAATGCAATGGCAAGTGTTTGGAATGAGGAAGAGCCCGACGGTTTGCAAAGAAAATGTTTCCACGTATGTGCATTTGAACTGTTTCCACGTATGTGCATTTGAACTTGCTTGGAGAGGAAATGAGGCTGCTAACTGCAAGAAAAAAAAAGGAAAGAGAAAACAATACAATTACTGTACTTTTCATATAATAAACAAATAACTTATTTTTTGTTTTATTCATGAAATAGTCTTCGGAATATCATTCGTGATAAAATTTTGTCGTGGTAAAATTTTTCGACTGATTTACTCTAGATTAGTTTTTCCAGTTGAAATTTAGTATCCATTGTTGAGTGACGGAATATGATTGGTTCAAACAACTATGAATGAAATAGTCATATATAATACCATAAGTAATTTTACCGACAAAATTTAATGATTATTAAGAAAGTTTGTTGCTTGGCAATGTCAAGAGCGAAATTGCCCAAAGCACCAAACTTGAGTAAAATAATCTTTCAATTTTGTCAGGCAAAATTATATCACGAATGGTATTCGACATGACTATTTCATGAATAAAAATTTAAACAAGAAACACAATTTATTATTAAATTAAATGCAAATTTTAACAATTCCAAAAAAATTCTTATTTATTTGCCATTGCCTATGTGAAAAGAACAATTATAATAATAAACATTTTCTTTTACGTTCTTTGCATTCTACATCCTTAGAAGTTTGTTTGGACGAGTCATTACTGTTCCCTCTCAAATTTTGAACTAAATTGTCATGGTGAACTGCGTCAAGCTAAAGAAAGGGTTTTAATTATTTGCTGTTCTCCAACCCCATTTTTGGCCAAAGCAGATATTGCAGAATAACTACGAGAATGATTTTTTTATTTTTAAATTCTTGGCGTCAAATTTAATATTAAGTGCAGATTTGCAAATTCTTTTGTCCAGGGTGTTTCAGCCTATCGGTGAGTTCTTAAACCACAAACCTTTCGTCCAGGCAGGATTAACAGTCACCTTCCCGGATTTTCTTCATTACAGCTGTTTGATATGGCATGAATCTTGTTTAATTCAAGAGCTTCGGCAATCAATTTCCGTGTATCAGAATTTTCCTGAAGAAGTTTTTTCTTGTCATCACGAGCATTTCTAGCTTCCTTAAAACAGATATCGGAAAAAATATTGATTTTGATATTATAATCCTTGAAATATTTTTCCTGGACCATTAATGCTGTTCCACATTGATTTGACACTAGTTTCTTTGTAGTTTTCTCCGTTCTTCTTTTTAATGTTGAATGCCCAATCTTGTAATATTTTTGCAATTTCTTCAGGTGTTGTTGTCGAAAGTAAATTATAATGCCGCTGCTCGCAAAATTCGGTAAACTGTTACCACACTGACGCTTTAGTTTCAATCGTATTTAGAGGTACCTATAATGTTAGAAATGCTTTTTTAATGTTTTCAATTATTGATAAATCATGGAATCTTAAATATTTGGAGCAGTTATTCTGTCATCTTTTACAACTGACGTTTGTAAAAATTATTGTAAAAATCGGTTACTATGTTAGCGAGAAAACAAAAGAACATTTGCCGCTGAAAAACAGCTTGGTTGTTTCATTCTCGCTTCCTATTGGTTGAACAACCCCAGCAAAATTTTAAATTAGAAATTTTGTCGATGCGAAACAATTTTTTGTTTAAAATGATGGACTCTGAGTTAAATTAAAATTATTAATAATGGAGATAGAACTCCGGCAGTTGGGACTTTTTAATCAGAAATTTCCTACTGTTTTTGAATCTTTTTTCCAATTTCCGATTTTAACTATCAGTCTTTGTGTTATTGTCAAAAACTAAACCCCTTATTTTTTTAGTTTTTGGTTAATAACAATTATTGTAATTTTTATTCGCGGAACAAAAAAAAATCTTTTTCAGAATAAAATCTAGAATCGAATGAACCATCGCTCATATTTTCGGATCCTTGTAACCATTTTTCTCAGATTTTCAACTACTTAAATCACTGTTTACACTGAATTTTTTTTCAATAGTTAGTAATTAAGGTGTTGACCCAGCATTATCTTTAAGTTTTCTTTTGTACTCCAGGAGAACTATTATCTTAGTTTGAAAAGCCAATTTTTCTCCTAAATTAAAAAATATCGTCACGGCAGATCATGACAGAATTTACTGCGCCGTCTCCAATAAAATCCATAAAAACGCGAAGATAATTATTTTATTTTGGAAATATTTTTGAATTGTAGAGCTAGAGTTGTTGAAATTAAGAGAAATAATACCCACCGATGTCGAGTAAAAATTTCAAGTTTCAAGGTATCAATCAGAAGTTAACATCAACTGAAATATACAACAGAATCCCTTTAGCGAATTAAAAAATAATAGTGTATGTACAGGATGTAGAATGGATTTTATATATAAAAAAATCTGAAAATATTGGCTACAATTTGTATAAAACTTGTACAGAATAAAAAGTAAAAACTCAGTCCATAATTATTTATTTTCCACTGGTAAATTTGAATAAATCCCCTATGTGAATAGCGTTGGTTTTAATTGGTATACATAATCGCGAGTCTACTGTATTTATTTTATTAAACGGACCATACACGATCAGATTTATTTGCAAATATATATGTTTGCAAATTGATTTGACCCTTTCAGCACAAACGTGCAAATTCGTAAAAAGGACCCCCCATACAAAATTAACAACTTTTAATTTTATCAAATGATTTTGCAAACACTAAACATTGTTCACAAACAACGCCAAACATACGCAAATATCACTTATTTGACCGTGTATGGTTTCTATTTAACAAAACTGTTTTTATTTACTTTATTACATATTTATTTATTGGTTTTCTTTAATTATAAATTCTTTCAATAACCATCAATTTCGATGATCCATATCTGCCGCGGGCGTCCTTTGACTAGGCGGCCTTTTTTGTTTTTCTTCCGTCCACAATATTTCACATTTCGTTCTATAAAAAACATTTCTCTCAAAACAGCGCGCAGGTTGAAAATAAACCTATCTGAGACCGATTTGAACTATAGTACACTTTAAGATGTTTTGTTTAGTTCGCCCATTGGATAATAGGTATCAGCACTTTCTTAACCAATAACATGAGATAGAGTCACTGGTGAACTTTTATCTCCTTTACGGGAACCTTAACAGCAAATAAGTTACTCAAGAAAAATTATCCCACTCGAGCAAACTCGCGTGGATAAACATTTCTTTCGTGACTTATTTGCCTTATAAGACACTTGTATAATAAATATAGCTATTATGTTCATGCATCATATTGTAGGTAAGTACATAATATATGCTTCCAGCTCTTTTATTCTTTTAGGGAATTTTTCCTCCAGATACTAAAGCGTCACAAAAGATAGGAAGCAATAATTTTGTCTTTATGGACCACTTTATAAACAATATATTCTGCATTCCTGCTTCTAATGAATTTTTTAAGAGGTCACTTCTTTTTAGATACATAGATAGCTGTATAATTTAAAAGTTGTTTTTGATTCCATATAAGATTTAAGTTTAAGTTTAAGTCTTCTAGTGGACGCTTACGATTACATGATTTTGAAGTCCTAGTGTTTTTTATATTCGTTTGGGGCAAAACCCCCTAACGACAGTGAGCTAAATGAAACTCAGAGTGAGTCACAGAATAATGCAAGCAGACGCATAAAAATCCGATAAAAACTGTACCGGTTTATACGGCGAAATTTGAACAAAGCAAAGTGCTTATCCCTTAAATTAAAATAATCATCACAACGGCATAACCTGCTATTTCGCACACAATTAAAAACGTGCAGCTAATACAACTGATCCAATTTTGATTAATCACTGTTTATCGCACACGGTACTGCAATGAACCTTAGGCCAGCCACACACGTTCAGTTTCAACTGAGAGTTCCAACTGCTCAGTTCAACTGTACAGTTTAACCTCTACGTGTGTGGGTCTTAGTTCAGCTTAACTGTACAATAAATTTTTATTTTTTTTTCAACTGAATGGTTAAACTGGTCGTTGCGTGTGTGGGGGTTCAACTGTACAGTTCTCAGTTCAATTTGTGTCAATCAGAAAAGATTTAATATTTTATAGATATCTTGCACCACTGTTTACGCTTTTTAGATTTTTTTCCTTTTTTGTAAAATTACACAAAGTAAACCGAGAGCGGCCAAATCGCCCTGCTCCCTCGAATCTATACTAAAAACTGAAGGATTGAGAATAGGGTACAGTTTCAACTGAACAGTTGGAGAGGTCGGAATGGTGCAGTTCATCCGCATTATTAATTGTCTGGAAAATAACATGTTAAGCCGTTGTGATGATTATTGTCTATTTATTGTAATAATTGTAATGTAACGTTGTTCAAATTTCGCCGTTTTTAACAAACCCACACACATACGAAGTTTTCTTGATTGTGTTTTTACGCGCATTCTGAAGCGGCGGATATCGGGTGGTAATATCGGATTTTGCCCCAAGCGAACTTTGAAAAAAAAAGTCACTTTCATAATTTGGCCTACTTGCTGATGTGCTTAAGATTATTGCAGGTGTTTTCATGACACCCTCTAAATAACAGTATCCTTACATCCTATGCCGCTTTTACTGAAAAGTTTCCCCAGTTTCCATTCTGTTGTGTTATAAATCTCTTATATTCAACGTGTCCTAGAAATGACTACATTAATTTTAACCAGTAGCAGAACTCGCCGAGAGCAAGGTTTGTACCCACTCCAATATTCTGCTTGGTCATTTTTTTAAGGCTATTCTTTCTAATTTAGATTTTCTACAGCTTCGTCGCACGTGCTCTGTCTCCGTCGTCAGTTACTACACAGTGCGAGTGACTTGGGAGAAATCGTCACGTAACACGCTTGGGCAGTGCCGTAAAGAACGAACTTCGGAATCAAACCTGTGCGGGGTCGATCAAATTAAGTTAATAAAATTATACAACTTGATACAAGTATTAAATATACTGCTCGCATACGTTTAATGTAAATGTGATTCGAGTGTTTACTATTTACATACATTATCATGTCGTAAAGAACAAATAAAAAAAATTATCCACAAAGGTAATTTTATAGCACGAAAAAGAAAAGTGGAAACTAGATCCAAAAGCTATTATTGCAATTAATTTAATAAAATCTGTTGAGTGAGTGATTTTATTTTTAATTCGTGCTCATGTTTTACCGCAATATTTTAGTAATTTTATTAATGTGTGAATTATGTAGATCAAATTAAGTTAATAAAATTGTATAACTTGATACAAGTATTTACTATTTACAAACGTTTAATGTACCTACATGTGATTCGAGTGTACTATTTACTACTTACATACATTACAGAGAGACAAAAGCGTAGGGGTCCCCCGACCGCACACGATTTTTTTTTTTTACTAATATCTCATATTTCAGCCTCATATTATGTGACAATAGCTTCAATTATTATTATACTCTTATTGATATTTAATTTGACTTTTTTTGTCATTTGAAATTACAACAATAACAGAATAAAAGGCACTTTTGTAAAATGGAACATCTGGTATAATAACTACAATAATAATTAACCTACTACAATCAACCTCGAAGTCTCAATTTTAGTTGCTATCAAAAACACAAAAATATATAATAATTAAACAGAATTTCTCAAAAGTTTTACTTCTATGGGTGTATTCTATAGGTTTCCTCAAAATGCTATAATAGTATATTATTATACAAGTTTCACAAGACAGTTGATTGTAGCAAGAGTAGTTTGGGGCACGACGAGCGCAGCGAGCAGTAGTCCAAAAGCACGAGTGCTACAATTTCGGCTTGTGAAACGCGTGTAAAATACAATTTTTTCGAATTTGGCTTTATTTAATTAAGAAAAACTGAAAATTTGTGCTAAATTGATGACTTTGGGACTTTTGAATAACACGAGTGGTATTTCAGTATAATTGGTATTTCTGCTAAATGACGTTTCTGATTTGGAGGTTAGAGTTGGAAACTTTTGATTATGCAGACACAAGCTGTACCTCACGTTTGATTGCCATTTTTTCAATTCTTGTTTTTACCAATGTTTACATCTAATCATGGAAGGAAAGTCATTCATTCAGTCATACTTCTCTTTGGTTTATTTTCGTTCACATCTGGTTCAACATCTGTCATAAGGCGCGATTAGTTGACGTTTATAACGTCGTTGCCGCGGTCACATTGCAGTACAGTTGCAAAGTTGTAGGCAACATTAAGACAAGAAAAGTTACCAAAAACAGAATTATAATTTAGATCATTATGATTCTGCTTTTGGCGTTATAATTTACAAATTATGAAACCAAATTCGAAAAAACTTTTTTGTTCCTTAAACTGTATAGATCCCTCATATTGCAGGAAGCTAAGCTTATGCGAGACACCCCATATATTTACAGTATGTTACCCTTTTAATGCTATTTTTCTCTAACAATAAATAATTATTTTCACTTACAATACAACAAGTGGTTTGAATCTTGCCGGTAATAAATTTTTGTCAGTCAGATAACGAGTAGCTGTTGCAACTGTTGATTGTCTACTAAAAGCAGCAGCTACGACTCAGTTGGACTGACAAAAATTACCGGAAGATTCAAACAAGTTTTATTTGGTAAGACAATCCAAAGAATTTCTGTTTAATTAGTTTTTGAAGAGTTCAAATTGGACGGAAGCGATAATAGAGAAAGCGTTGTGAAGACTATTTGGAATACCACCGCTAAGCTGTTAATACAAAAGTATTTTTAAGATTTTAAAATTAAAACAGATCCGTTTGCTGGAATAGATTTTAAGGACGCGAGAGCTTCCCGAGACAGTAAAAGAAAATAATTTCAAACACAGGCAGAAAAAAAAGGATTCTCAGTTGCATTGACAGATTTGGAAGATCTCAAAATGATTAATACCTGAGACGAGAATACTCCTTCTGGACTGCAACTCAGATTTTTTCTAATCGCTGCAAAAGAGCTCGCCTGGAGAGGAGGAGAAGGAGCTGCTTGTTTAACCCATCATTTGAAGAAAGAATTAGACAACTGGTCGTTTCATCGTCTTGCTGACAGCAAATGGTTGATACTTAATGTCGAGGATCCGAATATTTGTCTAGCGAGGTTAGTTTCTCTTAGAATTGCATGAATGTTAAGTTGTTTTCCTTAGGCTTTTAGAAAAAATGCTTTCTAAGAGGGGACCTCTTATCAAAACTGACCGATTGTTCTTAACTGAAAATCCTTTTTGGAATAAACCTAATGGGAATGGGTGGTATAAGAATTGCCCCGTAGGCATCAATGTAATCGCCAAGTGGACAAAATAAAATTCCGAGAAAGCAGAACTCGATATGAAACGGGTTAAGGTCACAGATCATTCAACAAGGTCAACTGCGGTTTCTAAATTAGCAAAGGCCGGCGTATCGGAAAAAGAACTGATTAAGATAACTGGCCACAGCAACGCCGCATAGATTCATCCATATTTACAAATAGACCATCAAATTCACGCAAATATAATTGAGAAGCTTAGAAATCAAAGAACAGAAGGACCTACCAATACTTTTCCAACTTCAAACACTGCTTCGGCGGCCTTTTCCAACTTCAAACACTGCTTCGGCGGCATCTTTAGCTACTTCCACCATCACATAGGAATCAATTTCTTCGAATGTTGCAAAGGAAAAAATGTGTACAATAACTGCCAAATGTATCATTACCATTAAAATTTAAATGTTTTTTTTTAATTTTGTTATTTTATCGAATTGTAGCGAATTATCGTGATTGTAGTGAAAAGAAAAGGAGGCAGCTTTTCTTGTCAGTGTAATCAGTATTTGATTGGTTCTGTATTATAAATTACCGCATTTTCATTGGTGACTTAATAATAAGTTGGATTGTCACTTCAATTTCACCATCAAACCTAGAGTGCAGTCCTTTTAGATTACGTTTTGGTTTTGCGTCGACGTGCAAGTTTTTTTCTTTGACAAATTTACAAAGAGTTTTTGGTAAACTAATTATGGCACTATGGCATACAGAGCATCCAAATTGCGATCAGCTTTTATGAAATTGTTTGTCGAGTCACCATTGTTGAAATGTAATAATATTCCCAATGTACACATAACAATATTGCCAAGTCTCTCAAGAAATAAAAGTAATCTAGATGTTATTAGAAAAATTGGTTCGAGTAAACTCCGATACAATAACAACAGAGTTTATCCCCTACTTTGGTCACATCTTGCACTTACGTATTGGAATTTTAGAATCAGTCAACTTTGTTCTCTTACAGCTGCAGAAGAAAATGAAGGAATAAACAATATATTTTAGCTAGAGAATGTGAGCACAATATTGAGAAATATCAAAACTAAGAACGTAGGTGAGGAAACTATCTAGAAAGAAGAAAAGAAAATTTATAAATTAATAATTAGGGCTATATCGGGTCTTCACAAATGATTCATACATCGTGTTGCCTCTGGAAAACAAAATGTACCTGCTAAATACATTTTTCTTTACCAGGAGCAACATGATGTTGAACAAAGATGCAGTGCAAATATTTAAAAAAGGGGTGAAGACAGAAGATGCGTACAGAAGGAATATTATATAACGGTCTGAAAAGAAAGTCAAAGGACAGGAAATCCAGACAGTGAGAGGTTGTCGATATTTAACAGTAGGTAAAGCAATCTATTTTTAAAAGGCAGAAAGGGCTGGCATCTGAGAAAACAAATTTAGGTAAGTAACCTGAAACTCGGATATTTTTTATCGTATCAAATGAGTGATCCCCATAAATGGTATTGGCTTTTCATTTCACGCTTGTATCTTTTTCCTTGCGGGGATAACAACCGCAATTTCTGGATTGTATAAGGGCGAAATTGCACACTTTTCTCTCAGTATGAAATTCTGAGTTTACTACAAACGTATTTCTGCAGCAATAGCACAATTTTTAAGTACGTTGCTTTGTATGCACCTTATGCGCTTGAAAATAAAATATTCCGTTTTATTACTGGTAATAGTGGCTTTATGTGGCTGGTATAAACTTAATTTGTCTAGAAGCACACGCCACCAGGTTAATAAAGTCACAGGTATTCTAAGTAGTCTCAGTAATAAAGTGAGAGCAATTTCTATTTACTTTAGTTTATTAACAAAAGTAGAGTGTGCTTGCTGGACCACAGACCAGAAGTGAAACTTCTTATGCGATATATATAAAGTTTAATGTTTTGTAGGCTCTATACGTTTTATTCGATTTTGATTCCACTCAATTTGCAATTTAAAAAGCAATAAAATATCAATAAAAGGAATAAAAAATAATATGTACGATTCGATGTTTTTTTCTCTCTTGATATTCTCTCATGCGTTCAGCAGCAGTTTTTTTCTGCTTCTTCGGTAATTCACTGACTGTTTCTTTTCTCTCTCTCTCTCTCTCTCTCTCTCTCTCTCTCTCAGTCTACTTGCTTTCTCGTTTTCTTCTTATTTTCTGATAAAGTGCCCTCTACTGAATTTAGTCTCTGTTGTTGCTCACTACCTCACCTATTAAAAGTATAAAAATTAATTACCGACTTGGATACGTGTAGAGAGTCTGAGCCCACGTATAGAAGTTTCACTTCAAAGACGAATTAATAGTGTTCATACGTTTAAACAAGAAAATCTAAAATTCAAATGAATCATATTTTTACTTAAAACCCCAAGCTAATCTTATTTACGATAGGGTAACCCACTAATCATAATTTATTGCAAACTTAAAATTCATTTGTATTTATTCGATTATTGTAATTTTAAAATATGTGCATTTATAAAGGTGGAAAATATTAATTTTTAAAAACCATCTCTCTAATGCACTTTATAATTAATATTATGTTACACGTCGCATGGTGCCATGCCGCAGAAATAAGAAGTTTTTAGTCTTCGATGTAGAAATTAATTTAATGTGACGTCAGCAACAATCTAGTCCTAAATGTGGTGCCAGTCTGGCGGCAATGTGCTTCTCGACAGTGTAGTTTTAAGAGTTCAGGTTTCTAAGTACAATATTTAGATTAAAAATAAATCTCACATAATTACTATGTGTCTATACTTGGGCTAGCACTATTATTGTGTAATATACATTATTTCACTCTAAATTATTGTACGAACACAACATAACGGAGTGTGTTAAGACTGATTTAACAATGTTGTACACTCAAAACCCTTATAAATTACTCATAGCATTGTTTGCCCTTTTAGGCGACTCCACAATTTTGCCCCGGTATTTAAATGCTCAGGATCTATTTATCAGTCTTCATAAAGGATTTCACGACTTCATGAACAAACATCCACTTCTCTTCAGTAAGTAAAACTCGAAACAATTCTGGTGATTCATTGTGTCGCTGCGTTGACTTAACTAACAGTTTAAAAAGTCATTACAGTATAATGTTAAGTTTTTTAGAATAATTTAAACTGTGTTACGATACATGTAACGTAATCAAAATGTATTCATATACTGTTAAATGCCCAATAAGAAAATAATTACCATACAGTTGTACAGTACAGTTGAGTTATGAATAAAATGATTTTATTTATTTTTGGACTTTAATCCTTAAGAATCGATTTTTAAAGCCCGGTAGTACGACAAATTGATGGGTTGTAAAATCGATCGTTAAAAGTTATGTTTTCCGTTAATCCTTCTACACAGTGCCATGTATTGTTGGCTGCCAGTGTTCTTTATTATTGTCGTTGCTGTTTCCTCAACCCTTTTCTTTTATTTATATATATTGATATTAATATTTTCAAGAAAAAAGTTCAAGTTACCACAAACCTATTGTCACAGTATTTAATAATGACGATAGTATTGATGAAATTATTCAAATGTTCAAGATAATATAAATAGTGAAGAAAATCAATCTTCCTAGCAATTTATTTATGTAAAATAAGTGATGAATAGTAATATGAATAATAGCAAGGAATGTAAAGACGTATTAACATTTAGGCAGACAGGTTCAAGCCGCGACTTGTTGTCTGCCGAAAATAAGCGTAAGTAATAATGTTAAAAGTTTATAGGAAAGTAATAATTTAGATAAGATACACTATTAAGTTCCTTGTCAAGGGTAAAACATAAACAAATATACTCGTCAACTTACACGTATTGTTGTTAGGACTACATCATTGACTTACATTATCGGGCTTCCAGTATTATAAGAGATGCCTTTATTTACCCCGTCTGCCTATTGTATATTCAAAGACAATCGCACTTAAGCAGTACACTCCAGTCGCGTGTCGGAGCTGACACGCACAATTAATAACGTGTCAAATTTTTTTCATGTCGCGAACTTTGTCAGAATAAATAAATACCACTAGCATTAGATTAGATCTCAGCTTGATTTTCACTATTTCACCCTCTCATTTCCTTAATCTAGATTGTGGTCGTTTTGTGGTAGAGATAGAGGACATATTTTCTCCAAAGCTGCATGGAATGTCTCTGCACTTCCCTGAAATAAGGGCCATCAAAGCTGAAGACAGCAGGAAATGTGCGGATGATTTTATCGCTTCGAAACCCGGAAGCTTTTATTATCAGAGAGCCTAAACTAACTACTTGCTAAAATGGCGCTAAAGTAATCAATGATGACAATTACTGTAAACTGCGTCGTAATTAAAATTTAACAAAAATTTGTGCATGGAATAATGCGCTTCGATTATTTGGGTCGACACGTATCAATGAATGCCCTGAAGTTGAATATTCAAAGACATTACAATTGTTAATTCAATAGTATTGTTGTTTAAGTGGTACTTTTGTATATGAATAACCGGTAGTTTTATTTTGTCAATGTTGGAAGAGTAGACCAAATTAAATGTGGATGACTAATGAGTCGGTCATTTGACAAATCGATTAACTCCTAAGAACAGCAAAATAATGTATACATTCTTTTTAAAATCTTTTTAACCCATAAAAGGTAAACAAACCACGTAGAATTATTGTCGATGTAGCTTCATCTAATTAGGTATATAGAAAATATAATAAAGCGGCTTTCGCCTCGGTTTTACCAAAGTGGGGCAGGCAAAAGCGGCTGTTCCTCGAGCGATGGGCGACCGGGAAGACCGACTTTCGGCTAGGGGAAGAACGTAGAACGATATATTATCAGAAGATATAATCAAAGCTCTGGTCTATCAAAAACAAATGCAACGGAGAAAAAACAGCAAAAAAAAAGTAGTATATGATCTATGTCATCTCTGCAATTGGTATTTTGTAGAAAACAATTTCCAGAAAAAAAAACTTGAATCTTGTGATTCGATTTTGTGTTCATAAAAATGTCTGATATTTCGGTTGTGTCATTATTGTAGATATACGGCCCTTTTAACTTGGACGGCAAATATAAGTGCAAGACGGATAATATAGTGAATAAATTTTCATCTACTTTTGTAAACTTTAAACAAATCTTTTAAGTAATGACTGAATAAAATAGTTAATATTATTAGCATTATTTTACATTTTCTTTTATAGATAATCTACATTTTACAATTTTTGTTAAGTTACAATATGTAAATCTTGTTTAAGGAAGGAAGATTCTTTTGTGAAAGTTTTAAAGGGTAGTTTCCGTTATCAAAAGTGGATAAAGGAAATGTAATGAAACTACGGAGGTCTGGGCTTATTACGTACGTAAGAGGTTAAATTTATCGCCGCTACTTTCGCAAATAGGCGAATTATAATTTTCACTCTCTGGGCACAATGTTGAAGCAGAATATTCTTCATAAAACTCGAATTTGATTCTAAAATTTAAATTCGTTCGTTTAAAAATTCAAGTGTCAGTAACATAAACTTAAATAGGTAATTAATTAGAAAAATACATTTTCGAATTTCGATTTCCTGCCCGAAAGTGTCAAATTACATGTGACGTTTGACAGCATGCATGTAAAGTGCACTATATAAAGTGTATAATATAAAGTGCTCGTGTCAACAAAGGATGAGTGTAAAGCGCACGAAAGTGCGTACGTCAAATTACCTACGTGATCGTGGCTAAATAAAACATAGGTCTTTTTTGTTTCTAGGCGTAGAAAAAGTATCGTGTGCAACACGTGCGAAAGTACTACAAACTAGTCGACTTCGTCTGGTGCCATAACTTCAACACTTGCGTGTAAAATGCAAGATTCGACACCAGTTACACAATATACCGGGTGTCGCAGAGGTGTGTGGACCATCAATTACGCCCTTATTTTGAAAGATATCAAAACGGGGTTTCCGGGGGACGATAGCCACACGATACCTTCACAATTTAAAATTATTAGAAATCATATACAGAGTGTCCTAATATTAGTAATATACCAAAGTTATGTTTTTTTCAATGGAATGCCCTGTATATTAGTTGGTAAATTGAAAAAGCAGTTAATGCTAAGCAAAATGATATAAGGTACTAGAGCTTTATTATGGATGGTTCTTGAGGTATGAAAAATATTAGGTCAAAATTAGTGCTTTTTTAAAAAATTGCAGAGACCATTCCAACAGAGATAACTGAATAATTTTCTGTCAATAATTTTTTATAGATCCAAACTTTAATACATACCGATTGAAAGTTATCTAAATTGATATTTCTATACAGGGTGTAGGATTTCGCAAAATGTATAATAACTTTTTTTTTTCAAATAAAACACCCTATATTCCATTATACCACCAAACAGCATTTTTAATAAGCTTTTTTTCAATGTATTTGCCTTGGCAAATGTTAGTACTTAAGATAATTTTTACAAAAAACCTAGAAAGTTTCCCGAAATTGCTAAAATCGCCTATTAAGATCAGATCGCCTTGGACTTGTTGCCATGGAGATAGTCGTTTATTGTCTAATTTATTAAATTACTTCAGAAATGACACCGAGAGGTAGACAGGCTTAGGTTTACGTAAGAATTCGATAGACTATATCCTTTACATAACCACAAACAAAAAAATCTAGAGGAGTTAAATCTGGTGATCTTGCGGGCCATTTGACAGGGCCGCCTTTACAAATCCAACGTCTCGGCAACCGGTCATTTAAATATTTTCTTAGATTCCTATAGAAATGTACAGGAGCTCCATCCTGTTGCAACCACATTAAGGACCACTGATTCTAATAATCAGTCGTCCGCATTCAGTGGGGATTTTCAGTGGCATGCCCATTGCTCTTAAAGGTCGCCTCATCAGTGAACAAAATTCTGTTTAAAATATTTCTATTCCTTTCTAGAAGATTGTCCATTATTTCGTAGAATTCCACTCTTATTGCAAAATAAGCTTCTTGCAATTTTTGATGGAGTTCAATGTGGTATGGATGAAACCGATATTTTTTGATCATACGGTTTACTGAATATTTCGAAATATCAGATAGGGCAGCAATTTCTTTTGTACTGGAGTGAAGATTTTCTTCTAAGATTAGTAAAACTTCTAGCTCAGTGTTTTCACCTACTCTTCTACTAATTAATTGTTTTTTGTTGTAGGCCACATTTCCAGTGTTTTCAAAACGTTGTAAATTTTTTGTGGCCAAAAAGGAATTTCTTTCGGCTTTTCATAACGCAATGTACCATATTCATCATTACTTTCGTAAAATTCATTTTGTAAAAAAATTACAAAAGTGAAACTATTTGTTACAGGATAACTTAATGTCAACAAGAACAAACGGCTCCATGGTAACCAGTCTAAAATGATATCTCCATGGCAACAAGTCCAAGGCGATCTGATCTTAATACACGATTTCATCAATTTGGGAAAGTTTTCTACGTTTTTTGTAAAAAATTATCTAGAGTACTAACATTTGCCGAGGCAAACTATATATTGACAGAAAGCTTATTAAAAATATTTCCATTTGAAAAAAAAAAAGTTATTATACATTTTGCGAAATCGTACACCCTGTATAGAAATATCAATTTAGATGACTTTAAATCAGTGTGTATTAAAGTTTGCGTCTATAAAAAATTATTGAGAGAAAAGTATTCAATTATCTCTGTTGGAATGATCTGCGCAATTTTTTAAAGAAGCGCTAATTTTGACCTAAAATTTTTCATAACTCAAGAACCATCCATAATAAACCTGTAATACCTTATATCATTTTGCTCAGCATTAACTGCTTTTTCAATTCACCAACCAATATACAAAGCATTCGATTTAAAAAAAACATTTGGTATAAAAACTTTGGTATATTACTAATACTAGGACACCCTGTATATGATTTCTAATAATTTTAAATTGTGAAGGTATCGTGTGGGTATCGTCCCCAGAAAACCCCGTTTTGATATCTTTCAAAATAAGGGCGTAATTGATGGTCCACACACCTCTGGGACACCCGGTATATTTATTATTAATATAACATAATAAATTATTATTGATTCGCATTTAATTAGGAAATATGATTTAATTTCAGATTTCCCACTCTTCGAGGTTTTGTGTAAAAGATGAAACAACCAATCAGCTCTACGAAAAAACAAATTTATTAACAAAGCCTGGTTGGGATAATTAAGACGAAGAGAAAATTTATGCTTATAAAAAGTGGCAGGTCCTTTTAAAAAGTGCCATTGAAGAGAAAAGCAAGTATTTCACAGATCATTACAGTAATTGGAAATCGGGTAATGAAGTGCTCGATCTCAAAATAATTAACAAGAGTGGTCATAACTTCAGAATCAGAATGTGAATGTCACATTCCACTCGTGCCGAAAATTCAAAACAGCCATCGACTTTATTCTTCTCCATGAAACAAATCATTTCCCACGCTCTTACGAACACAATCACATCCATTTTATTGTGTTCCAAGATTGCAAAATGATGTGTTACGACTCCATGCTATGGAAAATCGAGCGCCTTTTTCAGAACTGCAGAAGTGCCACATAGAGTTAAAGAAGGACGCTTGCAACGACTTCGCAACCTTTACCTTGCCTTATTAAAATGAGTGCAATTATTCTTATTTCGCACGTGTTTGGATCGACGAATTTGACCGCAATCAATTAACTCACACGTGCCCGTACGTAGGGGAGAGTGGAGGCATTTCGGACAAAAGATCCGCAATTGCAGTTGTTTTGCTGTTTGTTACACACAACTTCCGAACTTATAATGAGTAGAATTGTTTATTACCCAAGAATGATTTCAATTTCTGTTAAAAAATTTCATGCAATGTTCACATGTTGCAAAATTTAGGAGAAACGGGACACAAAGTTATTATTCGACTCCAAATGTTACAATATGGAGATATATTCAAATTCATTTTTGATTGCTGGCTAAACATTATGCCAAAACGAAATGCATTTTCTGCAATTCAGCAATTAAGGCTGTTAACTGGAAATCAAAACGAAAGTATTCCTGTTCCGTACGTAAGATAAATTTACATTGTTTTCTATATTTCCCAGAGCTTGTATGCCTTTGTTGTTAATTATCCGGAGGTTGTTGTGTTGGAATAACATTTGCTTCAAATTAACTCCCACAACGAAGTCATTTGAACCCTTATTAAGTGGTTGAAACAGGTATCACAATGTATGGACTAGCTGCAATAGCTTAAGACATTCGTTATATCTAATTATATATACATTAAGAACAAACAATTAGTGTAAAAACATCTATGCCTTGATCAAAAATAAATTGTAAATTCTGACATGGAAATGAGAGCCTAAAGCCTAAAAATTATCTGTTTTGAATTTTTATGAAAAATTGTCAACGTTCCACCCGCTTTTATAAGGGGAGATGAGCACAGTAATTCAGTACTCTGGAGTATTTCGCTATTAATTTCAGCCATGAAAGGTTTATTGCAGTCGAAATGTAAAATTGTTATAAAAAATAGTTATTTGTTAAACATTCAGTTACTTAGACTTAATGTATTTATTTTCTTTATGTTTAATTTTAATTAAGGAAAAGTGTAGCAATATTTCTCACTTCAGATAACAGAAATAATAGTTTTTAGGTCCTGAGAAGTTTGTAAGCTGTATTGCATAAATATAAATATCAATAAAATAAATAAAAATGCATTGCCAGAATTTTTTTAATTTGTTTAATTTGATCTTTTATACCTGATGTGAATTAATTAATCGTGGTTTAATCACATTGGTGTATGTAAATGTTTATCGACTCTTCATAAATGATTCAAACATTATGTTACGCCTGGAACACAAAATTTACATATAGTTATATGGACAATTTTTAATAAATACAAAACCTACTGGATGTAAGAATCATTTACGAAGATACTGTATTTGTTGTGTACTTGAATCCAGAATGTTCAACTTGGTATAAAAATATTGGCAAACGCCCTCTAACAAATAATTATAAATTATAGTGTTAATAACACACATATTTTAGCCAGCCAAAGTTTAATTAACTAATATATTGTGCAAAGATTCCCATAACGTGTTCGTCTCCCCTACAACTTTTCTCCTTGCTAAAACTTGTTAATTTACCTGAAAGGTACTTCGACAAGAAACAATGCTTTTAGTCTGATCAAGTGTTCACCATTGCCTGGATCAGAGCAAATATGAAAGCTTGCTCTCAGAATCACTTTCCTCATAAAACCTCCGATAAAATAAATATTGTAACGATGTCCTTGTTATGAGCATATTTATTAAGAATAGTGTAATTAGGGTCGTTAACGATCACTACATAGGACATTATTAAGGGTAATCTGTTAAGTGTAAGACGCTGCTACAGCACTTCATCAAAAGCTGAGGTTTCTAAATAAAACAAGACGCTTATTAAAATTTCTTTTTTCCGAATTTTCCGGTGTTTAATTTCATTATTGGCCGCTTTATGTGGCGCCCGAATGAAACTCAAATCAAACTTTTTCACCACAAGATTGAGAAACAGGGTCGGAAGTTTCAGGGTGAAGAAGAGTGAAAGTTTGGGTTATTACATTTTTTTGGCCGTATTTATCTGGAAGCTTTTTTGTGTATCCGCAGTTTACTAAATAGTTATAAAGTAGATACAGATCCATCAATTACCGATTATTTAAAGCGTCTTATCTGAGGTGAAACAATTTATTCAATATTGCTCATAACGTTGATTTATATCCTTACAATTTATATTTAATAAACTCATTTGGGCGCTTACACCAAGTTCGCACAAGCAAAATGATTAATTATCAGCATCAATTGATAATCAAGAATCCAGATAAGCAAGCATCTGTTATTTGTGTACAACGTACGGACAAAAGCACTACTTAGAGCTAACATAAACATAATAAAGCACTTACTTTGGGTGAATTCCGGTAAAAACAAAAACTCCGAATCGAAACTAATAAAGCGACTTAAAAATTAATATCACAGTCACTGAAACAATAAAACTAATAAAAAGAAAATTCCACCGAAACAACTTGTTAATTGAGCGAATGCAAATGAGATCACGATTCGAGTGCTGATAAAAGCTCGTATCCTTTCTGGGGCATCCTTGCAACATCTAACCAACGCAGTTATCCACAAACTGGCGATCCTTACAACATCAGCGGTTGATAAACTCACACCCACGAACTGAAAAAGCTGCGCAAGCGTGGAGTATTCTGAAATTTTTGCTTTCAGCGGTGAACACTGATAAAATTCTGGTTTAAAGCTCACAATCATTATACTAAAATCATTGCACTTGCAGTAAATAAACATTTAGAAAAACAAAGCCACACAATAGGAAAATAATTTTAAAAGTTGTAAATTAAAAAACGTGCGAAAACGACTTGAAGGAAATTTATTTTAAGGAAATCAGGACAATTCCAATCAATGAATCTATATAATAAAAATGAAAAAATGCTGTACTTTGGTAAGCGCATCACTTGAGAGCCGTTCTCAAGTGATTTGACTATTTTTTTTTAGAATACTCGAAATGATCGAGGTCAGGTGATTACCAGTGCGTAAATGTTGAAATGCTAATGTATGAACTTAAGACCATAACTCATGATTCGAACGATGGATATGCGTACTTCTTTTTTGCTTTGTTCGACATGGTCTTGTAAAGTCGGAAAATTCGGACAAACTGCAAAAAACATTTTGTTTTTATTTTTGTGTTGTTTCTCGATCTATCCAAAAACAAAATTTATTTATATTTGAACAGAACAACGTCTGTCGGGTCAGCCAGTCAAGCAACAAAATTATTTTATATACATTTTCGAGCAATCAAATAAAACTATACCTTTATAGACAACCATTTAATGTGCACGACGCAGCCTAGAGTTTCGTCCTTGTTGGTACTCCTTCTTGGGGTGCAATTATCGACCGTGATGCGAGTGCAAACTGTCGAAATTGAAGCACTAAAAAATTATTGTCTGGATGAGAATACATACTGTCATTGTAACAGCTCTCGTTGGTTATTTAATGGCACCTGTTGATCGATTACTTCCCATTCTTTTTTATGACCCCATTAAGAAAATATAATTTTAAATTGAGAATGCTGGTGAGCTCTGAAGGGACGCAACAAATATCACGCTTAGATTGTTTTCCTATATTTTAAAAGTTTGGGCACGTAGTTATCTTAATTAAGTTACGTTTCAATTAACGCAAGGATTTAAATCGGCAGAGCTGCTATTCTGATTTCGGCGTTGTTGCCGCTGATCCGGCAATTAGGAATGGTAGAAATTGGAAAACACTTAATTATTAAGACTACTCACAATTTGCGGATTATAAAAGCGAAATACTTAATAATAGACAGGCAGGATGATCACGAATAGAATTTGTTGTCTAGTATTTAGTCCAGCTCATATTTATCTCCTATTGGCGATATTCAGGTTTACAGCGATTTAAAATTTTTGGTAAAGTTTGTGTTTGATAGTATATTTTGAACTTTTTGATTTATATTTTCATTTATTACCTTTGCGATAATGAAGCTCATTACATGATAATGAGTTTTGATATTTTTCTTTTTCAGATGGGCTGATTGTGGGTGCATGACGGACAGACAAGAATCAGATTTCCTGAGACCCAGAGACTTTCAAGAGGCCTTTCAAAATCTCATGGGCACTGAGTCATCCTGCACGATAGACCTATTTACGATCGGAATCTCATTTCAGTCGTGTACTTACAAAAGGTGAAGCACACAGCAGTTTTTTTTATAAATGCCATGTTTTAATTCCATTCCTAAAGTCTTGTGTTTCTAATTTAGTAGTGCCGTTGCAAAAATTATCTTCTTTGAATGAAGCCACGTGCCTAAACGAATGGAAGGAATCTTATATCACACCTAACGAGTGAGCAACAAAATTCGTGATCGCAGTTGGCTAAACGTATATCGGTTCTTTTACTTTACTGTTTACATTAATCGTCAATTCACATTACTCGATGACTTTTTACACAATCGTATCGATCAAAAATTTGGATTCAGAGGCTCCTACGATCACGAATTTTGTTGCTTACTCTTTATCTTTAAAAAAGGTAATAAGCAAAACGTTGGAAATTACATTACATCTCCTAATTGTAAAATCTTAGATTATTGCGAACCGACATCTTGTCTTCTTGTGTTAAAAATGCCATTAAAAAGGCTTTCGATCGTGTCAATTTTAAACACATATTGTACAAACTTGAAAATCTAGGAATAGGGAATCTACTATCTTGGATTTCTTCTTACTTGACAGATCGAAAGCAATTTGTCACAATTCATGATAAAAAATCAAGGTGCATAAATGTTCCATCTGGGGTTCCGCAGGGATCACATCTAGGTCCTATACTTTTTCTCATCTACGTCAATGATGTAATAAAAATAATAAATAACAGCTTCATGCTCTCATTTGCAGTCAACATTATTAGAGCAGTCTAACGGTTTAGAGTTGAATATCTCTAAATGCAACGTTGTGACACTTTCGCGCAAATTCGTTCCATCTATACGTTTGTAACGAAGTCACTTAAGAATTCCTAGAAAAGAATGTCGGAAGTGAGACTCGACGCTCTGAAGCGAAAATTCTCCGCAATCTAGCGAATCGCTGTCCCACTGTTGGACAGGGTCAAGCTCCCTACGCCCAAATCGGCATCTTTAACAGCCTCTTAAAAATACTACGTGACCTCCGATCGGGATGAAACTTCCACCGTTGTAACCAGAACTCAACTCAACTCAAAATACATTTATTTTCTTTTTTTTTTTTTTGTTACAATTTTTCTTAGGAGCTAACAGTTTTTTATTTGGGTGGGTGCTGCTGAGGCTTAGGGCCTTTTCAGCACTGGACTCGATATAAAACAAAAGAACTTAAGATATTCAGGTTACAAGGGGGGGTCTTAAGGCTAATACAATTTTGATATTTTACAATGTGTGAGAACGTGTGGGTGGAATGGAGATTTTCTGATGTCTTCCTGGGTCTTCTCTGTGTGATGGTGTTCTTGAGTTCTCGAGTACCCTCCATGGGTACTCTGGTTGTTGGTGATGTCCGGGTGTTCTCGGTTGCTCTCCTGAGCTACCTGGTGGATTCTTGCTGCTGGAAAGAAGAAGGAGATGGGGGTGGCTCGTCCGTTGGATGGGGGTGGGCTGCTCTGCTACGGTTGCAACCTCATCGAGAGTGGCGTGTCTTCGACCAAGTCCTGGAGTGCCGGCGGAAGATCGGGGTACAGAGACTCTAAAATAGCAGTTGGTAAGTGTTTATGTTTTCTTTTGGGTTTTGTTGGGATTCGGTTAATTTCTCCGCGTTTTGCTGGGAATTTGTGGGTTGTGTGGAGTGTTTGGATGGCAATGGAGTTTTGGCTGTCAAGGGTTCTACGAACGTAGTTTTGACGGAGTTTGGTGAAGTGATCTGAAATGGGAGTGGTTTTGGTTTCCTGGTGGATGTGGATGCTGGGGAAAAGGGGGTCAAGACGGAATATTTTTCTCATGGTATGTCTTTCAAAGGCGGAGATCTGGAAGAGAAGGCGTTTTGGGAGTTGGGCGTAAATTAGGGCACGGTATTCGAGGATGGGTCGGATGAAGGTGTTGTAGGTATGTAGAAGGGTTTGGGGTTCGCAGCCTCGGAGGCGGCCTCGAACTAGGTAGAGGAGGTTGGAGCGGTTTCTGGATTTTTTAATGGTTGATTGGAGGTCTAGGTTTAGTGAGCATGTGTGAGAGTAGGTGATTCCGAGGTAAGTTAGGGATTTACATTTAGGAATAGGTTGGTTATTAAGTGTTAGTTGGGTGCGGTTGTAAAATTGGAGTGTTTGTGGTGTGTTGTGCGGGTATGTAAAAAGAATTGTTTGACACTTAGCCGGATTGGTCTTGACGCGCCAGGTGTTGGTCCATTTCTCGATTTGGTTGAGTTCGTTTTGGGCAGTAACCGCAGCTACTTCGGTTCTCCGGTGGCTTGTCCAGAAGGCTGTATCGTCTGCGAAGAGCCTGGTTTTCGTCCGAGGGAAGTCTGAAACTGGAAAATCCGCACAGTATACCAAGTACAGTAGGGGTGAAAGCACGGAGCCCTGGGGGACTCCAGCCTCCAGTGAAATGAGGTCTGAGAGGGAATTCTGTACTTTAATTTTACAGGAGCGGTTTGAAAGGAAGGATTGGATAAGTCTTGTGAATTTGAGGTTGATGTGTAGGTTTAGAAATTTTTGAATGAGGCCGTCGTGCCAGACCTTATCGAATGCTCTTTCGACGTCCAGAAAGACGCCAATGGTGCACTCTTTAAGGTTGGAGTGTTTGGTTATGTGGGTTTGGAGTTCGACGATGGGGTTTTGTGTTGATCTTTGAGAGCGAAAGCCAAACTGTGCGTTGGGGATGATGTGATTTAATTCTAAGACGGTGGTTAGTCTGTTCTTAAGGATTCTTTCGAAAATTTTACCAAAAATATTGAGGAGTGAAATTGGACGGTAGGATGAAGGGTTGTGTGGGTCTTTACCTGGTTTGGGGATCATTATTGTGTTAGCTTTTTTCCATGCAGTGGGAAAATATAGGTTTGAAAGACAGCTGTTGAAGATGTTAGTTAGTGCTGTGATTGCTGAAGGCGGGAGGTTTTTGAGTAAGATTGATTTTATTTGGTCGGGGCCAGGGGCTTTGTTGTTATTTAAATTGCTAATTAATAGGGAGACTTCTATATGAGTTGTTGGATCAGTGAGGCTTTCGTCTTGGAGAGGATAGGGTAAGGGTTCTGCAAGGGGGAAGGTTTTGAAGTGGTTTACGTTGTTGGTTGTTGTGCGTAAAAAGTCATCGTTGAAGTAGGGGTCAGTAGGGAGTTTGTGGATGTTGGCGAGGAGTTGGGCAAAGCAGTTGGCTTTTTCGAGGTTCGTGCAGTAGTTGGTTGCGTTGACTGTTAGGTGATGATTTGGGAATGATCTTTGTCCTGTGAGAGTTTTGAATTTGTTCCAGAATGCTTTTCCGTCCTTGTAATTTAGCTTTTGACAGGATTGGATCCAGGTTTCTTCGCGGTAATGGTTAAGATCTCTTCTAATTTGAGCGTTTAATTTATTGAATTGGGTCTTGAGGAATGGGTCTCGGTTCCTAATAAATTCCCTGTATATTTTACGCTTCTCTTTAATTAGCTTTAAGATTCTCGCGGGGATGGGTCTGCGGTTGTAAGGGATTCTTTTTGTTTCGATCGTGGAGTTAACGGCGTTGAGGATTGTGTCGGTTAGGAGTTGGACCTGGTGGTCTATTTCAGGGGCTGAATTGCAAGGGTTGTACGTCTGGATATGGTTGTCTATGTATTGTCTGAATTTTGTCCAGTCCGCGTTTTTGTAGTCGTAAACTACGGTGAAGATTGGGGGCGGTGGTGGGCCATCACGGAGGAATTTTGCCACGAGGGGGAGGTGGTCTGAAGTGACCGTAGTGCCGATGTAGGAGATGGTGTCAAAAAATGGGGTTAAAGATTCTGTGATTATTATGTGGTCAGGAATAGAGCATCCATTGTGGTTGATAAAAGTGGGCAAGTTGTTTTGGAGTCGGTAGATGGGAAGGTTGCTGATTTGCAGTGAAAGGGTTCTACCATTTGGGTTGGTGGCTGAGTCGCCGAAGTCGATGTGGCGTGAGTTGAGATCGCCTAAAATGATAGAATATTGGAGGTTGGATGCGTAAGAAAAAAAGTCGACCGAAATTCGTTCAGATGGCGGATTGTAATACGAGAACATTGAAATTGTTTTCTTGTCGATAATGACATCTGCGGCGGTCAGCTCTAGGTCGGAGAGGTGTGCTGGGAGTTGGTGGGGTTTTGAGACAAAGGTGGTTGAGACGAGGAGAGCTGTACCGCGGGCATTGATTAGGGCTGAAGGTTTGTGGAAGCATTTAAAGTTCTTGATTTTTATTGGGTTATTTGCAAAGGTTTCCGTGATGGCTAAAATTTTTATTTTGTCTGTGTCAATGAAGTGTTTGAGATTGTGGAGTTTACGTTTGATTCCGGAGATGTTAATGGTGGCAATGTTGGTACTGTGGACGGATTGGGGGTCTAGAAAAATGGGGCCCCCGTTTGGGCTGTCGGGGACCTGACGTGGGGGTCTGGTAGCCATGGAGGCGGCTAGTTTAGAAGTTGGGGGGTGTTGTCTACTTTACTCGAAGGTAAAGTAGATGCGGTTGCCCGCGTGGCTGATTTTTGTGGGGATGTTTAGAACTTTGCGGGAGGTGATTTCAACGATTTCCTGGATTTTTGAGCGTTGATGTGGGAAAAGGTCGTAAAGGATATTTGTTAGGAGAGCTATTGTTTGTTTGGGGGTGACGGGGGCGGATGAAGCGGGGGTGTCGGTGTCCTCATCGTTGGGGGTGGGCTCTGTGAATTCAGCGGAGGGGTTTATTATGGAGGTTGGTGCGACGGGGGTTTCGACTGTTATTGGTGTCTCCAGGATTTTGGGGCACCTACGGGACCATGCTTGGTGGGATCCCCCGCAGAGCAGGCATTTGATATTGCTATCGTTGGCCGGACAGGAGTTAGGGGGGTGTTGGTCGGAGCATTTGGGGCATGCAGGTTTTTTCGTGCACGTGTTGATGTGGTGACCAAGTTGAAAGCACTTGGTGCATTGAAGTGGCGTGGGTGCAGGAGGTTTGGACGGTTCACATCGGTGATGTTTACCGTAGACGGTGAGGCCGTGTTTGAGGAGGTGGTCTAGGGTGGTGGTTGAGTTGACAATGACTCGCATTAGTGGGGTAGGTCTGTTAGTTGCTTTGGAATTGATTCTCCAAATCGCGTAGACTGAAAGGCCTAGCTCGGTGATGTAAAGTTTGATGTCTTCTTTGGTGATGTCGTATGAGACATCACGGAGAACTACTGAGAAGTGAAGCGGTCGGCGGGGTCTTTGTTCGGGGGCTACTTTGGGATTAATGGGGGAGGCTGTGATGCTGTTGCTTGAGGTTGCTGACCTGAGGGAGGTGTTAAAGTTTGTCGGCAATGGTCTGGCGGTTATTAGTAAAGCAGTTTTGTTCCAATTTACGATTAGTGTTTTAATGGAACGGATGTTGAGTGTTGTTGTAAGAAGGGTGTACATGCTTTTTTGCGTGGCGTAGGGTTGCGGGATGTTTTTTATTGTCGTTTTGAATGTTGTTGGTTGTGGTTGTTGGGGGGATGGTGAGCGGGAGCGTTGATTTCTGGATTGTTGGCTTGTGGCAGATTGTGGCCTTTGTGGCGATGGTGAGCGAGAAGCTGAGTGACGAAGTGTTGGTGACCGTGAGTTAGAATTAGAACGTTGGGGTGAAGGTGAACGTGAGCGATAGTGTGTGTTTTGTTGATAATGGGATGTTGTTGGGGATCTACTATTACTGTAGCTAATTACTGACTCACCGGGAGATGGTGGCGGCGGCCTGTGGTTGGATGCCATCTTGGATGTGGGTCTAGGCCTGAGGACCCTGTCGCACATCGGCGAAGCGCGATTAGGCGAGTCAGGGACAGACCGAGTTCTGGAAAAACCTCACTTCAATGAACCGCGCTCAGAGGGACGTCTGTGCGCTGCGACAACTGAACTGAGAATGAGTAACCAGAAAAATAGCGCGCAGCTTATGCAACTTTCCGGAAGTCGCTACGACCACCCCAAGCCACGCCCTCCGCACGGAATTATAAAAGTGTCGACCCATAGTGCCATTTAAGATTTTGGGGCTAACAGCCCCCTTGCGAAGAGGGCGAAATGCCGGGAGTTGAAAGAAACCTGAAAAGATGTGCCCCTGGCAAATAAAATCGGCCTGTCCAAGGATTTTTCAATCACAATAATCAATTCGGAGAAATCTGGGCTGGGGAGTTTTAAATGGGACAGCCTGTATATGTATGTTCCTTAAAATTTTTTTAGCCTCCGTCTCAAATTAGTTATTTTCCAATCGTCCAAAACCAGGGATTTTCAATGCAAGCTTTTATGTTTGTTGGATTTGTCTCCGCCCCGAATAGCAGAATAACTATTAAAACGTCGGAAAAATTGCCCTTGGCCCTTGGTATAGGGCAACGACAATAACAAAGCCCTCTGGTACAGGGTGTCCCAAGTGAGCCTTTTGCGACACGGGGCTCTCATATGGCATGAGGGCCCCCATGCGACACGAGGCCCAAGGGGGCCCCCATGGGGCATGAGGCCCCCCTGCAACAGCGAACAATGGAAATCTTTTGTCGGCCGAAAAAGTTTTGTTTATCACACGGCCAGAAACTGTTTTGCAAGTGCTTGCACTTGTGTGGGGTCTCGGTTAATGCCTCGCCTCCACAAACTGTGCTCGCACTTGCAAAATGACTGTAATAAAATATACTATTGTCAACCAGTTTTGATGGTATTGAGTTATTGTCTATGTCGAATTTTCGTACGTCAAATTATCATGTAAGAAACTCTCCACTAATTCTTATCCTGCGCCATCGTACATGTTATGGGTACGTCTCTTGAGGCCGTCGCGTCGGCCAGTTGGCAAACCTAAAGGGTTGTAAAACCTTTACCTGACTGGCGGCGCTCACGCCCGCCACTCAGTCAAAATCGAACTCTCAATCCGACAACAGTTAACATACAACAGCCACAAGGGCGAAATTCAATCTAAAACCAGGACATGGCTCGTTTATTCAAATTCAATACAAAACTAAACCGGGAGAAGAAACGTTCACTATTAATCATCAACTATTCGTAATATACAAGTTCATTAAGTTTGCGAGTGTTTCAATACAAATCCAAATCAACGGTCCTTCGAGTAACACAAATCTACCCCCAATTCATTACAAAATCAATACCTGTCATTAATACTGCAATAAAAAAAGACAGCAAATCTCAAGTCAACAATATCAACTACTTCAGTCTAGATTAACCATGCCAACATTGTCAATTGCTTTTACTATCTACTAGTAGGAGAGAACAATCCATTATTAGATAAGGTGCATAACATGAATTTCTCAAACATCAAACACGATATACAGGTGATTGTTTTAAAGGGGTGACAAAATTTTACTGGTCCCCTCAAATAATATTTAACTGTAATATCAGTTTTTAGAAAATTTACGTCCGAGGTCCGAAGAAAAAAATAGAAATAACAAACATGTAGAGGAGCACTGGAACGTGGTGTATGTCGGGGTATAACAGTATATCACCAAACCTTGCCTGAGAAACTGACGATTTGCAGAAACTAAATACGTGGTTAACGCAACGTAAGTTAAGCAGGTCATTTAAGAAAGTAAAATAATTTGTGGGGCATTTTACATAATGTACTATTGCAATTTTGAATTTACCGCGTCGCCCTGTCTTAGATCCTAGATCTTAGAAACGAACCTTGTGAGGTCGCGCCAACGTTTGCTTCTTTCTTTTGAGTCTCGATTTAGTGTTAAAACTTGGAGGAAGGGCAGCAGCATTCAGCATAACAGATTGTTTCTTTTTCTTCGATCTTCTTCCTCACCATTGAGACCTTGATATAATTCGCCTTTCGGCGACGTTTTTCCTGTCAACGATTCTTGTCAACTGTCAACTTAAAGTTTGTACCTTACATAATTTTAATTATTGTTAATATTGTAATTTATTTATTATAGGAATTTGAATCATTACGAGGTTTTAGGTTGTAATAATTTAGGGGCTCAACCGGGAACTACATTTAAACCTTGACGGTGCACCGTTCACCAAATATCCCAAATAACCCAACTCACATGGGTTTCAAAATCCGGAGTGGACACAATAATATCATCAAGTTAAGAGAAAACGTAGGGCTCTAAATCAAGTGTAAATAAACGATCTACCAAAGTTTGGAAAGTGCCCGGTGAGGAATGCAACCCGAATCGTATCCTCCGGAATTGTCCCCTACCCGGAACCGAAAATGCCATCATGGGCTCAAACAACCGGATCCCTGACGTAAGCCTAAACCATATAAATGAGTGAAACCACATATGGTTGCAGTGTGTTTGTTATTAGCTCAGCAACACACGGTTGACTCCAAGTCAATTCTGTTTTATCTTTGGATTTTGAGCTTTTGGCATTTTGTTGTGAGAAATTTTGGGTGTTTGGAGTTGTTGTGGTGGCTCTTCCACAGTTCCGGTTTGTTCCGGGTTGCTTCCGGGTAGTTTCCGGATTGGTTCCGGTAGTTTCCGAGTTGTTGTTGGGAGGGTCCGCCACCATCGCGGCCTCGAAGGGGTTTCAGACCTGGATGGGGTGTCCTCGGTGGTGCCGTCGAACCCGACAGCTCTACCGGTGTGGGGGAACGTTCTCCACCGACGCGAAAATGCCATTCTACGCGACGCAGAGCGTTCTCGTAGTGTTGGTGTTGGTCTCGCCCCTTAGCCTCGATCAACTACAGATCACTAAAAGAAAGAATTTAAGGTTCGGAACTCATTGAAATAGGATACTAACAAGGCTGGATGAATCTATGGAAAGAGCTAATCATTCGTACATGCTTAATCTTTCTCTACTACATTCAGCAGATTCAGCACAAGTACCTTTACACATAAATACCAGCGGTCTCCAATAGTGATTTGTGGGAATCGTTGTTTCAATTAAGAAAAAAAAACACATTTTTTTGGAAAAATGAAACTGTAGTCGAGGTCTAAGAAGTCTAATCTATCGCCAGTAAAACTTTGTCAACCCCTTTATAAAGCCACCCTGTATAATGATGTTTTCAGACGCAAGTAGTATCTTATTACGAAACGACTAATTCTACGAAAACACTGTCAATTTTGAGCATGCAGCTAAAATTCGCTTTCTTTCACCACACTTGAAATTGCCGGTATTTTTCAGGATATATGTCTAGGCCATCAAAATAAAAGTTAAAATACAGCTTGGTCGAAATTTATAGTCAAAATCTAGTGTCCTGTGATATCTGGTACGAATTAGTGCATAAAATCACAGCAAAAATGTGAAGCTTGCACGATGTAATAAATTTCAACGTGCCGATAATTATTATTTATAAGTGCAAAACAAAATTTCGAAAATGAAACACAATGAGGCAGCAATCAGTCCTCCTGCCAAAAGCTTAAAGACAGCTTCCAAATGCTCCATATTCAGAGGGACAATATTCTCTTCAAAAAAGTGTGATACATTCAACTTTGGTCCGTTGACATTTGCTTCACGCACCCATTGTCGAACCAAGCCACTTTCCACAACCCGTGTCATCCAGTAGTTGTATATGTGGATTAAAGGGAATCCCCTCCGTGCGCTCCAAATCACGCTTGCTGTGAAGACCTGAAAGCATTGTTATTTGGGCAATTCAGACAGTATAAAATAAGGTACTGTTTTATTTATAGGCGGGATGCAGACTACTCCTTGAGTATGTAGTGTCTGCACAGACCGACTTGACTGCATCATTTGGGGTGCTCAGATTAAAAGTGGATCAAGTCCATCGATAGAGATTTTGAAATAAAAAACTTTGAAGTTTTTTAACTTTATCAAATCTCGACACAAAATAATAATTTAATAAATTAAATCGTAGAGAAGGAAAATGGACTTGAACTCTTTCTGTTCATTGTGGAAGAAAAATAATTTTTGGACTTGATCCACTTTGACTCTGAGGACCCCATTTAATAAATTTAAATATGCATTAATGATTCAAAATCGAGACGTTCAAAAGTTCTTTTGACACTTACAGGGTCATAGGATGCAATATTGAATTTCTCGTAATCCTTAAACCAATATTCCATATCTATTGTTCCTATTATAATTCCGTGATTTGCTTGCTTAACAAAAGCTTGGTTCCAAGTGTTTTGAGGAGTGTTCTTGTCCCAAAAGTCTGTCTTATCTAGCAATGCTTGGAAAGTCTCGTTCCCGTAGCTTTTCATGTATTGTTCAAAAGCCGAAATAAATTTCAGCTTTTTGTCTGATTTGACCACATCTGCTATTGTCTTAATTCGAGTTTCGTATGTCGGCTGGGTCAGTACACCACTCATCTGGCTTTGATAGAACCAGTTCATATTGGTAACAGCGTAAATAAAAAATAAAAAAATGATTCTTGTTAAGGTTTTTTTGGGCACCTTCTGAACGCCGCTCTGTAGCCACATTTGGATTACATGAAGAAAGCTGGTTTGGTAGTTCTGATTTGTCAGTGTTCTTGTCAAAAGAGACATTATAACCAGCGTAACAAAGTAAATGACCCAAATATCCAGAGAAAAAATCATGAAAACTCTAGTGCTACTCATGATTTTCCTTCTTGGAGGAAAGACGAAGTACTGGGGGTACTGAACGACGATATTTGTTGTTTCAATGTTCTCACCATAGTTTTCGGCGTCGACTCCTATAGTCAGTGCTAAATCTATTTTTTGTGCCATCATGTAAAGGCCCAAATCATAGAAGTGTCCCTTTCGAATGGCTACCGAAAAATAGTCTTGAGGATGGTGGAGGTATTTTATTTTGATGTTCATTTTTTTTCCAATTGTATCTAAAGCACGTATTGCAAAACCAGGATCCTTTTTGTTAAACGGAGACTTACAAGAGGACGTGATTGGACTCCATGCTACTTTAATGGAACATCCACCAAAATCTTTAGAAATTTTTTTGTCGAAGAGGTTGGTAGTATTTTTCACTAGAGAAACCTTTTTACCACAGTTGTTTATCGGGTCGAAAGGATACCATGTAACAAACTGCGTCCAATTTGTAAGCATAACGATATTGTAAATCTGATATTGCCACAATGTTTTGAACGTAACGACTAAATCATCTTCAGTCAAGTTTTTTTGAAGAATCACGAAGAATTTTCCTCTCGTGTTGATTTTATGCAGCATTTTGCATATAGACGACGTTAAAGACGTTAGATCGTCTTCTATAAGAATGTAATTCTGATCCGCAGAAGGTGCCGTTAGTTTGCTGTCTGGATGTAGAAGGATTTTGGAACATTTTGATTTCAATACAATGTGTAGATGTTCGTTCCAATTATGATAATCCGAACTGATTATAACTATTCTTTGGTTAAGGAAATGATCGTTTATAAATACTTCCATAGACTCAAGAAGCAGTAGATTTAGAATTACGGGCACCGCAGGAACCATTTTTGCTCTGGGTGACCCAAATATCAAAAACTGCATGAAATGTATTTGTTTTTCTAAGACAATAGTTTTCTCGTTAGGAACACTTCCTAGAAAAAACCCATTCAACTTTATGAATAATTAATGTGACTTTAATGTCCGACGCATTTCCCATTAGCACTACTCGTGAGTTTTCGGTGAGATTTCTTAATGACAATTGCCAGTATTAGTTCTTCATTTAAAATTTAGACGTACACGCACATCTGATGAATTTGCTTAAATCCTAATTTAAAAATGTAATCTCAGAATTACATAATATCTCATATTTATGAAATTTAAGCAGCAATAATTTATAGCCAGTTTCGAATGTTGGAGGACGTACGAATTCTATTATTTCAACAGTTGAAAATGCAGTTTAGACATTGTAAAGCTCGTTATAAGAATTATATTGTAATTCTAACATATATGAGACCAAAACATCCGTTAATTTATTTAATTGTAAATTTAGGTTAAAAGGTTATTCGGAGAGATGCCTAGGTTCTAGAATATATAACTTCATAAAAATGTCGGGCACGCTGGATTTCTGTGGAGACCTTTATTTTAATATCCCAAACATATCCTAAAATATTAATCATGGGATTTTGTTTTTTCGTGGAATAAATGGGACGAATTCTAGTTTTTAGGGAATATTTGGAAAATGGTCACAATTTTGATAAACATTGTTATGAATAAAGTTGTAGATAATAACATTTTTTTGTTGATCGCATTTTAAGTCATCTTTTTAATATCTGAATCCATGAACATTAACAGCATCTTAAAACACGTTTCCCATAGCAGCGTGTTTTAAAATTTTTAAAACACGATTTGAATCAGTAACAACTTTTAAAACGATTAAGACATTTATGAAAGTATTGGTCACTGTCATGACTGCTGGATGATAACGCGGTCCTCGCAAAGAACTCGGTAACATTGGCAGAACTAGAAGAGGCATTGCTTGTAGGTAGTGTTGTTGTAGATGTAGTTTCCCCAAACACCTTCCTGGCAATTTTGATGCGCTCTTCTACGAAATCTTCAAAGTACAATGCTACAAATCAAATAAATTGAATAAAAATGATCTAATTTCAATGGGAAATTGCAAACTTACCTTACATCTAAATAGACAAGAATTACTTCTTCTATTACCGAAAAGATTTTTGTATTTTCTCTCCAATGACTAAAACTTTCATAAACCTTGTCGTAAGCAGCTTTAGAATTCACAGGCAACAAATTTTCCCGCAATAATTTGCTTTTTTTTAAAGTTGTCAGGAACCTCATTCGACTTTTCCATTTTCGTTTGTAATAAACAACATTTCTATAGCAACTCATACGTAGATGATCAACAAAAAAATAATGAATAATATTCTTGCTAGAACGCTTAAAGTTCTCGGTTGTAAAATGCAACAACAACAACCTCAAACTTTAAGCTTGTGTTCTCGCACTTATATTATTAATAACTATTTACACTAGAATCCCCTTAAGACTGCCAATTTCACATCCTCTTCCGAGGTGTTATTTCGGAGGATTATACACGTTACGTTGATTCGGTAATGCACTTTGTCCAAAAATGACAAAAAGTTTAGTGAATAAAGATTGTCTTCAAAAAGGATGTAATTTTTGACTACCACTAGCAACTTCGTTTTTCATATTCACATCCGTTAAAAAAAGTGTTGATCTATGAAGACCACTATCAAATGTTGTAGCGCAATGTCTAGAATTATTGGTAGTGTTGAGGTTACGTCAGAGCTGACGCTAGATTATATTGGCAAAATCGCTGCAAGTCAGCTCGAGACCTCAAGTACCACTGCAACTTTAAATACGATCTCGCGGAGGATCAGAGTGCAGTTCAGTTCAAGGTCTGGATCTTCTCCAGTTGAATCCTTCCGGTTCCTAAACCGAGGAAGGAGTTCCAACGGTCTGCCGTAGCCCGAGGTCCTAGCCTCTCCAGTGGATCATTCCTACTCTTAGACCAAGGATCCATCCATTCATCTCGATAAAAGCTCCTCCACAAAATCGATAGAGAGAGACAAAGCAGCAGTAGAAGAAGGATCATTTTCCCCTTGTGAACTGAACTCAGTGCAATAATACAGAAAAATTGAAAAAAAAACCGCATTGTCAACTTGACATTTAATACATAATTCAGTTACATTCCGACAAGCGTTAGTTTTCGATCTCTCTGTATAGGTAAGATAATTATTGTTTGAGGCAAAATTGGCTTCGGGCTGTGACAAAAAGCCTTCTAAGCACTTAATATGAATAATAAATAAAGCTTAAGTTATCCATAATAAATGTAAGTTTTATTTGTTTGCTATTTCAGACACAATTATTGGCTGGCTAGATTCGGGAACCCTTGGTTGTTTTTCTAGACTATTTTATAAAAAGTTTTGCGACAGAATATAAAAATGTTACCATTTCTTGATAAATAATATTTATATATTAATACTCAAACACATAACACATAAATACACTTTTAAGCTATTTTCACTCAACACACCTCAACAATATAGACACCGTTGGAAAGTTACTTTTAATCAGTTTTTCCCTAAAACACCAAAAACAATTTTATTACAACTGCCAGCGCACGTTTCGCCAACAATGTTGGCATCATCAGGACGATGAGTAAACGGAGAACAAGATATAAGTTTTTCTCACAAGCTTATACAGGATAGACGGAAGTAATCTTTCAATATCTTGTTTGGTGGGGTGATTCTAAATCCAAAACTGTGCAGAAAAGTTCCTATTAACATAGGTCCGAAAATGCTTACTTTGTCTAGACAGTTTTTAAAATTTATTCCGTAACTATGGGGAAACGTTTATTAACATTTTCGGTCGGGGATAATTTTAATGGTAACCTCAAAAATCCAACATCATCGTCAATAAATTAGCCGTATTTCATTAGTGACTTGGATATCTTTACCTTTAAATCCGAAATAATATTCACCAAACAATTAATACACAGAAAAGGTCTCTAACAAAAAGTCATAAATCCCACGGTTTTTGAGAAAAACGTATTTCTATATGCATAATTATGTTGCCATTCTTGTGGTCTAGTAAACACGTTCACATTTATGATGAATAATTGATATTATGATGAACAGCACATCAAAGTGTGGTATATAGTGGAGGCAGCAACAGAATTTATTAAGCTAACTCAAATATAAAAATGCTTTTCTCGAACTACGTAGTTTGGTTAAGTATATTTTGAAGTCAAAGATAAATAAATCGCCTACTTACCCTGACAATGTTGTTAATTTTTTGACATGTCCATTAAAAGTAGGTATCACAAAAAATTGTACCCGCTTGAAAATTTTCAATATTATTTTTGCCCGATATTTACGGAATTAATTTAAAAATGACTCCAGGTTCTAACTACATATAACAGAAAGTTGGTCCTAAACGTTACATACATTAGAACAATGTTGTTAGGCATTGCAATCACTAAGCCATCATTGCTTTTGTAAAACGTTACATAAACTTTCTATATACCACCTCCACCAGAAAACAAATACAACTTGAAACCATCCCTACTATCCACACCACGAAAACTGAAAACACCTGATCTAAATCCAGAGCCACCAATTTGCCACTCTCTTCGCTCAGTGACAACTTAAACTTCGGCATGGTATAAAACGCCTCCTCGTTCCACTTGGAAATTAGTCCGCTTTCCACAATCCAAGACGACCATTGGTTGATCTTATCTACGAAAGGGAAGCCTTTGCGGACGCTCCAAACAACCATAATTGTATAAATCTACAACACCAATTTTTTTCATCTCTGAAACTACTTAACGACAATAATTACATTAGTGTATGTAATCACTTGGAGTTTTTGGTAATTTTGAATCGTATTCAAATCATTTTCACCAAGAATGATTCCATAATTATTGGATTTCAAAAACTCTCCCACCCACCAGTCAATATTCATAGTAAGAGGATGCTGATCTAATTTTTTTTCCTTGAGTAGTCCATAGGGTTCCTCGCCATAGCTTTTGAAGTAATTTTCAAAAAATTCTGGAAAATTTAACTTCTTATTAGAAGTGAGCAAGCCTTGATTTGTGGCTCGAAACTGGGTTGAGTTAGCACACTGCTCATTTGGCTCGTGTAGAACCAGTTAATGTTCAAGCTTCCAAAAAGAAAAAATGCGAAAATCAAGCGTGGTAGTTGCTCTCTCGGGGGCAAAAACACTACGCACTGAAGTAACAACTGAACGGTGTAAAAGAAACTGCTTTGAAACGATCGTCTTATCAATTTCTTGAATACTATTGACATTGCTAAGACAGATATAGCCAGAAATAGCCACATATTCATAGTAAAAATGGTGAAAATGCAATAATGTGTTCTGATTTTTTTCCTTGGTGGTAGCACAAAGTGCAAGGGATACTGCAGTAAAATTGTTGCCGACTCGACTTCACTGCAGTACTTGTCGGCAAGTTGGCCGATAATGAATATCATGTCGATGTTCTCTCGTTTAATATAGTCACACATCTTTTGCCAGTGACCATCTTGTACTGCACACCCGAAATAGTCTAAATTGTCTCGGAGATATTGAAGGGACATGTTCATTTTTTCCGCCACTGTATTCAAAGAGACTACAGCAAACCCTGGATCTGTTTTATTGAATGGTGATTTCAGTGAATTACCGTGTTCGTTCCAAGTCACATTGATGGGGTAGCCGTTCAAGTTTTTTGGAATTTTATTGAGGAAGAAATTTGAACTTTTAGTTCTCAAATTAACAGTGGTGCCATTATTGCTTTCTGGATTATAAGGGTACCATGTGTAGAATTGCGCCCAATTTGCCAGTATAACAACATTATAAATGTAATACTTCAACAAGATTTTGAAGGCAAACTTAACATCATCTTCCGAGATGTTGTTTTGGAAGAGTACAAGATATTTCCTTCTAACGTTAATCCGGTATTGTATTTTGTCCAAAAATGCAGTCAATGTATCAAGATTGTTTTCAGCAAGAATGTAATTTTTGACGACCCCTGGAACTTCGTCTTTCATGTTGAAATCCATAATAATTTTAGGGTTTTTTGATTTTATAACCACGTCTAGGCTTTCGTTCCAGAATTGATAGCTTGAGCTAAGTACTGCAATGGTTTCGTTTTGAAAGTGATGGGCCATGAAGACTTCTATAGAATTCTGGAGTACAATATGTACAATTACTGGTAGCGGAGGAACCAACATCCTCTTCTGGGCCCGATTTCAAAGTATATAAAGTATAAATTATGTAATTGTTTTATACGAAATTTTGTTAGGCCGGTAGCAAAAAGCTTTCTTAAGTCCTTAACATGAATAATAGATAGGTCTTAATGTATAGATAATGGGTGTAAATGTATGTTTTAGTATTCTATATCAATGCATTTAGAACTTGTTTTTTATTGGAAATCTTGCCCAGTAAATTACACACACTCTAAACCATAAATATGTACCTACTTATTGTTAGTTTACTTTAGGGAAAATAGTCATTTAAATATTGGATTATCAAATATGCTGTTATAAGACAAAAGAAAAGACAAAAAACACTTTGCAGCAATCCAATGAGCATTTCAAAGGTGTATACGTTTCATCAGACCGCACGCCGAAGCAAATTCGGCATTTCCGAGAACTCAAATCAGAATTGGCTGCCCGAGAAGAAAGTGGTGAAGAGGGTCTCACAATCAAGTACGTACGCGGAACACCACGGATTATGTTTAAGAATCAGGATTTAAACGTATAGAACCCAACAATTCCACATTTTCAATCTATTATCAAAACGTTCGTAGCATTTGTAACAAATTAGATGATTTTTATACCAGCACTGCTGATCTAGACCTTGATGTAATTTGTTTAACTGAAACATAGCTAAACGATTCTGTATCTTCTAGTGAATTTGTATCTTTAGACTCATATAATGTTTTTAGGCAAGATCGTAATTTTATTGCATTAAATTCATCTAGGGGTGGAGGAGTACTCATTGCCATAAAATCATTTATATCTGCTGAAGCTGTCGATTGTACTGAACTACAACGCGCAATACCAGCAATCGACATTGCTGGATGTAAATGTTTATTTAAATCAAAAGTTGTTTTTATATTTGTTCTTTACATTCCAAGAACTCCTAGTGTAATTGATCTAACGGTAATTTGCAATTATTTCGAAAATTATACAACTCATATGGATAATATTGTCATACTTGGTGATTTTAACATACCAAACTATGTGCTTCATGAAGATAATAACTTACTTTGCTCGGTATTAAATAACTGCGCTGCTTTTCTAAATTTAGTGCAATATAACAATGTCTTAAATTCTTCCGGTAACTTATTAGACCTTATTTTTTTCTAGTAATGAATGCAAAGTTACACATGATCCTGAACCGTTAGTGATTGAAGATTATCATCCTGCTCTGTCTATATCTATAAATGTTGCTGGTGCAAGCACCAATTTCTATTTTAATAACAACAATGTAAAAATCTATAATTTCCGAAAAGCGAATTTTGTTAATCTATATGAGGAAATACGTCATGTTGACTGGTCTTTTCTAATGCAGTATTTAAGTGATATTGATTCTATGGTTGAGAATTTCTATAAATTTTTGTATGGATTATTCGACCGACATATTCCTACGTATAAACGGCGTTCTCATAATAAGCGTACCTATCCTGGCTGGTTTACGACTGAAATAATTAAAAATATCGAAATAAAATCTCGTTTTCTAAAAAAATATCGTCAAACTGGTAGCGGATATTATGATGCAATGTATAAACATTTTCGTAAATTTGTTAAGAAACTAATTGTAACAGCTCATAAGAAATATTTGCATGATACTGAACACACATTGTTGAGGACCCTAAAAAATTTTGGTCATATGTAAGATCTAAAAAAGGTGTCTCTAGAATTCCTTGCAGAATGAAATACAACGATGATGTGATTGACTCGCCTCAAGAGATTGTTAATGCTTTTGCCACCTTTTTCCAGTCAGTTTTTGTACCTCATTCTGCTCAGACAGCTAACTTGTTACAGCAAGCCTCTTTCTCAGATTGTCTAAATATAAGCAAAATTACAGAAAAAGATATTTTATCAGCCATTGGCAGTTTAAAAGACTCCTTCACTGCTGGTTCAGATCAAATACCAAGTTTTTTTGTCCGCGATTGCAAATATGCTTTTGTTGCACCTCTTTTAATGATATATAACGCGGCACTGGATCAGTCCACTTTTCCAACGATGTTGAAAATCTCAAAAATTACTCCAGTTTTAAAATCGGGTGTTAGTAGCAATATAACTAATTACAGATCTATATCTCTTCTTTGCAGCTTTTCAAAAATCTTGGAGATTATTCTTTATTCTAGCATTTATCCGCATGTTCATAATCGTATCGCATCGGATCAACATGGTTTTATGAATAAAAGGTCTACTGTCACAAATCTATCTTGTTTTTCACAATTCGTTTCTGAAGCCGTTGATAACTCTTTACAGGTTGATGCCATTTATACCGATTTTGCAAAGGCTTTTGATAGATTAGATCATTGTGTTATATTGAATAAGCTTAGTGCATTTGGTCTTAGTGATAAGCTCTTATGCTTGTTAGAATCTTATTTAACAAATCGAAGTCAATGTGTTAGTCACAATGGTTATTCTTCATTTTTATATAAGATGACCTCAGGTATCCCTCAAGGCTCGAATCTTGGTCCCCTTATTTTTATTTGTTTCATTAATGATTTGCCATCTGTACTTAGTAATTGTCGAATCCTGATGTATGCTGACGATGCGAAGATTTTTCAAATTATTATCAACTCGGTAAATGATGCGGAATTACTTCAAAATGACCTCAATAATGTATTGTCTTGGTGTAAAAACAACAAGTTGCATTTAAACTTAAATAAATGTAAAGTTGTTTCGTTTAGTCGTAAAAAACAACCACTGTTATTTCAATACAAGTTAGAAAACATGACTCTAGTTAGTCAATACATAATCAAGGACCTTGGTGTTTACTATGATAGTAAATTATATTTTGACTACCATATCAATGAAATAGTAAAAAAATCAATCAACTTGCTGGGATTTATAATAAGAAACTGCCGACAATTTACTAATGTTAATACAATGAATATGTTATTTAGAGTGTACGTAGTATCACGTCTGGAATATGCCTGTGTCATTTGGAATCCATTTTATCAATGTTACGTTTCACTGTTGGAATCAGTTCAGAGACGGTTTCTTAAATATCTATTTTTCAGGTGTTACGACAGATATCCTCCTATAGTTATTACTAATTCTTTTCTTCGTGGATTGTTTGAAGTCTTATCATTGGCTTTAAAAAGACAGATTTCAATTTTAATGTTTTTCTATAAAATAATAAATAATAAAATTGATTAAAATTTAAATATATCTAAGTCGAACTCCACAAACTTTAATAACTGTAAAATTACTAATGGAACATGTTTCGGCAGAACACTTTTGCCATCATCAGCCCTAATTTAACAAGAGATTAATGATACAATTGATGAATTAAGGTCGATTCTCACCTAAGCAGCGCAGAGGAGAGCAGAGCGGAGCAGAGCAGAGCAGAGCAGCAAAATGCTGCTTTGAATTGTCCCCATGTTGTCTAATGAGCCGATTCCCATCTAAGCAGAGCAGCGCGACGCGGCGCAGAGCGACGCAGAGCAGCAATTTTTTAATTCCTCCGTGAGCGTTGGAAGCCGCAAATGCAGCGCTGCTCTGCTTCTAGTCTATTCAAGAAGTTGAAAACCTACGAAAAATAATTACAAGGATCGATTCAATTCGAGATTTTATACTGAGAAAGACTTTTTTTTGTTTGTCGTAAATAAAAATTACAATAATTGTTATTAACAAAAAACTAATAAAAAATAAGGAGTTTAGTTTTTTGGCAATCCAAAATAAGATTAAAAATGAGGAGGAAATTCCCGATGAAAAACTTTCAACTCCCGGAGTTTCAGTTTTAGTTTTTGTTTATAACAATTATATTTGCGGAACAAACAGAAAAAAACGTCTTTCTCAGAATAAATCCCGAATCGAATGAGCTATCGCTCATATTCTTCGGATCCTTGTAACTAATTTTCGTAGGTTTTCAACATCTTGACTTGATACTATGGGTGGCAATAGCCGTGAAAAATGCTGCTTCGTGCCACGCTGCTCTGCTCTACGCTGCTTAGGTGAGAATAGTCGTAAAAAATGCCGCTCTGCTCTACTCTGCTCTGCTCTGCGCTGCTTAGGTGAGAATCGACCTTTACAAGAGGGGTTCTTAACCTTAAAGAATATAAAAAATTATGACATTGACGTAATTTTGAATTAAATTTGACGTTTTCAAAGGGTTACATGATTTTTAAAAGATTTCGTAAAAACAACATTTTATAAAATGTAAAAATTAAAAATAGATCAAAGAGAATCTGGTAAGTTTGTTTGAGTGGTGAAAAATTAAAATAGTGAATTAATAATGGGATTATTGAAGTTATACTGTTCATTTAAACAAGATCTGTTTTCCAGTTTCAAGGCTTTCCTTATTTCCAAAGTCCCAAGAAAATCTAATTTCCGGCCTTTATTGCATTTATGAATCAATTTGGAATTTGATGGTGAAAAACTATGTTTCGTTATTAATATATGATTGGCGAAAAAAGAAGGTGTTGGTGGTGGAGGATCAAGATCTGTGTTGTTATAGATGTGCCTGAAATGTTCTTTAATACGGTCTGATATTTTGCGACCTGTCTGACCTATGTAGAATGACTCACAAGAAGGGCAGTTTAATTTGTATACACCTGATGATGATTTGTAATCTAATGGATCTTTATTTTTAATAAAAAATCTGGATAAGTTGTTATCTGTTTTAAATGAAACTTTAAAACCGTTTTTCTTAAGTATTTTAGAACATTTCTCTGAGACGACGCCAAAGTAAGTTAATGAATTTGAAAAGGAAATTGTTTCTGAAGGATTTTTAACCAAGTAGTGTGTGTATTTGAATTTGTTATAGTATCTATAGTATAATTTATTTATAGTTTTTAAAGAATATCCATTATTTGAAGCAATTTGTTTAATGTTATTAAGTTCTGTTTGAAAAGATTAATCTGGTAGTGGAATAGAAAATAATCGGTGGAAAAAGGAATGAAAAGCTGCAAATTTATGAGAAACAGGGTGACAAGAATCAAAAGGTATTACGCAATCTGTGATACTAGGTTTTCTATAAATGTCAAATTTAAAAGTATTATTATTTCTAGTGATTAACAAGTCTAAAAAGGGGAATTGATTTCAATTTCAACGGTGAATTTAATGGATTGGTTTAAAGAATTTAAGTTGCTGAGTGCGTTATCAAGTTCAGAATCAGATCCTTTGAATAAAACAATTATGTCATCTAATAATGATCTAATAAAATTGATTGTGCAGAGATGCTGGCAAAAATTCCTTTTCATATTCCGCGTCAAAATAATAGACAAGCTTTGTCCATTTATACGGGAACTCCTCGTACAAATGTTTTATATTTTTCACCAATCTTCATGATGTCAACATATTATAATACCGTATGCAAGGACATAGATATTTTCCATTTGAAGTTAAAGGAATTTAAAAGGACTGTTACTGCTAACTTCAGTCACAATAATATGTAGGCTTATAATAATTTGTAGTCACTTACATTCTTATATTCGGTATTAGGTTCATTGTAATGATTAATTAGTTTATTATTTTGTACATTACTCTGTAATTGGTTCGTTGAACTGTTGGGTAATAAACGTATTTTTTTTTTTGCGTATTGCCCCGAAGGAGCTCCCCGTGATTCCGACCTTCACGAGGTTCCTTGCTGGTCAGGTCCTGTTCGTACATCATAGCCACTCCTCAAAACCATGAGGTCAGTAACTATGAATCCCGTAAATCATGTGCCCTGAGCAGACGCAACGACCCCAAGATGACCGCTTTCTGCATTCCAGCCGCTAGGTTCTCTGCCGGTTTACGGCAGGCAGGAATGATTTTCAGATTGGAGACGAGCGAGTCTTTGATGCCTCCCATGCACCCAATTACCAGAACGACGAGCTTCACTGAGTAACTTGAGTACAGCCTCCTAAGTTCAAAGAGCAGGTCTTGATATTTTGTCCGCTTTTCCTCCTCCTTGACGCAGATGTTATTTTCAGCAGGAGCCGAAAATTCAATAACAAACATCTGCTTGGAGGAGTGGTCCAATAGAACCACGTCAGGCTTGTTCGCTGTTATCTGCCTGACGGTGGAGAACGAGAAGTTCCAATAGATTCGGCACCTTTCGTTCTCCACAACGGACTCAATATCGTTCGGGACATAGGGCAGCACTGGTGTCTGGTCTATCACATAATGGTGTCTTAAATGAAAGTATAACACTCTCAATGCCGCATTGTGGCGATGGATATAGGCCGAAGCTGCATACACCGGGCATGCCGCCAATATATGCATTGCTGTTTCAGGGGCCCTGTGACAAGCCCTACAGCTCACATTCGGCACCTCTATACCCATCACGCGGCTGCGATAGACCAAGGTGTTAATTACACCATCTTGCGTAGCGCAAATGAATCCCTCAGTCTCAGACTTCAGTCTACTTGATCTCAGAAAGGCAAATGTATGCCTTTTGGATAAGCTAAGGTTTTCAATGTTCTTGAAAAAAACACTATGCATTGACTTATCCATATGCCTTCTCATGAGCATATCTTGCTCAGAGATTCTGACGTGGGCTGTAAGACGGAGCAAATTGAGCTCGGTAATAGAATGTGGCCGAGCTCGCTCAACGTCAAAGTCAAGACCGAGTTCATCTGCTGCTCTTTGTGCCGCCCTAAACAAAAATGCCCCGACTCCCCGCCTCTCGTGATCCCTGACAAGAAGCAACAAGGGATCCGAACTTTGGATGATCTTACAGGCTATACCCAAGATTACCCTGTTATGAAGACACTCCAAACTCAAAAGTCCTCGGCCTCCCTGGTTTCGTGGAAGATATAACCTCGGAACGGACGATTTTGGATGCAAACTGCGCTGTAGATGCATCATTTTTCGAGTATCCCGATCAATCTGCTTCAACTCATCGACTAACCATTTAACTGCTCCAAATGAGTAGAGCAAGATCGGAATGGCAAGAATATTTGTGGCGAAAATCTTGTTCTTCCCCGAAAGCTCTGACGACCAGATTCGTCGGAGTAGATTTTTGTACTTGCCGCAGAGAGACTTTTTTACCTGGTGTGACGCTTGGATGTGGCACTGCTCCACACCCAAGTACTTGTAAGTCTCTCCGGCGTTCAGATGTCTCAGAATGCTTCTGTCAAGGAGTTGAGCATCTTCATCGAAATACTCGCATCGCCCTCTTTTGAGATGAACCTGAGCACATTTGTCCCAACCGAACTCCATGCCAATAGCATCTGTGTACTCCTGCACTATGCGCAATGACTGCGTCAGTTCTTGCTTTCCGGAAGCATACACTTTTAAATCATCCATGTAAAACAAGTGCGTGATCTTATGCTTCCGATTACCGGGTGTACCACAGCTATAACCCTTTGCACCGCGCAAGGCTACGGATAGCGGCAACAGTGAGATGCAAAACAGAAGAGGACTCAAGGAATCTCCCTGGAATACTCCTCTTCTGAATGATATTAACTCTGTCTGAACTCGGTCCCGTCGGGATGTTATCGAGAACCGAGTCTTCCAGAGTGACATCAGTTGTTTGATGCATCTCACCAGTGTATCGGGTATCGCAAGACATTCGAGCAAGTGAATAATCAGCTCGTGAGATGTTGTGTCGAATGCCTTACGATAATCGATCCAAGCCATAAATAGGTTGCTCTTATATTGGACGGCATCCTGCGTGACGCACCTATCGATTTTCAGCAGGTTTTCCTTGCAGCCGTCCACGCCCCTTTTACAGCCTCGCTGTTCGAAAATTTTCGAATACACCGGGTTAATCGCGTGGAATATTCGGTAGTACAGGAGTCTGGTGAAAATCTTGTAGCACGCATTTAGGCAAGTTATTGGCCGGTAGTTCTGAGGCTGAGACAAATCACCCGTTTTAGGTAGTAAAACGGTTCGCCCCTCGACAACCCACTCCGGAATGGGCCGCTCACCATTAAGCCAGGAATTAAATACCTTGGCCAGACGCTTATGCGTACTTCGGAATTTCTTCCACCAAAAGGTATTCATTCCGTCCGGGTCTGGTGCGGCAAAATTTTTGATTCCCTTAAGGGTCTCGTCAATTTCTTCCGGGTTTATCGGATTGCACACCACTGGTCTTAATTGAGATCTTCTTACAAAGTTGTCAAATTGTGCAAGGGCTGGAGTGTCTTCACGGTTTCGACCCCTCGTATATTTCCCTCCAGAAGACTTCGACATCCTGCACCGCCAGCAATTTCTCTGGGATAGAGTTTGCCCGCTGGAAGAGCCTCGAAGGATTTGTCTTGAACTTGTTGTTCTCGACCAACCTTCGCCTACTCCTTACCAGGGACTTTCTTGCAGCGACTGCGAACTCTATCCATGCTGTGCTGCTTCTCAACAGCAAGCACCGCTGCATTCAGTGTATGATGGGTCCGGCGAAAATGACGCACGATGCGCCGGATTCTTGGCGTGAAAGGTTTCATCTCTTTGATGAATTCCATCACACACTGAATTTGAGAAATATCCTGCCTAGCGGTTCCTATCTTTTTGTCTATCTTTTCAAGGCGACATTCGAATTTCCTCCCAGCCTCAGTGCTCTCACCATGTGGGACCGAAGAAGAAAGCCTCGTCGCCTTTCGATAGACCATCTCATTCAGGAGCAGGATGTCTGGATCCTCAGGGAGGTTCCTATCGAGTGATTCGTCCGCTGCAACTACATCGCTGGCTTTGGGTGGTGGAATTTTGTGGAGAGACTTTCTGTTCAGAGGCATCTCCAAATTTACCCGAACAGCGTGGCGGATCTCCGGCTCGTCCGGCTGTACCTCCACCAACTGCTCGGGTGCTCTCTCGTATTGAATGCGACGAAGATAGGCCACATAGTCGCGGAGTTTTTGTGGCGCGAAAAAGTGATGCATCCTTGCCATGTAACCCCTTCGCCGAGGCTCGCTCGTCTCGTAGCAGTCGAGCAGGTCATTCCTTAGAGTGTTGGTCCACTCAAAGCGTCTATGGGCATTGCCAGAGTCGTCAACGGGTGATTCGTTTTCCGAGACCCCACCACCTTCACCTTGGTCCCTATCCGACTGGGACCGGTCGTGGGGGTCTTTCCCTGTTGGGGTAGTAACAACAGTTTAGGGTTCCAATTGGTTGTTAGCCAAAAGGAACCCCGGCCGGTACTGGGGTCAAGATGGCTTGACCTCCCAGGTGCGCCAAGAGCTACCGGTCCGATTTGCACCTTCAGCTCGGCAAGGTGGTGGCGCTACTCACCAAGACCAAAGATGTTATGTGTCCTGCCTGCCTCTAAACGTATTATTATTGTTATTATTATTAATGTTAATATTATTATATATTAGGGGATCCCTGGATGCTAAATTTTCAGTTACTAAAGCGTCATGGGAGAATAAATGCTTAACGTTGACGGGCCCTGTAGTTTCGGAGTTTGTGCGCCGCCCGGATTCGCCATCGTTCCGGGAGCATAGGACGCCGAATCGTATAGCGTATACCTTGGATGAGTAACCCACGCGCGGCCGTTCACGCAAGGGAAGAACGTCACCGTTTCGTCACAAGCCTCCTATAAAAGAGCGAACAGAACCCGGCAGAAGACAGTTGGTGATCCGACCGTTCCAGTTGGTGTTTCCTACCGCTACAGTTGGTGACAACTACCTCTCTTGTTTGGTGACAATAACCCCCCAAGTGGTGACCGTTCCAGTAGTGAGTGATCGTGACCAGTGAGTGAGTTCCTGCCCTCCCGTTCACCAGCAGTAGACCAATAGGACCGGACTGACCACCATAGGGTACAGTAAGGTAGGGGACCACCTGCTGCCCGCTTGTCATTTCCTTCTCACCGACCAGACGGGGCCAGCCTTGGTATCCTTGGTGACGACCTAGTGCAACGGGGTTAGGCCATTTGTGGTGGCTTCTTTCGAGAGGCTGTCAAAGTGTCTGGTTTTCGGTGCACCTGCTGGTCGATCATCGGGATATCCGCGCGGATCTCTTGCTGGGGCTCCCGACCACCGACCAAAAAGGACCGGTCCTGGTAGCTTGGGTATCGACCTAGTGTAACGGCGGTAAGACGCCTGTGGTGGCTTCTTCCGAGAGGCTGTCCAGGGGTCTGGTTTAAGGTGCACCTGCTGGTCGAACACCGAGATATCCGGAGAGATTCTTTTTGGGCGGCGTTTCCATCCGCCGACCCTGTTTTACCCCACCTCCGACCCCGAACGACACGGCGGGTAGTGTAGGGCCCGACTATTTGAAATCGGTTCCGCGACATTGTATAAATCTTTGTATATAAACCGCGAATATACAGGGTGTTTAAAAATTGCCGCACCAAACTGATGGTACAGTGATCAGAAGCAAAGAGTACGCAATAGAAAAATATTAAAAAAAAAATTGGTGTTAGATTCGCATGTGGCTGAAGGTTTCTTTTATAGTTAATCTGGCAACTGAGAAAATTGCAATGAACAATTAAAGTACGGGCATGTTAAGTAACCAAGGCAATGTTTTTCTCAGGTACTGGAATTAATTGTAACAATAATTGTTGAGAATTGTCAATTATTTTTAAAGTTTGTAATTTTTTATAACAATAATTGAAGGAACAGTTTATTATCTAACAGAACATTAAAATACAATTCACAGCAAATGTTCAAATTGTCTACCATTGCCCTTAAGACTAGCGTTTGCCCGCCTCTCAATATTGGCCTGTACTCGTTCGAGTATTTGTTTGGTTAGAGTTTCAGTGGGTCCAAAAATTCTTGCGAGAAGGTCTTCACGACTCTCAGGTGGTGTTACGTAAACCAACGATTTAAAATGACCGCAAAGAAAAAATCTAAACGATTAAGGTCGGGCGAACGGGGAGCTAACGAGTTGGGCCATCTCGCCCAATTCATCGCTAAGCATGGCCAGGCTATCACAGGACCGGATGATGATGAACTGGTGCTTCATCCAGTTGAATTCACATATCCCTTAATAGAAGTGTTAGAGTCATCCATCCCACAATATCAGTGTGACTTTTTTTAAATAAATCTGAAAAATTAGTTACTATGCATACATTCCCATTGTTGCATAAAAATATCCATTGTTATATTAAAATGTTGCCGCATTGATTTTTGCATAAATCTCGATAATTTAAGATGCGTTTAAATACATTTATGTTAAAGAGCAAAGACATTGCGTCAAATAATTATTGATCTACATTTTGTTTTGCATACATTAGCAGCATTTGGGTGTAATTTACTGATAATAAATAGCCGTAATCAACATTCGAAGATCCCTAAAAGAAACCCATATACACAGAACAAATGAACAGCAAGAATTTTTTAAATATTTTTCTCTGACTTACCAAATGGTCCTAAATAACGTACGATTGCGTTGGTGCGGCAGTTTTTAAACTGTATGTAGCCCCTGTAAATATTTACCCCTGTATATATTACCCTTGTACATTAAAACCTGTAAAAAAAACCGTGACTGTTTATTTACCCTCCGTACTCCACCGTACTCCACTAAGCTACCCGTGGACACGTGTGGAGCATACCACAATAAAAAACTGGCGCTCGAGGCATCCGGACCGTAGAAAGCGTCACACCTTGAAATACTCGAGCGCGTCAGATTTGTATACAGACGGTTCAACTTGATGCCCTAGTCGTCCTAAATGATAATCTGACAATTATATGAAGGGATATTGTAAATCTGACAATTTGAAAAAAAAAACTTTTTTTTTATTACTGGGTGTAGTAAAAATAATATGTACATAGAAAATTTAATCATTTATTGATATAAAATAGATAAAAAATATATTAAAACAAGTATTTTATTCTTCATCCTCACTGGATTCGTCTTCGAAGTTGATTTCCACTTCCTCGTCATTTCGTGGTTCTGTAAGCAATATTTGAGACCAGTTTTTAGACCTCTGGGTCTGGTCAACAATGACTGTTTTCTATACAATGGCGTTCTATATTACATATTTCATAGAATGTCAGTAGTTTCATATGCATATTATTCATTGATTTACGAGGTACCGTCGCCCGACTCCATAATCTAAGATATCATTACTTGAAATGTTTTTTGGACCTCATGAGAGTGCAGCAAGCATGTTGGACAATTCTACTTAACCTTTTTGATGATATTATTTTTTCAATACCAAATTAAACAAGAGTCCGATGTCAATGTGAAAGGCAGTGAACTGATTCGAACTGGTGCGGGGTGGGAAATATACAGTTATCGCCATCTGTACGCTTCATCATTGATGGTTTTAGCTACATCGCCCCATGAAAATCGTCAGATTATATGTTTTTCGTAATCCTAATAGGATTTCTTTCAAAATAAAAAATAATAATCGCGCTCGAGTATTTCGAGGTGACGTTTTTTTACAACTTTGCCGTTTGTGCGGTCGAGTAACGCGCAAAATCCCCGCTTGGGCTCCCCTACTATTAGTTGGAAATGGGAATATATAGAAACCTTTTAAATCCGAAGCACTCATTTTTCTGATAAAAAATTTACTGCAACAAACACCGAACTGTAATATACAGGGTTAGTCAAAAGTATGGAATGGGCGGTTTATCTCCGTAAATATGAATTTTATGACAAAATGTCTTTCATAAAAGTTTTTTTACTAATTATTCTCTATTTCTTAACCTGCTCGTTGTTTTTACATGTCAACGCATTTCCATGGAAACGTAACTGATTTTTGTTTTTTGAATGGCAACCTAGTAATTTTTTTGCTGATTTTTGTTTCTCTTTTTCTATTTGAAATGACCTAGTATTTTTTGTGTGGTTTGATAACAAAATTTTAGAGAAAATGGCCATAATACTTTATTCAATCAAATAATCTTTAACTTAAATTAAATGTTCAAACTGAAGACCCCCTGCAGCTTGACAGTAACCTAATCTGTCATAAAAATTGCGTAACGAATTTTGTAGCCAGTTAGGTGGTATTTCTGCGATTCCATGTCTGATTTTGACTTCTAAATCTTAAAAATTTTGGGGTTTTTCTTTGTAAACTTTAGTTTTTAAATGACCCCAGAGGATAAATCTAAGGGGTTTAAGTCGGGGGACCTAGCAGGCCATTCAAAGCTCCCGACGTCCTATCCAACGACCTGGAAAAATGTTATCCAGAAATAGGCAAACATCAACCCTATAATGGGGTGGAGCGCCGTCTTCCTGAAACCAAATATCTCGGTTTGGCATTTCTTGTCGATCTGCATCCGGAAATAATTGTACAATATCGAGTACAGGGATGAACGTTGTTAAATAAATGACAAACATCTTGGTGTGAACGTTGTCCATCTCCATAACCAACCATTATGAGGATTTCAATTCTTTCAGTTTCACTAAGTTTCACCATGTTTACAAATTAAAATAAAACTATCCTTATTAAATGGATTTGTTAACTTATTGAAAGGTACTTCACAATGACATGAAAAATACCATTAAAAGAACAGAGGCCACTATAATTCTTTGTAGAATCATCATCATGAATAAAAAGCATCACTAAAAATTGGAGAATCTGATTTGATACCAATTTTGTAGTTTATTAGAAATTATGATTTTAGACAGAAATTTTGTTATGAAAGGATATTAAAAAAATACCAGGTCATTTCAAATAAAAGAAGAGAAACAAAAATCAGCAAAAAAATTACTAGGTTGCCATTCAAAAAACAAAAATTAGTTACGTTTCCATGGAAATGCGTTGACATATAAAAACAACGAGCAGATTAAGAAATAGATAATAATTAGTAAAACCACTTTTATTAAAGACATTTTGTAATAAAATTCATATTTACGGAGATAAACCGCCTATACCATACTTTTGACTAACCCTGTAAAATAATATAACGATAATAAATTATAAATAATTTATTTAGACAAACAAGTTTTACTAATTAACACCCTACAAACGTTTTTAGTCGATTCTTAGACATAACACTTTTTTTTAACAAAGCTCCAGATCTCTGTGATATTTCCTACATTTCGCATATCTCAGCAACTGCGGCAAAATTAATTTTTGCCGGCATTATGTAAATCTCATCGTTTATCCCCTACACCCAACTAATTTTTCTGATGGCCCTCTAGAAGTGAACTAAACTAAGGACCTTTACTGAACATGAAATAGAAGCGCAAAAGATAATTTACTATACGTCACTTACTGGCTCCGCCTTTTTGTACCAGATAGCTAGGTGCTATCAAAAAATGAAATAAAAAAAATATAAAAAAGATGAAACAAATTACAAATAGCAAGAAGGGGCAAATATTAAATAATCAAACCAGGGTGTGCAATCAAAACTCAACAACAGGTGGTCCACCCTGAAAATGACTTATTAAGGTAGTTCTTAATATGTAAATGCAAATCAACTCATACCTGACCGATGAAGTGTCTATTGGCGCGTATACTAATCGTTCCACGTTCATTTGTTCTTAAATACCAGAACCGTATTTTCGGGTTGTGCAAATAATAGTAAGTTAATTAATTGGGTCTTCATAAGTGATTCATATATCATATATCATCATCATCATTAATTTTTCACATATAGTTTAATTTTAGAATATCGAAATGAGCTATAGAATGAATAGCATAGTGTGCGCCAGCAATCGAACGTCTAATTAATAAAATACAAGTTGTGTATCGTGTTGTTCTGAATAAAATACTTTTCCTTTGGTCCGTCTATCCCCAATTCCCGTCAGTATACTTTGCTTAAACTGTAGTACCTGGGCGACCGAGCTTCTCTCGGTATTTCCTTTTGTAAAATCGTGTGTTTTGGAACATATATTTAGATACATGCCACATACTGATTAAATATAAATAAACCGTATGAGTTTCTTGGTCTAACCAAAAAAAAAACAAAAAAAAATTGATTGAGTACCTCACCTTTACAAGCACACGACACAAAGTGAAACAACTTGCCAAGACGATGGTAGGAATTGAGTAAATTTCATTATTTTCTGATTTCTTGGGCCACACTTGAGAAAGAGACACCCCTTGGGACAGGGGGGCGTAGCTACCATCAGAACCGCCGAAATACCTACTACGCTAGTCGTTTCATTCCCACGCGTCCCAAAAGCTTATCTAAATACAAAATTTCATCCAAATCGTTTGAGCCGCTTTCGAGATAGCGAAATAAACTTATATACAAAAATCGCTCGTTTCAATACATAATACAGGGTGTCCCAACTAAAATTTGTACCCCCCAACAATTCGAATTTCGAAAGACTCAGAAGAACAGGTCAATTTTGTTATCAAGGGGGACCAAAATGTACCAAACTTTCATGTCTTAGATCTCACCCTTTAGCCCCAGGGGAGCCACCCCCTTAAAAAATTTAAGTAGCATGAGGGGTCGTATGATACAGATCTCTAAAAGTATTAATTTCAATTATCAATTTCTTTCTTTACTACATTCAGCAGATTCAGCGCAAGTACCTTTAAAATCAATACCAGCGGTCTCCAATAGTGATTTGTGGGAATCGTTGTTTTAATTAAGAAAAAAAAACACATTTTTTTGGAGAAATGAAACTGTAGTCTAGAGGTCTAATAAGTCTAATCTATCACCAGTAAAATTTTGTCACCTCCTTTATAAAGCCACCCTGTATAATGACGTAGTGAAAAAATCTTATAATCTTATTATTTAATTTTGATTTATATCTATGAAACGACTAATTCTACGAAAATCGACCTTTTTTGTGCAAAAGTTTATGAATTACAGTTTTTCTCATAACTATTTTTCACGGAACACTGACAATTTTGAACATGCAGCTAAAATTCGCTTTCTTTCACCACAGTTGAAATTGCCGGTATTTTCCAGGATATATGTCTAGGCCATCAAAATCAAAATAAAAAGTCAAAATACAGGTTGCTCGAAATTTATAGTTAAAATCTAGTTTTACTTTCCTGTGATATCTGGCACAAATTAGTGCATAAAATCACAGCAAAAATGAAACACAATGAGGCAGCAATCAGTCCTCCTGCCAAAAGCTTAAAGACAGCTTCCAAATGCTCCATATTCAGAGGGACAATATTCTCTTCAAAAAAGTGTGATACATTCAGCTTTGGTCCGTTGACATTTGCTTCACGCACCCATTGTCGAACCAAGCCACTTTCCACAACCCGTGTCATCCAGTAGTTGTATATGTGGATTAAAGGGAATCCCCTCCGTGCGCTCCAAATCACGCATGCTGTGAAGACCTGAAAGCATTGTTATTTGGGCAATTCAGACAGTATAAAATAAGGTACTGTTTTATTTATAGGCGGGATGCAGACTACTCCTTGAGTATGTAGTGTCTGCACAGACCGACTTGACTGCATCATTTGGGGTGCTCAGAGTAAAAGTGGATCAAGTCCATCGATAGAGATTTTCAAATAAGAAACTTTGAAGTTTTTTTTTAACTTTATCAAATCTCGACACAAAATTATGGCAATAATTTAATAAATTAAATCGTAGAGAAGGAAAATGGACTTGAACTGTTTCTGTTCATTGTGGAAGAAAAATAATTTTTGGACTTGATCCACTTTGACTCTGAGGACCCCATTTAATAAATTTAAATATGCATTAATGATTCAAAATCGAGACGTTCAAAAGTTCTTTTGACACTTACAGGGTCATAGGATGCAATATTGAATTTCTCGTAATCCTTAAACCAATATTCCATATATATTGTTCCTATTATAATTCCGTGATTTGCTTGCTTAACAAAAGCTTGGTTCCAAGTGTTTTGAGGAGTGTTCTTGGCCCAAAGGTCTGTCTTATCAAGAAATGCTTGGAAAGTCTCGTTTCCGTAGCTTTTCATGTATTGCTCAAAACCGGAAATAAATTTCAGCTTTTTGTCTGATTTGATCACATCTGCTATTGTCTTAATTCGAAGCTCGTATGTCGGCTGGGTCAGTACACCACTCATTTGGCTTTGATAGAACCAGTTCATATTGGTAACAGCGTAAATAAAAAATAAAAAAATGATTCTTGTTAAGGTTTTTGGATTACATGAAGAAAGCTGGTTTGGTAGTTCTGATTTGTCAGTGTTCTTGTCAAAAGAGATATTATAACCAGCGTAACAAAGTAAATGACCCAAATCTCCAGAGAAAAAATCATGAAAACTCTAGTGCTACTCATGACTTTCCTTCTTGGAGGAAAGACGAAGTACTGGGGGTACTGAACGAGGATTTTTGTTGTTTCAATGTTGTCACCATAGTTTTGGGCGTCGATTCCTATAGTCATTGCTAAATCTATTTTTTGTGCCATCATGTAGATGCCCAAATCATAGAAGTGTCCCTTTCGAATGGCTACCGAAAAATAGTCTTGAGGATGGTGGAGATATTTTATTTTGATGTTCATTTTTTTTCCAATTGTATCTAAAGCACGTATTGCAAAACCAGGATCCTTTTTGTTAAACGGAGACTTGCAGGAGGACGTGATTGGGCTCCATGCTACTTTAATGGAACATCCACCAAAATCTTTAGGAATTTTTTTGTCGAAGAGGTTGGTAGTATTTTTCACTAGAGAAACCTTTTTACCACAGTTGTTTATCGGGTCGAAAGGGTACCATGTAACAAACTGCGTCCAATTTGCAAGCATAACGATATTGTAAATCTGGTATTGTCACAATGTTTTGAACGTAACGACATCTTCAGTCAAGTTTTTTTGAAGAATCACGAGGAATTTTCCTCTCGTGTTGATTTTATGCAGCATTTTTTTTTGTTCCAATTATGATAATCCGAACTGATTATAACTATTCTTTGGTTATGGAAATGATCGTCTATAAATACTTCCATAGACTCAAGAAGCAGTAGGTTTAGAATTACGGGCACCGCAGGAACCATTTTTGCTCTGGGTGACCCAAATATCAAAAACTGTTGGTTGCATGAAATGTATTTGTTTTTCTAAGAAAATAGTTTTCTCGTTAGGAACACTTCCTAGAAAAAATCCATTCAACTTTATGAATTATTAATGTGACTTTAATGTTTGACGCATTTCCCATTAGCACTACTCGTGAGTTTTGGGTGAGAGTACTTAATGACAATAGCCACTATTACTTATTCATTTAAAATCTAGACGTACACGCACATCTGATGAATTTGCTTAAATCCTACTTTAAGAATGTAATCTCAGAATTACATATCTCATATTTATGGAATTTAAGCAGCAATAATTTATAGCCAGTTTCGAATGTTGGAGGACGTACGAATTCTATTATTTCAACAGTTGAACATGCTGTTTAGACATGGCAAAGCTCGTTATGAGAATTATATTGTAATTCTAAGATAATTCTGCGACCAAGACATCCGTTAATTTATTTAATTGTAAATTTAGTTTAAAAGGTTATTCGGAGAGATCCCTAGGTTCTAGAATATATAACTTCATAAAAATTCCGGGCAAACTGGATTTCTGTGGAGACCTAATATCCCAAACATACCATAAAATATTAATCATGGGATTTTGTTTTTTCGTGGAGGAAATGGGACGAATTCTAGTTTTTAGGGAATATTTGGAAAATGGTCACAATTTTGATAAACATTGTTATGAATAAAATTGTAAATAATAACATTTTACACTAGAATCCCCTTAAGACTGACAATTTCAGATCCTCTTCCGAGGTGTTATTTTGGAGGATTATAAACGTTGATTCGGTAATGCACTTTGTCCAAAAATGCCAAAAAGTTTGAATAAAGATTGTCTTCAAAAAAGATGTAATTTTTGGCTACCACTTGCAACTTCGTTTTTCAAGGTCTGGATCTTCTCCAGTTGAATCCTTCCGGTTCCTAAACCGAGGAAGGAGTTCCAACGACCTGCCGTAGCCCGAGGTCCCAGCCTCTCCACTGGATCATTCCTACTCTTAGACCAAGGATCCATCCATCCATCTCGATTAAAGCTCCTCCACAAAATCGATAGAGAGAGACAAAGCAGCAGTAGAAGAGGGATCATTTTCTCCTTGTAAACTGAACTGAGTGCAATAATACAGAAAAATTGAAAAAAAAAAAAACGCATTGTCAACTTGACATTTAATACATAATTCAGTTACATTCCGACAAGCGTTAGTTTTCGATCTCTCTGTATAGGTAAGATAATTATTGTTTGAGGCAAAATTGGCTTTGGGCGATGACAAAAAGCTTTCTAAGCACTTAATATGAATAATAAATAAAGCTTAAGTTATCCATAATGAAAGTAAGTTTTATTTGTTTGCTATTTCAGACACAATTATTGGCTGGATAGATTGGCGAACCCTTGATTGTTTTTCTAGACTAATTTATAAAAACTATGATTTTTGGGACAGAAAATAAAAATGTTACCATTTCTTGATAAATATCTATATATATTAATACTCAAACACATAACACATTAATACACTTTTAAGCTACTTTCACTCAACACACCTCAACAATATAGACACCGTTGGTAAGGTCTTGACCCGTAAATGTGTTTAAAAAAAACTACACGGATATGTGTTCGTAAGTGTGAGTTACGCCCACCCGAATTTCGATTACTAGTTAAAAATATTTTAGGTCCAAAGGCAAGTAGGTCCGAGGGGACGGTGAATGTAGCAAAGATGTCCGGGTTGGTCACAATCGCTGACTCCGCGGGAGATGAGTCCAGGAAAGAACTATACTGCATCTAACGAGTGAGAAACAAAATTCGTGATCGCAGTTAGCTAAACGTATATCGGTTCTTTTACTTTACTGTTTACAATTCACACTACTCGATGACTTTTTACACAATCGTATCGATCAAGAATAGACTCAAAATTTTGGATTCAGAGGCTCCTACGATCACGAATTTTGTTGCTCACTCGTTACTATTTCCCCTTACTTGTAGCAGGGTCTAAACCTGCACATTAGACATAAATGAGAAAAAAACTGTTGTTAGGGACTATTTAGGATCAGGAGAAGCTAATTTTTTTTTGTCTGTCTGTTGTCCACACATCATGCAGAAACTGCTGGACGGAGTTTTATTAAACTTGGTATGATTGAAGTTTATGCAGCAGTGTAACATAACGCAGAACAAGATATACGTTTTTCTCACAAACTTATACAGGATCCTAGACGGAAGTAGTCTTTCAATATCTTGTTTGGTGGGGTGATTCTAAATCCAAAACTGTGCAGAAAAGTTTCTATTAGCATAGTTCCGAAAATGCTTACTTTGTCTAGACAGTTTTTAAAATTTATTTCGTAACTATGGGGAAAAGTTTATTAAAATTTTCGGTCGGGGATAATTCTAATGGTAATGTCAAAAATCCAAAATCATCGTCAATAAACTAGCCGTATTTCATTAGTCGCTTGGATATCTTTACCTTTGACTCCAAAATAATATTCACCAAACAATTAATACACAGAAAAGGTCTCTTTAACAAAAAGTCACAAATCCCACGGTTGTTGAAAACGCAATTCTATGTGCATATGTTGCCATTCTTGTGGTCTAGTAAACATTTCCACATTTATGATGAATAATTGATATTATGATCAAAGTGGTATATAGTGGAGGCAGCAACAGTGTTTCTTTATGGAATTTATTAAGCTAACTCAAATATCAAAATGCTTTTCTCGAAATATATGTAATTTGGTTAAGTATATTTTGAAGTCAAAAATAAATAAATCGCCTACTTACCCCTGAAGATGGTGATAATTTTTTGACATGCCCATTAAAAGTATCACAAAAAATTATCCCCGCTTGAAAAATTTCAATATTATTTCTGACGAGCTATTCACGGAATTAATTTAAAAAAGGCTCCAGGTTCTAACTATAACAGAAAGTTGATCCTAAACGTTACATACATGAGAACAATGTTGTTAGGCATTGCAATCACTAACCCATCATTGCTTTTGTAAAACGTTACATAAACTTTCTATATACCACCTCCACCAGAAAACAAATACAACTTGAAACCATCCCTACTATCCACACCACGAAAAGTGAAAACACCTGATCTAAATCCAGAGCCACCAATTTGCCACTCTCTTCGCTCAGTGACAACTTAAACTTCGGCATGGTATAAAACGCCTCCTCGTTCCACTTGGAAATTAGTCCGCTTTCCACAATCCGAGACGACCATTGGTTGATTTTATCTACGAAGGGGAAGCCTTTGCGGACGCTCCAAACAACCATAATTGTAAAAATCTACAACACCAATTTATTTCCTCTCTGGAACTACTCAACAACAATATAATTACATTAGTGTATGTAATGACTTGGAGTTGTTGGTAATTTTGAATCCTGTTCAAATCATTTTCACCAAGAATGATTCCATAATCATTGGATTTCAAAAACTCTCCCGCCCACCAGTCAATATTTATAGTAGGAGGAGGCTGATCTATATTTTTTTCCATGAGCATTCTATAGACTTCCTCGCCATAGCTTTCGAAGTAACTTTCTAAAAATTCTGGAAACTTCAACTTCTTATCAGAAGTGAGCAAGTCTTCCAAACTCTTGATTTGCGGTTCGAAACTGGGTTCAGTTAACACACTGCTCATTTGGCTCGTGTAAAACCAGTTTATGTTCAAGCTTCCGAAAAGAAAAATTGCGAAGATAAAACGTGGTAGTTGCTCTCTTGGGGGCAAAAGCACTACGCACTGAAGTAACAACTGAACGGTGTAAAAGAAACTGCTTTGAAACGATCGTCTTATCAATTTCTTGAATACTATTGACATTGCTAAGACAGATATAGCCAGAATAAGCCACATATTCATAGTAAAAATGTTGAAAATGCGACCATGTTTTCTGATTTTTTTCCTTGGTGGTAGTACAAAGTGCAAGGGATACTGCAGTAAAATTGTTGTCGACTCGACTTCACTGCAGTACTTGTGGGCAAGTTCGCCGATAATAAATATCATGTCAATGTTCTCTCGTTTAATATAGTCACACATCTTTTGCCAGTGACCATCTCGTACTGCAAGCCCGAAATAGTCTAAATTGTCTCGGAGATATTGAAGGGACATGTTTATTTTTTCCGCCACTGTATTCAAAGAGACTACAGCAAACCCTGGATCTGTTTTATTGAATGGTGATTTCAGTGAATTACCGTTTTCGTACCAAGTCACATTAATAGGGTAGCCGTTCAAGTTTTTTGGAATTTTATTGCGGAAGAAATTTGTACTTGTATTTCTTAAGTTAACAGTGGTACCATTATTGCTTTCTGGATTATAAGGGTACCATGTGTAGAATTGCGCCCAATTTGCCAGTATAGCAACATTATAAATGTAATATTTCAACAAGGTTTTGAAGGCAAACTTAACAACATCTTCCGAGATGTTGTTTTGGAAGAGCACAAGATAGTTCCCTCTAACGTTAATCCGGTATTGCATTTTGTCCAAAAATGCAGTCAATGTATCAAGATTGTTTTCAACAAGAATGTAATTTTTGACGACCCCTGGAACTTCGTCTTTCATGTTCAAATCCATAATAATTTTAGGATTCTTTGATTTTATTACCACGTCTAGGCTGTCATTCCAGAATTGATAGCTTGAACTAAGTACTGCAATGGTTTCGTTTCGAAAGTGATGGGCCATGAAGAGCTTTATCGAATTCTGGAGTACAATATGTACAATTACTGGTAGCGGAGGAATCAACATCGTCTTCTGGGCCCGATTTCAAAGCATATAAATCGAATAATTGTTTTATACAAAATTTTCTTTGGCCGGTAGCACGAAGCTTTCTTAAGTCGTTAACATGAATAATAGATAGATTTTAATGTATAGATAATGGGACTAAATGTATTTTTTAATATTCTACATAATATAATGGATGCATTAGTAGACTGTTTTAGAACTTGTAATTGATTGGAAATCTTGACCAGTAAATTACACACACTCTAAACCATAAATATGTACCTACTTATTGTTAGTTTAATTTATGGAAAATTGTAATTTCAGCATTGGATTATCAAATATGTTGTTAGTTGAAAATGGATATACATATATAGAAATATTTTAACTCCAAAGCACTGATATTTTTTATAATTTCTGATTACTGTTACAAAGATCATCACATCATCAACAAACGGATCACAGGATCCGCGCCGGCGTGATGAACTGGTGCTCCATCCAGTTGAATTCACATAATATCCCTTAATAGAAGTCTTAAGATAAGTACAAGCCGGCCAACAAAATATTGGCAACTAGTTGATATCGATGTTGGCAACATGTATCCCGTCAACTAGATACAAATTGTCGGATACTCAGCAACATCGGTCGGCATGATGGTAAAGAAATTTGTTGTCTGTTGCTTGTGTCTGGGTTTTCCATTTGAAATGGAAAATGTCGCTCAATGTTCACTAGCACCAGCAGCAGCAGGCTCTTCCTTTTTTTCGTCAATACTGATTTCGGTTTGGACGCGCAACATTGTTGACAACATGTATCCAGATACAATAAACAGATCCAATAAACATGTTGCCAACATTCATCAACAAGTTGCCAACATTTTGTTGGCCGGTTTGTCCTTACCTTTAGAGCACTTCATCCCACAATGTTAGTGTGACTTTTTTTTAAATAAATATGAGAAATTAGTTACTATGCATACAATCTCATTGTTGCATAAAAATATACATTGTTATATATTTCAATGTTGAAGCATTGATTTTTGCATAAATCTCGATAATTTAAATACATTTATGATAAAAACCAAAAGCATTGCGTCAAATAATATTGATCTACATTTTGTTTCGCATACTTTAGCAGCATTTTGGGTGAACTTTATTGATGATAATTAGCTGTAATCAACATTAGAAGATCCCTCAAAGAAACCCACATACACAGAAGAAATAAACACCAAGAATTTTTTAAATATTTTTCTCTGACTTCTAAATGGTTCTAAATAACGTAGGATTGCGTTGGTGCGGCAATCTTTAAACACCTGTATAATAATTGAACGATAATAACTTATAAATATTTTTTTTAGAGAAACAAGTTTTACTAATTAACACCCTACAAACGTTTTTAGCTGATTCTTAGACATAACACTTTTTTTAAGAAAGCTCCAGATCTGTGATATCGCGTTTTCTTGGAAAATATATTGTAGCGTTTACGGGTTCACAAAAACTATTTATTTGAACAAACTATGTAAAATTTATTTCAACACTAGACTATTTACAGTTATAACAGCACAATTATTTATTTTAACAGTCACACGGATTAAGTAGCCTATTCGCACTTCTTCATCGACGCGATTCGACTATGCTGATCATGCCGCAGTCGTTCTCCCTTCCTATTTAAAGCGGGAAGCCGCTTTCTGGTCTCTTCGAGAATAGAATATTCGCGATCCTACGGATTTACGATTAAATCATCACTCCGCGATTCTTCGAGAACGTCACAGTATTTAGATACATGTCACATACTTATTAAATATGAATAAACCGTATGAGTTTCTTGGTCTAACCAAAAAAAAATAAAAAATAATTGTTGTGTGCCTCACCTTTGTAGGCACACGACTCAAAGTGAAACTTGCCAATACGATGGTAGGAATCGAGTATATTTTATTATTTTCTGATACAAATGTTACGGTAACTAAAACAAAGGAGCCCCCTCGAGACAGCGGGCCCAAGGACCCCAACACGACAGGGCGAGCAGGTGCCTCCTCGAGACAGAGCGGCGTAGCTACATCTGAAACCGCGGGGGCCTCCTTGGGACACCCTTGAAAAAGGGAGACCCCTTGGAACAGAGGGGTGTAGCTACTATCATTCTCACCACCGAAGTGTTTGAAATTGTCAGCATGAGAGCGGATAAAAGGATCTTGAAAAAACATTTTTTTTTTGTGTAAAATTTATATACAAGAATTGTTCGTTTAATAGTACATTACGTACCGTAAACTGTAAGTGCATTTTTTTTTTTTTTTGGTCGAGAATGCAAGATTGGGAAACCGAGGGTAGCGAGGTTTCCTAAGCGTTCGAGACCAAAAAAAAAACTTACAGTTTGAGGTTAGTAAGCTATTTTTAGCAATACCTGCACAAATAAGAAAAAGCAAAACATTTTCTGAATGAATTTTTATGAAAAGTCTATAAACGTCAGATTGTTGTCAAATTAAAAATTTGTCTGGCATTTGTTTCGTGTTAGGGATACAAAACAAAAAACATCACTTTAAATCAACATTTGTTGCAAAATCAACGCTTCAATACTGTTCTGAAGGTGTTTCAAGTGATAATAGAAAAATAGATAATATTGAAGGCTGCAAGTTTTGCTTGTGCATCATTGTTGCCTGAAAAGTCAAAAAAAAAGGTACGAAGTTACGTATGACCTGTTTCGAAAGTGGAGCGAAGGAAGAAAAGTGAATAACCATACCGCAGAGTCAGTTTTGTTGGCGTATTTCCTGGAGAAGGTTTCGTTTTGAAAGTTCTATCGAATGCTGTACTGTAATGTCTCGAATAATTGGTAGTGTCACAATGAGGTGACGTCAGAGCTGACGCTACATTGCATTGCCAAGCTTGTAAGTTTTTGTTCACTCACGTGACAACGTCGATCGAAAATACAAATGACAACAACATGTCTGAGACATGGCTGGTATTTTTTCTATCATTGTAAACAAAAATTAGATTAGGTACTCAAAAATCGTAAAAATAAGTTACAGTCAACAAATATCATCCAACACATTTTTATTTACATTAATAGATACATTTATATGGTTTTTTTGTTTTAACAAACATAATGCAACAGGTAAAATAGCCTATACTGTCAATAGGTCGCCTACTGTAGAGTACTCAGCAAAATTCCTGCAAGTCAGCACGAAACCTTAACAACCAATCAGTGCGAACTACTGGAGAGATCCCAGAATTTTAAGGGTGGGATCCTCTCGTGTTATTCTTCCATAAGAGCTATGAGCACCCATATAAGGAAAACGACTGAAGCAATTTACGAATATAGAGAAAAAAAATTGCCAAATCGGTACAGCCGTTTTCAAGTGATGCTTACAAAGAAACAGCATTTCAACATTTACGTACAGCCTATGCCCACCCTGAACGTTCAAAATAACTATTGGTGAAAGAATTTTTCAAATTGGAACAGTAGAAGTTTTGGTGATCACACGTGGGAGAAGAGGGCGCGGAGTGAGAGACGACGTTCTTCGTGACGATAGTCGATCGGTTTTACTACCCTATCGCATCTATAGATTTTACACATCAAAATTGCTCTTCTCGACGATGGTGTTTTTGAAATGCCCATTAAAAATGTAACACAAAATAATCCCCGTTTTAAAAATTGTAATTACTTCTGCCCAATTGTGAAAAAGTGCCCCCAGATTCTGACAATAACAGCAAACTGATCCTATACGTTATTTACATGAAAACAATTTTGTTAGACATTGTAATCACTAAGCAATTGCTTTTGTAAAACATTACATAAACTTTCTATACACCATCTCTACCAGAAAACAAATACAACTTGAAACCATCCCTACTATCCACACCACGAAAACTGAAAACACCTGATCTAAATCCAGAGCCACCACTTTGCCACTTTCTTCGCTCAGTGACAACTTAAACTTCGGCATGGTATAAAACGCCTCCTCGTTCCACTTGGAAATGAGTCCGCTTTCCACAATCCGAGACGACCATTGGTTGATCTTATCTACGAAAGGGAAGCCTTTGCGGGCGCTCCAGACAACCGTCATTGTGAAAATCTACAACACCAATTTATTTCCTCTCTGGAACTACTCAACAACAATATAATTACATTCGTGTATGTAATGACTTGGAGTCTTTGGTAATTTTGAATCCTGTTCAAATCATTTTCACCAAGAATGATTCCATAATCATTGGATTTCAAAAACTCTCTCGTCCACCAGTCAATATTCATAATAGGAGGATGCTGATCTATTTTCTTTTCCATGAGTATTCTATAGGGTTCCTCGCCATAGCTTTCAAAGTAATTTTCTAAAAATTCTGGAAAATTCAACTTCTTATTAGAAGTGAGCAAGTCTTCCAAACTCTTGATTTGCGGCTCGAAACTGGGTTCAGTTAGCACACTGCTCATTTGGCTAGTGTAAAACCAGTTAATGTTCAAGCTTCCGAAAAGAAAAATTGCGAAGATAAAGCGTGGTAGTTGCTCTCTTGGGGGCAAAAACACTACGCACTGAAGTAACAATTGAACGGTGTAAAAGAAACTGCTTTGAAACGATCGTCTTATCAATTTCTTGAATACTATTGACATTGCTAAGACAGATATAGCCAGAAATAACCACGTATTCAAAGTAAAAATGGTGAAAATGCGATTATGTGTTCTGATTCTTTGCCTTGGTGGTAGTACAAAGTGCATGGGATAATACAGCAAAACTGTTGTAGACTCGACTACACTGCAGTGCTTGTCTGCAAGATAACTAATAATGAACATCATGTCGATGTTCTCTCGTTTAATATAGTCACACACCTTTTGCCAGTGACCATCTCGTACGGCAAGCCCAAAATAGTCTAAATTGTCTCGGAGATATTGAAGGGACATGTTCATTTTTTCCGCCACTGTATTCAAAGAGACTACGGCAAACCCTGGATCTGTTTTATTGAATGGCGATTTCAGTGAATTACCGTTTTCGTTCCAAGTCACATTTATAGGGTAGCCGTTCAAGTTTTTTGGAATTTTATTGAGAAAGAAATTTGAACTTTTAGTTCTTAAATGAACAGTGGCACCATTATTGCTTTCTGGATTATAAGGGTACCATGTATAGAATTGCGCCCAATTTGCCAATATCGCAACATTATAAATGTAATATTTCAACAAGGTTTTGAAGGCAAACTTAACATCATCTTCCGAGATGTTGTTTTGGAAGAGTACAAGATAGTTCCCTCTAACGTTAATCCGGTATTGTATCTTGTCCAAAAATGCAGTCAATGTATCAAGATTGTTTTCAACAAGAATGTAATTTTTGACGACCCCTGGAACTTCGTCTTTCATGTTGAAATCCATAATAATTTTAGGGTTCTTTGATTTTATTACCACGTCTAGGCTTTCGTTCCAGAATTGATAGCTTGAGCTAAGTACTGCAATGGTTTCGTTTTGAAAGTGATGGGCCATGAAGGCTTCTATCGAATTCTGGAGTACAATATGTACAATTACTGGTAGCGGAGGAACCAACATGCTCTTCTGGGCTCGATTTCAAAGCATATAAATCGAATAATTGTTTTATACAAAATTTTCTTTGGGCGGTAGCAGGAAGCTTTCTTAAGTCCTTAACATGAATAATAGATAGATCTTAATGTATAGATAATGGAAGTAAGTGTATGTTTTAATATTCTAGATATGTATATGGATGAATTAGGAGACTGTTTTAGAAGTCGTTTTTTTATTGGAAATCTTGACCAGTAAATTACACACACTCTGAACCATAAGTATGTACTTATAGTTAGTTTCATTTATGGAAAATAGTCATTTTAAGATTGTATTTTCAAAGTTGTTGTTATTTAGAAATGAAAGTATGTATATGTATAGAAAACCTTTTAACTCCGAAACACTGATATTTTTTTATAATTTCTGATAAAAACATTTACTGCAACAAACACCGATCTGTAATATAATAATATAGCTCGATAATAACTAATTAACACCCTACAAACATTCTTAGCCGATGCTTTACATACCACTTTTTTTAACAAAGCTCCAACAAAGTTTCCTACATTCCGCAAATATCAGCAACTGCCGCAATAGCTATTTTTGTTATAATTACCTAAGATACAGTTTTTGCGGATGAATCGTTGCTGTTTCCGGACGAGACGTAGCCGAGTCCACAAAAACTTTTTAGGTCCCTGTAACAAACAATATTGTTTTGTTATAGCTCCTCAAATTTTTAAATAAAGAATATTTCATTGTGATTCTTGGAGTCGCGGTGTTAGAACTGGGATTGGGCCTTCCGTTCTCTTCTGCAATGAGTTTAAAGTTTCACATTGGGTCACACTGACGTCTAATTTTTTGACTTTCCTCTAGTATACCGGTGCGCTCATGCCCACCCAAGTTACTATGTTAAAAAATTTATCATGGTAAAAAACCCGTTTCTGGTTCAGGAAACTTTTCGAAAAAAAATTTGGCACCCTCAAAATACGGTCCTTAGGAATTTTTCTTTTCGCTCAAATCAATCGGTAAATAGCTATTTATTCTATTTAATTAAAAATAATCCGCAAACGGTTTTTAGAGACTAGGCCGTAAATGCACCATCTTACGGACTCCAATGAGTCCCTATAAAATTATAATTTTAGAGAGCGTGTACAAAAAAAATAATTTTTGCCGTCATTATGTAAATCTTATTTTATTTTATCTTCTACACCCAACTAATGTTCCTCTAGGGACACTTTTTCTTTTGAGCGTCCTCTCGAATATAAGCACTTTTACTGAACATGAAATAGTACAAATAGTACGGCGGCCGGTAGGTCAAATTCGTTCAACCACCCACTACTTTGGTATAACTCAATGAGACATATATAGATTTGTTCGTTAAGAAATTCTGCATTTAGAATGGAAATTGACGACAGTGTGGGTTAGTCACGAGAAAAGTTATTCCAAGAAAACCGTCAAAATTGGCAAAAATTATTCCAATAAAATAAATGCTCATATCTTTGGCTAAATAAAAGGTAAAAATATGCGGTTTGTTTCATTATGAAGACCACAATATTTACTTTAAAATGGATAATTGGAAAATTGCGCGAACTTATGCTTTTCGACCAAATTCTATTATTTAATGCCACGGCGCATGATTTATTCATAAATTTTCTATATTCAAGTTGCTATAACTCGTATAGTGTAGTCTTTGTAGTAAAAATTTTCACATCAAAAACTGCAGAATTTTGTTGTATGTAATTCACCTCCACTAATAATGTATCTATCTACAATAATAAATTCGCTATAATCGTGTTTCTGGGAAAATGTAACTTGCTCAGGCTACACTCTCGATCACCCGCCCGCGCCCGTCTCCCACCGCAAACGCCTATATGCTATACGCTATACTACCACCGAGCGCAATGAATTAAACTAAAATTAATTTTTATTTTTAACCAAATACATAAAGTTTTTAAAATTAACAATAATTCTTTTTAGTCCCTTAGTGCATGCAATTGAAATGCATCTGCGGTTGGAGGAATTTCTTTTGCAGACTTTTTAGTGTTTAGTGTTAACTTTGACCTAACCTCATTCAGATTCTTTGATTTTTCTTGTTTATATAAAAGCAAAATATGTTTACGTGCCTCTGCTGTTCAAAATAGAGGTTGCTGCAAAATTAGTCAATTGGATGTCATCACCCTTTTTCAACAAAGTGCTTAGTGCAGATTTTTTACCAATTTTGAATAAAGCATTGTATCACCTCCTGTTAAAATATGAAACGCTGGTAAGCTTCTGCAGGAATCCCCAACTACAACAACGACAAAGTCTTCTTTTATTTGTGGAAACTGAATCATGGCTTTTTTAACCGACTTCAAAAAAGGGGGAGGTTATCAATTCGGTTGTATATATTTTTTTGCTTTTTTTAGTGTTTGTTACCTCAGAACTCCGTCATTTATAAACCGATTTGTAAAATTCTTCTTTTATTTGAAAAAGTATACTTACAGATTGTCACCATTGTCACCATTTCGGGATATGATGAGGCATCTCATGGAAATCGAGAAAAATCCTCAAATTTTCGCTCCCTTTTATTAACGGACTTCATGTATGTTCACCGATTTCTTCGTCAATTGTGGACCTATTTTCAAAATTCTTCTTTTATTTGAAAGGGTATTACTCCTGAGGTGGTTCCATTGTCAAAAAGTCAGGGTCTGATTGGGGAATCCCATGGAAATCGAGAAAAATCCTAAAATTTTTGCTCCCTTTCATTAACCGACTTCAAGTATGTTCACCGATTTGTTCGTCAATTGTGGACCTATTTTCAAAATTCTTCTTTTATTTGAAAGGGTATTACTCCTGAGGTGGTTCCATTGTCAAAAAGTCAGGGTCTGATTAGGGAATCCCATGGAAATCGAGAAAAATCCTAAAATTTTTGCTCCCTTTCATTAACCGACTTCATGTATGTTCACCGATTTGTTCGTCAATCGTGGACCGATTTACAAAATTCTTCTCTTATTTGAAAGGGTATACTCCTGAGGTGGTTCCATTGTCAAAAAGTCAGGGTCTGATCAGGGAATCCCATGGAAATCGAGGGAAATTCTCAAATTTTTCCTTCCTTTTATTAACGGACTTCATATATGTTCACCGATTTCTTCGTCAATTTTATTGTGGACCTCATTATTGGAGAAGCGTCTTCACTAGGTCTATACTTATAGCTTAAAATGCTGTTTACAGATTCTATTATCGAGTCCAGATATGGATAAACAGTAAGATTCAATACATTGAACCGTTGAATCCTTTGGAATTTGGCTGGATCAAAGATGGTTCCAATTTAACCCCAAAATTAATTAATGAAACACTTATACCGCATGCAATTAGACAAGCAATAGAATTATTTTGCAATGAAAAGAATTGTTCTTCGAGCAAATGTGCATGTAAACGTGAGGGTTATGTTTTGTTCTATAGTGTAAATATCAAATGAAGTGTATAAATAAGGATATAGTTAGAGACATAAGTGACGATGAAGAATTATTGTTAATTTTAAAAACTTTATGTATTTGGTTAAAAATAAAAATTAATTCATTGCGCTCGGTGGTAGTATAGCGTATAGCATATAGGCGTTTGCGGCGGGAGAGAGGGGTGCGGGCGGGTGATCGAGAGTGTAGCCTGAGCTAGTTACATTTTCCCAGAAACACCATTATAGCGAATTTATTATTGTAGATAGATACATTATTAGTTGAGGTGAATTAGAGACAACACAATTCTGCAGTTTTTGATGTGAAAATTTCTACTACAAAGACTACACTATACGAGTTATAGCAACTTGAATGTAGAAAATTTATGAATAAATCATGCGCCGTCGCATTAAATAATAGAATTTGGTCGAAAAGCATAAGTTCGCGCCATTTTCCAATTAGCCATTTTAAAGTAAATATTCTGGGCTTCATAATGAAACAAACCGCATATTTTTACTTTTTATTGAGCCAAAGATATGAGCATTTATTTTATTGGAATAATTTTTGCCAATTTTCACGGTTTTCTTGGAATAACTCTTCTCGTGACTAACCCACACTGTCGTCAATTTCCATTCTAAATGCAGATTTTTTTAAGAAACAAATCTATATATGTCTTATTGAGTTATACCAAAGTAGTGGGTTACTCTTTAATATGAACGATTTCGCTCTCTTCGCCGCCGTACTAAAAAGATTATTTACTATTGATTACTTAGGTACCGAATTCATGTTCTAAGTAATTTACAACACTGTTATTTTTTATTTCTATAGAAACTACCCATAGTGTTCTATACTGGACTTACAAATTGCGTCAACAATGGCGAGACTTCACATTTTGGCTTTAAATACAATACAATCAATGCACTAAATAATTTGTAAAAACAAGCGAAATTGCAATTTAAAAAAAATCCAGAACGTCTTGACCTAAATCTCATTGAAGAAGTAAAGAAAATGTCAGAAAAAAATTATCAAGGACCTACAAAGGCTAAGGCCACCATTAAAGAGTATTCCGACATAAAAAGAAAATCTGTTGGTCATATCGTTAACAGAATTTTTTTTATTCGTTTCTTGCAAATGCAGAAACGAAGTTTCAGAGAAAAGTCACTCGTCTACCTTACGGTATATATGGTCCAACCTACCAGCAGAGAATGCAGTTGTCTACACTAACTCAACGGAGCAAGCAGCTGTATTGTTATTTTAAAGGCCTTACGAACGAAATCGAACACGTAAGCATAAATTGAATTTACGGAAAGTGTTCTGCTCTTCGAGAATTCTTTCTGCCAAATACGTTCTTTGAAATCTGTAATAGTTTACCCTAACATATAAACAGCTTAACAACGACGAGATCCAAAAACCAATTTGACATCCACTATTGTAATTTTAGTACACTTAACGTTTCCAGCCGAACATAAAATATGCATATCATATGATGGTGACAGACCCCTGAAAAAGAAGAATGAAACCTTGTTATACATATGTATACTGGAGTTAACTTTCTGTCCTGTCTCTCAGGGAAGTATATGTAATCGAGGATTATAAACATTTTGTGTAACCATTTATAAATATATATAAAAACATGTGACCAGTAATTATTACACAGTATGTATCAATTGAACACGCCTTTGCTAAAGACTATAATACATTCGAGACTTAGCAGTCTAGATAAATGTGCAATTATCACTTTGAAAAAAATTGTTAGTACTTATTGCATTGTCAGACATATATTATATTCCTCTCAACGTATTAGTAAATTTAATATTGTGAAAATGATTTCTGATTTAGGAAATACATTGACAGTTTTCGGTCGTTTTCAATTTAGATAAGACCAAACGTCTTGTACCTAATTGATTTGGCCCAAACATGTTCGGAGTGCAAATCAATATTTCCCGACTACTATTCCTCAATTATGTCTTTTGTATTCGAAGTTTCTGTTGCATGAATGCTTTTGGTTATTAATTCCCAATATAGTTTCGTGTTCAGCAGGCTTATTATTAATTTGGAAAAATAGAACTATAAGAAGAACTACTTCGAAGGCTTCAATCGTGAGAACAGGTGTCTGTAATAAAAAATATTCACTCTCTCCCCAGTTTGCAGTCGCAGCATTTCTACAATAAAATTACAGATTACAGATAGAAGCCGACAACTTAATTTAAACTAAAAAAAAGATCAATAAACACTACTGTCTATACGTAAGTTGAAACTCGTAATGCCGTTTGCAACAACGTTTTTACAGACGATATTCAAAAATTAAGGATTGATATTTCAGTGAGTAATTTAATATTTCCGCAGAAGTTTTATTTAGTTGCTAAATAAAAAAAAAATTGAAAAGCTTATTAAATTTTTGTTATTTTGAATTTGTAAAAACGCCCTATTTTTGCAGATTCTTTATGTGCAGGGGCATTTTAAATCTAATTGCACCCTATTTTTGAAACTTGTTTTATGTGTATTTTAAATCTGATGGCATATTTGTCCTCAATTTCCTTGTCTATTCTGAAATTTTCCCCAAAATCTTTGCAAAACGAAAAAATATTATACCTCTATTTTTTTATTATTTGAAATCACGCGTTTACTGGTTAAAAAAAAATCCGAAATATTTGCCTTATTTGAAACGCGCGCCTTTCTGTGACGTCAACACGGGAAAAAAATCACCACACAAAATTCAAAGTTACTAGATGGGTGGACTATTGAGAAGCGCACGAACCAATAAGAAGGCTCCCCCGAAATGACGTCACAAGCGGCGGTCAATGTACAGCGTTTGAAAATGCTAGCCGAAATTGCGATTTTTGATACGCTCTGTTATTTCACAGAAGAACTTTATTAAACAACAGAACACGTTTTAGGGCTTCATGTTATATAGTTTACGAGATGCTATTGGCGAATTCGCTAAATTCATTTGAGGGGGACGACCCCATTATTCAAACTATTTTGTTAAGGACCTTTCAAGCTACAGTTTCAATCACCGACGCAGATGAAGTTTTGCAAATAAGATCCCCAATTTCTTCTCAGTGATCGCTAACATTTGGGTACTGTTACAGTTTGATTTTTGCCGCGCATTCACCATCCAAGTTCAGGAACAAATCAGCATTTAGAGATAACCGGCATATACAAAAAACACTATACGTTCTTGCAGTGCCGCGCGAGCGACCTACATTCTTCTCTTTTTCGTTCGACATCTGGCGAAGTAACATCTCAGCGTAAATTTTGCTCCTGGACAAGAAATAGCTCCAGAGAATCACGTAAATACGGATTATAATACGACTGGGTGTTCAGTTATTTCAATAATAAATCGCGTTAGCGGATAAAATCGTTAGGTGTCAATTCGGGGAAAAGAGGTAAGAAAAACTACTTTATTGCGTGCAGACCTTGACTACTCTCTTTCAATCAAAAAGGCAAATTCAGCAGCACTTTACCGAGGAACTTTCTTGTATCACCTTCTTTTGGAATAATAGCTGTAATATTCTTTCCTGGACGCACGAAGTTTTCACGTGGAATCAGGCTTAATTTCCCAGGAAATCACAAACCCGCAGGATTCGCAAGAAAGCAATAAAGTAAATTGTCAGGACAGCTCCAAAACTGGCAGGAAAGCGTAATACTGTTCAGAAGATAAGTAATAGATAATTTTTCTTTAAATTTTTTATCTTACAGCTGTAGTTTTTTAGATAGTGTAGATTTTATTCCATTGTTTTCGGTGACAGAAATCAAATCTTAATCACAAGAGAGATAAAGCTGTCAGTTCTACTCACAAGTGAGTAAATCTGACAGCTGTCAGTTGTAATTACATGTAATGTAATGTAATTCTCTGCCTTCCACTTCATGAACAGATCATACTCTTTCTCGTACATGTGTCTCGACCTTACCGGAAGCAAACTGGAAACAACGGCTTCCACGTCTAGTTGGAATATCTTTCGGTACAAAGTCAATTTTTATTACTTTAGTGAAAATTGTGAAAAACAACGAGACTGTTTATTTCATAACTATAAGAATAACAGGGCACTACAGAAACTGATATTAGAACCATGTTAATGTTACAGGCGGGATATTTACTTGAATAAATATTTCTTGGATTTTTATACAATGTACCTGTAAGATAAAACGTCGTATATCACACGTGATCGAAATGTCATTATAAAGCTCGTGAGAAGTGTCAAAAAAGTCAAAATTCTCACTCGCTAATAATAATGGATTTCACTTATAATATAATGTACTATATTTAGAGAAACAAGTTTTACTAATTAACACCCTACAAACGTTTTTAGCCGATTGTTAGATATAACATTTTTTGAACAAAGCTCCAGATCTCTGCGATATCGCGTTTAGACAAAAAATTTTCGCACACACATGGGAGAAGAGGGCGCGGGATGAGAGGTCGCGTGACGCCGTTTTTCGTGACGATATTCCATCGGTTTTACTACCGTATCGCGGCTATAGATTTTACACATCAAAAATGCTCTTCTCGACGATGTTGTTTTTGAAATGTCCATTAAAAGTAGGTATAACAGAAAATAATCCCCGTTTGAAAAATTGTAATTATTTCTGCCCAATAGTTACGGAATTAAAGAAAAACTGCCTCCAGATTCTAACTATAACAGCAAACTGGTCCTAAACGTTACCTACATGAAAACAATCTTGTTAGGCATTGTAATAACTAAGCAATAATTGCTTTTGCAAAACATTACATAAACTTTCTATACACCACCTCCACCAGAAAACAAATACAACTCGAAACCATCCCTACTATCCACACCACGAAGACTGAAAACACCTGATCTAAATCCAGAGCCACCATTTTGGCACTCTCTTCGCTCAGTGGCAACTTAAACTTCGGCATGGTATCAAACGCCTCCTCGTTCCATTTGGAAATGAGTCCGCTTTCCACAATCCGAGACGACCATTGGTTGATCTTATCTACGAAAGGAAAGCCTTTGCAGACGCTCCAATGAACCGTCAGTGTGAAAATCTACAACACCAATATATTTCCTCTCTGGAACTACTGAAGAACAATATAATTACATTAGTGTATGTAATCACTTGGAGTTTTTGGTGATTTTGGATCCTATTCAAATCATTTTCCCCAACAATGATTCCATAATTATTGGATTTCAAAAATTCTGCCAACCACCAGTCAACATCAATACTAAGAGGATGCTGATCTATGTGTTTTTCCATGAGCATTCTACAGGCTTCCTCGCCATAGTTTTCGAAGTAATTTTTGAAAAATTCTGGAAACTTCAACTTCTTATCAGAAGTGAGCAAGTCTTCAAAAGTCTTGATTTGCGGCTCGTAACTGGGTTCAGTGAGCACACTACTCATTTGGCTCGTGTAGAACCAGTTTATGTTCAAGCTTCCGAAAAGGAAAATTGCAAAGATGAAGCGTGGTAGTTGCTCTCTTGGGGGCAAAAACACTATGCACTGAAGTAACAACTGAATGGTGTAAAGGAAATTGCTTTGAAACGATCGCCTTCTCAATTTTTTGAATACTATTGACATAGCTAAGACAGATATAGCCAGAATTAGCCACATATTCATAGTCAAAATAGTGAAAATGCGATGGTGTGATCTGATTTTTTTTCTTGGTGGTAGTATAAAGTGCAATGGATACTGCAGTAAAATTGTTGTCGATTCGACTTCAGTGCAGTGCTTGTAGACAAGCTTGTCCATTATGAATACCATGTCGATGTTCTCTCGTTTAATATAGTCACACATCTTTTGCCAGTGACCATCTCGTACTGCAAGACCGAAATAGTCTAAATTGTGTCGGAAATATTGAAGGGACATGTTAATTTTTTCCGCCACTGTATTCAAAGTGACTACAGCAAACCCTGGATCTGTTTTATTGAATGGTGATTTCACTGAATTACTGTTTCTGTTCCAAGTCACATTGATAGGGTAGCCGTTCAAATTTTTTGGAATTTTATTGCGGAAGAAATTTGAACTTTTAGTTCTTAAATTAACAGTGGTACCATTATTGCTTTCTGAATTATAAGGGTACCATGTGTAGAATTGCGCCCAATTTGCCAGTATAGCAACATTATAAATGTAATATTTCAACAAGGTTTTGAAGGCAAACTTAACATCATCTTCCGAGATGTTGTTTTGGAAGAGCACAAGATAGTTCCCTCTAACGTTAATCCGGTATTGCATTTTGTCCAAAAATGCAGTCAATGTATCAAGATTGTTTTCAACAAGAATGTAATTTTTGACGACCCCTGGAACTTCGCCTTTCATGTTCAAATCCATAATAATTTTAGGATTCTTTGATTTTATTAGCACGTCTAGGCTGTCATTCCAGAATTGATAGCTTGAACTAAGTACTGCAATGGTTTCGTTTCGAAAGTGATGGGCCATGAAGAGCTTTGTCGAATTCTGGAGTACAATATGTACAATTACTGGTAGCGGAGGAATCAACATCGTCTTCTGGGCCCGATTTCAAAGCATATAAATCGAATAATTGTTTTATACAAAATTTTCTTTGGGCGGTAGCAGGAAGCTTTCTTAAGTCCTTAACATGAATAATAGATAGGTTTTAATGTGTAGATAATGGGAGTAAATGTATGTTTTAATATTCTACATTAACATTATGGATGCATTAGGAAGTTGTATTTTATTAGAAATTTTGACCAGTAAATTAAACACTCCAATCCAAACCATAAGTATTATGTACCTACTTATTATTAGTTTAATTTATGGAAAATAGTAATTTATACACTGGATTATCAGATATGTTGTTAGATGGAAATGAATATATAGGGTGGTCCCGATATAACCTGCTAAAAAAATTCTGGAACATTAGAAGGACACCACGAGTCGGGAGAACCCCTTTTTGTTAGGTCAAAAATAATGGGGATAAATTAACCCTTATCCACACTCACTCGACGTTACTGACCACAAAAATGCATAATCAGGAATTAATTGTTAGTGTTTGTAAGGATGACAATATCTAAGCAACCATACCTGATCGTTTGTGACAAATCGCACAAATTGAATAAAATTAACGACATTTATTGAAAACGCTGTACGCTGTGTCTCTAATCTACGCATAAAAGGCTGATTTTGTAGTCTGAGACGCATGAGAAATTAATAACAAATAAAGTGGTGGTCGTCAAAGCGTCAAATAAAATAAAATAAATGTAGAGTTGATGGTGTGTGCACAGAACCAGTCTTACATAAACGTAACTGTAGTTCCACAAAATTAGAACGGGAGGAAAGGGTTCTTTCGTAGCCGCTCTTGCATTACCACGTGTTTCGCCATAGAGTAAATGCATATCGGCGTATTCTTGCTTTGTGAACTTCATGTTGGTTTCGCAAATTTAAAGTGAAACTTGACAAATTAATGTCATAGGTGTCACTGGTGCCGTTGCTAAAGGAATTGCAATTATTGTTGCAAAGCAACAAGAACTACCTTTTCAATCCCGATCAATTCACTAGCGTACAGGAAATTTGGACTAAATTCTCCATAATTTTTATCTGGAAAACAAAAAGACTTTTACTAGAAACTTTTTGTGTATTTAGGTTCTACTCATCGTCAAATTATTACTGGATTTTTTTGGCAGGGTATATCGAGACCACCCTGTATATAAAAATTTTTAACTCCAAAGCACTATTTTTTTTATAATTTCTGATAAAAAATTTACTGCAACAAACACCAATCTGTAATATACAATAATATAACGATATTAACTTATAAATAATTTATTTAGAGAAACAAGTTTTACTGATAATTAACACCCTACAAACGTTTTTAGCCGATTGTTATATATAACACTTTTTTGAACAAAGCTCCAGATCTCTGCGATATCGCGTTAAGACAAAAGCTTCTCGCACACACATTGAGATGTGGCGTGACGGCGCTTTTCGTGACGATATTCGATCGGTTTTACTACCGTATCGCGGCTATAGATTTTAGACATCAAAAATGCTCTTCTCGACGATTTTATTTTTGAAATGCCTTCACACAAAGTAATCCCCGTTTCAAAAATTCTAATTACTTCTGTTAAACAGTTACGGAATTAATAAACAAAAATACCTCCAGATTCTAACCATTACAGCAAGCTTTGGCACCCTCAGAAAACGGTCCATAGGATTTTTTTTTCGCTCAAATCAATCGGTAAATAGCTATTCAATCTATTTAATAAAAAATAATCCGCAAAAGGTTTTTAAGGACTAGGCCGTAAATTCACCATCTTACGGACTCCAATGAGTCCCTATAAAATTATAATTTTAGAGTGCGTGTACAAAAAAAAATAATTTTTGCCGTCATTATGTAAATCTTATTTTATTTTATCTCCTACACCCAACTAATGTTCCTCTAGGGACACATGTACTCCACTTTTTCTTTTGATCGCCCTCTCGAATATAAGCACTTTTACTGAATATGAAATAGTAGCACAATAGTATATTACATTATAAGTGTGGTAGGTTCAATTTTACATCACGATTTTAATATTAAAACACGACGCGAAGCGGAGTGTTTTAATAAAACTGAGTGATGTAAAATACCTACCACACACATAATGTATACAACTTTTTAGCCGATGACGAGGTTTTCCACTCGGCGCCCCCATTTAACAAAAATTATTGTTGCACCGAAGTTACATTCACATTATTGACATAAAGATAGGTGCAGGATAGTGTGATGGACGCGGATTTTGCCCAAAAGGATACAGGAGTTGTAGGAATGCATAAATAGCATAAATAGGGCACAATTCCTAAAAATATGAGAGAGGTTATGTTTTTCGAGTGTTTTGTTGACTTACCTTAACTTTTTCATTATCTTATTCTTGACGTGTTTTACTTTTAGTTCAATGACTTCACCCATTTTGCCATATTATTGTATTTTATGAGAGTAATAATCGCAATAAATTAACATTTTTAGATTGAGTGACATTGTAAATTGACAAGGTAAATAGGCAACTGAGATGCTTACTATTTATACCACGAGATGGTGCACCTTCGAGTGTCTTTAAATTGGTCATTATTATATCTTAGAAACTTATTCAAAGACAGTTAAGTGCGGTATCTTCTTTCAAAATATGCGACCAATATTTATCATAAAGAATCTTTTTTTTTTGGGCGTTTCTTAAAGAAGAAAATGTTGGACTATTTTACCGCTTAAAGGCGGTAAGTGACAGCTTCAATGTGTAAAAAATGGGTTACCATGGCTGCCTAAAATGTGGTAGAACGTAGTTTACAACTGTCAAGGCTAAAAAAGATTATTTACTATTGATTACTTAGGTACCGAATTCATGTTCTAAGTAATTTACAACACTGTTTTTTTTTTATTTCTATAGAAACTACCCATAGTGTTCTATACTGGACTTACAAATTGCGTCAACAATGGCGAGACTTCACATTTTGGCTTTAAATACAATACAATCAATGCACTAAATAATTTGTAAAAACAAGGGAAATTGCAATTAAAAAAACCGCATATTTTTACCTTTTATTGAGCCAAAGATATGAGCATTTATTTTATTGGAATAATTTTTGCCAATTTTCACGGTTTTCTTGGAATAACTTTTCTCGTGACTAACCCACACTGTCATCAATTTCCATTCTAAATGCAGAATATTTTAACAAACAAATCTATATATGTCTTATTGAGTTATACCAAAGTAGTGGGTTACTCTTTAATATGAACGATTTCGCTCTCTCCGCCGCCGTACTAAAAAGATTATTTACTATTGATTACTTAGGTACCGAATTCATGTTCTAAGTAATTTACAACACTGTTATTTTTTATTTCTATAGAAACTACCCATAGTGTTCTATACTGGACTTACAAATTGCGTCAACAATGGCGAGACTTCACATTTTGGCTTTAAATACAATACAATCAATGCACTAAATAATTTGTAAAAACAAGGGAAATTGCAATTAAAAAAACCGCATATTTTTACCTTTTATTGAGCCAAAGATATGAGCATTTATTTTATTGGAATAATTTTTGCCAATTTTCACGGTTTTCTTGGAATAACTTTTCTCGTGACTAACCCACACTGTCATCAATTTCCATTCTAAATGCAGAATTTTTTAACAAACAAATCTATATATGTCTTATTGAGTTATACCAAAGTAGTGGGTTACTCTTTAATATGAACGATTTCGCTCTCTCCGCCGCCGTACTAAAAAGATTATTTACTATTGATTACTTAGGTACCGAATTCATGTTCTAAGTAATTTACAACACTGTTTTTTTTTATTTCTATAGAAACTACCCATAGTGTTCTATACTGGACTTACAAATTGCGTCAACAATGGCGAGACTTCACATTTTGGCTTTAAATACAATACAATCAATGCACTAAATAATTTGTAAAAACAAGGGAAATTGCAATTTAAAAAAATCCAGAACGTCTTGACCTAAATCTCATTGAAGATGTAAAGAAAATGTCAGAAAAAAATTATCAAGGACCTACAAAGGCTAAGGCCACCATTAAAGAGTATTCCGACATAAAAAGAAAATCTGTTGGTCATATCGTTAACAGAATTTTTTTTATTCGTTTCTTGCAAATGCAGAAACGAAGTTTCAGAGAAAAGTCACTCGTCTACCTTACGGTATATATGGTCCAACCTACCAGCAGAGAATGCAGTTGTCTACACTAACTCAACGGAGCAAGCAGCTGTATTGTTATTTTAAAGGCCTTACGAACGAAATCGAACACGTAAGCATAAATTGAATTTACGGAAAGTGTTCTGCTCTTCGAGAATTCTTTCTGCCAAATACGTTCTTTGAAATCTGTAATAGTTTACCCTAACATATAAACAGCTTAACAACGACGAGATCCAAAAACCAATTTGACATCCACTATTGTAATTTTAGTACACTTAACGTTTCCAGCCGAACATAAAATATGCATATCATATGATGGTGACAGACCCCTGAAAAAGAAGAATGAAACCTTGTTATACATATGTATACTGGAGTTAACTTTCTGTCCTGTCTCTCAGGGAAGTATATGTAATCGAGGATTATAAACATTTTGTGTAACCATTTATAAATATATATAAAAACATGTGACCAGTAATTATTACACAGTATGTATCAATTGAACACGCCTTTGCTAAAGACTATAATACATTCGAGACTTAGCAGCCTAGATAAATGTGCAATTATCATTTTGAAAAAAATTGTTAGTACTTATTGCATTGTCAGACATATATTATATTCCTCTCAACGTATTAGTAAATTTAATATTGTGAAAATGATTTCTGATTTAGGAAATACATTGACAGTTTTCGGTCGTTTTCAATTTAGATAAGACCAAACGTCTTGTAATTGATTTGGCCCAAACATGTTCGGAGTGCAAATCAATATTTCCCGACTACTATTCCTCAATTATGTCTTTTGTATTCGAAGTTTCTGTTGCATGAATGCTTTTGGTTATTAATTCCCAATATAGTTTCGTGTTCAGCAGGCTTATTATTAATTTGGAAAAATAGAACTATAAGAAGAACTACTTCGAAGGCTTCAATCGTGAGAACAGGTGTCTGTAATAAAAAATATTCACTCTCTCCCCAGTTTGCAGTCGCAGCATTTCTACAATAAAATTACAGATTACAGATAGAAGCCGACAACTTAATTTAAACTAAAAAAAAGATCAATAAACACTACTGTCTATACGTAAGTTGAAACTCGTAATGCCGTTTGCAACAACGTTTTTACAGACGATATTCAAAAATTAGGGATTGATATTTCAGTGAGTAATTTAATATTTCCGCAGAAGTTTTATTTAGTTGCTAAATAAAATAAAATTGAAAAGCTTATTAAATTTTTGTAATTTTGAATTTGTAAAAACGCCCTATTTTTGAAGATTCTTTATGTGCAGGGGCATTTTAAATCTAATTGCACCCTATTTTTGAAACTTGTTTTATGTGTATTTTAAATCTGATTGCATATTTGTCCTCAATTTCCTTGTATATTCTGAAATTTTCCCCAAAATCTTCGCAAAACGAAAAAATATTATACCTCTATTTTTTTATTATTTGAAATCACGCGTTTGCTGGGTAAAAAAAAATCCGAAATATTTGCCTTATTTGAAACGCGCGCCTTTCTGTGACGTCAACACGGGAAAAAAATCACCACACAAAATTCAAAGTTCAAAGTCTGTGGACTATTGAGAAGCGCACGAACCAATAAGAAGGCTCCCCCAAAATGACGTCACAAGCGGCGGTCAATGTACAGCGTTTGAAAATGCTAGCCGAAATTGCGATTTTTGATACGCTCTGTTATTTCACAGAACAACTTTATTAAACAACAGAACACGTTTTAGGGCTTCACGTTATATAGTTTACGAGATGCTATTGGCGAATTCGCTAGATTCATTTGAGGGGGAGGACCCCATTATTCAAACTATTTTGTTAAGGACCTTTCAAGCTACAGTTTCAATAACCGACGCAGATGAAGTTTTGCAAATAAGCTCCCTAATTTCTTCTCAGTGATCGCTAACATTTGGGTACTGTTACAGTTTGATTTTTGCCGCGCATTCACCATCCAAGTTCAGGAACAAATCAGCATTTAGAGATAACCGGCATATACAAAAAACATTATACGTTCTTGCAGTGCCGCGCGACCGACCTACATTCTTCTCTTTTTCGTTCGACATCTGGCGAAGTAACATCTCAGCGTAAATTTTGCTCCTGAACAAGAAATAGTCCAGAGAATCATGTCAATACGGATTATAATACGACTGGGTGTTCAGTTATTTCAATAATAAATCGCGTTAGCGGATAAAATCGTTAGGTGTCAATTCGGGGAAAAGAGGTAAGAAAAACTACTTTATTGCGTGCAGAGCTTGACTATTCTCATTCAATCAAAAAGGCAGATTCAGCAGCACTTTACCGAGGATCCTTCTTGTATCACCTTCTTTTGGAATAATAGCTGTAATATTCTTTCCTGGACGCACGAAGTTTTCACGTGGAATCAGGCTTAATTTCCCAGGAAATCACAAACCCGCAGGATTCGCAAGAAAGCAGTAAAGTAAATTGTCAGGACAGCTCCAAAACCGGCAGGAAAGCGTAATACTGTTCAGAAGATAAGTAATAGATAATTTTTCTTTAAATTTTTTATCTTACAGCTGTAGTTTTTTAGATAGTGTAGATTTTATGCCATTGTTTTCGGTGACAGAAATCAAATCTTAATCACAAGAGAGATAAAGCTGTCAGTTCTACTCACAAGTGAGTAAATCTGACAGCTGTCAGTTGTAATTACATGTAATGTAATGTAATTCTCTGCCTTCCACTTCATGAACAGATCATACTCTTTCTCGTACATGTGTCTCGACCTTACCGGAAGCAAACTGGAAACAACGGCTTCCACGTCTAGTTGGAATATCTTTCGGTACAAAGTCAATTTTTATTACTTTAGTGAAAATTGTGAAAAACAACGAGACTGTTTATTTCATAACTATAAGAATAACAGGGCACTACAGAAACTGATATTAGAACCATGTTAATGTTACAGGCGGGATATTTACTTGAATAAATATTTCTTGGATTTTTATACAATGTACCTGTAAGATAAAACGTCGTATATCACACGTGATCGAAATGTCATTATAAAGCTCGTGAGAAGTGTCAAAAAAGTCAAAATTCTCACTCGCTAATAATAATGGATTTCACTTATAATATAATGTACTATATTTAGAGAAACAAGTTTTACTAATTAACACCCTACAAACGTTTTTAGCCGATTGTTAGATATAACATTTTTTGAACAAAGCTCCAGATCTCTGCGATATCGCGTTTAGACAAAAAATTTTCGCACACACATGGGAGAAGAGGGCGCGGGATGAGAGGTCGCGTGACGCCGTTTTTCGTGACGATATTCCATCGGTTTTACTACCGTATCGCGGCTATAGATTTTACACATCAAAAATGCTCTTCTCGACGATGTTGTTTTTGAAATGTCCATTAAAAGTAGGTATAACAGAAAATAATCCCCGTTTGAAAAATTGTAATTATTTCTGCCCAATAGTTACGGAATTAAAGAAAAACTGCCTCCAGATTCTAACTATAACAGCAAACTGGTCCTAAACGTTACCTACATGAAAACAATCTTGTTAGGCATTGTAATAACTAAGCAATAATTGCTTTTGCAAAACATTACATAAACTTTCTATACACCACCTCCACCAGAAAACAAATACAACTCGAAACCATCCCTACTATCCACACCACGAAGACTGAAAACACCTGATCTAAATCCAGAGCCACCATTTTGGCACTCTCTTCGCTCAGTGGCAACTTAAACTTCGGCATGGTATCAAACGCCTCCTCGTTCCATTTGGAAATGAGTCCGCTTTCCACAATCCGAGACGACCATTGGTTGATCTTATCTACGAAAGGAAAGCCTTTGCAGACGCTCCAATGAACCGTCAGTGTGAAAATCTACAACACCAATATATTTCCTCTCTGGAACTACTGAAGAACAATATAATTACATTAGTGTATGTAATCACTTGGAGTTTTTGGTGATTTTGGATCCTATTCAAATCATTTTCCCCAACAATGATTCCATAATTATTGGATTTCAAAAATTCTGCCAACCACCAGTCAACATCAATACTAAGAGGATGCTGATCTATGTGTTTTTCCATGAGCATTCTACAGGCTTCCTCGCCATAGTTTTCGAAGTAATTTTTGAAAAATTCTGGAAACTTCAACTTCTTATCAGAAGTGAGCAAGTCTTCAAAAGTCTTGATTTGCGGCTCGTAACTGGGTTCAGTGAGCACACTACTCATTTGGCTCGTGTAGAACCAGTTTATGTTCAAGCTTCCGAAAAGGAAAATTGCAAAGATGAAGCGTGGTAGTTGCTCTCTTGGGGGCAAAAACACTATGCACTGAAGTAACAACTGAATGGTGTAAAAGAAATTGCTTTGAAACGATCGCCTTCTCAATTTTTTGAATACTATTGACATAGCTAAGACAGATATAGCCAGAATTAGCCACATATTCATAGTAAAAATAGTGAAAATGCGATGGTGTGATCTGATTTTTTTTCTTGGTGGTAGTATAAAGTGCAATGGATATTGCAGTAAAATTGTTGTCGATTCGACTTCACTGCAGTGCTTGTAGACAAGCTTGTCCATTATGAATACCATGTCGATGTTCTCTCGTTTAATATAGTCACACATCTTTTGCCAGTGACCATCTCGTACTGCAAGACCGAAATAGTCTAAATTGTGTCGGAAATATTGAAGGGACATGTTAATTTTTTCCGCCACTGTATTCAAAGTGACTACAGCAAACCCTGGATCTGTTTTATTGAATGGTGATTTCACTGAATTACTGTTTCTGTTCCAAGTCACATTGATAGGGTAGCCGTTCAAATTTTTTGGAATTTTATTGCGGAAGAAATTTGAACTTTTAGTTCTTAAATTAACAGTGGTACCATTATTGCTTTCTGAATTATAAGGGTACCATGTGTAGAATTGCGTCCAATTTGCCAGTATAGCAACATTATAAATGTAATACTTCAACAAGGTTTTTAAGGCAAACTTAACATCATCTTCCGAGATGTTATTTTGGAAGAGTACAAGATATTTCCTTCTAACGTTAATCCGGTATTGTATTTTGTCCAAAAATACAGTCAATGTATCAAGATTGTTTTCAACAAGAATGTAATTTTTGACGACCCCTGGAACTTCGTCTTTCATGTTCAAATCCATAATAATTTTAGGGTTTTTTGATTTTATTACCACGTCTAGGCTTTCGTTCCAGAATTGATAGCTTGAGCTAAGTACTGCAATGGTTTCGTTTTGAAAGTGATGGGCCATGAAGACTTGTATCGAATTCTGGAGTACAATATGTACAATTACTGGTAGCGGAGGAACCAACATCTTTTTCTGGGCCCGATTTCAAAGCATATAAATCGAATAATTATATTATACAAAGTTTTCTTTGGGCGGTAGCAAAAAGCTTTCTTAAGTCCTTAACATGAATAATAGATAGATCTTAATGTATAGATAATGGAAGTAAGTGTATGTTTTAATATTCTAGATATGTATATGGATGAATTAGGAGACTGTTTTAGAAGTCGTTTTTTTATTGGAAATCTTGACCAGTAAATTACACACACTCTGAACCATAAGTATGTACTTATAGTTAGTTTCATTTATGGAAAATAGTCATTTTAAGATTGTATTTTCAAAGTTGTTGTTATTTGGAAATAAAAGTATGTATATGTATAGAAAACCTTTTAACTCCGAAACACTGATATTTTTTATAATTTCTGATAAAAACATTTACTGCAACAAACACCGATCTGTAATATAATAATATAGCTCGATAATGACTAATTAACACCCTACAAACATTCTTAGCCTATGCTTTACATACCACTTTTTTTAACAAAGCTCCAACAAAGTTTCCTACATTCCGCAAATATCAGCAACTGCCGCAATAGCTATTTTTGTTATAATTACCTAAGATACAGTTTTTGCGGATGAATCGTTGCTGTTTCCGGACGATACGTAGCCGAGTCCACAAAAACTTTTTAGGTCCCTGTAACAAACAATATTGTTTTGTTATAGCTCCTCAAATTTTTAAATAAAGAATATTTCATTGTGATTCTTGGAGTCGCGGTGTTAGAACTGGGATTGGGCCTTCCGTTCTCTTCTGCAATGAGTTTAAAGTTTCACATTGGGTCACACTGACGTCTAATTTTTTGACTTTCCTCTAGTATACCGGTGCGCTCATGCCCACCCAAGTTACTATGTTAAAAAATTTATCATGGTAAAAAACCCGTTTCTGGTTCAGGAAACTTTTCGAAAAAAAATTTGGCACCCTCAAAATACGGTCCTTAGGAATTTTTCTTTTCGCTCAAATCAATCGGTAAATAGCTATTTATTCTATTTAATTAAAAATAATCCGCAAACGGTTTTTAGAGACTAGGCCGTAAATGCACCATCTTACGGACTCCAATGAGTCCCTATAAAATTATAATTTTAGAGAGCGTGTACAAAAAATATAATTTTTGCCGTCATTATGTAAATCTTATTTTATTTTATCTTCTACACCCAACTAATGTTCCTCTAGAGACACTTTTTCTTTTGAGCGTCCTCTCGAATATAAGCACTTTTACTGAACATGAAATAGTACAAATAGTACGGCGGCCGGTAGGTCAAATTCGTTCAACCACCCACTACTTTGGTATAACTCAATGAGACATATATAGATTTGTTCGTTAAGAAATTCTGCATTTAGAATGGAAATTGACGACAGTGTGGGTTAGTCACGAGAAAAGTTATACCAAGAAAACCGTGAAAATTGGCAAAAATTATTCCAATAAAATAAATGCTCATATCTTTGGCTAAATAAAAGGTAAAAATATGCGGTTTGTTTGATTATGAAGCCCACAATATTTACTTTAAAATGGCTAATTGGAAAATTGCGCGAACTTATGTTTTTCGACCAAATTCTATTATTTAATGCCACGGCGCATGATTTATTCATAAATGTTCTATATTCAAGTTGCTATAACTCGTATAGTGTAGTCTTTGTAGTAATTTTCACATCAAAAACTGCAGAATTTTGTTGTATGTAATTCACCTCCACTAATAATGTATCTATCTACAATAATAAATTCGCTATAATCGTGTTTCTGGGAAAATGTAACTTGCTCAGGCTACACTCTCGATCACCCGCCCGCGCCCGTCTCCCACCGCAAACGCCTATATGCTATACGCTATACTACCACCGAGCGCAATGAATTAAACTAAAATTAATTTTTATTTTTAACCAAATACATAAAGTTTTTAAAATTAACAATAATTCTTTTTAGTCCCTTAGTGCATGCAATTGAAATGCATCTGCGGTTGGAGGAATTTCTTTTGCAGACTTTTTAGTGTTTAGTGTTAACTTTGACCTAACCTCATTCAGATTCTTTGATTTTTCTTGTTTATATAAAAGCAAAATATGTTTACGTGCCTCTGCTGTTCAAAATAGAGGTTGCTGCAAAATTAGTCAATTGGATGTTATCACCCTTTTTCAACAAAGTGCTTAGTGCAGATTTTTTACCAATTTTGAATAAAGCATTAGTTGTATCACCTCCTGTTAAAATATGAAACGCTGGTAAGCTTCTGCAGGAATCCCCAACTACAACAACGACAAAGTCTTCTTTTATTTGTGGAAACTGAATCATGGCTTTTTTAACCGACTTCAAAAAAGGAGGAGATTATCAATTCGGTTGTATATACAGGCTGTCCCATTTAAAACTCCCCAGTCCAGATTTCTCCGAATTGATTATTGTGATTGAAAAATCCTCGAACTGGTCGATTTTGTTTACCAGGGGCACACCTTCTCAGGTTCCTTTCAAGTTCCGGCATTTCGCCCTCTTCGCGAGGGGGCTGTTAGCCCCAAAATTTTAAATGGCACTATGGGTCGAGTGATACCTCATTTGAAAGGTATTGGAGACCTCTTTACAACTAACCACTTACTTTGCAATCTTTTGGTGATTTGACCGCAAAAAACGACAATTTTCTATTTTCAAGATAATCCACATCTTCTGATGCTGTGTTCCACAGCAAACACAAAGACGAACATGTTATTGCTGAAATTAGGCTTATTGTATAGTATAGCGTATAGCACATAGGCGTTTGCGGCGGAAGACGGGTGCGGGCGGGTGATCGAGAGTGTAGTCTGAGCAATTTACATTTTCCCAGAAACACGATTATAGCGAATTTATTATTGTAGATAGATACATTATTAGTTGAGGTGAATTAGAGACAACAAAATTCTGCAGTTTTTGATGTACAAATTTCTACTACAAAGACTACACTATACTAGTTATAGCAACTTGAATGTAGAAAATTTATGAATAAATCATGCGCCGTCGCATTAAATAATAGAATTTGGTCGAAAAGCATAAGTTCGCGCCATTTTCCAATTAGCCATTTTAAAGTAAATATTCTGGGCTTCATAATGAAACAAACCGCATATTTTTACCTTTTATTGAGCCAAAGATATGAGCATTTATTTTATTGGAATAATTTTTGCCAATTTTCACGGTTTTCTTGGAATAACTCTTCTCGTGACTAACCCACACTGTCGTCAATTTCCATTCTAAATGCAGAATTTTTTAAGAAACAAATCTATATATGTCTTATTGAGTTATACCAAAGTAGTGGGTTACTCTTTAATATGAACGATTTCGCTCTCTTCGCCGCCGTACTAAAAAGATTATTTACTATTGATTACTTAGGTACCGAATTCATGTTCTAAGTAATTTACAACACTGTTATTTTTTATTTCTATAAAAACTACCCATAGTGTTCTATACTGGACTTACAAATTGCGTCAACAATGGCGAGACTTCACATTTTGGCTTTAAATACAATACAATCAATGCACTAAATAATTTGTAAAAACAAGGGAAATTGCAATTAAAAAAAATCCAGAACGTCTTGACCTAAATCTCATTGAAGATGTATAGAAAATGTCACAAAAAAATTATCAACGACCTACAAAGGGTAAGGCCACCACCAAAGAGTATTCCGACATAAAAAGAAAATCTGTTGGTCATATCGTTAACAGAAATTTTTTATTCGGTTCTTGCAAATGCAGAAACGAAGTTTCAGAGAAAAGTCACTCGTCTACCTTACGGTATATATCGTCCAACCTACCAGCAGAAAATGCAGTTGTATACACTAACTCAACGGAGCAAGCAGCTGTATTGTTATTTTAAAGGCCTTACGAACGAAATCGAACACGTAAGCATAAATTGAATTTACGGAAAGTGTTCTGCTCTTCGAAAATTCTTTCTGCCAAATAAGTTCTTTGAAATCTGTAATAGTTTACCCTAACATATAAACAGCTTAACAACGACGAGATCCAAAAACGAATTTGACATCCACTATTGTAATTTTAGTACACTTAACGTTTCCAGCCGAACATGAAATATGCATATCATATGATGGTGACAGACCCCTGAAAAAGAAGAATGAAACCTTGCTATATGTATACTGGAGTTAACTTTCTGTCCTGTCTCTCAGGGAAGTATATGTAATCGAGTATTATAAACATTTTGTGTAACCATTTATAAATATATATAAAAACATGTGACCAGTAATAATTACACAGTATGTATCAATTGAACACGCCTTTGCTAAAGACTATGATACATTCGAGACTTAGCAGCCTAGATAAATGTTACAATTATCACTTTAAAAAAAATTGTTAGTACTTATTGCATTGTCAGACATATATTATATTCCTCTCGACGTATTAGTAAATTTAATATTGTGAAAATGATTTCTGATTTAGAAAATACATTGACAGTTTTCGGTCGTTTTCAATTTAGATAAGACCAAACGTCTTGTAATTGATTTGGCCCAAACATGTTCGGAGTGCAAATCAATATTTCCCGACTACTGTTCCTCAATTATGTCTTTTGTATTCGAAGTTTCTATTGCATGAATGCTTTTGGTTATTAATTCCCAATTTAGTTTCGTGTTCAGCAGGCTTATTATTAATTTGAAAAAATAGAACTATGAGAATTTACATCACACTTGAATGCTTGACTTAAGACTTCTTATTAGCCATACGTTTTATCGATTCAACAAACAATAATTTAACTACATTAATACTTCGAAGGCTTCAATCGTGAGAACAGGTGTCTGTGATAAAAAATAATTCACTCTCTCCCCAGTTTGCAGTCGCAGCATTTCTACAATAAAATTACAGATTACAGATAGAAGCCGACAACTTAATTTAAACTAACCCGAAAAAAAAAACGATCAATAAACACTATTGCGAGTTCCTGAAATATACTGTCTATACGTAATTTGAAACTCGTAATGCCGTTTGCAACAACGTTTTTACAGAAAATATTCAAAAATTAGGGATGGATATTTCAGTGAGTAATTTAATATTTCCGCAGAAGTTTTATTTAGTTGCTAAATTTCTAGTATAATTGAAAGGCTTATTAAATTTTTGTAATTTTGAATTTTAAAAAACGCCCTATTTTTGAAGCTTCTTTATGTGTAGGGGCATTTTAAATCTGCTTGCACCCGATTTTTCAAACTTGTTTTAATATTGTCCTCAATTGCATATTTGTCCTCAATTTCCTTGTCTGTTCTCAAATTTTCCCCAAAATCTTTGCAAAAGCATGTGACAAATTATTCAAACTAGTTTGTTAAGGACCTTTCAAGCTACAGTTTCAATCACCCACGCAGATGCCAAGTTTTGCAAATAAGCCCCCAATTTCTTCTCAGTAATCGCTAACGTTTGAGTGGAATTCCTTGGGTACCTTCCATTTGCGGGGAATAATAAGTCATCTAGACCTTGATAGGGCATAATAGTAGATTATATTACAAGTGCTTCATTGACAGCGAGCGATACACATCTCACAAGCTTACAATGACATTTCGGTCACGTGTAAGATACGACTTTTTATGCCCGACGTGTAATTTCTTGTAAAACGTTAAAAATAAAAAAATCAATCAAATTGTCAAAACAACGTTTCAAAAAATATTTAATGTCTTACCATTGTGTAACCATAGTAATTCACCCCTTTTAACATTATATCACTTGTGAGTAAACTGCTACATTATACGTTCCATTTGCGTGGAATATAAGTCATCTAGACGTTGGTAGGACATAAAATTATTATTAGGAAGCAACTATTTATAAACGCTCTTATGGAAGCGAAAGTCAAGAAAGCGACATTCATTTTAAAAAAATCCAATTCAAAAAATTATTTCAAGGTTAAACTGGGTTTTAAGGCTTTTTCTAAATACTGATTATGTGTTTTACCAAAACCTAACCATGCTTTGCCTATTTTAATACGCCATCGCCCCTCTCAAGTTTTCTTAAATACCGAAATCTGAAATTTTGCTTTCCTAAAGTATTGCTAATAAATACCATACTAATCCCCGACTATAAAATCATCCGTCACTAATACTATGGGATATTTGAAGACTTGAAGTAAATAGTGAGCTAAGTGCCAAAAATATATTTTTTCTTTTATTATTTTAAAATGTGCTATGTGCCATGGGAAACAACATATATAAAGCGCTAAGTGCCACCGATCTTAAATTGTGTTTAAAATGACCAACAGAGTGCGTATTTTGTCAATCGCCATACTGCATTCGGTAAAAAGTGAGCTAAGTGCCAACGTCAAATATTGAGGTTATGACTGAGATCTGTTAAGTTGTTGATGAATAAAATTAATGTTATAATGAGTTCAAATGGTACTAGAAGAAAACAGGGCCGTGAACAAGAAGAAAGGCAGAAAAGAAGAAGTGCGGGAGAAGAATATTTAACATCAAAAAATAAAAAGATTCATGCAAAGCAGGCTCCTACTAATAAGGTAAGTCGAGCTTTTTATATATTCACTGACAGCAAATAATAAAATTAATAAGCCTGTACGAGGTGTCTTAATTATTTACCTAATTTTACAACTTTTTTTTAATTTCAGATATTGTGTAAATGCAAGTTACAGTGTAAGGTTATCTCACACAAACAGAAATTGAAAATTTTCAATGATTTTTACGCTTTAAAAGATAATGTCAAACAAAATTCTTACGCTATGAGCCTCATCCACGTCTGTGCTGTTAAAAGGAGAAGGCATGGTAATTATGAAAACCCTGAAGATAGTAGAAGACAGGCTACTCTGTCCTTCACTTTGCCTAATGGGGCAGGTAATATTTTGCAAGTGTGTAGAAACACATTTTGTTCTGTTTTTGGAATAACCAGAAAAAGAATTGAAACTCTAGCTAAACTGAAGAAACAAGGAGAGGTAGTTTACAAGGAGAAAAGAGGTAATAAACAACTCCATCGTAAGTTCACGGCTCAAGATGAAGCATTGGTTATCGAACATATAAACAGATTCCCAAGAGAAGAGGGACATTACAACCGTTTAAAAAGTGACAAGGAATATCTGAGCCCCGATCTTAATATAAACAGACTCTACTCTGCGTTTAAGGAAACACATCCAGGTTCAGCCATAACGTATCGGTTTTATTACCAAATATTTAAGAATAAATTTCCAAAGCTAAGTTTTCATAAACCAAGAACTGATACCTGTGGCACCTGCGATTTACTGCACGTACAGACCAAGGATCCCACAAACAGAGATGCTAAAGTTAAGTTGGAACTGCACCACAGGAAAGCTGAGGCTGCTGTAGAAGCAATGAGGCAAGACCACCAGAAGTGTCAGCAACCCGGAAGCGACACAATAACTGTTTCAATGGATTTGGAGCAAGTTCTATCATTGCCAACACTAACCCATGGCCAGATGTATTATCTGCGGCAACTCTCAAACTACAACCTATGCGTTCATCTTGGAGACAACAACACAGGCTATATGTTTTTGTGGCATGAGGGCATAAGTGGACGTGGGGGCAACGAAATTGCTTCATGTATATTGAAAGCATTCTCTAATATACCGACACAAAAGCGAAAACTAACAGTCTGGAGCGATAACTGTGCGGGACAGAACAAAAACAAGATGCTCTTGTTTTTATGGGTTTATTTAATTTCGAATGGAACTTTTGATGAAATTAATCATAAGTATTTAGTTTCGGGTCATTCGTTCATGAGCTGTGACAGGGATTTCGCTCACATCGAGAAAAGAAAGAGGCTTGAGAAGTGTGAAGTGCCGATGGATTTAGTAAGGATGATGATAAAAGCAGTGAAAAAGAACCCATTTCTAGTGACGGTAATGAACCCAGAAGACTTTTTTGATTTTAAAGTCGCTTCTGAACGTACAATCAATACATCCAAGCTGCAAATTTCCAAAGCCCAATGGATCAATGTTAGCCGAGAAAATCCCGGAGTCATTAAAATACGAACGTCCCTCAATGAAATGGAGGCTTGGAAAACTGTCAACATTTTGAAAAAAAATATTACAAGCCGAACAATCAGAGAATCGAATCTTCCGAATCTCGACTGTCGGAGCAGAATTTCTGAGGAAAAAAAAAGGAATCTGCAAGAAATGATCCCTTACCTAAGAGAAGAAAATAAACAATTCTATGAAACTCTAGTGAATTCTAATGATTAGAAGGGACATTTTTCATAATTTCTTATGAATACTTAACCCAAGTTTAATATTTTTGTAGTGGCACTTAGCACCTTTTAGAAATTTTTTCCTTTTTTATTTTTTGTAAGTGATTTTTTGCTACAATGTAATGAAAATATTTACTATACAATAAAGCATTAAATGTAACAAGTTGATGTCTAAGTTCTTAAGTGGTTATCTTCAAAACTCTGAGTTCAGTATAAAAAATATCATTTATCTCGGATTTATGTTTTTGGCACTTAGCTCACTATTTACTTCAAGTCTTCATTTGTGGATCAACTGCTGGATCTGCTGGAAAATCTTTATGTGTCCTAACTTAAATGGAATGACTGCTAAACCACATTAGAAAATCTGCTTACGTATCTGTTACCTAAGTGTGACATCCTACTGTTTGGCGGGGACTTTAACGTTAACGACATACTTAGCTCAATCAGCAAAGTAAATTTCGATAGTCTGTTAAACAAATACCAACTCACTCAAATAATTAACTCTCCCACCAACCTAACTCTTCTGGATGTTCTAATTTGCTCCAATAATATAGTATGTCTGACTATCTACAAATATACAAATATTGACATCTGTCATATTATTTCATAATTATTCTAAATCATCAGAATTTATATACAGGGTCAATCACAAAGCTACGCAAATATTTAAACTGAGGATATTATATGGCTATCAGATAGACTTGGAACCTACTCAAATATTTATACATATTCAAAATGCTAAAAATATGCACGTCCGCAAACTTTTGATGGTCACTGGAATTACGACCTGAACAAAAAAGGTGTAGGTTCATAACACCGCATATAAATCTTACCTTGAAATCACAAAAATTGCTCAAAATGTCGCCCCGCAGTGTCAGTGCATGCCTGGGCGCGACCTATCCAGGACTCACACACTCGTTAAAAATATCTAGCATTTCGCCGCATTTTCAACTCGCATTTGAAGTTCTTGTACTGCATCAACAGGCTCCGCGTACACCATCAGCTGTTTCATGTGGCCCACATGAAAAAATCACAGGGATTTAAATATAGAGAACGTGGGGGCTACAATACCGAACCATTTCTTCCGATCCGCCTTTACCTTTGGTCATGAATAATTCGCCAAGCCATGATTTGTGATGCTCAAAAATTGTGCAGCTGGTCGTCTGGAGCTAGGAACCCGAATTTCCTCTTCAAGTTCTAACCTGCGATCACTTTTGGTGGAGTCGACATCTCTCGTGTTCATGCTCCCGTAATACTTGCATTATTCTTGTAAAAACACGAGAATTTGTCAAATGTCCATTCGGAAATCTTACACTCTACAATTCCCGAGCCGCAAAAGCGTTCCAGCGGGTTTCAGTCATAATCATATCGGTCATGTCACTTTTTGAAAATAAAGGCATTTTCAGAAAATTTAAAAGCAGAATCCGCGATAGATCGATCTATAAAAGAAATAAAAGTTGAGAAGGAAAATATAATAACTTTATCTAACTTCAGCCAAGTATAATATTGTACCTATGTAATAATTATATGTTGAAGTTTTCTTTCAAATTATAATACATATAAACGATACATAACTGTAGGTCTTATTACAATTATTTTATATGACCTGTCGTGTATATTTCACACTACAATCCCCGCTACTTACTTTGAAGTTTTATTAATAGAGGTTTCCTTCTAACTACAGTAATGTATAAATAAAATAGTGTCTCCAGTATCCGGGAAAGCGCACTCCAAATAAATTTATCTCTATTTTCCTAACAATTTAATCCCGTTCAATTTCCTACAGCCATCTCTAGTTAGAAATGTATTTAACAAATTTTTATTTTCATATTAGCTGTACGACTATGTATGTCTTCATATTTAAACCAAACATCGCCTTCCTTACAACTCACTTCCTGCATCCTTAGAAAACATTGATCGCCACGGTACTCTATTCCCTTATTTTTATTTCGAAAGCCAGTGTAAATAGAACAAAAATCTGTGATCGACGTTTGTATTCAAAATCCGCACCACACTGTCAACGTGTACCTCTCTATCAAAAAATTTGAAAAGATAACAAATGCTAAAAGTAGCTTGGCAACTATAAATGAAACGGAAACACTTTTGGTGTCGGTGCGGGCTTTCAAAACATATTCTTCTTTAGCGCTTCAAATATCGAGGGACTTTTTTAGGTGTCTGGATGTCTGCTGCGCTTTCCGGCTCAGAAGCTGCAAATTGTTACTTGCAACTTTACATTATTTTAATTTTTCATAAAATATTTAATGAATATCTTTCATTTACACCTTTTAAAGAACACTAATTATATTGAACATATATGAAACGTATACAGGGTGTCTCAAAATTACGGCATTCCGAGTTCAGAGCGTTGTGGACGACCTTACCAGAAGTAAGAGAAAAATTGTTAAGAAATTAGGCGACCTCACCTTACAAAAAATTATAGGTCTGAAGATTCAGACTTTACAACAAGTTATCTTCAAAAAAAGGCTAGTAATATAACGATCCAAAAAAAATCTAGAAAAAGTGGATTTAACGCGGAGTAAAAAAATATTAAATTTTCGTAATATTTGGTCAAAAAGGAACGGGCATTTAAGACTCAGCGACATTATGCTGCATTATATTTATATGTTTAATCCATTTCATTTTTGCGTTATTTCATGTCCTGTGATGATTAGACTAAAAATTGACCATATTTGTACGTCTATAATACGAAATTTTATATTGGCTTTAGATCAAAATTGTACGTCTATATTTAGTAGAAGTTGTACGAAATATTTACGTCCATATTTAGTACAAATTGTATAAAATATTTACCTCTATCTGGCGGACATTTGTATGTCGTTAGACAGTCTATATACACCATCCCTAGACGTCTAGTCTAGTCGAAATTTAAAGATCTTTTAGATTAGAAGTGTTGCAAAAAACTATTTATTTAAACGAAGCATGTACAATTTATTTAAACACTAGTCCATCTACAGATTTTAGTTATAACGGCAGTTATTTATTTCAACAGTTCGCACCAGTCACACGGATTATATCGCTCAGTAGCTTTCTCTTCAGACTGACTAGACGGCCGCTCTCGCATCGTATTCGGCTTCTCGATCCGTCGAGAACTCCAGAACTTGAGAAAAATCTCGGTCGTATTAGTTGGCGATGAGATCATCAGTCGCGATTCTTCCAGAACGTCACAGTATTTTCAACTTAAATAATACGGACTATGGGCAGACGAAAATCCGCATGCTATTTATTAGACCCCACAATTTTCAATAACATTGGATGTTGAACTAAAGACATTTAGTAAGTCAGTTTTTTTGTTTATTTACGTCGAGCGGCTCGGATTAATTCCGAGTGTTTATTATCATCGTTCAGGGGTTCAGTGGCGTATACCGAAATGTTAACGTCCAAACTTCCACTAATTTTAATTCGATAACTACGGGGTTTAGGACAAAATTTTATTAGGAAAAATTGTTGACACTGATGAGTTCTACTACCGGTTAAAATTAATGTGGTTATTTTATAATATTAATACCTTCAATATTTAAAGGATGATTAGTAATAATATAACTTATGCATTGTTTTACCTTTTCCGATACGTACAACTAAAAACTAAGTATAAATATTTGCGTGATTCCTAGATGTTCCTAGTAAGGCCCTTGTGCTCTAGGAAGGCCAACTGTCAATCTCTTGACGGCCTTACAAGGAACCATTGGATACCGATATTTTAACTAAGTAAAATGGAAATAAAGTAATATATTTTTTCTTTATTAGCAAACGCTTATATCAACTAAAGTAAAAAAAAATTAAAGAAAATAGTTTATTTACTCTTGAAAACCGCACTAACAAAATAGGGGCACGAGCGACTCGCCGCCGCGTCAGTGTCTTTGGGTTCGATGCAACACTCCGTAAGAGTGAACACCTGCGTAAGAGTGAATTATGTGAAATGAAATTATGTAATAAAAATACTAAATGCAGAGTAAAGATACAATAAACAGTAAAAACTAGATACATATACATGTAGTCTGATTATGCACTATAATCGCAAAACGTATTTATTTTAAGCTATAAATCATGTTGGAGTGGTGAGAAAACCTCTTCCACATAAACACTGACTACTTATCCCCTGCAGATGATTGGATTCACTTCACAATCTGTATTGTATGTACTTACTTTATTAATAGGATCTTTCATAAAACGAGACTGCTTAATTAAATTTGTTTCCCAAACACAAGATCACGATAAAATTATGTGGGTAGGTATAGCTAAATAGGGCGTAATAAACAGGAATGGACGAGCTTCACTTGCTATAAATTGTATCAGAAGGATGACCTCATTCGCTATGACATTTATGTATTAATGTTAAGCTCACGCAAGAATCTCAATTATGTCTTGTGCCGTCTTTGTTTTGTCCTTAAGGGCAAAGGTAAGTAATTACAATAGGTTAAATAGATCCGAAACATGAAACCTTCGGAAATTAATTTTCAATGAAAACGTAATGATATAGCCAATAAAACATAAAATAATGAGAGTAATCAGCTTAAGTATCTTTTTACAGAGAAGGCATTAATCACTATTTTATATTGCTTTAAAGAAGACAGCACCATAAAATTCTTGTAATTTAAAATGTGTGGCACAGTTATTTGATATTGATACCTATGTATTTTATAACTGTAAATAAGGGCATCATTTAAAAATATCTTATTGTACTTTTGCTTTCAATTTTTTAGTTTTTACTACACTTCTCTGGTAATTAAATCTGATTAGTCTTCTAATATCACTAGACTGACTATTTTGTTCTTACATCAACATCATCATCATGAAAAATTGTGATAACGGATAAAAACATAGATAACAAAAATAGAAATCCTTCAGAAACAATTTCCCTTTAACATTAACATTGGAGTAGTTTCAAATCTAGTCATTCGGCGTATACAAATTGAAAAAAAAGTCGCAAAATTTCAGACCGTATTAAAAAACATTTCAGACACATCTATAACAACATAGATCTTGACACTCCTCCATCAACACCTTCTTCTTTCGCCAATCATATATTAATAACGAAACGTAGTTTTTCACCATCCAATTCTAAATTGATTCACAAATGCAATAAAAGAAGGAAATTAGATTTTCTTGAGACTTTGGAAACAAGAAAAGCCTTGAAACTGGAAAACGGATCTTGTTTAAATGAACAGAATAACTTCAATGATCCCATTATCAATTCACTTTTTTAATTTTCCAATCATTTTTTTTCCATTCAACATTATTTTAACCTCAAATGCCACTTTTTTTCACTTTAACCACTTTTATTAAAGTTTGTGGACACTGACTAGAATAATTTTAAATTTTAATTTTAATAGATAATAATTATTGTTATTTTTTTTGCTTTTGACTTCTGGTATTAAAAGGGCTATTTGGATTTAAATTCTGAACCAATCAATTAAATATCTTTTACTAATTTATAGTTAGTAATTTCCTGAGCGCATATTCCAGTAACATAAAAGACGAAAATTAAAGACTTCGATGTGAAAATGCATGCATAAAATAATAATACAAGGACGAGGTTTCAGTGTAGATAATACGGACTACAAACAGAGAGGTAATGTGAAATTCTATTCTGTTGTGCAAATTTGGCTTAAAATGTAAAACATTTAGCAATGTTGTTAGCTTTTGTCAGGCCTGACTTATGTATTTTTATCTGCAATTTTGTATAAGGCAAGTCGACTATAACTTGATGTTTAATAATTAAAAAAGGTATCCATAAGGATGCTTAAACCTGATAGCATATATTTGAGCATGTAATAAGAATATTCTTTTTACGCGTTAAGATGCAGACTGTAATTCGTCAGAGAGATTATTTTTAACTCCAAAAAAAGAATTCAAAAAGTCACTTTAGAAATGTTCCGGTCTGGCGTAATGCTATATCTAAATGGATGAAAATATGGACATAAAAACCGGAAATCGACAGGAAATCAACTAAAATAACGAGTTACTCTTGAAGGGAGACGGCAATATAATTTCACATTTGAAAATTGAATGAGTTCGTGAACAAAAGCTGATAAGAATCAGTGGACGTAGTAGTCATATTTATCTGATTCTGATGAAACAAAACAAAAACATTGATAACAAATAAAGACATCAGTTTGAAACTTCTCGTAGATGAATTCAGATAGAAAAACGAGCTTGGAACGCCATTATTTTACAATTTTTTTTAATCCTCTAAAACCGTAAGGAATATGTTTGTACTCGTTTCGTAAAATACACAATCTACAAGGTTGGTAGTACGTAACGAAATGCCATGAGATCATTTAAATTAAATTTAGAGTAGGCTGTGAAATTTAAATTCGGTTGGCACTTCTAACTTTTGACAATTTGATTTAAAATTTGAATGTCAAAGTGACTTCAAAAACCGGCAACAGAATGGTGAATGGAGAGGTTTTTCGAAATGCTGACCCTGCAAATTTATCAAAAATTAGTCTCACAAATTTATAAATCTGTGGCAAGATTTGGTGGTGTAGCTGAGCGAGTGTTATTTTTTTTATGATCGTGTCATTCAATTTCCGCCTCCGGACCCGCACAATCTTGAAGAACTGCAAGAGGCTTAACTATAACCTTGAACATTTGCTGTAATTCTCAATAATCCTACATTATTTATTAGTGCTTTATTTTCTTTAAATTAAAACAATTTAACATGATACACATAAAAGTGACAATATTTACTATAACCTCAAATTTAACTGTCAGTCAATTTGCAGGCTGGGCCAGTGCATAAAAAACGCCTACTCTAATTTATAATTGAAATAATCTAATGGTATATGAACTTTTCAGTTGCGTATTTATTTGAGAAATTTGAAAATTTGATGTTAATTCGTGTTTGTTGTTAATGTTGTTCAGTACTGGTGCGCTTACACTTCTGAGTTCACGTGCTTCAAAAATTCGCCTGAAAAGTGTCTTGACAGCGCCCTTGCATCGAAAATAATTCACTTGAAACAGATGCCTATAAAAATATTCACTTATATTTGAAACGAATGGGGGAAAACATCTTTTAAGTCGACGCATTTAGCTTCCGTTTGAAAAATTCTGGTTTAGAAATGCTGTTTACGCTACCCACGCGGCTTTTTGCAGACTTATTAATTGACTTTATAAATTAATACTAGGATTGGCTGTCCAAAGCACTGGCAATCAAGTGCAGTTTCTTTATTTTGAATGTTTACAACAAATAAAAACACAATGAAGTAGTAGCTAAGAGAAACGGCTCTGTAAGCAATCAGAAACAATTTATTATATAAAATATGACACTTACATGATTGATAAAATACATATAAATTTACACACCACGAATTTTTTAATTTTTGTTCTTTCTGCCAAATGCCATTCTCCTACTTTTCTTGGCTGCCACTGGACATTGGAATACAAAAGAAAATATTAAACTGATTGTAAATCGCTAAACCAAGTCATACAAGGAACAACAAAACCAGACCACAATGATAATAATAAATAATAATGACCATCGCTAAAATCAAAGCACCAATAATATGCACTGAATGACCAGGATAAGGTACATCATACAGTGTGTCCCTGGATGGGGTGCCCATGAGGTGATTTTCTCTATTAAGTTCTTTGGAGAGGAATATTTTTGGTCTATAATACTGGTTTTGCTTATCTTACAACTGTAGAAAACTAAAACAGTCAAACATTTTAATCAACCTGTTTTAAATTAAGTGGTTTTTTCTTTAATTTTGAAGATTTTTTTCTAAGTCCATAAACTGAAGCCAAAGTTGCCTAGCAACCTGCACACAGTGGCAGTCACGGCTGATACCTTATTTCGAGTAAAATAATTTAAAAAACAATTTTTCCTTGAAATTCTAGGATTACGTGTTGATATGATAGGTCGCCAAAACCGTAACACTGAATTAAAAAAAAATCATTGCTGATGAATTAGTATTCCGATTTTTTTCACAACAATTAAGTTTCATAAAGTTTCAATGGTTTTTTTTAGGCGTTGCTAGGCAGTGTTCGGCTTTAAATACTAGATTTATCAAAAATCTTGGGACTTAGACAAAAATTCGATCCCATTCGAAGAAAAAAGCCCCCAATTAAAACATATCAACTATGACTTGCAATGTTTTATATTTTTCAGTCAAGACCAAAAATATTCTTCTCTAAACAACTTACTAGAAAAAATCACCTTATGGGCACCCCATCCAGGGACACATTGTATAACCAGATATCGAGGGCTAAAACTTCGCACCTTACAAACTGCCAACTTTTCAGGAGGAACAAAAACCAGATTTAAGGTTTTGAAACTAAAGAGTAGAAAGAAAATTTGCACTATACACAAAAAGTTTGACTGAGATTTGAAAGAAATCACTGCTACTTACTAGTTACCGTCACCATGCTTAGGTCTCTAACGAGGTTATGCTATGCAGTATTTTTGAACCAAAACTCTAATACAGGGTGAAATGGAAATGTATGTAAAAAAATCTGGTAATACCTTGGAACGAGTAGAGTGCAACCCCCTTGTTTTGGGTTTTGGGTTTTGGGTATTTAAAGTTTAAATATAAAAACGGAGCACGCTACGGCACCCAGTGCAATGTAAACAAGAACTTTTTTGAGACATCTCTTTAGTTCATAAATAATGGACAAAGACTGTCATCCTTTTTTTTATTCACCTCAGTTCTGATCGACTGTCGAAACCGAAGACGTAGCACGCGTCTTTTAACGAGAATTGTACAAGAGGTGCAGGTTGTTACCCCTTCGAGAGGTGCGAAACTTTTTAAACAACAACAGTTCCGTATCAACGTCTGATGGGCCGTGTCGTGGGTGCGATTTTTGAGACAAAATAAGGGACGTCATTTTGAGATATGTAATGTTATTGTGACATTTACATAAATCAACTTCAATGTCAAGTCACAATTTAAACCTTATCGCTGAGACTCGAGCGTATGCCTTTTTTTGGAAGGTCGACTTCATGAACGCCGAAACTAGGTTGGATTAAAAAGGTTATGCCCTATTAAAATTCCTGACTCAAATTTTCAGTTATGTTGTACTGGACCTTTATGACTCACACGTTAAAATTTGTAGATATATTTCACCCCATATAAACAAAACATGAACTAATTTAAACCTCTATAAAAATATAGCTTATTTGGCGTTGTTACGATTAAACCTCAAAGCATTTTTGGCAACGATTTAACTACCTACTCAACTACAATAAGGCTACAATGCTACAATTTCTAATTTTCTTTGCGGTCTGAGAACTCTTGAGAAATATTGAGTTGTCCTTTCGGTTTTCGAAAACCTAAATATTTGTCTCTTTTCATTATTAAAATTTTATTAGTGACTCTTTTATTTTGGCCGTTAACTTTATTTTCTCTCTTTCTTTCTTTAAGTTTATCATTGATAGTGATGGCAATGTATTGATGTCTTTTGGTTCTCTGCTTCACTTTTTTTTCAACTTTTTTCACACTTTATACATTTGATCCTGTTTTTTAGTCCACTTTTTGGGATGCAACATTGGAACTATTTCTAGATCTTGTGATTGGGAAGTCAAACGATTAAACGAAAATTTCATCCAAATTGATTGAAATTCATGTAAAAAGATAATAATGCATCTGATCTCCTCATCTATTAATACACTCTGCGCAACTCTTCGATAGTATTGTCTTCCATGCCGTATGGGGTTGCGCTTTGTCCTGTTGGAATGTATGTTTTTCTTTAATCGCCGAAGATATGCTAACAAAGTTGAACGTAGCACAATGTCGGTATAACGTTGTGCTGTAAGAACGCCCCTAAGAGCAAGTAAAGTTCCCACACGATAACTGCTGGAGTTATTCCGGTATGACCTTGATGAACAAAATCAGGATTCATTAGAGAACAAAATAGAAGCCCATTCCTCCACCCAGGTTGTCTTTCAACGCACCGTCGATGTCTGGCTCCTCGATGAGCATCAGTCAAAAGAAGGCGATATCAGGATATCACGAATTGATTCTACGATCAATGGTGACCATCTATATGCGTCGACAAATACCACTGTAAAGGCCCCCAACACACAGGAGCCAAATGGGTTGCCAACATTGGCCTCCACGAGAAAAGTTGGACCGCCACAGGGTGTTAACAGATAAGGAATGCTAATTATTCTGTTTTTAGTTTTTGTTCGGTTCAGACCTGTTAGGAGAGATTTCCCGAATTATTTAAGTTGCATTAACAAAGTTTCAAACGCAGTTTTGTTATTTTTTTTTTGTGTTAATCTGTGCAGTGAGAACTTCGAGTTGCCTATCTGGCAAGTTGCTCTGAAGTTAGCAACATCCAGCAGAGTTTGGCAACGCAATGCAGTTGTCGGGGTTAAAACGCCTGTTGGCGTCCCTGCTAGGTGGTGGAAGGAGGACCGGCGGTCATTACATTAATTCCACTGTTAACGTTAGAAGCATCAAGTCGTAACTAACGCTTAATTCATTGTTTTTATCTGATTCCACTATGAGTTCTCCTGTTTTAAAGTTGAGTGTGCTCAATGTTTAAATTGCATTGTCGAAATTTCACGTTACCAGAAGGATCGGTTGAATTTTAATTAACAATTGTGTTTGTGGTGCCGACCGACGTAGCCACAGGTAACCTTATTATTCTATCTGTTTCATTGTATCATACTCAATATAATGAGGTGGCCCTGAAATTGACCGGCGTTTGTTCCACTTGCATACTAGAAACACCTAGATAAAAGCCATTTCATATTTTACCGTTATTCCACCATTTTGTCTGCTAGGTACGTCATAAAACCCGCCATGATGAAAAGGAAGTCGTGCAGCCTTTGTATCTACAATGTTCACTATTGTTTCTGAAAGTATTCCGTGGACCTCGCGTGAACCCAGAAATTTCGTATCAGTTGCATTCAGTCCTCATTTCTTTGCAGTAGCATAAATTACCAAACTTAGCTGACCTAACCTTACTCATCATGTACAGCAAGATTGTTAAATTATATTATTGTTTATTATTTTTCTTAAATTGTTACTCTGTTGAAATCATGGAAAATTGCCAGTTGTAATTTAATACTTGAATCATTATTGTTAACATTTCGAAATCGCATTGTTATCAACTTAATTCGAAGACACTAGAAATTGTTAACCACAGTACGCAATCACTAAACTCAAGACACTTCAAGTTGTTCAAACTGAATAAACTTTTAAAACCATAATTTTTACGCTCCACTCCTGATTAGCTCTCGCCATGTATCCAAAGAATCTAGGATTTGTTTGAATGTCCCGCCATTGCTTGTCTTATCAAAAAAATAACACAACGTAGGGTTCTGTTTTTTCTTTGATTGTCTGACGATCACTGGCCAACCTTTAAAGTTCGCGGTTTGATTCAAATTTTCGAATTTGACGTTTGGTGACGACAAAGGTAAAAACTTTAAAGTACATTATTTATATCAGTCGAGGAGTGACGTCACCGGGAATTTACCTGTCCAGTTTTCGTAAAGTTTGTATTATAACGGTCCGGATAACAAATTTAAAAATTTAAATGAGAGAGAGATAGGGTTAAGGGGACGCTACGTTTGTAACGGTCATTTTCTTTGTTTGCATAAGGGAACATGGCACACATGGCGGCGAGTTGGCTTTCTTTGTTTTGTATTCGAAGCGATCCAAATTTCATTTAACAAGTTATAGTTTGAATTTCTTTCTTTTTTTTTAACGATAAAATTTAGACAATATAATTTTAATTTACGAGTCAACGTTTCGGTAAACCAAAACGACGCAACCCAAAATGAAATTTCTAAATGTCTTTATTATATGTGTATTAATCAATGTGGTAATTGTTTGTTTTTCATTTGATGTGAAACACGGCACCGTCTCGCTAAGTGGGTTGCTTGCTCTTAGTTCGGGCGGTAACAATGGTGCGGAGCGAAAAGCGTGCAGTGGTGCACTTTAAAAATGTGTCTTTGTTTGTTTTGGGTTGTTTTCAAAATTTGATGTGCATGACGAGTTCCACACTAACCCCCTCGTGCAGCGGGTTGCGTGTCCTTAGCTCGGGCGGTAACGGGAATGTGAAGCAAGGTGGGAAAGTTCTTGTACTTTAAGAGCGGGGTCCGACCACGCCCACTTCAACATGTTCAGGTTAGAAGCCAGGGTAAAATATGTAAAACGTCAACTGACTACTAGATGGCCCCCATTGTTCACATTCAACAAAATAATATTGTAACGGTACTTACCACTCGATGGAACTACTCAACTCTAGATGGGGTGTTTTCCAATATTTTCTATCTTTTACAGCCAAGTCTACCTGAGACCCTAATAAATAGTAAAGTGGCCGAAAAACCCATCTTGCCGCTAGCTACGGCAGAACAGTCCTTTGACGACCCCTCCCTTATTCAACAAAATTTCCAAATGGGAATTGAAATGTCTGTTTTCACCTGACTATTATGAGCTATTTTTGTTTTTAGTAAATTATTGTTTATTATGTAATTATTAATTGTTTTATAATTTTGAAGTTGGTGTTAAGTAAAACATAAAAACAAATTATATAGTTTGCTACAATAACACATAAGATACAACGAAAAAATAAAATAAAAACAATAATTACATAATAAATAATAACCAAAACTATCAATTCATCTGTCGGTAAAACCAACCAAACCATACAAAATTAGTATGCATTACGAATAGATCGCTTTTTTGTATCAAATGAGTCCTGAATACTCAACTTTTGGAATCGCGATATCACAGGAATGGTGTGATTCGTAGGAAAAAAAGTATGATACTTTTGACCTTTGACTTTGAATACATTTTTTAGCAGACACCACCGGTGTTTTTTTTTAAGTAAATTATTGTTTATTATTAATTGTTTTATAATTTTTAAGTTGGTGTTAAGTAAAACATAAAAACAAATTATATACCTTGGTACAATAACACATTATATACAACGGAAAAAAAAACAATAATTACATAATAAAAAATAATAATATCAATTCAACTGTCGGTAGATCGAAACCATATAAAATTAGTATTATGAATAGTCAAGTCTGGAATTAAGAAGTCGGTTTCTTACTTTTTTAAGTTAATAATTATTACTGTTCGATTATTATAAGTCGCATATCTCGTCAGAGGCAAAACCATCCGCACCCTCTTTTCTGGAAATATACCGTAATTACACGAAACTCGTCAGGTACAAAACAGTGAACGTGACGAGTACAATAGGTACCCACGCATTTGCCGGTTCCTCTCTGCGTCTGATATCTCCCAGACATACGTTTCTATAACTTTCTTCTTCTTTCGCGTGCACAGAAAGTAGGTCACAATCAAGACCGTCACAGGGTCCATAGGATTCTTAAATTTTGTGTTCTTGCGTCTCGCTTGTGCCCCATCTCTGAGAAAATAGTCAAACTATTGCAGCAAAATTATGATAGGTCAGACATAAGCTGGCAAATTTTCGGTCAATTCTGTCAAGATATTTCGATTTAAACGCAAAGTTGATCACTTTTGGGTTTAGCAGTGACTCTTTAAAAGCTTCCGCTAAGTCTGTAACGAGTTTCATCTAATTTCGTTACTATGAAATTTCAAAAATGAATGGAATTTAATAATTTATTTCCGAGTTTATTGACCATCACCAGCCAAAAAAATGACATTAGGTCCAAGGGACAACTTTCGGCTATCTATTAATAATAAGTAAATGCTATTTATATCAATACTTTTACGTAAAACTTAACAAAACGGGACCCTTGTTTTTTACCCGTGGCGCCACCTAGCGTGTGACAAACGTCGAACCCCCCTCTTAATTGCTCATCCAAATACCAGTATTGCTCAATTCAAATACCAAATTTATTGATAATCTGGAAAGGTTCAAACTGTAACTTATCTGTGTTTGAATTCATAATAAAATTTCATTTATCGTAGATTTCGGATTGTTAATGAAATTGAACTTGTCGAATGAAAAGGAAACACTCAATGCTTGGATTAACTATAACTTTTACTGATGGATTTGTTTGGTATGAGATATTGTAACCACTTCACTTTTCTCCACTTGCAATTTTGGGAACTCTCTCGCCAGATGCAATAGTTCAAATTGTAAATTGTAAATAGTAACTAATTGTTAATCAAAAGTTCGACCATAAGACCTCTAAAGCAAATACATACATTGATAAATCCCTAATTTGTGTGGTTAATCTACGCTCCGCCTCCAACACTACGCACCATGCATTGAAAGAACCTGGTTCAATATCTGGTAGGTTTGTTTAGAATTTCCCGCCACTGTTGTTTTGTCAAAAAAATACAACGTAGGTCCGTTCTTCTGTCTTTGTACGATCACGATTCACTGGCCAACCTTTTTAATTTCGCGGTTTGTTTCAAATTTGACGTTTGGTGATGTCATTGATATTTCATTTGACGCTTAATTTCAAATTGTTGGCGGGAAGAGCTTAGGCTCATCCAATGCGCTTCAACCAAACGTGTTGGAAATTGATAACTCTACGACGTCCACTGCCAGATCGACGCTCGTACACCATTTCCCTTAACTGGCATATCCTGGCTACAATCGAGACCATTTTAAAAGCACATTTAAATATGATAAATGAAGCTTTGTGTATGATTTAGTGAGTGTTGCAATTTTTTTTTCTTTAGCTACAAAACAAGTGAGCTCTACAGACTTGGAGATGATTTCTAATGATAATGATAAATGGCCAAATTGCAATTCTTAACACCTCTTATTATGCACAGACAGATGCCTTTCACTTCAATAAAACAAATAGCTAAAGACAATGCTTGTACAAACTCCCTAATTGTTGTTGGCGAATAAATATCTATACATATACAGGTCTTCATAAATGATTCATACATCCAGTAGGACTGCACGTCAAGTTTCTCCATCTAACTACATGTAAATTTTGTTTTCCACGGGCAGCATGATGAATTAATCATTTATGAAGACCTGATATAACGCCCATGTGGCTGTGTTAGATAACTGGAGTTGTTTTGTTATTTTATGTTAAATAATCTCAATTTTACGATTTACCACTTTTCCATCATATTTTAAGAAAGACAAACTATTTACATTCTCCCGATAGTAATTTACATCTTTCAAATTTCAAAAGTAAAAATTTATGCGTAAAGTTGGGGCGATTTACGCACGAAATGTAACCACATGGTACCATCCCTCACATCATAAAGTTGACTGGCCCTCCAACATTTGCAATTACTATTACGCTTCCGAAGTTGTTCAGCCTCCGTAAAAAACTTTGTGCTAGCATTATTCTAATTGTGGCGACCAAATACTTACCTAAATAAACTTCATTTCGAAATATTTTAATTCTGTAATAGTGCATAAACGTTTTAAAATGAATTTAGATACCAGTCAGTTTGTGTTTTCTTTCATATAACCAAATTAGACTTCAAACGGTGTCCCTCATCTCTGTCAACTCAGCTGGAATGCAACAAGTCTCCATATTTATTCAAATATCACCATTAATAAAAGTAAGCTTTTTCATAAACTTTTTGCCTTTGATGTTTTGATTTTCATCTGAATTTACTTAAGAAAACAAGATGAATATTTTCGGATGTTGAGTATTTCTGTGTTGAGTCTAATGCAAAGAAAAATGACTAAAATAGTTGGGACATTCTTTCTATAAATATGCGAGCAAACACGCACTAGAACAAAGTGTTTTTTTTTATTTTTGGGAGTAATGATGAAAACACAATACTTACTAAACTACTCTTTATGTACATTACAATTATTATGCTTACATATAAAAATGTGTATCACAGAGATATTATAGTAAGTTACAATTCATGAGGAACAAGCTGAATGTAGCTAATACAAACATACAAAAATTAAGACCTGAAATTTCTATTTTGTTCACTACTGTCTACTTTGCATAAAAATCCACTGCTTTGCTTCTTTAAACTAACTATTCAAAATCTTATTAATACTATCTGTTCATTGTTACAACATGGCATTAATTAATCATGTAAACTAAACTGCTTCCATCTGAGGAAATAAAAAAATTATGATGACATTATGATCCTCAGGCAAGACATGTGTAAATGGGAAAACATTTGTAGATAATACAACTAAAATCAATACACTCTACTTGACACATTTTACAACAGTATAAAAATAAATTAAAGGTAAAAATTGAATTAACTCCATTCGTCGATTATATCTAATCACTCTTCATAAAATCGTTAGCCCCAATTAGGATCAAAAAATAAGGCGGAGAAGGCAAACAAAATGAAAACTACACCACCAATTATTGTAACTAAAAGGGAAAGAAACTGAATTAATTTTGCGAAAGAATGACCGTATTTCTTACCTGTCCTCACTGATATTTTCTGTGCAATCATTCTGCCCCCTAAAACCGCTAAACCTGTGCAAATAGTGTGTCCCAAAATGCCTCCTATGATGACCCCATACACGTCCTAGAACAACGCATATCAACTATAAAACAATTTCGTTTTACCGCTATACTTCTCTGGCTCCAAGAATGATGGTGGTAAGTTGGGATCTGTCTCCCCATTCTGCCAAAAACGTCAGGGTAAACGACTGTAAAAATATCCTAGATATCAGTGATAAAACGCTATCACTTTTGGGTTTTCTAGGGGTACCTGATTCTGGGTCAGGCAGCATGGCTTGTTTTTCATACTGCAACAGAGGTTCATAAAAAATTTCAATATATTGACTCAGTCAGACCTCTTCGTCTTTTTTACGCAGATCAGACTGAACCTCTTCTAGTTCCTCTTGGCCTTCACTCGGTGACATTGCACACCCTTCCTTTAGCATTTTTAGACCGAATATCGCAAATAATGCGGTGCTTATGTAAAAAGTGTAAGCCCTGGGAATGACGTTTGCGAGCCAGCCGAAGAGAGCTACATAATTCGGAAATGAAGAACGATTAGTATAAAATACTAAGATCACTTACAGAATTATTATAAATTTGTATAAAATTATCATCTGCTAGAGATTATCATATCATCATAATTCTAACATACTAATTGTAAGAAAAAAATATAGTGTTGGAAATTATCACATAACACCGCAGCCACTATAGAAATTTCAAATACACTTGTTAATTAATATCGTTCTTAAGTTCACAACGTGCAGAATGTCTGGAATTTCTTCGAGATACTAGTTAAGATCAGAAGGTTTATACACTTGCACTTTATACAATTAGCTTACTTAATGTAAACAAGATTTGTTTAATAAATTGCTTCAAATTTCAAAAAGAATCACATAATTGTAAATTATTTAATAAATTAAAATGAGACAAATTGTTAATCAAAGTAAATAATCTAAATAATAAAAATAAAACGCTGTTCGTTAATAAGCGCATCACTTGAGAACGGCTGGACCGATTTTGCTATTTTTTTAATATAATAAATACTCTAAATAAGGGTTTTAGGGAAAGAAAAATTGGAAAAGTTGCCAGGGAAAATTAAGACCATAACTCGCGATTCGAACGATGGATATGTCTAGTTCTTTTTCCGTTTTGTGCGTTATGGTCCTGGAAAAGTTTTCAGGAAAATACAGTTCAAGACAATTACAAAGGAAAGTCGAAAAATTGGACAAACTGCCAAAATATTTTTGTATGCACTCTCGATCGTTACTGACGATAGGAACGAAATATTTGGCTGATTTTTTTGTTTTGTTCGTTATGCTCCCGAGATGGAATTAACTGAAGAATTGAATGTTTTCAATTGAAAAAAAGAAAACGGGAAGATCTCAAGCAAAAATTTGAAAAAACGCCTAAATTAACTGTACATTCCAGACTAAATTAAAATAAAATTACATTTGTTTTTAAATTTTTCTTGCTTCACGATCTGTCCAAAAACAGATTTATTGAACTTTGGACAGGACGTTCGTCGGGTTAGCTAGTCTCAAGTAAAAAGTCAAATCAGCAAAATTGTTAATGCAAGGTGTGAGCACCTTTTTGATTTAATGAAATAAATATCACTATATAAGAAATATTTATTAGTAGATGAATACAAGTCAAAAGCTCGGGACTTAATCAATATATAAACTGTTTTTGGGTCCATGCAGACCGATCTAACCCTCACATTTCTACACATAAATTCACATTAGTTTTGGTTTCAGTTTCAGTCGAACACGTGCAGTTGAGTCGGCGGCCTATATCCCTTATATAATAAAATTTCTAAAAAAATAATAATTATTGCTAACAAAGGAAACATCTAAATCTATCCATTTTTGTGTTATCAATTTACGCTTCGTCCCTTAGCGCGAAAAGAATCTGGTATGTTGGTCGCAAAAAATCTGTAGAGCCGCTAACAGTGTTTGACTGAAGTTGTACGGCATCGTCGGGTAGCAGAGTCCACGCGCGACAGAAGTGAAAATTGTTGTTTATTAAGTATAGACAAATTTTTTTTTTTTTTGCGTATTGACCAGAAAAAGCTCCCCGTGATTCCGACCTTCACGGGGTTCCTTGCTGGTCAGGTCCTATTCGTACATCATAGTCACTCCTCAAAACCATGAGGTAAGTACCTATGAATCCCGTGAATCATGTGCCCTGAGCAGACGCAACGACCCCAAGATGACCGATTTCTGCATTTCAGCCGCAAGGGTCTCTGCCGGTTTACGGCAGGCAGGAATGATTTTCAGATTGGAGACGAGCGAGTTCTTGATGACTCCCATGCACCCAATTACCAAAACGACGAGCTTCACTGAGTAACTTGAGTACAGCCTCCTAAGTTCAAAAAGCAGGTCTTGATATTTTGTCCGCTTTTCCTCCTCCTTGACGCAGATGTTATTTTCAGCAGGAGCCGAAAATTCAATAACAAACATCTACTTGGAGGAGTGGTCCAATAGAACCACGTCAGGCTTGTTCGCTGTTATCTGCCTGACGGTGGAGAACGAGAAGTTCCAATAGATTCGGCACCTCTCGTTCTCCACAACGGACTCAATATCGTTCGGGACATAGGGCAGCACTGGTGTCTGGTCTATCGCATAATGGTGTCTTAAATGAAAGTATAACACTCTCAATGCCGCATTGTGGCGATGGATATAGGCCGAAGCTGCATACACCGGGCATGCCGCCAATATATGCATTGCTGTTTCAGGGGCCCTGTGACAAGCCCTACAGCTCACATTCGGCACCTCTATACCCATCACGCGGCTGCGATAGACCAAGGTGTTAATTACACCATCCTGCGTAGCGCAAATGAATCCCTCAGTCTCAGATTTCAGTCCACTTGATCTCAGAAAGGCAAATGTATGCCTTTTTTTATAAGCCAAGGTTTTCAATGTTCTTGAAGAAAACACTATGCATTGACTTATCCATATGCCTTTTCATGAGCATATCTTGCTCAGAGATTCTGACGTGGGCTGTAAGACGGAGCAAATTGAGCTCGGTAATAGAATGTGGCCGAGCTCGCTCAACGTCAAAGTCAAGACCGAGTTCATCTGCTGCTCTTTGTGCCGCCTTAAACAAAAATGCCCCGACTCCCCGCCCCTCGTGATCCCTGACAAGAAGCAACAAGGGATCCGAACTTTGGATGATCTTACAGGCTATACCCAAGATTACCCTGTTATAAAGACACTCCAAACTCAAAAGTCCTCGGCCTCCCTGGTTTCGTGGAAGATATAACCTCGGAACGGACGATTTTGGATGCAAACTGCGCTGTAGAAGGACCATTTAACTGCTCCAAATGAATAGAGCAGGATCGGAACGGCAAGCATATTTGTGGCAAAAATCTTGTTCTTCCCCGAAAGCTCTGACGACCAGATTCGTCGGAGTAGATTTTTGTACTTGCCGCAGAGAGACTTTTTTACCTGGTGTGACGCTTGGATGTGGCACTGCTCCACACCCAAGTACTTGTAAGTCTCTCCGGCGTTCAGATGTCTCAGAACGCTTCCGTCATTGAGTTGAGCATCTTCATCGAAATACTCGCATCGTCCTCTTTTGAGATGAACCTGAGCACATTTGTCCCAACCGAACTCCATGCCAATAGCATCTGTGTACTCCTGCACTGTGCGCAATGACTGCGTCAGTTCTTGCTTTCCGGAAGCATACACTTTTAAATCATCCATGTAAAACAAGTGCGTGATCTTATGCTTCCGGTTACCGGGTGTACCACAGCTATAACCCTTTGCACCGCGCAAGGCTACGGACAGCGGCAACAGTGAGATGCAAAACAGAAGAGGACTCAAGGAATCTCCCTCTCTCTGTCTGAACTCGGTCCCGTCGGGATGTTATCGAGAACCGAGTCTTCCAGAGTGACATCAGTTGTTTGATGCATCTCACCAGTGTATCGGGTATCGCAAGACATTCGAGCAAGTGAATAATCAGCTCGTGAAATGTTGTGTCGAATGCCTTACGATAATCGATCCAAGCCATAGATAGGTTGCGCTTATATTGGACGGCATCCTGCGTGACGCACCTATCGATCAGCAGGTTTTCCTTGCAGCCGTCCACGCCCCTTTTACAGCCTCGCTGTTCGAAAATTTTCGAATACACCGGGTTAATGGCGTGGAATATTCGGTAGTACAGGAGTCTGGTGAAAATCTTGTAGCACGCATTTAGGCAAGTTATTGGCCGGTAGTTCTGAGGCTGAGACAAATCACCCGTTTTAGGTAGTAAAACGGTTCGCCCCTCGACAACCCACTCCGGAATGGGCCGATCACCATTAAGCCAGGAATTAAATACCTTGGCCAGACGCTTGTGCGTGCTTCGGAATTTCTTCCACCAAAAGGTATTAATTCCGTCCGGGCCTGGTGCGGCAAAATTTTTGATTCCCTTAAGAGTCTTGCCAATTTCTTCCGGGGTTATCGGATTGCACACCACTGGTCTTAATTGAGATCTTCTTACGAAGTTCTCAAATTGTGCAAGGGCTGGAGTGTCTTCACGCAACGGTTTCGATCCCTCATATATTTCCCTCCAGAAGACTTCGACCTCCTGCACCGCCGGCAATTTCTCTGGGATAGAGTTTGCCCGCTGGAAGAGCCTCGAAGGATTTGTCTTGAACTTGTTGTTCTCGACCAACCTTCGCCTACTCTTTACCAGGGACTTTCTTGCAGCCACAAGACTGCGAACTCTATCCATGCAGTGCTGCTTCTCAACAGCAAGCACCGCTGCATTCAGTGTATGATGGGTCCGGCGAAAAAGACGCGCGATGCGCCGGATTTTTGGTGTGAAAGGTTTCATCTCTTTGATGAATTCCATCACACACTGAATTCGAGAAATATCCTGCTTAGCGGTTTCTATCTTTTTGTCTATCTTTTCAAGGCGACATTCGAATTTCCTCTCAGCCTCAGTGCTCTCACCACGTGAGGCCGAAGAAGAAAGCCTCGTCGCCTCTCGATAGACCATTTCGTTCAGGAGCAGGATGTCTGGATCCCCAGGGAGGTTCCTATCGAGTGATTCGTCCGCTGCAACTACATCGCTGGCTTTGGGTGGTGGAATTTTGTGGAGAGACTTTCTGTTCGGAGGCATCTCCAAAATTACCGGAACAGCGTGGCGGATCTCCGGCTCGTCCGGCTGTACCTCCACCAACTGCTCCGGTGCTCTCTCGTATTGAATGCGACGAAGATAGGCCACATAGTCGCGGAGTTTTTGTGGCGCGAAAAAGTGATGCTCCGGGTGTTTCTCACCCCACAGAGCATGCATCCTTGCCATGCAACCCCTTCGCCGCGGCTCGCTCGTCTCGTAGCAGTCGAGCAGGTCATTCCTTAGAGTGTTGGTCCACTCAAAGCGTCCATGGGCATTGCCAAATTATTAGTAATTTAATTATTAGAATCACTGCTCCATCCTTTTTATGTCTCCCCTGCCGTACCCCTTCCGGTCTTTACATTTAATATACAGCATTCTACGCCATGTATCGAACGTGTCTTAATTTTTACCACAGAAATAGGAAATAGTGGGGGAACGCAAATTCGATTATTAGCCTTACAATCTTGAAATGTCTGTCGTGATCCAACGATGATAATAATAAATGCTGTTTTAGTGCTTTTTGTAATATTTGACCATGAAAAGCCGCTCATGAGTAAGCCATCCGTAAAAATAATTCCTGGTATTTAGAGAGATTCGGAATAAAACGTCTGTGAAATGAATGATCAAAGTAAGAACTTTTTTCTGTTTTTTTTTTTTTGTAGATTTTACTCTGCTGGGGTATAGGAGGGAAATGTCGCCCGGAGTTGGGGACTTTTTATTTTTTAGAAAACAATTTGTCATCGGCAGTATTATATAATCAAACGACACGAAGTGCGCACGTAAAACACCAAGAGAATATACATACCTATTACCCTAATGTACTTTATGTATTATACTTCTTATAGACTAAATAAAACAATTTAATTAAATAACATAAAAAACATAAATCAAAGAAATTAAAAGCATTGTGTAAATTGAAGACCTGTTCAAAGTTTTGCATACCTTGGTTAAATAAAATTCCCGTCTGTCGTTGTATATGATGCAAGCTGATGATGTCGCAAAAAATTGAACGACTAGAACGTAAATGAGATTCATATAACTCCAGTCTTTATACTGTTACGAACTTTTTTCAAAATAAAGGGACTTTACGAAGTTTGTAATTTTGGGAATTTCCCAAAGAAGAAATTTTCTGGATCTGTTTGGAAGTTAATAATGTCGGAAGCGTGCGATTATTTCAAATTATGATAAAACTTTTGATCACAAATAACATAACAAACCTCTGATAACCACAATATATTTTAAATCGATCGAATTATATTATCTATTCAAATAAAATAAATAGAATATTGTGCTACTAATGCAAGTACTTTGTCAATAGATAGAAAATAATTTTATATACATTTTATTAAATAACAATCGTAATATTATGTAAATGTTAAGTAAATAAGTTGGTGCCATAGTATAATGTTTCTAAAATCGTACTGGTGCGATTTACGAAATTTATATATGTATGTTGTTGTTTGTTTGTTTTTATATTTATTTATATTTTTATGCTTATTTGTTTATTGTTTCAATAATATGAAAAAGTGAAAATACAACTTATACTACAAGTACCTACGTAAAAAAACAAAAACACAAAACAAAACTATCTTGCTCATAGCAAAAATAAATAGAATTCTTTTGCTGCCTTCAAATATTAAAGAACTTAAGTTTTGTATCTTGATTTTTTGGTCTTCCTATATCTACATTAGCATTTAAAATAGCGATTAATTGACTTTGCACATAAATTTAATTGAAAGTTCAGTCTAAATAACAAATAGTAATAAAAAATACACCCGTATAAGTGTGCTAAGCGATTTTTGGCAAAACGCGCAAAACTGTTCACCAAAAAACCTGATAGTGTATTTGCTTCTTTTTTTTCTTTTTACGTAACTAATACTATAATAATCGCAGCAAAGAAATCATCACCAATCAACAACGAAACGATGAAATATTAAATACCATGTGATGCGTGCATTGTCTAATAGAGTCCACATTTTGCGCGTTTATTGTACTCCTAATATTTAATGTTTTATTATTTAACGGAAAATTGACCACAGCAAGATTGTGTTGTAAATAATTAATCCACACAGTATGATTTTTTGTGAATTAATTTAAATTTGCAAAAAAAAGTCCCCTACCATTCGAAAGGTTGTAGTGGAAACTTCCCAAAAAAAATTACAACAAAATTCAGATACAGCTACTGTAATGAGCATAAAAGCAGCAGCGGCAGTAGAAGTGATGTGTTAATTTACTTGCCCAAGTACCAGTTTTTTTTTATTCATTTATGCAACGCAAATATAGCACCCAATCTGGTGAAAAGTTGTTTTCTACATCATTTTGTACATTTGAATTTCCGCCTTAAAGTGGTCCACTTAGGGGTTCAGCAGATTACCTTGTTTTATCTTATTAATTAAAATTTATAAATATACTAAATAATTTATTGAAATCACAACATGGTGTACTGTACAAAAACATTAATTAAATATTACCAAAAATGTATTAAATAAATTAAAATCTGTGGGTGAATTGAAGTCCTCCATAGTAATCAGGTCTTCCCGTACCAAATGCCCCTCCAAAATGTCTGCTGTAACTACCAACAGCATCTAATCTTGAATTCCCTTGCCTCCACAAATTGGCATTGCCAGTTGCACTGAGGTCAGTGCCAAAGTGTTGCGTGCGTTGGGCACCAACATTTAAACCAGACCCGGATGGAATGTGGGAATACCCCAAATTTCCTCCAACACTGAGGGGTCCCGAGGGATGGAACTGTTTGGAAGCAGTGGCTCCACCATCTAAACGATGCACCCCGTTGTCTAAGATAGTGCCTTTATGTCCAACTGAAGCCACTACGCCACCGCCGGTTCCCTTAGAAATGTCATAAGTTGTTTGTCTACAGAAGAAAAGTGTTATACAACTGTAAAATGTATTTTAAATGTTATGCATACCTTCGTTGACGGTGCAGAGGCATCAAATAAAATTCTTGTCCATCGGCGTCTTGTATGATGTAAGCTGAAGACGCCGCAAAACAAGCGACTACTATAGCGAAAATGGTGTTCATTGTTGAAAGGTAGCCAGCAGAAATCGACTGACGGGTTTGAGAGGAACGCCGTTTTTATATTGATAAGTTTCATGATTGTTAGGGGACTTTACTGTGTTTGTAGTTTTGGGGTTTTCCTGAAGAAGATATTGTGCACTATAGGATCGCAAATTTTATTACAGAACGATGAAACATTCTTGATAATTCTGTTTATAGTAAACATTTTTATCTCTTAGGATAGTTGTTATTTCTGTACGTCACAACACAGTTTATAATTAACATTAAAGTAAGTAAAATACTTACTTAATTAAACTTAATAAAGCAAGTAAAATACTTTTCGGCGCACTACAAAGAAATTCTATTAAAGAAGAGTAAATTCTATTAAAATGTAACAGTAACTTTCAGACCTAGGGGAGAGTATTGGCTTAAATTAAACTAGTTAAGACATTTGAGGCCTTCGGTCGTAATATTGGAAACATGTTAAAGTCGCAGATTGCCCTTTTTTTAAGTTTGCGCGGGTGGAAATCTTGTCTAGCATTTCGTCCACATTCCTCGTAAATAATGAACATTTCCATATAATCAGCGAGAGCATACATGTTTAAACAGTGGTTAAAGAGATGTGATCAAATTTGATTTTGACACTGACGTTTTTAAAAGATTTAGTTGACTGGATCATTAACAATAATAAAAAATAAGCTTTGAGTATATTAAATATAAAACCTAGCAACAGAAATGAGGAGAAATATGTCTGTAAATTAAAATGTTATTTTCTTCAATACCATTTGAGCTAACCATTTTTTTCTTTAAGAATATTTATCTGTGCATCAGGGAGATTTCTCCAGTTTTTTCTGGGACGCGAGTTCTGAGACACCCTGTATATATTTATAGTTGAAATGTAATATAATCTAAATTTCAATATCGGAATTCTAAATGGTAGTGTATGCAGAGTATTAATTAAATGGTTATAACCCATGAATTTCGTTATTGGAATATGTCTGGATTAAATAATCACATCTGCTGATGACGTGAATAAAAATTAAATGTACATACAAAATACGATATTTAATTGTTTTCCTGTTATGTGTTACTAATAAAGTTTACAATAGTAAACATGTAATATACTTTTGGAATGTGCATTAGTAACACATTAAAAGGATTTCCACGCCGAAAACTGAAAAAGGGCAATCCATGACTTTAACATTTTTCAAATCCGACGGTTTCAAATATTACGACTGAAGGCCTCAAATGTCTTACGATTTAAGCTACTCTCCCCTACGCCTGAAAGTTACTGTCATTATTATTGGCCAACACATGTATTTTTACTGTGGCTTCAATTAAATTTCATTTTAATAGAATTTCCTCCAGGTCCTTCAATTGCGAATTGCACCTGATATCTTGTTGTGTGATACAGTGTTGTGGCGTGCATAAATAATAATTATCCTAAAAGAGATAAAAATGTTTACTACAAACAGAATTATCAAGAATGTTTCATCATTCTGCAATAAAACTTGCGATCATATATGTAATGCACAATTTCTTCTTCAGGAAAACCCCATAACTACAAACTCTGTAAAGTCCCTTTACAATCATAAAACCTGCCAATATAAAAACAGGGTTCCTCTCAAACTCATCAGTCGATTTCTGCTCGCTACCTTGCAACAATGAACACCATTTTCGCTATAGTAATCGCTTGTTTTGCGGCATCTTCAGCTTACATCATACAAGACGCCGATGGACAAGAATTTTATTTGATGCCTCTGCACCGTCAACGAAGGTTTGTAAAACATTTAAAATACATTTTACATTTGTATAACACTTTTCTTCTGCAGACAAACAACTTATGACCTTTCCAAAGGAACTGGCGGTGGCGTAGTGGCTTCAGTTGGACATAAAGGCACTATCTTAGACAACGGGGTGCATCGTTTAGATGGTGGAGCCACTGCTTCCAAACAGTTCCATCCCTCGGGACCCCTCAGTGTTGGAGGAAATTTGGCGTATTCCCACATTCCATCCGGGTCTGGTTTAAATGTTGGTGCCCAACGCACGCAACACTTTGGCACTGACCTCAGTGCAAGTGGCAATGCCAATTTGTGGAGGCAAGGGAATTCAAGATTAGACGCCGTTGGTAGTTACAGCAGACATTTTGGAGGGCCATTTCGTACGGGAAGACCTGATTACTATGGAGGACTTCAATTCACCCACAGATTTTAATTTATTTAATACATTTTTGTTAATATTTATGTTTTTGTACAGTGCGCCTATGTTGTGATTTTAATAAATTATTTAGTATATTTAGAAATTTTAATTAATAAGATAAAACAAGGTAATAATACAGAAAAGAATTTTTCACCAGATTGGGTGCTATATTCGCATTGGAAAAATGAATAAAAGAAACTGATCCAAAATACAAACGACTGCTTCTTTAGCAGCCGGCAGGGCTGTAGAAAGGAAACACATCATTTCTACTGCCCCTGCTGCTTTGATGCTATTACAGTAGCGGTATGTGAACGGACTTCAGAGAACTGGCAGCGCCAGTGTTGAAAATTTAGTAAATGCATGCTCGCCTTGATGCTTCCGCAGCAAGAAAATAACTAACACAACAAAAAAAAGAATCAACCAAATTTCTTGTTCCTATCGTCGTCAGTTATGCATGATTTATACAGTTTGTCCGAATTTTTCGACTTTCCTTTGTAACTGTCTCGAATTTGATTTTCCGAAAAACTTTTCCAGGTCCATAACGAACAAAGCAAAAAAGAATTACGCATATCCAACGTTCGAATCGTGAGTTATGGTCTTAAGTTCATACAAAAGATCCCATGAAAAAAGCACTTTCAGCTTTTCCCGAATTTTCCAATTTTCTGGGCAACTTCTCCAATTTTTCTTTCCGTAAGAACCCTATCACGGTTTTATCAATGTATCTTGCAATAAATTGTATTGCATTTACAATATTGTGACAAAAAATTACATAAAAAACTATAGCAGCAATGTTTAACATATCAAAATATAGTAAAAGACCACCATTTATACTAGACCAAAGCTGATCGAGTGTGTCTACTTTATATCATACAAAAAAATTTAAATTAAAATTTAAATATATTAAAAATTATCTGTAAGGGCTGATGATGGCAGTAGTGTTCTGCCGAAACATGTTCCATTTGTAATCTTACGCTCATTAAAGTTCGTGGAGTTCGACTTAGATATATTTAAATTTTAATTTAAATTTACTCCACTTGGATTTATCAACATTCTTCTGGTTTATAAAAAAATTTAAAGTAGCAAAAAATAAAGAAAACTTCTAAATTTATTTAAAAAAAAAGTGCGCAAACACTCAAATACACTGTATACCGAAACATTTCGACAACACCAGACTATCCTAACATTTACAACGGGAGGTGCAAAACCCCCACACAAGGTAAACTGATTTTTCAATTGATTTGCAACATAAAGTGGCATTATATGGGGGGGTGAAACTAGATAAAGACACAACCAGCGCATTAAGCATATTGTTTATTTCGCAAATAATAACATAATGCGAGTCGTAAAATTCACGATAGTCTAGTGTTCTAGAGTTAATATTGTTGCATCTGCACCCAATAAAACACAATTGCAGTCGGTAACGTAGGAAGGATGCAGCGTGTTCCGCAAGCGGTGTAAATTGATGTACAGGTTAAAAAAATATGCTGTGAGAAAATAAATAGAAAAAACATTATTTGGAAAGAAGAATAAGTGTTGTTTTTATTTTACTTCAATAATACAGTCCACTCATCCCCAATTACATACTAATATACTTAATATAAATCAATATTGTCGCCTCCAGTGCGAAGTCAATACTGAAACTACCGTGAATTGTCCGACAAGCGCTCCCATTAGGGTTCCTAAGATTCGGACTCTTACTTTTATCATAACATAAAACGTTTTTAGTAAAAGAAAGTTTCTGTAAAAAAAATATCTGTGTATTTTGTTAATATATTTTTTTAGTTGTCTTGCGACACTAATCGATCTGCGCCCGTTTTCAAATAATATTCGAAAATGACCCAAGTTGAGTTCGGACTACGTTTAAACTAAATGAGGTACATATTCAAATGACAATGTATTAAATAAAATCTTTTATTAATCAAAAATACATTAAATAAATTAAAATTTGTGGGTGAATTGAAGTCCTCCATAGTAATCAGGTTTTCCCGCACCAAATGGCCCTCCAAAATGTCTGCTGTAAGTACCAACGGCGTCTAATCTTGAGTTCCCTTGCCTCCACAAATTGGCATTGCCACTTGCACTGAGGTCGGTACCAAAGCGGTGTGTATGTTGAGCACCAACATTTAAACCGGACCCCGATGGAATGTGAGAATACCCCAAATTTCCTCCGACACTGAGGGGTCCCGAAGGATGGAACTGTTTGGAAGCACTGGCTGCACCATCTAAACGATGCACTCCGTTATTTAAGATAGTGCCCTGGTGACCAACCGTGGCTAGTACACCTCCTCCAGCTCCTTTCGAAATGTCGTAAGTCGTCTGTCTGCCAAAAATTGTTATTACATTGTTTCATATTTAAAAGTGGTACAAACCTGCGTTGGCGATGCAAAGGCATTAAATAAAATTCCTGACCGTCTGAATCTTGGATGATGTAAGCTGATGATGTCACAAATAATGCGACTATCAATGCGAAAATCATTTTCATGGTTGAGAAGTAGTGGACAGAAATGGACTGATGAGTTCTTGGAGATCTCCCCTCTATTTATATTGCTAAATTTCGTGATTATAAAGGGACTTTACGATGTTTGTAGTTTGGGGATTTCCGAAAGAATAAATCGGCTCCAAGTCGGTTCCAAGTATGTGCAAAAAATTAAATACATATTATTTCACATTATAATAATACCGTAGCTAACATAAGCAAAATCATTTATGTCACAGCTTTGCATTAAGTATTTTGCAAACTTATTCAAATAAAAAAAAAGGTTTTTGGACATAACAGTTATAAAAACAACTTAATGGAAATGCAAAACCCAATCCAACATCCCTTCTGGGCCTTTTAACTGTTTTAACGTTCAATTCTGAATTGTAATGTAACAACAAACTTTAATAACTCTGTCTGACGGTAGACTTCTTACGACTTTGTTCTATGCACAAAAAAATTCAACATTAAACAAAAAGACACATTTTTGTTCTCAATAAAAATGTTAAAAATCAAAAATTATAGTGTTTCGAATTTGAATACGTGCTAATTATAAACTTTGTCTTATAATGCAGAAATATCAGCAATCGTAAATGACATTAAAAAATACTTACCACAAACACTCTTATCATGTTATCAAATTTAATGTTTCACGGTTCTACAATAAAACTTGCGATCATATATGCACAATTTCTTCTTTAGGAAAACCCCGTAACTACAAACACTGTAAAGTCCCTTTACAATCATAAAACTTGCCAATATAAAAAGAGGGTTCCTCTCAAACTCATCAGTCGATTTCTGCTCGCTAACTTGCAACAATGAACACCATTTTCGCTATAGTCGTCGCTTGTTTTGCAGCATCTTCAGCTTACATCATACAAGACGCCGATGGACAAGAATTTTATTTGATGCCTCTGCACCGTCAACGAAGGTATGTAAAACATTTAAAATATATTTTTCTTTTATATAACACTTTTCTTCTGTAGACAAACAACTTATGACATTTCTAAGGGAACCGGCGGTGGCGTAGTGGCTTCAGTTGGACATAAAGGCACTATCTTAGACAATGGGGTGCATCGTTTAGATGGTGGAGCCACTGCTTCCAAACAGTTCCATCCCTCGGGACCCCTCAGTGTTGGAGGAAATTTGGAGTATTCCCACATTCCATCCGGGTCTGGTTTAAATGTTGGTGCCCAACGCACGCAACACTTTGGCACTGACCTCAGTGCAACTGGCAATGCCAATTTGTGGAGGCAAGGGAACTCAAGATTAGACGCCGTTGGTACTTACAGCAGACATTTTGGAGGGCCATCTGGTGCGGGAAGGCCTGATTACTATGGAGGACTTCAATTCACCCACAGATTTTAATTTATTTAATACATTTTTGTTAATATTTATGTTTTTGTACAGTACACCTACGTTGTGATTTTAATAGATTATTTAGTATATTTAGAAATTTTTATTATGAAGATAAAACAAGGTAATATGCTGAGCCCATAAGTGGACCACTTCAGAGCGGAAATTCAAATGTACAAAATAATGTAGAATAGTACATTATTATACGAGTTTAACAAGAGGCTTCATTGTGACATGAGTGGGTTTGGGGCACGACGAGCGCAGCGAGAAGTGCCCCAATAGAACGAATGTCACAATGCCTCGTTAAACGAGTGTAATATACTATTTTTTCTACTTTGGAGCTCTTCGTTTTATGAAAATGTTAAAATTATGGTTTTTAAATATTCTAGGGATATTTAGGATTAGGTAGTACTGTTGTGTTTGTAGTTATGTTTTTTATCTGAAAAGTTGACACTTGGCTTAACTTCCACAGGAGTTGGTTAGAAATGCTCATTACCAACGTAATACGTATCAAATAAAAAAACCAAAAGCAGTTTCACAAAAAGTTCCTTTGTGACACTACTTTTAGTTTCACAAAAACTCAATTATGACACCAAAGTAGAAAAAAAGAACTTTTCACGTTTTTCCAGATTTTCCCGATTTTTATATTTCAACAATTTTCGAACGAACAAAATGAAAAAAGAATTACGCATTGTTCGAATTATAAGTTACGGTCTTGAGTTCATACAAAAATTCCATAGAAAAAAGCACTCTTTATTTTCCTAAAAAGCTTAGTTGAACTATTATCAATATTAAAAAAAAAAAAAAATAGCCAGATCGGTCCAGCCGTTCTCAAGTGAATTTTTCGACTTTCCTTTGTAACTGTCTCGAATTTGATTTTCCGGAAAACCAAAAAGAACAAAGCAAAAAAGAATCACGCATATCCAACGTTCGAATTGTGAGTTATGGTCTTAAAATCATACAAAAAATCCCATGAAAAAAGCACTTTCAGTTTTTCCCGAATTTTCCAATTTTCCGGGCAACTTTTCCAATTTTTCTTTCCGTAAGAACCCTATTTGGAATATTACGAATATATGAAAAAAAAAAATTGGCAAATCGGTCCAGCCGTTCTCAAGTGATCCGCTTACAAAGGAACATCCACGCACGTGCACTGCACCTTCAGTTTTCCCCGTTGGTAAGCGCATCAGGTGAAAACGCTGAACGGCTGTACCGATTTGGCATTTTTCTTTGAATAATCGTAATGGTCCAGGTAAGGTTTTTGAAGAAGGAAATATTAGAAAAGTTGTCCTGAAAAGTTATTCCGGAATTTTCCCATTTTCCGGGAAACTTTTCCAATTAATTGTTCTTTCCGTAAGAACTTGACTTGGACTATTACGAATATGTAAAAAAAAAATCTAAATCGGTTCAGCTGTTCTCAAGTGATGTGCTTACCAACGTACAGCATTTCATTTTTATTATATAGATTATTTCCTTCATGGTGTTCCTGCTGCTTTGCAAGTGAGTATTTATATAAAAATAAAAAAAAAATTTTCCAATTTTTTTTTCGGAAAAATCGAAGTAGATTTGATTTGATTGAGGGAGTAGACGTAAACTTTCTCTTCTTTAATCACAGTTTTATCAATGTCTTGCAATTGTAAAACATTACATAGAAATCAATCGCAGCAATGTTTAACATATCAAAATATAGCAAAAGACTAGAACAAAGCTGATCGAATGTGTCTATTTTACAGTAGAAACTCGATTATCCGGAATAATGGGGGGCAAACCCATTCCGGTTAGTCGAAATTCCGGATAATCCGAAGGGTTTCAAAAAATATCTATATATTGTATGAATTCTCCTTTGTCTAATAGCCTTACAGCTTTCAATTTCTTCTCTAAGGAAATCACTGTTTTCTTACTTTTTATGTTCTCCTGTGCAATGTTCATTGTGATCTAGTTATGTATTTTGTACTCAGAATATGATATGCACTGTACACAACATAAAATCCAATATCTGAAATTGACAAATTTTGTTCTCCTAATGCGTAGACGATTAGTTTCCAATAAAAACAACAGCTTTATTATTTCGATTAATGTTTTATTATTGCGAGGAATTATATTTCCGTCTCAACTGCAATGTTCCGGATAAAACGAAGGGCAAAAACCAACAGTTCCGGATAAAACGGCAAAATTAGAAAACGCGTTTGTTCCGGATAAAACGGAGTTCCGGATAAGCGGGTTCCGGATAATCGAGTTTCTACTGTATATCTTAGAAAAAATTTAAAAGTAGGAAAAAATAAAGAAAACTTCAAAACTTATTAAAAAAAAAAGAGTGCAGACACTCAAATACACTGTACCGAAACCTTTCGACAACGCCAGGCTATCCCAAAATTTATAACGGGAGGTTCAAAAGCCACACAAGGTAAACTGATTTTCAATTTCAATTGTTTTGGATCATATAGTGGCATTACAGAAGGGATGAAACTAGACAAAAACACTTTTTATTTTCCTAAAAAGCTTAGTTGAACTATTATGAATATTTAAAAAAAAAATAGCCAGATCGGTCCGGTAATAAGCCTATTCTTTATTTCGCAAATAGTAACATAATGCGAATCGTAAAATTCGCGATAGTCTAGTGTTCTAGAGTTAATATTGTTGCATCTGCACCCAATAAAACATTGCTGTCGGTAACGTAGAGAGGATGAGCGTGTTCTGCAAGCGGTGTAAATTGATGTACAGGTTAAAAAAATATGATGTGAGAAAATAAATTGAAAAAACATTATTTGGAAAGAAGAATAAGTGTTGTCTTTATTTTACTTCCAGTCCACTCATCCCCAATTACATACTAATATACTTAATGTAAATCAATATTGTCGCCTCCAGCGAGACAAGTCAAAACAGAAACTACCGTCAATTGGTCGACAAGCGCTCCCACTAGGGTTCCTAAGGTTCGGACTCTTACTTTTATCATACCATAATATTCGAAAATGACCCAAGTTGAGTTCGGATTACTAAACTAAATGAAGTACTATAATTGTTAAAATGACAATGCATTAAATCAAATCTTTTATTAATCAAAAATTCATTAAATAAATTAAAATCTGTGGGTGAATTGAAGTTGAAGTCCTCCATAGTAATCAGGTTTTCGCGTACCAAATGGCCCTCCAAAATGTCTGTATTATACACCCTAATACAAAAAGACACAAGACAAAAAAAAAATGTTCAAAATAAAAAATTATAGTGTTTCGAATTAGAATACATGCTAATTATAAACTTTGTTTTATCATGCAGAAATAGCAGCAATCGTAAATGACATTAAAAAATGCTTGCCACAAACACTCTTATCATGTTATCAAATGTTTCATGGTTCTACAATAAAACTTGGGATCATATATGCACAATTTGTTCTTTAGGAAAACCCCGTAACTACAAACACTGTAAAGTCCCTTTAGAATCATAAAACTTGCCAATATAAAAACAGGGTTCCTCTCAAACTCATCAGTCGATTTCTGCTCGCTACCTCGCAACAATGAACACCATTTTCGCTATTCTAGTCGCTTGTTTTGCGGCATCTTCAGCTTACATCATACAAGACGCCGATGGACAAGAATTTTATTTGATGCCTCTGCACCGTCAACGAAGGTATGTAAAACATTTAAAATATATTTGACATTTATATAACACTTTTCTTCTGTAGACAAACAACTTATGACATTTCCAAAGGAGCTGGCGGTGGCGTAGTGGCTTCAGTTGGACATAAAGGCACCATCTTAGACAACGGGGTCCATCGTTTAGATGGTGGAGCCACTGCTTCCAAACAGTTCCATCCCTCGGGACCCCTCAGTGTTGGGGGAAATTTGGCTTATTCCCACATTCCATCCGGGTCTGGTTTAAATGTTGGTGCCCAACGCACGCAACACTTTGGCACTGACCTCAGTGCAACTGGCAATGCCAATTTGTGGAGGCAAGGGAATTCAAGATTAGATGCTGTTGGTAGTTACAGCAGACATTTTGGAGGGGCATTTGGTACGGGAAGACCTGATTACTATGGAGGACTTCAATTCACCCACAGATTTTAATTTAATTAATACATTTTTGTTAATATTTATGTTTTTGTACAGTACACCTATGTTGTAATTTTAATAAATTATTTAGTATATTTAGAAATTTTAATTAATAATATAAAACAAGGTAATATGCTGAGCCCATAAGTGGACCACTTCAGAGCGGAAATTCAAATGTACAAAATAATGTAGAAAAGAACTTTTCACCAGATTGGGTGCTATATGTATGTAACACATCACTCCTACTGCCGCTGCTGCTTTGATGCTAATTACAGTAGCGGTATGTGAACGGACTTCAGAGAACTGGCAGCGCGAGTGTTGAAAATTTAGTAAACTGCATGTAAACAGTGGCTCGCCTTGATGCTGCCACAACAAGAAAATGGGTAATACAATGGACAAGCACCAGCGGGAAGAGAAGTGATTGCATGAAAACGGAGTATTATTGGGGAAATGAATGCAATGCCCAAACAACAATCATTGAAAAATACAGACTAATGGATGTTTTTTTTTTTATTTAGCAAGCCTCGTTTAGATTCCTGCTACCCACTTAATTTCCTTGTAAGTTCTTTTGGGAAGTTTCCATTACAAGCTTTCGAATGGTAGGAGATGTAACATTTTACAAATTTCAATTCAATTCATAAAAACTGATACTGTGTGGTGGATTCATTATCTGCAACACAATGTTTGAATTTAACAAAGTGTACAAACGCCGCTACCGCTACTACTGATCCAGCACGGCAGTGGTGAATGTAAACAAAATTGGTAAAGCTGTGGTCAATTTTCTGACCCTGTTGACCCGACAGATTTCAATTCCAAATTTCAATAAAATTTGTTTTTGGGCAGATCGAGAAACAACACAAAAGTAAAAACAAATGTATAATTCTTTTTTAATTTGGGCTGGAATGCATTTTTCCAGATTTTCCCGATTTTGATATTCGAACAATTTTCGAACAAACAAAATCAAAAAAGAATTACCCATATCCATTGTTCGAATAATAAGTTACGGTCTTGAGTTCATACAAAAATTCTATAGAAAAAAGCACTCTTTATTTTCCTAAAAAGCTTAATTGAACTATTACGAATATTTAAAAAAAAAAACAGATCGGTACAGCCGTTCTCAAGTGAATTTTTCGACTTTCCTTTGTAACTGTCTCGAATTTGATTTTCCGGAAAACTTTTCCAAGACCATACAAACAAGGCAAAAAAGAATTACGCCTATCCAACGTTCGAATCGTGAGTTATGGTCTTAAGTTCATACAAAAGATCCCATGAAAAAAGCACTTTCAGTTTTTCCCGAATTTTCCAATTTTCTGGGCAACTTCTCCAATTTTTCTTTCCGTAAGAACCCTATCACGGTTTTATCAAAGTATATTGTATTTACAATATTGCGACAAAACATTACATAAAAATCAATCGCAGCATTGTTTAATATATCAAAAGACTAGAACAAAGCTGATCGAATGTGTCTACTTCATATCTTAGAAAAAATTTAAAAGTAGCAAAAAATAAAGAAAACATCAAACATTGTGGAGTTCGACTTAAATATATTTAAATTTTAATTTAAATTTACTCCACTTTGATTCATCGACATTGTTCTGGTTTATCAAACATTGTGTCTGCCAAAAATTGTTATTACAATGTTTCATATTTAAAAGTGGTACAAACCTGCGTTGGCGATGCAAACGGATTAAATAAAATTCCTGACCGTCTGAATCTTCGATGATGTAAGCTGATGATGTCGCAAATAATGCGACTACCAATGCGAAAATCATTTTCATGGTTGAGTGGACAGAAATGAATTGATGAGTTCTGGGAGATCTCCCCTTTATATATTGCTAAAATTTCGTGATTATAAAGGGACTTTACGATGTTTGTAGTTTGGGGATTTCCGAAAGAATAAATTGGTTCCAAGTATGTGCAGAAAATGAAATATTACTTCACATTATAATAAAACCGTAGCTAACATAAACAAAATCATTTATGTCACAGCTCTGCATTAAGTACATATTTTCTGAACCTATAAAAATTATTTACTAAATAAAAAAACGCTTTTGGGCAGAACAGTTAAAAACAACTTAATTCAGATGCAAAACCAAATCCAACATGCCTTCTGGGCTTTTTTACTGTTTTATCGTGCAATTCTGAATTCTAATGTAACAACAAGCTTCAACCCTGTCTGATGGTAGACTTCCTATGACTTTGTTCTATGCACAAAAAAATTCAACATTATACAGAAAGACACATTTATGTTCTCAAAAGAAAATGTTCAAAATAAAAAATTATAGTGTTTCGAATTAGAATACTTGCTAATTATAAACTTTCTTTTATCATGCAGAAATAGCAGCAATCGTAAATGACATTAAAAAATACATACCACAAACACTCTTATCATGTTATCAAATTTAATGTTTCACGGTTCTACAATAACACTTGCGATCATATAATATGCACAATTTCTTCTTTAGGAAAACCCCGTAACTACAAACACTGTAAAGTCCCTTTACAATCATAAAACTTGCCAATATAAAAACAGGGTTCCTCTCAAACTCATCAGTCGATTTCTGCTGGCTACCTTGCAACAATGAACACCATTTTCGCTATAGTCGTCGCTTGTTTTGCGGCATCTTCAGCTTACATCATACAAGACGCGGATGGACAAGAATTTTATTTGATGCCTCTGCACCGTCAACGAAGGTATGTAAAATATTTAAAATATATTTTACATTTATATAACACTTTTCTTCTGTAGACAAACAACTTATGACATTTCCAAAGGAACCGGCGGTGGCGTAGTGGCTTCACTTGGACATAAAGGCACTATCTTAGACAACGGGGTGCATCGTTTAGATGGTGGAGCCACTGCCTCCAAACAGTTCCATCCCTCGGGACCCCTCAGTGTTGGAGGAAATTTGGAGTATTCCCACATTCCATCCGGGTCTGGTTTAAATGTTGGTGCCCAACGCACGCAACACTTTGGCACTGACCTCAGTGCAAGTGGCAATGCCAATTTGTGGAGGCAAGGGAACTCAAGATTAGACGCCGTTGGTACTTACAGCAGACATTTTGGAGGGCCATCTGGTGCGGGAAGGCCTGATTACTATGGAGGACTTCAATTCACCCACAGATTTTAATTTATTTAATACATTTTTGTTAATATTTATGTTTTTGTACAGTACACCTACGTTGTGATTTTAATAAATTATTTAGTATATTTAGAAATTTTTATTATGAAGATAAAACAAGATAATATGCTGAGCCCATAAGTGGACCACTTCAGAGCGGAAATTCAAATGTACAAAATAATGTAGAAAAGAACTTTTCACGTTTTTCCAGATTTTCCCGATTTTTATATTTCAACAATTTTCGAACGAACAAAATGAAAAGAGAATTACGCATTGTTCGAATTATAAGTTACGGTCTTGAGTTCATACAAAAATTCCATAGAAAAAAGCTGAACTATTATGAATATTTAAAAAAAAAATGCCAGATCGGTCCAGCCGTTCTCAAGTGAATTTTTCGAATTTCCTTTGTAACTGTCTCGAATTTGATTTTCCGGAAAACTTTTCCAACACCATAAAGAACAAAGCAAAAAAGAATCACGCATATCCAACGTTCGAATCGTGAGTTATGGTCTTAAGTTCATACAAAAAATCCCATGAAAAAAGCACTTTCAGTTTTTACCGAATTTTCCAATTTTCCCGGAAAACTTTTATAATTGTTCTTTCCGTAAGAACTTGACTTGGACTATTACGAATATGTAAAAAAAAATCGAAATCGGTCCAGCTGTTCTCAAGTGATGTGATTATTACCAACGTACAGCATTTCATTTTTTATTATATAGTTTATTGCCTTCATGGTGTTCCTGCTGCTTTGCAAGTGATTATTTTTATATAAAAATTAAAACAATTTTTTCAAATTAATTTTTCTTAAAAATCGAAGTAGATTTGATTTGATTGAGGGAGTAGACGTTGTAAACTTTCTCTTCTCTAATCACGGTTTTATCAATGTATCTTGCAATTGTATTGTATTTACAATATTGCGACAAAACATTAAATAAAAATCAATCGCAGCAATGTTTAACATATCAAAAGACTAGAACAAAGCTGATCGAATGTGTCCACTTTATATCTTAGAAAAAAATTTAAAGTAGCAAAAAAATTAAGAAAACATCAAACATTCTAAATTTATTAAAAAAAGCTTGCGCAAACACTCAAATAAACTGTACAGAAACCTTTCGACAACGCCAGACTATCCTAAAATTTATAACGGGAGATGCAAAAGCCACACAAGGTAAACTAATTTTCAATTTCAATTGTTTTGCATCATCAGGTGGCATTATAGAAGGGATGAAACTAGACAAAAACACCGCCAGCGGATTCAGCCTATTGTTTATTTCGCAAATAATAACATAATGAGAGTCGTAAAATTCACGATAGTCTAGTGTTCTAGAGTTAATATTGTTGCATCTGCACCCAATAAAACATTGCAGTCGGAAACGTAGAGAGGATGCAGCGTGTTCTGCAAGCGGTGTAAATTGATGTACAGGTTAAAAAAAATATGCTGTGAGAAAATAAATAGAAAAAATATTATTTGGAAAGAAGAATAACTGTTGTCTTTATTTTACTTCAATAATACAGTCCACTCATCCCCAATTATATACTAATATAATTGATATAAATCAATATTGTCGCCTCCAGTGCGAAGTCAAAACAGAAACTACCGTCAATGGACAACTTGCATATTTTTTTTTTATAATCTTGAAAAATAGAGAAAAAAATTACAATTTCAACGGTGTTTCATTTATGATGATTGGTTGCCAAATAACTTCACCAATTAAAGTTTAAAACACGGCGGTTAAAAGCGTCCGGCAAACGGTGATACAGAGCGCAGTGAGTGGGTGACGTCACGCAACAGTAACTGCCGCGCGTAGAAGAAGCATTGTGTGGTCTGTTTATGAGCGATGAAATGAAAAATTGTCAAAACAGACTTTTTGACTCTAGCATGAGTTGTAGAAGTTGTTTGGTTTGTGTGTGTTTTGTGTTTAAATTAATACGCTATGGCTGAAGCCGACAGTAAATAGTATATTAAGTATGGAGAACGGTAAGAGTTTGTTTTTTGCACGATTGGAGTATCTGGAATAATACTCCTACAAATTTTTGATAATCGGCGCGAAAATTGAAACTCAAAATATTGGGTGGCTTTTCGATGGTTTCTATAGTTTTTTCCCAAACAAGTAAAATCATGTAAAATTGTGGTTTTTGGTAGAATCGTTCATAGTTCTGTTTTCGAAGCAAAAATGAGCGATTCCGATATCGATATTGATAATCTACCGAATGATTTTGAAGAAGCGTAACAAGAAGGATGTTCGGCAATAATCCCAGAAAAATCCAAAGTCCGATATGAACAGACATACAAGGTTTTTAAGGAATGGCGTGAAGCAAAGAAGATTGCTTTAAATGAAAAGGACTTGTTAGCGTATTTTGTGGTGAAAAGTGGACAACTGAAGACAATGGGCAGTTTATGGGCGGAGTATTCAATGCTAAAGAGTACAAATTTTCTCTATGATACTATCGACATTTCTAAGTTTGCTACAATAATTGCTTATCTTCTAATAAAAAAAATATTGGATATAGACCGAGTTTTCACCAAAGAAGACATGGAAAAATTCTTGAATGAAGCACCAGACGAACAATTTTTAATTCAGAAGCTATGTTCAGATGATGAGCTGGCAAATTTGGGTTCTAATAAAACATTATTCTTGTATATTTGTAGGTAGTAATGATAATATTGGGGGTCTCGGGCACTTGTAGAGGAGAGGAATTATATGAGTGACAGAATAAGAACGTGAAGGAATATTTATAGTAAATGTTCCAAATACAAAAACGAATATTCAGCGAACGTTCACAGTTATTGAAAGAGAAAATAAAGCAGTTCATTATTTGGAAAATACATAAGACTTTGATCAAGCAACGCAAGGTCAGATCATTTATTTCTGAACTACCGAAATGGAAAATACACTGCCCAAGTCGTAGAAAAAAGCGCAATTGGAGGCTGGCCCTCAAAAATAGCAAAGTATTTAAAGTTGCAAGCAGCTGAAGCTTTTACTGGGCACTGTTTTGGACGCACATCGGCTACACTTTTAGTCAATAAAGGAGTTAATGTGCTGGGGCTAAAAAGACATGGCGGGTGGCGTTCGTCGACGGTGGCCGAAAGTTATGTGGAAGATTCCCTCCATCACTTTAGCGAAACACTTACCAGTGATTTCATTTTTAGAATTTATAAATTTACTCATTGCTTTTACAGATGCAGGACATTTTATTTCAAGATCTGCCTCATCCGAAATACCATCGGGTGAAGCAATAATGAATGGATAATGCCAACTTAATAGTAAACCACAATTTCTACATGTTTCCAATTTCCTCTGTACCTCGCAAAGAACTTGAGATAATGCCCCTTTGCGTTGCTTCTGAAACTTCAAATTTGGAAGCTCCATAAGCTCGTATTTTCTACCAATGTTGCAGTAAAGGTTTGACAATGTGCAGCATCATAAGCTTTTGATATAGTAATTCGAGCATAATGTAGTTCATAACACAACGGGTTTTTAGACTGTATCATCGTATGTTTTTCTACCTCCATGCAAGCTTCTTCAGACATTTGTAACCTGCAGAAATTTAAAATCAGACGCATACACGCCAGAACTACATTGTGCAGCTCGTACGGTGGAGCGCTCTTACCGTTGCGTGACGTAATTTTTTGATCGGCCAATCACACTGCGTTTTAGGTCGCGTACGAAAGCGCTGACTTGCAACGAAAGTATTTTATTTATTATTCGATTACAGATGAACATTGAACAAAAATAAATAAATTACGGCTTTCTGTTACCGGATGGCTTTATTTGGAGAAAGTTTCGAGGTAGAAAAAAAAACATGCAAGTTCCTTATTGGCCGACAAGCGCTCCCACAAGGGTTCCTAAGGTTCGTTCTCTTACTTTTATCTTAACATAAAACGTTTTTAGTAAAATAAAGCTTCTGTAAAAAAAAATCTGCGTATTTTGTTAATATATTTTTTTTAGTTTTGTTGCGACACTATTCGATCTGCGCGCGTTTTCAAATAATATTCAAAAATGAGCCAAGTTGAGTTCGGACTACTAAACTAAATGAAGTACTATAATTATTAAAATGACAATGCATTAAATCAATTTTTTTATAAATTAAAATCTGTGGGTGAATTGAAGTTGAAGTCCTCCATAGTACAAATGTTCAAAATAAAAAATTATAGTGTTTCGAATTTGAATACATGCTAATTATAAACTTTGTCTTATCATGCAGAAATAGCAGCAATTGTAAATGACATTAAAAAATGCTTACCACAAACACACTCTTATCATGTTATCAAATGTTTCACGGTTCTACAATAAAACTTGCGATCATATATGCACAATTTCTTCTTTAGGAAAACCCTGTAACTACAAACACTGTAAAGTCCCTACAATAAAACTTGCGATCATATATGCACAATTTCTTCTTTAGGAAAACCCTGTAACTACAAACACTGTAAAGTCCCTTTACAATCATAAAACTTGCCAATATAAAAACATGGTTCCTCTCAAACTCATCAGTCGATTTCTGCTCGCTACCTCGCAACAATGAACACCATTTTCGCTATTCTAGTCGCTTGTTTTGCGGCATCTTCAGCTTACATCATACAAGACGCGGATGGACAAGAATTTTATTTGATGCCTCTGCACCGTCAACGAAGGTATGTAAAACATTTAAAATATATTTTACATTTATATAACACTTTTCTTCTGTAGACAAACAACTTACGACCTTTCCAAAGGAGCTGGCGGTGGCGTAGTGGCTTCAGTTGGACATAAAGGCACTATCTTAGACAACGGGGTGCATCGTTTAGATGGTGGAGCCACTGCTTCCAAACAGTTCCATCCCTCAGGACCCCTCAGTGTTGGAGGAAATTTGGGGTATTCCCACATTCCATCCGGGTCTGGTTTAAATATTGGTGCCCAACGCACGCAACACTTTGGCACTGACCTCAGTGCAAGTGGCAATGCCAATTTGTGGAGGAAAGGGAATTCAAGATTAGATGCTGTTGGTAGTTACAGCAGACATTTTGGAGGGGCATTTGGTACGGGAAGACCTGATTACTATGGAGGACTTCAATTCACCCACAGATTTTAATTTATTTAATAAATTTTTGTTAATATTTAATTAATGTTTTTGTACAGTACACCTAGGTTGTGATTTCAATAAATTATTTAGTATATAGATTTATATGTTACATTTATTCAAGAAGATAGAACAATGTAATATAAGCCAATGTATTAGTTGGTGAGGTTGGTGGGAGGCATATGGATATTGGAAGGATAATTAAGGAGGAAGGGGAAGTAGGTAAGGGATCGGGGCATAATTTCCTCTCTAGAGTGGGGTTTGAAAAAAATCAAGGCTCACCGAGGCAGAGACGCTTATAGATAGAATCAATAAATTGGAGTGGAACTGAGCCCGCCATGTGGATCGAACTCAAGACAACAGGTGGAGAAAAATACTGTTAGGAATGGAGACCCAGACGGGATGCGTATGAGAACGCGGGTAGACTGACGACGGGGAAAAAACGGCAGGAAATTTAATGAAAAAAGCCCAAAACCGAGAAAACTGATCCAGCAGTGGACTGCACAAGAAGAAAAAGAAGAAGAATATAAGACCATAACTCGATAAATTAAGTGGAAAAACTCAATTGTACAATATCTAGAGAAAGATCATAGATCTATAGAAAACCACAATGCATCAATTACAACAAAGCCAAACACCTTGTAAATTTAAAATCCGTATAAACAAAACCTCTAATTGTTGTTAACTCGCTGTTAGGTTTTTATTACGATCGATTAACATCAAATTCAATGGGGTACAGTATTTTATACTTTTAAATTTCAACACGGGTTTTTTCTCAATTTTCGTCCTGAAGATCATTTTTAAATATGTCAATGAAGAAGAGCAGTTGACCAATGATTAATTCACCTAGCCTTCATGATGATAGGACCAATTGTTTAAAATAGAATTTTAAATTGTTAAAAAGTTTTGCTGGTAGGTACTCCAATAATGTCTACCAGAATCAAAACTATCAACGGTATCGAATCTAGAATCTCCATATAAATTAACATTCCCACTTATAATGAGAAATATGTCGCTAGGTCTAAGTCGTTCTTCTGTTAACAAAACACTCAAAAAAAGTAATTACAATAAATAAATAAATAGCTGAATGCCTATGTTGAGGATGCGCAATCATCAAATAAAACTCTTATCCTGAGGCATCGTAAATCACGTAGCTTGATATCATCACGAAGAAGAAAAACCTTATCAGACAAACTGCATCAACTGATCGTAAACCTAGACATTCTTTAGGTGGTAATTCTGATTATAAAAGGAATTACAAAGTTTTGAGTTGGGGGATTTTAAAAATCCGTGAATTCTTCAAACACGATTTCAAGTTTATCGCTGGAACTGAATATGATCACGTTCCGTAAAAACGTATATACGTCACTGATAAAAAAAACTGTGATGCTGTATCTTGCTTACCTTTAATCCGATTTAAACTAGTGGTACATCAAATTAAATATTTTTTCAAATTGCACTGTATATATTTTTCAGAAGACTGTTGCAGCTGAATACAACACACCTACGAACACTTTGTCAACCACTATTAAGAAAAAATCCTCTATTCGCGACTTTGCTAGTAATAAAGCGCGAAAGAATTGTTAATATAAAACGGAATCGTGATACTAATTTGTAAGATATATTTATAATTTTATAATATTTAATCTTCTTGTTGTTGATCCGGTTTTTTATTGGTCTTTGTTTAATACAGGTTGTCTTACGAAAAACGCACCACGCTATAACTCTGTTATTAATAATCCGATTTCAGAAATTCAAAAACCGTGTAAAAGACGTTTTACACTTCAAAGAATTTATACTATATAAATTATATATATAAATACTATATAAATATTATATATTAAATTATACGTATAAAACAAGATGTGTGTGCCAAAATTTTTTAGGCATTTGAGTCTTCATATTTTAATTCATTATTTAGTAAGATTTCGTTTTCCTTGGTCTCTTCTTTGTAACCACTTTCTTGCCCAAAGTTTATGATTTCACGTATTGATTTAAATTTATAGTTTTTTTAATATCGTACATGGTAAAGTACAAATTGCAGCAGCCTTTTTTGTCACATTTTTAAACAACCACCAAGAGAAAACAATAATACATAACCACAATTATTCGACCTTTATGTCAATTGTCAATGTCAAATTTCAAAAAATGGCAACTAACGTTGCTGTTTATAGCAAATACGCTTGCGCATGAGAATAAATTCTTCAAGAAAAATGGATAGGTGTAAAACGGGTTTTGCAGAAAAATGAAAAGAAAAGTTCAAAAAATTTTTGAAGTGTAAAACGGCCCTAAGACAGGTGTATAAATGCTACAAAAGAGTATGATTCTTAATTTCTTTGAATAAGTCATTTTTGTCAAGCGATAGTCAACTTCTTTAAAAAAAAAGCAACGCATTTTTTTTTATTCAGTTTGGTGGAGATTTTTTTTTCTGAATTGAGTGAAAGCAAGGTGGGAGGAATTTTGAACAATATTTATAATAATTATGATTTGTTAGAACGTTTTATTTTAATTAAAGTTAATAAAAAATTTCATTCTTTTGCATTCCACGGCACACTTAAACTTTTTGTTTAAAAAATAAAATGATTTCCCAAAATATTTTACAACTTTATTCAGAAAAAAAAAATATCCACCAAACTGAATAAAAAAAATGGGTTGCTATTAAAAACAAAAAGGAAGTTGACTATCGCTTGACAAAAATGAATTTTTTTAGAAATATCCATCGGAAAAACAAAAAATCTATTTCTAAACCAAATCGCGCTAACAAAACAAATTCGAAATTTTGTAGTGCTTTGTTTAAATTACTGAAATCCAAATCTACAGCTAAAAAAATTTACAATCACTAAAGGCTCGGTGATCCCAGTGTATGTAATCTCTACAACATTCTAATTATGGATCATTACTCTGCAGACAGAGATAACACAAACTGTAGAAAAAAGTAAACTCTTTAATGTTATCTACCACTGTATGATAACTTGGAATCATATTACAAATACATATATGCAATTTCTTATTCAGGAAATCCCCATAACTAAAAACTCTGTAAAGTCCTTTTATAATAATAAAAGTTCATCAATATAAAGGCAAGAATGCTTCTCAAACTCATCAGTTGATTAATATTCACTGCATTTCAATAATGAATACCATTTTCACTCTAGTGGTCGCATGTTTCGCGGCATCGTCAGCCTACATCATAGAAGATGTGAACGGACAGGAATTTTTTTTGATGCCTCTACACCGCCAGCGCAGGTATGTAAAATCGCAAAAGTATAAATCATTGTCAATAACATTTTTCTGTTGCAGAGAAACAACTTATGATATTTCAAAAGGACCTACAGGAGGCGTACTAGCTACACTTGGCCACGAGGGAACTATTTTAAACAACGGTGTGCATCGTTTGGATGGTGGAGCCAGTGCTTCCAAACAGTTCCGCCCCTCGGGACCTCTCAGTGTCGGAGGAAATTTGGCGTATTCCCACATTCCATCTGGGTCCAATCTAAATGTTGGCGCCCAGCATACGCAAAGATTTGGCACTAACGTCGGTGCAAGCGGCAATGCGAATTTATGGAGACAAGGAAACTCTAGATTAGATGCTGTTGGTAGTTACAGTAGACATTTTGGTGGGCCTTTTGGAACAGGGAGACCTAATTACTATGGAGGACTTCAATTTACACACAGATTTTAAATTATTTAATATGTACATATTTTATAATATTCAAGTCCTTCATAACGTCGTTTTACAACGATTTTAATTTATTTTTTATATATTTAATAAAAAAATATTATATTCTGATTTCATTCCCTTAATATTTATAATTTATAATAATAATAATAATACTTATATAAATCAGGTACAGGCAGTAATATGACTAATAAGGAAAACAGTGAGCCTTTTTGTTTTCAACATTTGAGTTGCTCCATAATTATTATCAGTGCTGATTAGTATGAATCTGAGAAATTAGATTTCAACTAAAATATGGATTGAAACTACCTTACATCACTATCACCTTTGCAATTTGTGTCAACATGATAATCAAATGACAAATAAATACCTGTAACTTTACAATGAAACAATTTCTATTGATATAAATGGACTAAATTGGACCAAAATTTAAATTACATGTTTCATATTTTCCACTTGAAAGAATACATGATACATAATTAGAAAAGCAAAAACGTCTAGAGTCAACAACCGTTTATGTAAACACCGAATAAGCAAAAAATAATAGACAGTAAAAACAGTTATCTTTGTTGTGAAATGTTAAAATCAGCACTAAAAACTCTTATCTGTAACAGTCACTTAAAACAGGATCTAGACACAACTAATTTCTTTTTTTTTCTTACCCGATAACACGGTCATCAGTGCCAACGCCGAAATAGCCCCTGCGAAAACTGTCAATCTTGGATGTCTCATTGCCATAATGGCAGCAATAAAAAAGGTCTTGTCTCCTATTTCGGACACCAGAATAACAGAAAATGAGGCCACGAAGGCGTGAATAAAACCGAGATTTTCCACTGGTACAACTTTGTCCGGTTCATTGCCTGCCGATGAGACACCACTCTACAACAAGAACGTTTGTTAGCAAAGACAGGCTTAACATAACCTCACATTTACTCACGGGGATTGTTTTCACTTCAGGACTCTCTTCTTTAGGTTCCAATTCTGCTTTTATCACTTGTGTTAAACACATTATACACAGGACACACGTGTACTTTATAAGAAAAATTAGTTTGCCCTTCATCTTGTAACAATACTTTCAAAAATAGACAGCAAACCAAACTATTATTGCTATTAATTTCTAACTAAACATTTACCAACCGACATTATTACTGCAATGTTGAGGTGGGTATGAAAGAAAATTAACACAATTATTAGATGTTCATGTCACTGGACCAGAGACAGATTCGATTCGGAAACTTGACTTGAGGGCTGTCGCTGTCACGAATGACAGCTTGGCAATCTGGCGGCTGTGATTCAGATAACGACGGAGATAATACAAAAATACTACAATTATGATTATATGTGACACAAATGGAAACATAATCTTAAAAAATTAGAAATGATGAGAGAATTATTTTATAATTTTAATATTGATACTAATATAGTCACGTGGTGTCTAAAGTTACAACTATGGGGGCCACTTTAATACACAACAGATTTTGTGCAAAAAGGTAAAGGTAAAGAGAGTTCTCGTTTATGATGACAAAAATTTCATAATAGGTAGAAATGAACATAGACTTTGCAAACGTTAAAAAAACACGTTATTGATTAATTAAGTTACGAAAAATATTCGAGGGGATGACATCAGTCCTCAAGTCGTTAAAGAGAAAGCGTATTGGAGATGAACAGATCTATTGATAATGAAGAATGCCTTAAAATAGTCGAACATATCTTAAATTGTAATTTTTTACATTATGTTGTAGTTTATACACATTTTTTTTTAATACTTGGGTTTGAAAAAAAAATCACTTATCAAATTTAAACTCTTATCTGTTTTCGAACCTGAGAAGCCTATATTCACTGAAATAATAGTAATATTCCGGGGAATTAGATACGGATGTATCCAATTATTTTGGAAACCTGTAATTTACTTAAATTTCTTTCAAATCGATGAAAAGTAATTATAGAAAGTATCTATAGCACATATTGTGTTTTAAATTGTGTAACTTATTTGGATCAATGTGTATAATTCCACCTTACAGAAATAGTATATAAAGTTAAAAAGTCCACAAAACTGCATCAGTTCTCAACGACTCTTCAAAATGCAAATCACAGTAAGTTTTTCTGTTCCATATTTTAAACATTTAAATATATCTCTCTATTATTTTACAGAGTTTATATACGTTATTACTCTTATGCGCTGTAACTGGATGCAAGTCCTTCTTCCTGGACAGCAAAGACATAAAGAGGCTTCTAAAGATATTCCCAAAAGCATTTGATGTAAACGCGACACCAAAAATCAGTCAACCTCTTAATAATTATCGACAACGTGAGCCTGATTATCGTTATCGTGATGAATATTACGTCCCTGATTATTACGACAGAAAAGATAGTGGAGACCATTCTAAGGAAACAACAAAATTTTCTAAAGAGAAATTGTCGGGACGTTACGATTCTAGACGCAGCCAAGCTAGTTGTGATCATCCCGACCACCATCACCATCACCATCAACACCAAAACAAATATGAAAATGCAGGCGAAACACATTTCAACAAGCATCGTGAAGAGGGAACCGACTTTTATTTCGAAAAGATGAAAGATGAACAAGAAAAAAAGATTCAGAATGGAAATACGTTTGATGGAAAAAATGGTTACGACAAACAAGATAAAAAAGACTACATCACGGGGGTGTTGATAAGAATCCCAAAATTAAAACAGAATGAAGACATTGAAAGTTTTTATAAAAATAAAAAAGCTACTACATTTCTTCAACAATTATTAAAGACTGATGTAGATGAAGATCGGATAAATACAGAAGCCGAAGACGTTAAAGAATATCTGTATTAAATGTTACTAAATGTGTTTTTTGTAATAAGCGAGTCTACTTTTACTTTTGTTGTTTAAATAAATAAAATACCCATTAGCGGTTTTTTTAAAATATTGTCAACGTTGGTGGCTCCCTCTGTAGTACAACAAACATTATTGACATCAATTTGACAGCCAACAGCATCATTTTGACAATTCCTGCCGATTCATTCTTTGAAAGTTCAAACTGTGAATTTTTGGCTCCAAAATGGTAACGATTTTACGTTAATGAGACAAATAACCAACAGTTTATTGCAGAGTTTCGCATTGCCTTCAATTAAATCCAAGCCGGAACAGTTAACCGAATTTCCGTCAGATGTGGGAACCTATGGGGTCCCTGATGTGATGACCAGCGGTTTGTCTTCAGCGAGAAACACTTTAGATCCTGTCCACCCTTTAAAGCAATCAGAGCTAAATGTAAGCTCCAATTTGTTTAAATTCATTGTAGCATGTTTTTTTAGTATCGAAAGAATGTTGAGAAAATGAACATGGCCATTCTGCGCAATACACAAGGATTGCATGCACCTCTGAGGCTTGCAATGGAAATGAAAGCGGCCAAAAAAGTCGGCAGATTGCCATTTTTGGCGTCATCAAATGTGATGCAGGAATGTTTAACAGGAAGGGACATTGAAATGGATCCGACAGATGTGTTCAACACCCCTGAATTTATTGAAGTGGCAGGATTACCTCATGCAGTTGTGGAGAAGTCGTTAGGGATACTGTAGTCAAGAAATTAATTTTTTGTAATAAAATTTAATAAGTTTAATAATCAGAGCTAAGTTTCTGTTGGTGGTATTACTTGTGTTATCCACTCTAACAACTTTTCTAATTCATGCTTTTTCAATTCATGCATGGTGTTTTTGAAGGGTATAAATTCACCCTTGACACCTAAACCTGTAAGTTTATTAAAAGTGAGTTGCCCCCATTGTATTGGCACTAGTGTGTCTCTATCACCATGACACATAAATAGTGGTGTTTCACTTGCTTTCAAATTTTTATAAACAGCAGACTCGTTATTTAAAAATGAAGACAAAGTAAAGACACCTGCTAACCCAGGGACAAAACGATAAGCTGTATGCAGAGCTAGAGCTCCCCCCATTGAAAAACCACCAACAATAATTTTGTTCAAAGGAATACCAGCATCCACTTCTTGCTTAATTAAGGCAGTTATATCTGTTTTAATATCCTCAAGGGTTTCTTCATGTTCAGGCACCTCAGGGGTTATATCATAACGATTAAACCAGACATTGCTCATCTTTTGAAAAAAATAGAGAAATTAGTAACAACAGATTTAACAAAAGATAGATTACCTCTCCATTAAGGGGTATATACGGCCTCAAGGGCGCTGTTGGGAAAAGAAACTTAACATGTGGTAATGAAAAATTTTTTACAAGGAACTGCACCCACTCTAAAACTCCTTGGCCTGTATCACCTAAAAATAATCACATGTTGTAATGAAAAGTAGTAAATTAATGTAGGTATTACCTGAGCCATGTAAGAAGATAACAGAAGCCGAATTTGTGGCATTTAATTGTTTAATAGTGTGTATTGGTTGTAAACGAGACATTTTCGTGGCAAAATGCAATAATAAATTATAGAATTATGTTCTTAAGTCAACTTATGTATTATTATAGCCCCCTTTTCGTTAGAAGTTACTTGCCCTACTTGATGACATTGAGTAGGTCCCGTCTGCATTGTAAATATCACCGAAAATGGAAATATCAAGTGACGACAGCTGGGTTCATTGTTTTTAGTGAATTATTGGTTGCCTAATTAACTATTATTTAATAGTATACGGGGTGTTACAAAATGATTCTCGTCTAGTTAACTTTGGACTTTTTAGATATAAATTTTTCTATGTCGCTCTATTCTTTTTGCATTTGCAAATTCTGTCAATTTAAGTAAATTAATTGAAGGAAGATACGGGACCCATACATGGAAAATGCACAGGCGACTAGATGAAAATCATTTTGTAAAACCTTGTACTATCATACGAATTCCTGTGTAAATTGGGCGCTTTCCGCAGGAGGGCTTTCTTAAGCCCCGAGTGCTGGAAAGAGTCCAATCTACACAGGAACGAGTGTATGACGACGTTTTATCGTTCGACACAACCCCGGCAAACCTTTAAATTGCTTAAAATTCATAAAAAATAGTGAAAATCAAATTGTTGAAATCTAAACCAACCAAGTTCTACAAACAATCAATATATTTGGTTTTTCAGAGTCAATTAGTATAAATCAAAAGTCTTGAACCGTAAGATATAAAGATACTCTATTAAAAAAATTGTGTAAAATGCATTATACTAGACAGTTCATTAATTTACTACGACAATCACAACAAAAATTTCCAAGTTGAAAGGATTATTGATAATATTAATTTTCACATTATGTTTACTGCATTACTGCATATCAGCAAGAACTTTATGTTCTTCTATAATATGAAATTACATACAACAAAAAATAATAATAATCCTGATGCCGTTAATTTTTGAAGTGAAAGCTTCTTTAGGTGCAACTTGATGCGCTTTTTCTGAACAGTGAACGAAACTGAACCATCACTGTAACGCTGGTTTCACACAGACACACATTTTTTTCTGAAGTGAAAACTTCTGTAGGCGCACCTTGCGGTCTTTCTGAACGGTGAGCGAAACACACACACATTTATTTATCTAGAACGAAAAGTGAAGTTTACTTGTAAGTACCTTTAAAAACACTTTTGGTTTGAGGTAAATACAAAATTTTATTTCATATGTACAGCAAGTTTAATGAAGTAGATCAAAATAAAAAGCAATTTTGAATTTCTATCTTGCACAAATTATTCGTAATAATAATTAAATATACAATAATTAAATAATAATTAAATATGACAATAATTAAATAATAATTAAATATGACAATAAAAACGCTACGTCACGTTTGTTTTTGATATTTCATTCGATTATTCCATTTAAAATGGATAAAGTTGAAATGCCTCAAGATATTCTGGACGAAGCTGATTGCGTGAAGAAGAATTTGATGCCACAGAAAGAATACCAGTTGTTTCCTGAGTGGAGACAAAGTTTCACTTGAATTAATTGTTTCTAAGGAAATAATTGACGTATAACTTAAAATTCTAGTTTAAAGTACTAGGAGGTTAATGTTCCATTTTTTGTATCATAAATTCATCACTTTAGACACTAGTATGAAATAAAAATACGAGTAAAGTAAAAATTCAGTTCGCCAGTGTGAAAGTGCTCTTATAATTTATGTAAGTTTATGTAAGAATCCTGACTTAATACCGTCCGCAGTATTGGATAATGCATGTTTCAGTTTGTCGTCAGAGAAAAGTCGGCAATCATGTGTAGCGATTAAGATAAGTAGCACAATTGCATACATAACTGACACACTCAAATAGATGTATTGTGAAATGTGCGGATTCACAACGGAAAAGACGCGGGTTAGAATCCCGTTAAGGCAAAAAAAAATCTATGAATTAATTACAGTTAACCCTCGTTAACACGAACTCTGTTAACTCGAACACCTCGATATGACGAACTACAATCATGGGCCCGACCGTCTCCAATTTAATTTGTACAGGAAGCAGTTCGGTTAATACGAATTTTCGTTAACACGAATCTCGAACACAATTTATGAACGGAATAACCGATTTCCATAAAAAACTCCTCGGTTAACACGAACAGCTGAAGCTGCGCGCACGTTGTAATGACTGTTTACTAAGAATTTATTGGTGGCAATGCAATTCTCTTAGTTGGTATTAGTTACGTTTCAGAATTCTGTCGAGTGATATGTACGTTCCAGATTGTTTACATAATGGCAGAGGCCGATCGGAAACAAAAACGTCAAAGATCAATAATTGACATTAAAGAAAAATGGCAATTCTGAGTGAACGACATGGGTGAATTAAGAAAAACTGTAATACATAAAATTTTGTAATACCCATTTTTTCACGGAAGGGTAAGAGAGGTTATGATACTTAATTTTGATTTTTATCAACATTTTAATAAATGTGAAAAATCGGATAACACGTACTTCGTTAACACGAACACTTGATAAAATGGTCCCTTCAAGTTCGTGTTAACGAGGGTTTACTGTATTGTAAAATGGTGCATTAAAGAAAACTTCCGTTCGCTTCGCCCGATCACACTTTTCGTAACGCTCTCGTCACGCATTCACCAGCTTTCTCCGCAAGTCAAGTGTTCGTAAAGAAGTTTTACTTCAAAAAACATTATATAAGATTGTAACAAACTTCCGCGTAGTACCATTACGCCCCGCTGTACCCTCTCCGTTATCCCCACCGAGCCATCTCGGAAGGATCAAAGTAGAAAAGAGGAACATAAAAAACAAGGATTCCATGAGAAACACGAGTAAAAAGGGAAAAACACAAAAAGCGCAAAAGTAATGAAACATGAGTAATAAAAGTGGTAAGGGGAACAAGAGGAAAGAACAGAAAGCACAGGGGGGAGAGGAGGATAAAGGTAGCAAAAGAAACACATAGACCAAACAGAACAAAGGAAACACACGGAAAGAAAGAGCAGGAACGAGAATATGAGGAGCAATGGCAATTACAAAAAATAAAATAAAAAGAAAACAAAAACAAAACGAACGCAAAGAACAAAAAGAATGCGATACATAATATAATATGTACTAAAGACAAAAATTCTGATAACACTGAAAATGTAGAGAAATTAAATACAAAAAAAAAGAATCATGAAGACCAGGAGTATAAAACTAACAAACGAAATAAATGTAACAAAACAAGCCAAAGAATGATATAGAAGGAACAAAAAAGTAAAAAATGTTATTATGTAGACCGAAAAGGAAGATGAATTTTAGGAGGATAAATTAATATGAAACGAATCCAAAAAAGTATTCATATTCTTTCGGTAATAATTGGTTGGTTCCTCTTCAGTTTTTATAAATTTAGGTATAAAGCCGTCTCTATTTCTGTTGGAAATTTCCTTTTAATATTTCTAGTCACAAATTTTGTATCATGTTTTGTTTCTACAACCACTGAATCCTCAGCTACAAACAACTTGCGCGTTACGAAATTTTTTGTTACACGTAGAAACACGACTAATTATTCGCAAACCGCATAGCACATATACAGAACAGGTGGACACATTTAGAAATGAATAACTTTCCTGTTGGGTAGACATATACTTCTTGAAAACATAATTCAGGTAGATAGTGTGACGGACGTGGACCCGAGATGACTCATCGCTATAGCGGCGTCATCAACTACTGGAATGTACTAGGTACGAGGTAGTATGACTCATCTTTTGGAATATCCGGTACAGATCGAGAGCGCCATGAAACATCTGGAGCCGACTAGAAAGATTGAGCCGGTATATTTATTAGAGGACGTTCCAGCGGGAGTCAGTCTAGTCTAGTGAGTCAGTCGTATCATCGAAGATCAGTGGGTCGAGTCGGACAGTTGCTTTTATCTATCCGGAGTGCCGCGTGATGTGTAAATAAATAATACGACACGTGCCAGTGAAGTAGTAAATTGTAAATAATGTAAATATTGTAAAATATTCTAATATTAGAAGTATAAATAATTTGTACATAGTGTTCAAATAAATAAATAAATAAATGGAACCCAGAAACTCTACAATACATTTGAATCAAAGGATAAATTTTGACAAGACTGTGTACAAATTTGTAGTTAGCCACATTTGGAACCAAGGCATCGATATAAAACCGCAACCATAAATGCCATAACCATCCGTTCAAAGAATCACATAAAAAATGTTAAGGAAATGCAGCAAAAACATTTACACAATCTACATGTGCTCACTAGTGCGTATCACATACCTGTATATTATGTAACAATAAGCATCTTCTCATAAAATTTTCCATGGATGAACTCTAAAGTTAATAGTTATTATGTACTACATAGTGAATCACGAAGGAGACTGTTGTAACAGTGATTCAACGGCCTCCGGCCGCACTTGTCATTCCTAAGGCCCGGGGTTCGATTCGCAGCGCGGCCGCCTCTCCTGCAAAGGTTCTTTTCGGAGGTTTTCTTTTACAATTAGCCGAATGGTGGGGGATGTAACATCTTCTGAATCCTTCTACAATTTCTCGTCACTTGGGAGTTCTTGCCTTATAACCCATCTTAATTACCTCCTTGGGGGTAAAAAGGCGCCTAAGCCTACAACGGCCCGACCTGAAAGGAGAATGAAAAATCCAACCCAAAAATAATAGTCTACTTAATATTTACAATTTATTAAAGTATATTGTGCATTGGATAAAGGAAAAGAAAAATATAAAACCAAATTTGGAGGACATCTTCTTTTTAATTACAATGATCGAAGAACAAATGTTTGTTACATAAATCATGTTGTACTTATTACAAAAATAAATATTGATAAATTGATAAAGAAGTTTATTGCTGAGAGTTTACAAATCATAATGGTATTTGATTATGACTTTACAATTCTAAGATGTCCGAATTATAGGTCATTTCAAGGGCCGGCCCGCTGCTACAGGCTGCTGCCTCTTCAGCGGAGGGAGTCCAGGACCTTCTGGAGTGGTTGGATGTGGTTTGCATTCACACACGGCTGCGGCCTTTGACTTGATCTCCACATTTGTGTTACAGCTCTGGGAAACCGTAGAAAACCAGTGCCAGGATCGTCGTCGTGAATGCTTGACATTGTTGTAGAAGTTTGTAGATTTTTGCCGCGATCGGTACTGGAGGAGTACATCTGAGCACGAACGGTACCGAGGCACGGCGAGGCCGAACGAATGCCGCGTTTGTAATGAGGCAATGAGATGGCTGACGTCAACCGTGTGATAGTTGCCAGTGCTGCATTTGTAGTAATAGCTGGTTGATTAAAGAGGAAGAAAAAGAAACGTTGGTGGACGGCATCTTTATACCGAAATAGGTTCATCACCAGAGGTCCGTCATTTCTGGAAAGCATGGTGGAAGAAGAAGAAAATTTTCACAAAGCCAACTTGATGGAAAAGCATTGTAAGTTATACCATGCACTTTCGCGGAATCCCAGTGTAGTGGCCGAAGTGCTGAATAGACGCTTTAAGTTAATAAAAGTATTGTAGTTAGCTTTCTTAGACACTCTGTTGCTCGCTAGTGATTTGAACGCTTCGTAATAAAAATTATTATTATTTTTAAAAAGTCTTGTCGTCCGTCACATAACTTAATTGGCGCAGTCGGTAGGATAGGCTAACGTTTTCGTGCCCGTTTAAAGTGAACCTCAGAAAAATCTTCGTGGACTTTCATTGAAGACCGAGCTAGTGAACCCGATTAAATTCGCGGACCTTCCACATCGTGTCGAGGTGAACCCGAAGTGCTTAGAGGACTTTCACTGGGAAAGTTGGACCTGGTTAATCCACGGACTTCCAACACGACGACGGTGCGTTTCAACGCTTTGAAGCCTATCGACTTTGGGACGGACTTCGGCAGAAGATGGTACATTGCTGGTGAGTCGCAGATGTCGTTAACAGCTTACTGATTCGGATTCGGAAATCACATAATTATTTTTGATAAATATTTTTGTATTATACATATTTTTGTATTAGTGTGATCGTTCGAAATTCCGATCAGCGTTAACTAAAGAATTAATTTTGGAACAAATAAGTTCAATATATAAAAAGTGTTAAATATTAATATTTATAAAATACAATTAATAAAGTAAAATGCCAGAAACAGGAGTAACTACAGGGCAAAACCCTTCTCCTTCAGTATTTAAAATGGAGTATTTACAAATACTACCAGAGTTTACTGGAGACCAGGCACTCTTAACAGAATTTATATCTACAAGCGAACAATTGATCGCAAAGTTTTATAATTTCAGACAACCAGACGATTTTCAAAATACGCTAGTATTAAAGTCTATTAAAAACAAGATAAAGGGCAATGCTGCCAATCATATTGCGTCGTACTCAATCAAAACCTGGATTGACCTCAAAAATGCACTGTTAGCAACGTACGCTGATAAACGCAACCTTCAAACCCTCACAATAGAACTGTGCAGTTTAAAACAAGGTAATATGAAACCGTTGGAATTCTTCACCAAGGTGCAAGAAAACCTAAACTTGCAAATCAGTTATATCTCGACTCAACTCGCAGGAGATCAAATAGTCAAAGATACATTGATCGACAGTTCAAATTGTCTTGCTTTGAGAGTTTTCCTTAAACATTTAAACAACCCCTTAGGCGACTATTTGTCCACCAGACAACCTGGTTCTTTGAGTCAAGCTCTAAAAATTTTGACGATTTTAATATAACTGACAATTCAAAATCTTACAAACCCATCGTTAATACTAACAGACAACTACCTCCAAATTTAAAACATTTCCAAAAAATTCCTCCGCAACAATTCGCATTTAATCAACAACCACAACAATTTGGATTTAATCGACAACAAAATTTTAATCAGAACCCATCAAATCGAAATCCCAGTAACGTATTTAAACCAAGACCCATACCTTTGGACAAACCTGTCCCTATGAGCGTTACCACGAGAAATACATTTACCCCCAATAGAAATAATTTCAAACGTCCTCAACAAAACTGGATTGCTGAAGAATTACACAACACCGAAAATGAAATTAATGATCTTGAAATTCAGGAATATCCTGAAGAAAATGAAGAATTTAATGAAAGTAACCCGTCAACTTCGCATAACGAATATTTTGAGGAAAATTCTGAAGCTTTTTTAGACGAAGCTGCCTCGGACAAGGTGAATTACTAAACATTGATGATAATCCTTCACAATTACCCTACATCATTATACCTTTTGACAATTTCGAATTAAAATGTTTAATTGACACCGGTTCAACAAAATCTTTTATTAACCCAGAAAAGGCCAAACGTTATTTTCCAAATTTAATAAAAAATGATCCTTTTGTTATTTCAACAGCACATGGTTGTACACGAGAAAAATTTAGTATATCTGTTACATGTCCTAAAATTTTCAGATCTGGCCAAAATAATATCAAATTTCATTTGTTTAAATTTCACAATTATTTTGATTGTCTTCTCGGAATTGATAATTTGAAAAAATTACAAGCAGGTATCGATTTAAATTCAGGTAAATTGGTGTTACCAAAAACAAAAATTTCTTTGAATTTAAAAAATTTGAGTGATTATAACAGCTGCATCACGGTTCCACCAAAATCGGAACAAATCGTAAAAATCCGCATTTCAAATGTTCAAAAGGGTGTTGCGTTACTTCCAAAGTATACATTTTCTGATTTCATGATTCCTGAAAGCGTGATAAAAATTGAAGATAATTTTGCTTTAACTACGTTAGTAAATTCAACAAATAAGACCGAAAAAATTGATATTTCCCAACCCTTCGAAGTAATTCCTCAAGAACAATTTGATATTCCAAATTTGAATAACATTCAATATGACAAAAGTTATTTTGATTTTTCAAAAGTTAGATTAGATCACTGTAATTATGAAGAAAAAAAACAACTAGTCAAACTACTAAAATCATACTCTGATATTTTCTATTTCGAATCAGAACCTTTGACTTTCACTAATGCAGTTAAACATAAAATCAATTTAAGAAACAATACACCCATACACACTAAAACATATCGTTACCCACATGTTCATAAAATGGAAGTACAGAGTCAAGTAACTAAAATGTTAGAACAAGGGATAATTCGACCGTCTGACTCTTCCTGGTCGAGCCCAATTTGGGTAGTCCCAAAGAAATTGGATGCCTCCGGACAACGTAAGTGGCGGATAGTAATAGACTATCGCAAACTAAACGAAAAGACGATTGAAGATCGATACCCGTTACCAAATATTAACGACATTCTTGATAAATTGGGTCGTAGTCAATATTTCACTACAATTGACTTGGCGTCAGGTTTCCATCAAATAGAAGTGGACCCAAATGACATTCAAAAAACTGCATTCACTGTTGAAAATGGGCATTATGACTTCGTCCGAATGCCCTTTGGGCTCAAAAATGCTTCATCCACTTTCCAACGTGTAATGGACAACGTTCTACGAGGCGTGGTGAACGATTGTTGTATTGTTTATTTGGATGACATAATCATTTTTTCAACTTCACTTCAGGAGCACATTGACAAATTATCAGTTGTTTTCGATCGATTACGAAAATTTAATCTAAAAATACAATTGGACAAGAGCGAGTTCTTAAGGAAAGAAGTTAACTATTTAGGTCATGTCATAAACCCAGAAGGAATTAAACCAAACCCGGACAAAATCAAAGCTATTCTAAATTACCCCATTCCAAAAACACCAAAACAATTAAAAGGATTTCTAGGTCTAATAGGTTATTATCGGAAATTTATAAAAAAATTTGCCAAATTAACAAAACCTTTAACAATAAGATTGAAACAAGATAGGAAAATTGACCCCGAAGAATTAGACTATAAAACATGTTTCGAATTTTGCAAAAACATTCTGACCAATGATCCCATTTTACAATATCCGGATTTTGACAAGCCTTTCGTATTAACAATAGACGCCAGTAATTACGCTATTGGCGCAGTTCTTTCTCAAGGACCTATAGGAAGAGACCTTCCAGTAGCATACGCGTCACGAACCCTTAACGAACACGAGATTAACTACTCAACAATAGAGAAAGAGTTACTTGCTATTGTTTGAGCAACGAAATATTTTCGCTCCTATCTATATGGTCAAAAATTTAAAATTGTAACCGACCATCAACCCCTAAAATGGCTCTTCTCTCTCAAGTAACCAAATTCTAAACTAGTCAGATGGCGCTTACGCCTAGAAGAGTTTGATTACGAAATTCAATATAAAAAAGGTAAATTGAATAGCAATGCAGATGCTTTATCCCGACCTCCAAATTTCAACATGACTTCAACTTCAAGTTCAAGTTCAGACACACCCGAAAATAAAAATCCATTTTTGCGCTATGTGGAAGATTTTAATAAAACTCTTAGCGGACCTTCTAGTAGAAACCAAGATGTTAGCTCTATTATAGCAGAACCTGATGAGGAAATGGACGAAAATTTTGATGACAATAGTGATAATATTACAGTCCATACAAGTGAAGCAAATCCTGTTTGTTTAATACCCATCTCAGAAGATCCACTTAATTTCGGCAAAAATCAAATTAAATTTATTTCAGTTGCAAGTAATCCTTCGGAACCAGTAATCGAACATTTATTTGAAAATTCAAAACAAAGAATGACAGTCCAAATTTCACGAAATAATCTCAAAAACGATGTTTTAAATTTTATAAGGAGTTATATTGTTCCGAATATATCCTACTCTTGCCATTTCGAAAATGATAAATTATATAAAGAAATCGGAGAAGTTTTGAGACACAGTTTTAACCAATCCATATTATTTAAAATACATAAAAAAATTCTGGATGACGTTGAATCTTTAGAAGATCAACTTGAGAAAATTCAACACTATCATTTAAGTAAAACTATCCACCGTGGAATTAATGAAACACTTCAAAAATTATCATTGCAATATTACTGGCCCAACATGTTAAAGAGTATTCAAAATTTTATTAATAACTGTGATATTTGCAAAGTAGTAAAATATGACCGCAAACCTTTAAACCTGAAATTCAATCTAACCCCAACAGCAACCAAACCTTTCGAAATAATTCACATCGACGTACTTAAATATATCATTCACACAAATTTTTGACCATCATTGATGCGTTCAGTAAATATGCTCAAGCATATCTACTCGAAACCATGCAAGCTATCGAAATTATGAAAAAATTACTGATTTACTTTAGTCATCATTCTGTTCCCAGTCTAATCGTGACTGATAATGGATCAGAATTCGATAATGGTATAATTACAGAATTTTTCAAAATTCATAAGATTGAAGTTCACTTTTGTAGCCCACATCATCCTTCCAGTAATGGTCTTATAGAACGCTTTCACTCGACATTCTTAGAACATATAAATTTAATTAATAATCGACCAGAGTTCGAAAAGGATTCAATTCCTACAAAGGCACTGTACGCTATAATAGCTTATAATAATTCAATTCACAGTACCACCAAAATGTCCCCTTTCAATATTTTCAATTTAAATAATGAAAACGAAATTGCTAATATCGATTTGGACCATTTAATTGTCAATAATTACCTACAATCGCATAAAGAAAAACTTCAAGCAGTTTTTAAAGAAATCAATGCTCGCTTGACAGAGAACAAAGGAAAAACCTTAACTAGATTAAATAAGACTAGAGAAGATGTGCCAGTTGAACTACCCAAACAAGTTTTTGTCAAAAGCAATTTCAGATCAAAAAAAAGAAATCGATACAAAAAAGAGGAAATTTTGGAAACAAACCCTGAAAGAAAAACGGTTAGACCAAAAATTGACCATTCTAAAACTGGTAGAAAATTTCACAAACTTCACATGGACAATATCAAACGACCAACTAAACAAACGTCGTCTATTCCAGGTACATCCTCATAACGGCGACAATGGTCGGAACCATCGCAGACAGAAATATTTCCAATAATCCCGGTATTCTTCCCATAAATTTAGGTCCAGCTAGACTTGGAATTTCTTCACATCACATGAATCATTATTTTAACATTTCCTCCCTCCTAATAGAACACAAGAAATTACAACATCATTTATTAACCATTAAAAATGCATTAACAAATGAAACCGAAACTCAGAGAGACACTCTAAATTATTTCAAAATCATTCAATACAATATTGAACTTATCGACGAAAAGTTGTATCACTTTCATCAACATAAAAAGGTTAAACGAGGAGCTATCAACGTGTTAGGTTCCCTTATTAAAGCAATCACGGGTAACATGGATTCTGAAGACAATGAAAGAATAAATAGTGTCATCAATACCATCAAGAATAATCAGAATAACATTGCTCACCAACTCACTAATCAATATTCGATTAATCAAGAAATTATAAGTAAATTTGAAAAAATTATCCATGACGTACAACATAATGAACGCGCTTTATACTCTGACTTCAAAATTCGAAAATATCACAAAAACACAGATAAATACCTTATTCGTCAAAGATATGTTAAACCAACTTAACCATTTATTTAATGTAATTTTGAACATCGTCTAGGACGTCGAAAACTCATAACATTTTGCAGGTTAAAAATCGTTCATCCCAGTATAATCACAAACGAAGAACTTTTGAAAGAATTGACTAAGATAAATTCAATTTATAACGATCAATTGCCATTCCCAGTAAATTCTGAAAATATTCAAAATTTTAAAAATATTCTGAAAACAAAATGTGTAATCAACAGATTAGAAATAATATATTTCATTTCATTTCCCTTATTTGAAACCAGGAAATATGAAGTGTTCTATTTGATACCTCTTTCTGATAGTCAATTTCGAACGATCATCCCAAACGCGAAATACATTATAAAATCTGAATCCAATATGTGGCCGTTAATAGATAATTGCGACAAAACCCAAAACGAATATCTTTGTGCGAACGAACTACGTATGTACGTCAATATCACCTGCGAAGCGAGAATTCTGTCCAAAAATGCTTTTGATCAATGCTCCATGGTCCAGCTCAACAAACTTCAGTCTTTAGAGTTTATCCCTGAAATTAATCAATATCTGGGCATCTTTCCTGAACCTGTACCCATCAAAACAGCCTGTACATCCGTTTTGGCACAAGGACAAATCCAAGGCGTTTTCCTAATTGAAAACCAAGCCTTCTGTGAAAAGTTTCTGAACGGACAACTGCTGACATTCAACGAAACGACCATAGGACGACCAGTCATTCTCGAGGATATCAGTTTTCCTGTGAACAACAACACAGCGGAACTTCCCAAGCTGACGCTAAGAACATTGCAAGTCACCAAATTAAGCAACAACCTTCCCAATCTGGAACTTATCCACATTGACAACAAAAACTGGTGGCATATCCCAGGAACCGTCTTCCTCTACACCCTCGTGTTGGTGTTAACCGTTTGGATCATTTATAGAAAGTTTCTGCGAAGACATGCAGCCACCCCACAGGAAGTCACCAGAACTGAACATCTACCCCAGGATGCCACATTTTAACCCTTCCTCTTCGGAGCTTCGGACTAAGAGGGGAGGAGTTATACCATGCACTTTCGCGGAATCCCAGTGTAGTGGCCGAAGTGCTGAATAGACGCTTTAAGTTAATAAAAGTATTGTAGTTAGCTTTCTTAGACACTCTGTTGCTCGCTAGTGATTTGTACGCTTCGTAATAAAAATTATTATTATTTTTAAAAAGTCTTGTCGTCCGTCACATAACTTAATTTGTATCAATCAAACGCCAAATTCAAAAATTAAAAGACCCCTAAGTGTAAATTTGATCAAGATCGTGATCATTTAGAAAAAGAAATGAGGAAGGATCTAGATCTTTACTGGCTTTATCACTTTTTCTGTTTTGACTTTGGGATTATTTATTTTGATTAACAATTTTTCGATTTCGTTTAACAATGTGATTTATTTAACATTGTAACAATGTGATTCAATTTTACAATTTATTTTTGACAGCTTAATTTATGACTGACAATTTAATTTTCTAGTCAATAAATATTTCAAGTATGGAATTTCTGAGAGATTATGTGAATCGACTCAGGCAAAAGTCGCAAAGGTAAATTTACAAATTAAAGTTTTACTGTAGCACATTTGCAAGAATAATCTTACCATGGGAATGAGTTTGCTTATTTTATTTATTCATTTATTTATGTTATTTATTCAATTTTAGAGCCGGTTTCTTCAACTCTTTATAAATTTATCTGGTGGTTAAGTGGTGTGGAACCTTTTGTTGTTTCAATCAATATTTATTCATAAAATTACTGGCATGAGATGGTAAATTATCAGGATTCAGTGTACAGGCTAACTAACTTTTTCTGAAATTTTGCTTCACAACTTTCCTTTTCTTCAGTTTCTTTTCTAAAAGACAGATTAACCTTTCCAATGAAAACAAGCATAAAATTTAACGACCCAAGTTCAGGCTTTTATTTATTGTTCTTTTTATAACTTTTATAACGCCAATATTTTTGTACTTTGTCTAATTAAACTCAAATATCTCAAGCTAAAAAATATAATTCTAAATCTAAAAAAGCGTAAAATTTTTGATGTGTATTTCAAAGTTAAAGTCTTCACAAATGGTCCCTAATCCAGTAGGCTTTGCACGTCAAAATGCTCCATCTAACTACAGTTAAATTTTGTTTTCCATAGGTAACATGAATTATTTATGGAGTAAAAATGGTTAAGAAAGGGCAGAGATAAATGACGGCGGCACCGGAAGTTGCATCGAGTGATGTCATCTGTGTCGGGATAATTATTTGAATGATCACATACGATAATGTCATCCCTCTGGAATATTCCATAGAATGTGAGAAGTCGCACCGTGTGTGCATGATGTGGAAGCGCAGTGAACAAGTCGGTCAGGGAGGAAAGTTATTGTGAATAAGTACCGTGGAAATTGTACATAGTAAAGCGTTAATTTTTAATAAAGTTTAGTAGCTGCGGTAGTGCACACGAATTCTTTAAATCCTCATAAGAACAACACCGATTCGACTAGAAAAAATAATGCTCCTAGTTATCTTCACTAGTTGTGGTCATAGTAACATAAATCTTCTGAAGGAAAATACTCTTCAATGAGAGACACAAACTTGCCAATTTCGCAAAATGCCTCGCAATCTGGTAACTTCAAAAGGACTGGTTCAGATTCCACGTAATTTTCATAAAAAATCTGTAAAATACATTAAGCTCTCACAATGCATATCCCATACTTCCCAACCTTTATTCCGTATTTATTATCGATTTGGTGAATTTCTAAAATAACGTATGAGCCATAGTCGGGAACGTGTAGAGGTGCAAACACTTTCAGCAGTATCAAAAGTTCCGCGATGTTATTTTCGTGAGCAGAATAAAGATATATTTTCCTTTCTGATTTAGTGTTGTTAATCTTCGAATAAGTATCGGTTACAATTTTTTGTAAAAAATAACCTACAAACAAAAGTACAGTAAAAAGATGAAACTGCAGTGAGCTTGGCGTTACCAGTAGCCATTCTATTTAATTCTGTGGTAGCAGTGGAGACGAAATATTCTTTTATAGCTAAATCAATGATGGTGTTTGGCCAAACACTTTTCGTCCATGGTGGTAGTTTAAAGCCCCATTCTTCCTGTTAAGTTTTATAATAATTTTACTTTATTGCCAGTTAGTGCTCTACCTCTGTTGCCAATCCGAAATATAAATTGTAAACATCCAAGAATCTGGTAATATTCAGACCTGTACTGTTAGAAATATACTGAAAAATTTGGGAGTAGTTAGTAAGTTCGTTTTGTAAACGATCAGACCGAGTGTATTCGTTGTACAGTTTTAAATAGTAGGGACAAGTGACGCCTAGTAACACCTACAACATTGTGTAAATGAATTAAACTCACATTTTCACGAAATTTACCTTATCCTGGGACGCAGGGTAATAGTTATAGGGAATTGGTTGCCAAGGTAACTCTGTATTCCAAACCTCTTCAAGATGTGGTGGAAATAATCCAGCAAAAACTAGTTCTAAAGACATTTTTGTTCTGTTGTAGTCAGTGGTCCAACCTTCGAGATATGCTGGGTAATAATAGGGCCCCAAGAAATTGTTGTATCTTTTCCGCAAAGCTTTACCTATAGAATACTCCCTCAATTTTCCAACCTTAAAATATACACTGGCTTGAATTATTGTAAATCCATTTTATAACCTTACGTTTGTAAGCTGACCCAGACCAAAAGGAAAATAACTTTCATTTAAATATGGGTCTCTCGGATATAGTTCTTCTGGACCATTAACGGTTCTATTGCCATGTCTGAAAAGCTACTTGTTTTATAGTAAATAAAACATTTTTGTGTAAAATAAACTTACTACATGCACAAGCACCAAACTTTGTTCTTCGTTTGTGTCTGTTCTGGGTGCAAATTGTTGTACAATAATGAAATATAGAGACCAAGCGAACAGTCGCATAGACTCCATATTCACTTTGGTTGTAAAAAGTGAAAAATTTATTAAGCATATTTGAGAAGTAACATAAAAATTAATTAACAGTAGATTAAACAAAGCTGTTTCTAAACTATAAACTTATATTTAAATGTTATCTAAAGCATTTTATGATCTTATCTCTATAGCAAGTTTAAATTAATACGAGCATACAAATTTGTTAATAAATATATTGTAACAATAATATAACTAAATCATAGGTTTTCATCTCTACATGGTTTTCCCTATAACAGGCATTTGATATTGGAAGCATCCACGTTCTTATAAGCATGGAACGAAAAGGTGGGACAAAGTTAAAAAAAGGCAACCGAAGAAATACAAATTAAGAAGAAATAGAGCGAACATCATAATTATAATATAAGTATGGTGCAGGGATTCCTGTATTACCGATTGGTGTAGCAACACGTGGTGCAAATAAACGTGAAGTAAATATAAAGAAAATACCAAAGAAAGAGAGGAGAGATACTAATGATACATATTGCATTGTTTGAACAGAGAAAGTAAAATCGGTCGTTTAGCAAGGGAAGTTGTTTAGCTCTTTTCCTAGAAGAAAATAAAAAAGGAAATAAACAGGGGAGGGCGAACAGGAAGCCAAGGAGAGGAAGAAGAGAGATATCGCTAGAAACAGATAAAAAAATTGACAGTTAAATTTGTTAAAAAAGAGCACTAAAGGAAGAAATGAAGGAGATACGAAGAGAGAACCAAGAAATTAAGAGAGAGATTGAAAGGCAAAGAGAAGTATTTAAGGAGAAAAAATGGAAGGGAGGGAGAAACAAGTTAAGAGGGAGATACACAACTGGAAGAAAAAGTGAAGTATGAGGAAAAGAGGAAGAAGAACAATATTGTCATAACAGGATGGGGTGGGGAAAGGAAAAGTAAACCGCAGACCAAAGAGGGATTTTCTGAGAAAAATATAGGAGATGTTAAAATCAAGTTAATCAAGGACTGTTACATTATCAATAGAGATCAAGTACTAGCAGAAATGGAACATTCGGAGGGAAAAAAAAGTGATGAAGCAAAAGGGAAACCTCACAAAGCAATAAAGAGACGTAGCGAAGGAAGATCGTGGAGACGGGAAAGAAGAGTGGGATGCGGGAAATTAAAAATAGACGGGGTTCAATGGAGATGGAACGAAACGACAGAGACTAAATTTTTTCCAATAAGAAGAAGAAGGGGTAAGGGACAAAATGTACACGCCACAAGAAAAAGGATAAACGGGAAAAGAAGAAGGGGGAAAGTAAGAGAGAGAGTAAGAAGAGGGACGGTAAAACTAAAAAGACCTTGGAAAAAACAAGAGTGAGAGCTCTATTTTGGAATGTATAGTGGGACTAAGAAAAACAAATAAAATTTCTGGGACTATGTGAGGCAATTCGAGATCGTGGGTTTAACAGAAACATGGATAGAAAAGCAAAGCTGAGAAAAAAAAACACAGAAAAACTGCTACCAAAACAATTCAAGTGGGAATGTCAGGGGGTGAGAAAAAAATCAAAAGAAGGGAGAAGAGGAAGGGCACATGGTTAGAAACGTACATTCAGGCAAATGCTAAAAATAGTGTCAGCATATAGCAAATATATGAAGACAACAATAAGCAAGATAGAAGAAATATTAAAAAACAATAAGAAGAATGTAAACTTCGTGGGGAGGGGGGGAGATTTCAACGGGAGAATAGGAGAAAGAGAGCCAGGCATTGGGAAGAAAAGAGAGGGAATGGAAAAAGAAAATCCAAAGACTATGTAGAATATGCGGAGAGGAAGGAGCTGATGGAATGGATAGAGTATGGGAAAGAATAGTCAGTAGACCATATGCCTATTGAAATAACTATAGAATGAGGGAGATAAGAGAAAATAAGAGAAGTGTAGAAAAAGGTGATGATCAAAATATGGGATGATCAAGGAGTGATAGAGTTCAAGACCAGACTAGGAAATGCAAGATTCGAAGTACAAAAAGTGATAACAATAAGAGGTAGAATAGCAAGAAAAAAAAGAATGATGGTACAAAGAAAGTGAACAAAGGAAAAAGTAAGCAATAAAGGAGTTAACAGAATGGAAAAAGACGAAAGCAACCAGAAGTGGGTTTCTAAAAGCGACAAGTGGCTGTAGAGAGAAAAAGAAGAAGAAGGGAGAATAGGGGGAGATAGGGTATTATGTCGATACAAAGAGAAAGAAAAGAGTGGGTGAAGATATAATGATGAACGAGAGGGAGGAATACTTCATGAGGCTGCTGGAGAGAGAAAGAAAATAGGAAAAAAGAAATAGAGATGAAGAAGAACCAAACAGTACCAGAAGGAGAAGAAATCACTCTGAAAGTGGTATAGAGGCAGGTGAAGAAATTGAGGAAGAGGAGAGCGCTGGGGAGGGATGGAATACAGAACGATGTATGGGACGATAGGAGTGCTAGAAAGACTGGTTGAGGTAATGAATGGGGTGTGGAGGCGAGAGGGATTCTCGGTAGGTTGTATTGTATTGTTGTCTGGGGTCGTAGGGCTATTCAGCCTCTCAGAACGTCGACCATTGTTGATCTTTTGTTTAACCCTACTCGCATCTATGTTCTCAGGAATTCCACTTTCTTGATGTCACTAAGAGGCCTTCACTTCTTCAGGTGTCAGTCTATCACTTTTGAAGTGATTTGATATTGCATAATCTGCATACTTCACTGTCTACTAGTCCCATATTTTGCCTGCGTAAATAGGCCTGTAATGAGCCTAATTTCTTTCTTGGATAAGAAGATAAGCTATTTAACATTTTGTGGCGAGTACTCGATAAATTTCTTCGCTTGTCTTTGACCTGGAACATTGTGTGTCTTAATGTGTGTCTTGGTTAGGCCACAGAACGGTTCAGATCCTATGAGAGAAGCTTCTGCGCCTTGTCTAGCAAGTTTGTTGGCTTCGGCATTTCCTGCTATTTGCTCATGTCCAGGTACCCAACTTAGAATTACTTTGTTGTTTCCACCCAGTTCTTTAAGGGACTGTCTGCACTCCAGGCGACCTTTAAGTCTCTTAATCGCAGCTTGACTGTCAGACGGTATATGGATTTGTCTGCCCTTCACTTTCCTGCCTGAGCATTTTTGGGCGCATATATCGCTTGCGTCATCGTCGGTCCAGTCCCGTTTTTGGTCTTACATCCAGTAGTGGCTTTTCAATTATGTCTGGCTGTATAAAATCCAGAATTCTAAGGTGATCCACTTTGTCACTTGGTTTAAATTTCTTGGTCTGGTTAGGCTCAATGATCTCTGTAAACCTTCCATACACACAAAACGCTGTAGTTTCCCCAGTTTTCTCTGTGGTTTTCGTCTACCATACTAGAGACGCGTATGAGACGATGGGTTTTATAACCGCTAGGTATGACCATCGTCTGGGGTTTTAGTCCCTAGATATTGCCAAACAGTCTGCGCCGGCCCAAAAGGGCTTAATTGCTTAGTTCTTTCCAAGTTAGTTTCTATGTTTGCTAAATGGAACTATGATGGTCTTCTTAGGATTTACACTCATTTACTCCCTTCTGCATCATCTGTCGATTATTTTTAGGGCTTCATGCATTAGGCTTGATATAATTCCTTCATGCTTCCCTCTGATTAAGATTTTTCAGGTAATTCTTTAAGTAGTGAGTCCACTACGATTGACCATAGCAGAGGGGATAGCACCCTTTGCTGTGGTTATCGATGTTTCCTCTCCAGCCAGCGAAGCCGTTACGATGCGGCTCTTCAGTATTTCTTCTATCCACTGAATTGTGGAAGTTCCAACGCTGAATTTTTTTGCTGCACTTTTTATAAGCATGTGTGAGGTGTTATAAAATGCCCCTCTATGTCTATAAATATTTCAACAGCAATTTCCTTAGCTTCAATAGGCTTTTCCACTCTTTTCACCAGGTGGTGTAGAGCATCGAATGTGGATTTGCCTGGCTGGTAGGCAAACTGATTTTTGTGAAGTGTCGCTCTTTCCACGAGTTCGCTTATTATGTGGTTCTCTACAATTTTCTCCATAGTCTTTAGGAGAAAGAAAAAGAGACTTATTGGGCGATAAGATTTGGCCTGTTCTGGAGGCCGTTTTCCCGACTTCGGGGATTCCGCGTCTATGTGGCGTTCAAGATTTTCGACTTCCTTAGACCCAGGGAAGTGTTGTCCCTTAGTAGGTATCTTCGATGTAGGCTCCATCTGGTTGTTTGATGAGCCCAATTGGTTTTGAGTTGCATGTCTTTTGACAGTGCTTTTTGGATACTGTCGATCCCCTCGCAGAAGCGCTTCCATAACTATCTTTTGGCCTTTCTCAGTTCCTTGTTGTACTTGGTGAGGGTTGCCTTGTAGTCATCCCATTGTCCTAATCTTTTGACCCTATTGAACGCGTTCTTTGCCCCTGTTTGAGTCTATTTCGAGTCTATTTAGTTCTGCGTTCCACCAAGGTACGTCCCTGGAGGCTTATTTCTTCCTTAAGGAACAGTTCTCCTTGTATGAGTCGATTATTGCTTGAGTCAGATGGACTTAGATTAGATTAGATTAGATTGGATTTAGGAGGCGGTCTTCTGGGCCTGTCTCCACCGCGACTATTGAGGTCTATTGTGGATCCTCGATGTCATTAGAGAACGCCGTCAAGTTTGGTCTTTTTGATTAGACTCCAGAGCCTGGACTGCGATCCCCGCATGTATTCTTCTGCAGTTGGTTTTTCCTCGCCGAGTATTTGAAACCTTACCCTACACAGGCCCTCACAGTGACAGAGCACATGTTGGGCTGTTTCCTCTTCTTCCTGGCAAAATCTGCACAGGTCTTCTTCTGCCAAGCCTAGCTGGCTCAAATGCCTATTGAGTCGGCAGTGCCCTGTGAGCAATCCAACTATTATTCTCACTGTCCTACGGTCGTGATTTAGGAGGTCTGTTGTTAGTTCAGGTTTTTTCCCTTTAAGGAAGCATTTTGCCTGTCTCTGTCCTGGGGTGTTCTACCGCTATTCCAGGGATTTTGTACTTATCCACCTGTTTATTGTAGTCCTGACCGTACTTCTGTTTATGCCACAAAAGGGTTCCGGGCCAATTAGGGGGCTTATCGAGCCTGTCCTAGCGAACACGTCCACCGTTGAAACCGCGTGTCCAGTTACCCAGGCAAGGAATAATCTATTCCTACTGCCCACTTCTTTTAGAGAGCGTATGCAATTCCATACCAGCCGTGAATTTATCTGGCAGGAATGGATTGCTTTTCATGCCGCTTGGCTGTCAGAGTATATGGCGATCGTTTTGCCTTGCACGGCATTCCTTAATAACTCCTTCACACAGTGGTCAATTGCCACTATCTCCGCTTGGAAAATCGTTGCGAATTGATCTAGGGATATCTGGATCTTTTCCTTAGATTTTTCCTCGTAGATCCCGGCTCCAGTCCCCTTTTCGGTCTTCGAGCCATCGGTTTACCGAACCAGTTCAGCCTTGACCTTTGTCCCAGTCTGCTCTTTCTGGTATAATGACTTTGAAATTTCTTTCGAAGTTGAAACGTGGATTCATTGCATCACTGGGCATCCCGAGAACGGTATCCCTTTCTTGCTCCTCCCAGAGTTTTAGGTGTGCCCCACCGTGCCTCTGACTGATGGGTTTTTGCCCCTGCTTTAGTCTGTACATGACGACCTTAGCTTCTCCCTGAGTGTGGATGTGTAGTGGTGGCAGGTCCATCCGGACTTCTAATGCTACTGAAGGAGTGGTTCTCATGGCTCCCGTGGCGCTCAGAGATGCAAGCCTTTGCACGCCACTTAATAGAATTATCCCGTCTACTTGCAGCGTCTTTGTCCACCACACCACTGATCCATAGGTTAACATTGGTCGTACTACTTTTGTGTACAGCCACAGAATCATTTTTGGACTCAATCCCCAGTTCTTTCCGCATAGCTGCCTGCACCTCCCCATGGCGATGCGAGCCTTATGCGTAATTTTTTGTATTTGTTGGTTCCACGTGAGCTTTTGGTCAAAGATGACTCCGAGATATTTTACCTCCGTGGCAAGTGGAATCTGCACATTCCCTAGTTCTAGTGGCCCTAGGGTATCTAGTGCCCTTTTTCTTGTAAATGGTACAACTGTGGTTTTATTGGAGTTGACCAACAGCCCTTCCTCCTTGCACCACTTGTCCACCATATTAAGCGCCTTTTGTGTTCGCTCTGTTATAACCCCTGGAAACTTTTCCCGGACTACCAATACCAGGTCGTCTGCGTATCCGAGGCATTGATAGCCCTCTTGGACTAGTTTGCAGATTAGGTCGTCAACCAAGACTGCCCATAATAGCGGCGATAACACTCTTCCCTGCGGGCAGCCTCTCCCCGTTTGTGCCGCTATGGTAGCCGTGCCAAGCTGGGACACCATTGTTCTATCTCTTAGCTCGGCATTTATCCATCTACACACTAGTTCGGGAATTCCTCTTTCTTTAAGAGCATTCACTATGGACACAGTGGAGGCGTTGTTAAATGCTCCCTCAGATGGACTGAGGCTGCTGCTATGTATATAGACACCAGTCCGTCTTGTTTGGCACTCTGCACTTCTTCTCTTCTATTTCAGAAGCCTCCAGATCAAACGCAATTGACGTATGATCCGAAAGTGATGGTTCATCCATCACCCTCCACTTTTTAACTATGTGCGTCATAAACTGTCTATGTTACTTATGATGTCTATATTATTATAGCAAACATATTCTAGCAGATCCTTAAGATAGAGGGGGTAATATGCTCCATTTACAAAAAGGGGGGAAAATAAGTTGGAAAACTATCGAGGAATAACTCTTCTAAAACATATTCTGAATAAGAGGATCAGGAGAGATAAAGGAAAAGGGAGCAATACTAGAAAGCCAAGCAGGATTTTACAAATTGCGAACTAAAGAAGAAAAGGGGCAGGGTGTATGCAGTATTCGTAGGCTTCAAGGCAATCGAAAAGATGGATAGAGAAAGGATATTCTAGTGTGTGAGGGAGAGAGCGGTAAATGAATGGCTAGTAAAAAATGTGGAAGAGATATAAGAAAGGACAAAAAGGAAAGTGAAGGTAGGGGAGAGGGAAAGTAGAGGGTTTCTGACAACAATGGGAGTGAGGCAAGGTTTCCCACTCAGCCCTTTGTTGTTCACGATGTATGTGACAGATATGATGGAACGTTAGACAGAGCGCAAGCAGGGGGGTGTGTAGTACGTACAGTAAAAGTGTGGAGTCTGGCGTTTGAAGATGATGTGGTAATGGTGGCAAAGAGTTAAAGAGAAATGAAAGAAATGTGAATATGAAAAAAATAAGAGTGTTGGTGTCTAATAGGAGAAAGAAGATGAATGAAGAGAATGAAAGGAGGTGGTAGGGGGGGAGAAACTAGAGCAAATTAAATAATATAATATAATAATTTAAATAAATAAATAATAAATAATAATTTAAGTACTTACTTTAAGACTCATATCAAGGAGTCAACTAGGAGCTAGGCGATTGCAAGACGAGAATGATGATATTTGAAAGTCTGATTGAGAGCATTTTGGTGTATGGAGCAGAGGTTTGGGGATGAAAAAAACATGAGGACTTAGAGAGGGTGCAACAGAAGTAGCTGAGGTGGCTGCTAGTTTTGGATAGAAAAACGCCAGGGTACATAGTGAGAGAAGAATGCAAAAGGAATAAGTTGAGAGTGAAAGAGTGGAAAAGAGTGGCCAAGTTCGAAAACAGGATAGAAGCAAAGAGAGAATACTGAGTGAGCGCTGAAGAGAAAACTAGAAGAACGCAGGAAAGAACGAGCGGGAGAAATATTACCACAAGAGGCATGTGGATAAATGATGGAAAAGGATAAGGATACGGACAGAAAATAAAGAAGGGAAAGAATCAGAGAGTCCAGGTACAACTGGAAGTACGAGAGATGTATGAAAGTGGTATGGAAGAGGAAGGAGAAGGCAGTAGAGGAGTGGGGAGTTATGATGTTATGTTATGGCTTATGTTATGTAATCACAGGAATTGGAAAGCCCGTAAGGCAACCCAGTACAAAACATCATACCAGATCGAAAGAAAAAAGGTAAAGGTTAAAGCACTGGTAAAAAAGGAAAACAACAGAAACTGAATTCAATTTAGACTAAAAATGAATGGAGACGGAAATTAAAAATTCTTCTTCGAAGCGTTTAGAAAAGCAAAAATAAAATGTGATAAAACGCGAAGAACAATAAATAATAGGTTATTTCGGAGAAGGAGAAGAATACAGAAATATAGAGACAGTGCTTCATGAATCTTCTGCAAGGAAACGAAAATAAGACGTGGAGCATAAAAAGGACAATCACATATTATGTAGAAGTTCAGGAAATTATAGAAAAGTCACAGGATAGATATAGGGTGAAAAGGGTAACGTAACCGAAACCGCAACTCAAAACAAAAGGGTAATAAAAAGAAATAGACAAAATAATAATTTACTTCATTTATTTTATTTGTCACTTTTGATAGCAGAAAGTAGGAGATGGTGGCATAAACTGCTGTATTAAGTCCTTGAATTGATTGAAAGAGCAAAGATCTCCACATCCTGGTATTTTTAAATTCACAGGCTTATTACTGACATAATTTTCATAGTAAATCTGAAAAATATTAATACTTTCTAAGGAACAATTCAGATGTATTATGCCTTAAATTATATCTTACATTTAGTTATTGTCTGCAATTTTACTCGTAATCGATACCTTATTAACATAACAACATGATATGATCGAAATGGAATTTATGCTGCTAAGATAAATAGACAAAGTATTGGAAATAAGGTATCGAGCAGTCACAATTGCATGTAACAATTTATTACCTCAATGTAGTACGTGTCATTTATTTTATGAAGTTCGAATATCACATATGCACCATAATTTGGCATCTGTTCAGGGTGAAATATTCCTAATGTGATTAATAATGTTGCAAGGTTAAGTTCGTGTGCAGAATTCAAGTAAATTCTTCTATCCGTATTGGTTCCATTAATAAGAAGAGTCATGTCGTTAACCATTTTTTGTAGGAAGTAACCTAATGTTTAAAATAGTCTAAAATAACATACGTGTTATTATCAGACTTGATTACCTGTTATCATTTGTCTCAGCTCTCTGGTACCGGTAGCAACAAAGTATTCTTTAACAGCCAATTTCATTATGATGTCGGGCCAAAACTTTCTCGTCCACGTTGGTAGCTTCAAGAAATAGTCTTCCTAAAAAATACATTGAAAAAATTGAAATCAGAATTCTTAAATAAGGACCTCCGCTTTAAGTCCGAAAGATAAATTGTATATGTCTTGCAGTTTAGTAATATTTAAACCAGTATATCTAGAAATATGGTCGAATATGTTTTTGTACTGTTCAAATTGTGCCTGAATTCCAGGAGTTTTTATATATTCGTTATATAATTTGATATAGTATGGACACAGTTGTCCCATTAAAACCTAAAAATATATCCATAGTGCATTTTTTAACAGTTACATTCGTACTTTGTCTTCTGATTCTGGCAAATAATTGTACGGAATGGGCTGCCAGTTTAAATATTCGTTCCATATTTGTTGACCTTTTGGAGGAAATAGACCAGCTAATGCAAGCAGTAGAGACATTTTGGTTCTATTGTAGGCCGTACTAATGGGCTCTATTAGATCCGGGGTGTAGAAAGGACCCAAGAAACTGTTGTACCTCTCCCGAAGTGCTCTACCTATTAAAAATTCTCTTTGTTTTCCAGCCTAGAGTGTGTTATTTGCATATTATTATTAAAATTAACAGAACACTATTACATTCGTCAGTTGTCCTATTCCGATCAGGGGGTACTTTTCCTCTCTGTATGGATCTTTCGGATAAAGCTCTTCTGGCCCATTTGGTGTTCGGTCCCCATGCCTAAAAATCTTTTAAATGTTTACCATACATTATGTATTAATTATAAAACACCAGCTTACCACATATAGGAGTTGTAGACTACAGGCCTTTGTCTGGGTAGCTTCTATTGGAACACCATTTAAAAGTGAGTAAATTACATAGTAACAAATCGGAACTGACAAATATAATCTCATGTTTATCTGAAAAGAAAACATCAATATTTTTGTACCATTTGGTAAAGTATTTGAAAACAAGAGGTAAAATATTGTTATAATATGGCTTACTTTACAGGTACGTTATGATGGTGTTATTATTGTAATAAAGTTTATGCCAACAATAGTAAAAATACTTACTTCTATCTAAAATATGAAATGATAACTTATTGATTATTGTTATTTGGATTCCGTTTGATCAAAAAATTGTAAATCACAGGCGTTTATGTTTATGTTTCACATCACAGAAAGAAAAAACATTATACACACTCAACATACAAAAAAGTACCGATCTGATGCACTGCTAATACTGAAAACATTTCGCCAAGCTTTCTCGTTTTAAAAAGTTTGCCGTACATTATTATGCAAAGTATAGACAATAACGTACGATAAAAACAACAAAATCGCTCATACCGTAGTATAACAGTAACAATAATTGCATATTTCTAAACTGTAATCTAATTGTACAAATTAATTATATGTTTTTTTTCAGTACATGATGTGCATGTATAGCAATTTTCCCATTAATTAAATTCAATTAGTCATCTTTTTCATGTGGCAATCTGGTACTTCATGGATGCAGGTCTTTGATTAGCAAAAATTATCTACAAGTTTTGATCTTTGACTGTTCACTGCAAAATGGGAGTACAAAGTATTTCAGTCAATCAAATATTTCAAACGAATTTCAGTTTGCATTTTTTTTAAATTAAATTTAATAAATTTTTGTCGAATACTTTAATTTTGATTTCATTCCAAATAAAGAAAACCCAAAGATTTGAAGCAATATCAACATGTTGTCATTCTTTCGGCAATCATTTGGTATCAAAATTTTGGGATATGACAGTATACTTAAAAAAAAACACAATATTATAAATAACAAACATTACCTTTGTTTCAAAATAAGACGATAAATAAAACTGCGTGGACGACTTAAATGAGACTTAATTGAGACTTAATTCTTACCGGTTTGATACAATATATACTATTTGGAAAACACCATGTCATAACACCCCCCACTGACACTTACAGTTCCACCCATTTAAAAATTATTGAAATAACATTTTTATAACAGGTATTGTTCACCGTTTAATGAGATCTGTATAAATTGATTTCAAAATTCGTTCGAATTAACACCGAAAAACAATTAACAATTAACAAATTTGTTACACACATTGTATTGCCACAGTTACTGATAAATTCATAAATCAAACTGGTAATTTTGCACACAGGTCATGGAAGTTTTTGTTTTAATTTTAACATATCTTAAGAATATAAACCGAGTTTATTTTATTAATATGTCTAAGCAATTGCCAATCAAACCGTTGTCGCCAGAAGTCATGTCCTTTACAGTTTTTCAACACGTGATAAGAAATCTGTTTTATGATAAGAAATCTGTTTGACTGCTGTGCAGTGGAATCTGTCTTTTTATTTAGAAAATTTTTGAATTATTCGTAACTTCATCCTATTATTCATTTTTAATACATATTTTCATAAAAAGAACATTTCTTTTTAATTTCTTTTTCTCAGAATACTGCTTCTCATTCTCATTGAAATCTTTATTGCCTGGATCTTATTTCCTGGATCTTTTAAATTAAATGAATTTCGATGAGGTCTATACAGAGGTCCGCACAAAATTCACAATGTATTTTTTGTGACTAGCCGTTTTAATTTTTCTTCTGAATTCGCCATTATTTTCGGTAATGGTCGTAACCTCCATTGGATACAAGAATCGCATACTCAGCATCGCAGCAAAATAAATTTTTGGGCACTCATTTGATCCAATTCTTTGAAACGTTAACAGCGTTTTGAGTTTATTTCCGCTCTTGCTGCTATATTTCCAAACCAAGATGGTGATGTGCCCAAAGAACGAATTTGGTTCCAACAATATGTAGCAACTCCGCATTTTGACTTCAGTCAGAGCGTTTCTTGACAACATTTTTGAGGGCAGATGGATAGGGCGACGTGGGCCTTTTGAATTGCCGGCTCATTCGCCAAATTTAACACCTCTTGAGTTTTTAATTTACCAAACAATTTGGACGATCACATCTTTAATTCGAAGAGAGTTGAGGAATACCACCACAGATACCATTGGATTGTGGTTCTTTCACTTTTTTAGAAGTTTTTCCGAAATAAAAAAAAAACTTTCTAGTCTTAAAACCCTAACTCTGGACCACGCCACAGCCTAAAGACACATTCTTCTTTGAGAATTTTAATTATGGTATTTCTTTGATCGTTTCTAAAACAACCTTACCTGTACTTAACAATGGAAGTGACGTAAGAAGGCATTGCAGACAAACTTAACATTTTCCTTTTTGTTTAGGTTTTATTAGTAATTTTAATTCACTGTTACACATTATCACTACTGTACCACTGAAGCAAACGGCGATAAAAAGGTAAATTCTTTTGTTATTGTCACTATTATAGTCTCAGTCAAAAATCCACATCACGTCAAAATGACGTCTTGACTGATGAAAAATGTAAACTTATAAATTTGGGTGTAATGTCTCTACAGATATCCCTCCAGCGAGCCCCCCGAAGATGCCCGAATTTTCCCGGATCTACAGAAATGTGTGGGACTATGTGGACTCCCTGTCAAGAGTGGAAACTGAAAGCAAACTTATAATCCTAATGACAATATACTTGGCGTATGATCTTCTGTACTTAATAATATGGAATCTGAAAACGGAAAGATGTGTCGGCAGTAAAGCAGTGTCCGAAGTTCTGACTGAAAAAAGGACATCACAAATGGCCCGACTTAATAGGTTTATTAGTGACTCTTTATATTATGCTTTAAACTGAACTACAAAATGTAATAACGCCAATAAATCTGGAGGACATTAAATACTATAATCTTTAGTTTGTCTTTACATACTCTAACACACTTACTGCAAAGAGAAAAAATGTAACAGATTTGCAATAGTTCCCCCTAAACGTACTGACTGTCGAAATAATAATATTATTTATATGTTTAAAAGTTTATCACGCTCATTAATTTATCAAATCAAGTTTTGTTCAAATTGTTATGACTAATATTTTCATTACTCATATTGCATCATAAAACTAATTTCGTCTTAAGCGTCTTTTCGTTTTTTTCCACAAAAATTTTAAGGCCACTAAAGTGTAATTACATAATCTCAATTGCTCTAAATACTTCTAGCATTCTAGCATAAAGAATATGAATTTTTCAAGGTTAAAATGTTTGTAAATTAGGCTTATCATATATTTGCATAAAATCCTAATGCAAATAGATTAAGTGCCAGCATCTGAAGATTACCTTTTTATTTTGATATTGTAAATTTTTTTAATATTGTTATAATCCACGACTTAACAAATTTTGTCTTTGTCTGAAAATGTTTCGTGAATTTTAATGTTTTTTTTTTCAGTAATGTAGCAGTATGTATATTTATTACCCCCTTCTAAGTAAATGACACATTACAGGTATTTATGTAACTAAGTAAATGTCTAATTATTACAGAAATAGACCTGTAAAGTTGCACGGGTTTGTAGAAGAGACCTGTAAAATACAACACCATGACAACGCATCGTCAGAAACTGTCCTTAAGCATGTCCCACCCTCTTTCTTCTAATAAGCTAATCAGTACTCTCCCTTCTGCGTTTTCTGTTCGATCTTTTGTTGATCCTCCTTTTATTGTTGGTTGTTCCTCTTCTATCCGTCTTCCTTTCCCCCAATTCTTGCATTAAAATCGCCCCCAATCACCAAAGTTCCTTCGTCTTGCTCTTTTACTCTCTCTTCATTATTCTCTTCGTTTCCTTCATAATTCTGCTGTACACTGTTACAATTCTCCATTTTCTCTGTTTACTTTACACCGTTCTTTCCATAATCCCTCTTTCTTCTTTTGCTTCAGTTCCATTATCTTCTTCCGGTCCCTCTTTCACCCCTATTATTATCCCACCTTTAGCTCTGCCTTTCTTGCTTTCCCTTTCTGCATCTTGACACTTCCCCTTAAACTCTTTCGACATTCTCTTTTCCAATTTTTCCCACCCATTTTCTTACACCCACTACGTCAAATTCTCCCAAATACTCCCGAAATTAATTTTCCTTGTTTTTTATTCCCGCTACGTTCCAGAATACTATTCTTATTCGCTCCTTTTCTCCCTTATTCCTCTCCGAATTCATTTTCCCTTTTCTGCCCTGTCGTCTTTTTCTTGTGCTCTTATTCAAAAATTTGCTGTATCTAACTCCCCCTTTTCTTTGTCCCACTTAAGCCCTTTTCCCTCTATCCATATCTTTTTATATCCCACTTTCACCCGCTGCTATCGCTCTTAACTCCTTGTGTATATATCTTTCTTTCTTTGTCAGATCATCTTCTATGTATACTCTCTTTCCTTTTTTCTTTTTTTCTTTTCCATAACTTTCCTCTTTGCCCTCCAGCTCCCAAGCTCCGCCACAATCATTTTTCCTCCAATTATTTTATACATCTCTCTCACAGTCTACTTCTACCTCTAATTCATCCTTCATCCACTTTTACAGTTTTTTTCTTTTTTCCTGCTCCTTCATTCTCTCCTCCAATTTTTTCATTTTTTCTTTTAGTTCCATCTTTTCTCTTTCCCATTTTTCTTCCTTTTCACGCATAATAATTTTCAATTGTTCCAGTTCCCGGCTCATCTTCCGATTCTCTTCCTTTCTCTCCCCTACATCCTCCATAATTTTTTTTACCATCTTTTTCATTTCCTCACCCATTGCCTTTTTAACCGGTGATCTTTCCAATTTTTGGTCTTTTCTAAAGGGGTTAATCCTTTCTTCCGATTTTCGTCCTTCTTCTCTCTTTCTTTTCTATTTTTCGTCCCTGCCGCTCTTACTCACAAATTCTTTTTTCATTCTACCTCTTTTTCACGCTTTTTTAGTCGCTTGTCTTATCGAGCGCCGCAAAACATTTCCGCTCGGTTCAACTGCTTGAATCGGAATCGGAGATCAGGTACTAGTAGAAATAGAAGAGTGGGAGGGAAAAGAAAAAGCGATGAAGCAAAAAGGAAAACTATAAGGGGAAAGCATGAAACAAAGAAAATGACCTCACAAAGCAAGAAAGAGAGTTACAGAAGAAACTAATAGGCATAGCGAAAGAAGAACGGGGAGTTGGGAAAGAAGTAAAAGTGGGACTTCTATAAGGGGACATTTCAACGGCAGAATCGTGGAAAGAGGAGCCAGGGTTTGGGAAGAAAAAAGAAAATCCAAAAACAAGGTAGAAAATGCGGGGGGAAGAATCCAATGGAAAGGATAGAGGAAAAGGGTGGGAGGTGAAATAAACAAGGAGACGAAGAAGGAGAATGGACCTACATAGGCGGCAGAGGAGAAACTGTGATAGAATAGTAAACGCAGAAGCATTGGAAGAAGTAGAATAATTCAGAGAATGGAAAAGAATAAGGTCGGACCATCTGTCTATAGAAATATGTATAGGAAGAGGAAGACAAGAAAAAAGAGAAAAGAGTATAAAGAACAGAGGAAACGCAGAAGAAGATGATGATCAAAATGTGGGTGAAAAAGGAGTGGAAGAATACGAAAGAAAACTAAATAAGTAGGGAACATGGAGAAAGAATTGAAGAAATAGAATAGGAGCGACAAAAAAAAGAAATAATAATAATAGCTAGAGGACCGCAAGAAATAAAAATGAATTTCTAAAAGCCAAAAGAAGATATAGAGGGTGATGTAGAGAAAGGAAGAGGCAGAAGAAGGAAAGTGAAGAGGGAGAGATAAAAGCTACAAGAGTAGAGAGTGAGGAGTGGAATTGTATGAACAGAGAGAGAAAGAAACAAGCAGGGAGTGAGGAGATAACGATGAACGAGTGGGAAGAATACTCCATGAGGTTGCTGGAGGGGGGGGGGATGGAGAAACGAAAAGAAATGAATGGGTGTGGAGAGGAGAGGGATTCCCGGTAGGGTAAGGCGAGGAGGATAATATGAGAACAGTAAGGTAGAAAAATACCGGGGAATAACTCAACTAAATACGCAAGTTGTATGGGATGAGGAGAGAGATAGAGAAAAAGGGAGCAATACCAAACAGCCAAGTAGAATTTCGAGAGAGGGTAGGGAAACTATGGATAATGTATACATCCTGGACCATTTGACAATCAATTAGATAGAGAGAGGATGTTCGACTGTCTGAGAAAGAGAGGGGTAAATGAATGGCTGCTGGTAAAAAAGGTGGAGGAGCAAAGACAAAAAGTAAAGGAGAAGGGACAACAAAGGGAGTTAGGCAAGGTTGTCCGCTCACCCCTTGTTGTTTACGATGTATGTGGCAGATAAGGATGAAATGTTAGAGAGAAACCAGGCAGGGGGGTGTGTAGTAATGATGTGGTAATGGTGACAAAGAGTGAACGAGAGATGAAAGAAATGATAACGTAGGAAAATACGTGAGGATGAAAAAGTTTGAAGTGAATGTGGAAAAAAACAAAAATGTTGGTGTTTAACAAGGGGAAGAAGAGGAATGAAGAGAATGAATGAAATAGAAACACTGAGAGAAAGAGGCATGGGGATGAATGTAGAACTGAGAGAAAGGGACAAAGATACGGACAGATAGGAAGAAAGGGAAAGAATCAGAGAGTCTAAGTGCAACTGGAAATGTATGATTGAGGAGATACCGAAGAACTTGGAGAGGGGGAGTGGAAAAGAAAGAAAGATGATGGCGAGGTTTAGGTGCGGAAATAAATAGAGGGAGAATAGGTATTGGTTGGAAGAGGGCGGAAGGTGTATAATATGCAATGAGGATAGAGGGCCAATTGAACATAATCTGGAATGAGTGTAGTGTCATGAAAAAAAGAAGAAACTTTGAAAGTTGAGAAGAGATTGAAAGAAACTAAAAAGAGTAAAAAGAGACTGAAGAGACAGAAAGAAGAATTAATCTTGATATATAAAACAAAGTCGGGTTCGTTCGAACACTTATAACTCGAGAACGGCTGGACCAATTTTCATGGCTTTTAATTTGTTGTATTTGTCTCCGTCCTGAATAGCAGAATAACTATTAAAAACATGGACATGGGGGCCCAGGGGGGCCTTGGGTTTATTACTCAAGAACGGCTTGACAGATTTTTATGATCTTTGATTTGTTGGATTTGTCTCCGCCCCGAATAGCAGAATAACTATTAAAGCTTCGGAAAAATTACAGGGGGCGGGGAGCCCCTCCTGGTACCAAAATCTGTCGTACTGGACTTGAAAAGTGAAAATAGATTTTTAAGGAGTAAACTTCAAAGTTTTTGATGATATCTTGAGAACGGATTGACTGACTTTTCGGGGGCGAATAATTATTAAAACATCGGAAAAATTTAGGAAAAAAATTTTCTCATACATTTTGTATGAAATCCGTATATAACGCCATCTTTATCTATTTACCGATCGATTTGAGTGAAAACAATTTTCCTAAAAAAAAAACACCGTTTTCTGAGGATAATAATTTTTTTCGAAAAGTTTACGGAACCAGAAGTGGCTTTTGTACCATGATAAGTTTTTAACATAGTAGGCTTAATAGGCATGAGCAGAACTCAGTGTCACTCAATGTCAAACTTTAAACTCATTGCAGAAGAGAACGGAAGACCCAATCCCAGTTCTGACACCGCGAGAAGGCTAAAAACCGCCCTGATTTGGGGGATAACGCGAAAAGTCGACGGTTCCAAGAATCACAGTGAAATATTCTTTATTTAAAAATTTGGGGAGCTATAACAAAAAAACCTTGTTTGTTACATGTACCTAAAAAGTTTTTGCGGACTCATCTGCTATTCCAGACTCGGCTCCGCCTCGTCCGGAAACAGCAACGATTTGATAGCTATATTGAAACAAAGAAATTATTACGTAGTTTTTTTTGCAGCTCACTGGAATCAAATTTTCCTAAATGGAAAACGTATTTTTGCATCTTATATTATCTAAATTATTTCTATTTTATGCAGTTCAAAATTTCATAATAGCTCAAAATTATATGTAAAATATCAAATCGTAGTGTCTGGAAATAAGACAAAGAACGAAGGCCCTCGCGGCCTTAGTTAATAGTAAAATTACTTATCCGAGTTTGGACCGTCTCTGTTTTGAATCTGTAAATAGTTAGGTCGTACCTATATAAATTTGCCTCTTACACAAAACATTCTAAACATACGGCTAATTTTCTCAAAGATTCTACAACATCTCAACATTATCCAATGACTAATGTAAAATTAATATGCAATAGGGTCATTATAATATTACTTCTCCCACGGCCAAGAACTTTCTTTTAAACAGGTTCCTTAGCATAACCACTTAGTTTACGCTCTAGCAATGTGCGGTAACTACATAGAAATTACACTTTTGATGTTAGTGTCTGTTATAGTAAATTATGTAGAACCAGCATCGATTCAAACTTCAAATTCAACTTTACAATTAGTGCACGTAGTGAGTATACACAATTTTGTTACAGTAACATGGTGATCAATAATAGATTTTTCGGCATGGGGAAAGAACAACAGATTCTAAAACGATGTATCCAAAAGATCCCCACATTAATGAAACTTACTACCCTTATGGCTTGGGAGAACTGACTTTGGTAAGTTTCTTAAGCTGTTATCATTGTTATAAATTTTAAAACAGAAAGGCAAGAAGAGAGAATATGAACTTGGAAAACTTTTACGAAAGAAGTATGACCAATTTTTGGGTGCAATTTACACTTCTGACATTGTGGAAGGGTGGAGCTCTGAGACAAATAGGACTAAAATGTCATTACAGTTGGTTCTGGCTGGTCTCTTCCCTCCTAGTGAAGACCAAATATGGGAAGCCGGCCTAAACTGGCAACCAATACCTTTCAACGTTTTGCCCTATAAACAGGACTTGGTAAGAAAATACGAAGGTTTATACTTACAAAGCTTTAGTTATTTTTTGGTCTGCTCTGTCCCAATTACAAAAAACTTCGTTCTGAGCTCCTGACCTCTCCAAAAATGACAAAGGAGTTTGAACTTTATTCTAAAGAGTTTGAGTACATATCTCAACACAGTGGACTTATAGTCAACAACTACTGGGATGTATTTTTCTTATATTTGTGTCTGACAACGGAAAAGGAATACGGTCTCACTCTTCCTAAATGGACTGGAAAAGTGTATCCACAACCACTGCAAGATTTTGCTACTAAGAGTTATGGGCTTCTCACTGCTACTACTCAAATGAGACGTATTACATCAGGTGAGTACAGTTTGAAAATTATCCAATATTGCATAATCGTTTTAGGTACATTGCTTAAGAAAATCGTCGATGACACCAAAGCCAAAATTAATAAAAACAGCAATAGAAAAATTTTCCTCTATTCGGGACATGAACTAAACATTGCATTTATGTTACATGCTTTGGAGGTATTTGAACCACACATTCCTCCATATGGATCACATATTATATTTGAAGTTCACCGAATTGACAATGTTGACGGGATTAAAGTATGAGAATGAGGGAGTATGATAATCCAAAATGAAATCTTTCATTGTTACTTTCAGATATATTATGGTGATTACTCGTCGTCGGAACCTAGATTATTGAAACTACCAGCTTGTGATCAGTTTTGTCCATTGGAGAAATTTGTGTCTCTTGTTGAAGAATACTTTCCTGTAAAGGATTTGTGTAATGAGGCAGCTTAAATTCTGAATTTTATTGTGGTAAAATATAGCTCACTATAATGTAGCTTTAGAAAACATCATTATATATCGTGTTTGATGCTTGATAAATTATTGATGTTCTGCACCTTCCCCAATAATGGGTTTCTCTCCTACTAGTAGATAATAAAAACAATTGACAATGTTGGCGTGATTAGTCTGCCGTGTTGTTAACTGGACATTTGCTGTCTCTTTTTATACATTACTAGCAGGTACCCGGCGCGCGTTGCTACGACCTTTTTTACATTTGTCTACAGTCTGAAACTGTCACTTTCGGAAAACATCTTTTTTTTTTGTTTTGATCCGATCGCTACAGGATCACAAACTTCACAGGATCACCCGCTGGGCTAAGCTGAAGATTGCCTGAAAATTTCATCAACATCCGGTCAGCCTTTTAGCGTCCATAGGGTACATACATACATACACACATCGATTTTTATATCTATATATATATATATGAAAATGAATCCCTATTTTCCTTGGTCACGGCATCACTTGAAAACGGCTGGACCAATTTAGCATTTATTTTTTTTTTTGAAATATTCCTTTAAGTTCGAGGAAGGTTCTTATGAAGTAAAATATGGACGGGGGGCTCAGGGCGGCTCAGGGGGCCCCTTGGGTTTATAACTTAAGAACAGGTAGACCGATTTTTATAATTTTTGATTTGTTGGATTTGCATCCGCACCGAATAATAAAATAACCATCAAAACATGAACAAGGGGGCTCAGGGGCCCCCCTTGGGTTTATAACTTAAGAACGGCTGGACCAGATTTTTATGATCTTTGATTTGTTGGATTTGTCTCCGCCCTGAATAGCAGAATGACTATTAAAACATGGACATGGGGACCCAGGGGGCACCCTGGGGTTTATAAGTCAAGAACGGCTGGACCGATTTATATAATCTTTGATTTGTTGGATTTGTCTCCGCCTCGGCCCGAATAGCAGAATAACTATGAAAACATGGACAGGGGACTCCCTTGGGTTTATAACTTAAGAATAACTATTAAAACTTTGGAAACACTACAGGGGGCGGGGAGCTTAGCACAGGGCAACGACAATAACAAAGGTACAGGGCAACAATAACAAATAACGCCGGCCACCACACACATATTTTTTGATGATATCTTAAGAACTGATGATTGACTCGACTTTTTTCGTGGGCTAGTAACTATTAAAACATAGCAAACTTTCATGTCTTAGATCTCACCCCTTTAGCCAGGGGAGCCACCCACTTAAAAAATTTAAATAGCATGGGGGGTCGTGTGATGCATCATTTTAAAGCTCCAGTATTCAATTCTCTATCCAGACCTACGATTATCGATTCCTTTCTACAAAAAAAAAAAAAACATGAAATCGATATTTTCCAAATCTACATAAAATACTCAACTAAAATTTGTACCCTCCAACAATTCCAATTTTGAAAAACTCAGAAGAAAACGCTCGAACAGGTCAATTTTGTTATCAAGGGGGGGCAAATTGTAACAAACTTTCAAGTCTTAGATATCACGCCTTTAACCAGGAGAGCCACCTCCTTAAAAAATTTAAATGGCATGGGGGGTCGTGTGGTACATCATTTTAAAGCTTAATCAATTCTCTATCCAAACCTACTTTTGCCGATTCGTTTCTACAAAGAAGAGCATAAGAATTTGTTATTTTCCAAATCTACATAAAATACTCTTGATTTAATATAATATATAGATAGAGTATATCTGGATAGAGAATTGAATAAGCTTTAAAATGATGTATCACACGACCCCCCATGCTATTTCAATTTTTTAAGAGTGTGGCTCCCTTGGCTAAAGGAGTGAGATCTAGAGATCTAAGAGTTGAAAGTTTGGTACAATTTGGCCCCCCTTGAAAACAAAATTGACCTGTTCGAGCGTTTTCTTCTGAGTCTTTCAAAAGTAGAATTGTTGGGGGGTACAAATTTTAGTTGGGACACCCGATATAACGCCATATTTGATACATGACAGAAACAAAAATGAACATGCCGTTGTATGCTGGTTCCGATAATGTCCGTAGATGGCGTTGTGTGCATTATCCTTTGATAATACAACTAAATTTAATTTAGCTAAAGAGACAACACAACATTATTTATTGATTCTGAGGCGGTACAAAGTTCGCCGGGTCAGCTAGTATTACATAAATACAGGTTGGAAAGTTTAACTGAAATAAATTCAGTATGTTCACTGCAATTGAGTTTTAGCCTGATCAGCTTTCTTTTGTTTTTACTCGGGGAGCTGTAACCACCTTTAAGTTTTTTTTTTTTTTCAAATGGGAAGATATGTCTAGCGACACATCATTGGAAAGCTTATAAAAAAAGGAATACAATAAAAACTGTTTTTTGGACGTTTCAGTGTGCTTGTTTTTCTTCGTGCGGGTTTATTATCTTATCGTCTCGGTTTCTAATAAATTTAATTTTCTTTGCAAACTTTGTTAGTTTTCATCATTTATTTGACGAAGAAGTGGTGATAGTTAATAAGAATAATGTACCATTTAACAGAAAAATTTAAATTTAAATTGGCGTTATTGGGGTGACCATAATCCTTGCTGGATGCTGGAAACTCACCCTCAACGTCCACAGAAACTAAATGTGTGGGCTGGGATAGTTGGAGTTAGGATCAGTGTTCTTTCCTGATAATCTTAATGCAGAAAGATATCTGCAGTCTCTTCAAAAAACGCTTTGCCCAGCTCTGGCGAACCAATTTAGAAATGAATTAGATCTAAACATTCCACATGAGAGAATTTGGTATCAACAGGATGGAGCTCCACCGCACTGTGCTGTATCTGTTCGGCGTTATTTGGACCGCATTTTTGATAATAGGTAGATCGGGAGAAGAGATGCAATAGAATGACCAGCAAGGCCACCAGACCTCACCCCTCTTGACTTTTTTTGTGGGGGTATTTTTAAAGTAAAGTCTACAACACAAAAGCCGATAATTTTGAAGATTTGCAACAACGTATTACTTATGAAATTCAGCAAATCACTCCACAAATGTTATAAAATGTAAGAAGTGAGTTTTCTTATCGTCAAACAAAAATCGGGGTGTTTTTCTCAAAATCAATTACAGTGAAGATACTGAATTTATTCCAGTTAAACTTTCCACCCTGTACATATTATATTGAGACGACGGCGAGACGGCGCCGGCGCCGGAAGTGAATGATGTCATGATGATGTCACCACGTATGGTAACGTAATTAATCTGGAACAGTCCACATGAGAACGTCTGGGAATAATTGTTCACATAGGATGCTCTCATGAGTCTAGAAGACTCTGTGGCGGTGATCTCATACTATACCACGCTCGTACAAGAGGATGATCTCATTCTTCGGGAATAATCCATTGCGCCGAAAACATGATCTCATGATTTCCGGAATCGAAGGAGTCGAGAACGCCAGGAGCGGTATAAGAAGGGATCAAACGACGGAGCAAGCAGTCGATTGGTAACTACGGTGTGCATCAGAATATTTCTTTAAATCCTCGAACCCGCCCGGCTCAGGCAACGTTACATTGGTGTCAGAAGTGGGATTTAAAGAAGCGGACGTAAAAAAAAGAAGAAAAATCGAACCAACCGGTACGTGACGCATGTCAAAGCAACCTTCTGGAAGAGTCACGAGAAGTAAAACCATGGAGGCTCTACAAGAACAAATTTCCCTTCTTCTAGAACAATTAGAAAAGCGACGACAAGAAGAAAAAGAAGAGCAATACAAGACACGACCAGAAGAAAACAGACGACAAGAAGAAAAAGAAGAACAAGAAAAGAGACGACAAGAAGAAAGCAAAGAACATATGGCACTTCTAGAACAACTAGAGACGCGACGACAAGAGGAACAGAAGAGAATTTTCGATCAGCTGGACATTTTGCAAAACACTTTTAAAAAAGACGCGGAAAAGAAGGTTCAATTTGTGGAAAGGAAAGCTCTGGAAACTGAAGAAGCTGTAAAAGAAGAAGTTCTGGAAATAAAAGAGGAATTGGAAAAGAAAGTCAAGGAAATGGAAACAAAGCTGAAAAGGATAACAACGGGGCAGTCAGTCGTGACAGAGCCGTCATCACAAAGGCTAAAACCACCGACTTTTGATGGCCAGACCTCGTGGTTTATGTACAGGAGGCAATTCGAGGCAGCGACCGAAATGAATAACTGGGATGAAGAAGAGAAAGCCACTGCACTGGTGTTATCCTTGCGAGGACAAGCTCTTCAGCTGCTGCAAACCGTCCCGGAGAGGGAACAAAAGAACTACGTCGTTGTGGTCAACGCTCTCGAGCTGCGGTATGGAGACCTCCACTTGAACCAAGTGTACCAGTCGCAGCTGAAGTCACGAGTTCAGAAGAATGGCGAAAGCCTGCAGGAGTTTGCGGCGGACGTTGAGAGCCTGGTACATCTGGCCTACCCAAGCGCCCCTAGCAAATTCCACCACCAACTTGGAACAAGCGCGTTTATTGATGGGGTCCGCGACGGTGAGTTGCAGCAAATGTTGAGACTATGTCGTCCAGCGGCTCAACGTCTGCGAGCAGTAACCATAGAAGAACCCCCGAAGGACGGAAACGACTTATTGAAAGAGATGAGCGAGATGATGAGAACCTTGTTGGAAGAAATGCGGCACGGAAGCACGACAAGCAGGCCCAGATGATTTAATTGTGGAAAAATGGGTCACCTGAGAAGAGACTGCCGTTTAAGGAGGTCACCGGAGCAGACCCATAGGAATCCTGAGTCCCGCTCTTCAAGCTCAAGGCAGTCGGAAAACTAAATCCAGCTAGCGCTTTGGGGCGTGTGCTAGCTGGCCCCACAAAAGCCCCTAGGGTCATCTCCGTCTCGCAGTTACGAAGAAGGAACGACAGTCTGTTGCTCGAGGGTCGAATCAACGGAGCTGGCTGTTCTATGACCGTCGACACCGGAGGGACCGTCTCGATCGGAAGACCAGACATCTTTAGGCCGTTGGGAGATTTCCAATTGGCAGAGAGCGACCTGGTGTTAAAAACAGCAACGGGAGAAGCAGCACGAGTATTCGGAGAAGTTGAGGCAAGGCTCGAGTTGGGGAGTTTCGAGTTCGTTCACAAGGTTATTGTGGCTGATATAGTGGACGATTTCATCATGGGTCTTGACATCATGAAAAAGTTCGGATTCGTGCTGGACATCAAGAATCGCATGCTGCTAGTTGGCAACGAAGAAATCTCCCTGCACTTTGCAATACCATCTGCCGACGAAGTGAAAGGGAAAGTCTCCGAAACGGTCCGTGCACAGAAGAACTCGGAACAGATCGTGCTGGCAGAGTTGGAAGAAGACCCTGGGGGATACCGGACTGGAATAATAGAACCGAACGTGACCACCAACCCGGACGTGACACAAAAAACACAGATCATGGTAGCAAGAACACTAGTAAGTTGAGGCCAGTGGACAAATTCCTATCCGTGTAGCAAATTTAGGTGAAAATCGTGTTACACTACACAAAGAACAGACGATCGGACTATACCATCCTGTACTACGGGTCGTCCGTTGCGAAGAACAACGTTTTGAGTGTAACAGAAAAGAGGCTCAGGGGACGAGTGTGGAGAAGCTCTTACTAGAAGACTGGAAACACCTTAAGGACCATCAATAGAGAAGGCCATGCCATTTATCCGCAAGGAGAATGACATCTTTGCTGCCGAAGACCGAAGCACCGGCAGAACCAACATGGTGCAGCACAGAATCAACACAGGAGATGTTGCTCCGATCCGACAACCGCAAAGAAGACTTCCGTTCGCAAAACACCAAGAGGTGGCTCAGATGGTGGACAAAATGAAAGCAGACGGAATAATTGAAGACTCCTCAAGCCCGTGGTCGTCACCAGTTGTTTTGGTAACGAAGAAAGATGGCTCCACTCGCTTTTGCGTTGACTACAGACGGCCGAACAATGTAACTAAGAATGACAGCTATCCGTTGACACGTATTGATGACACCCTAAGCATGTTGTCGGGATCGCAGTGGATTTCAACCCTGGACTTGAAGAGCGGCTACTGGCGAGTTGAGATCCACCCCGATGACAAAAAGAAGACGGCGTTCTCGACTGGAAGCGGTCTCTACCAGTTTAACGTCATGCCATTTGGACTCTGCAATGCTCCAGCCACTTTTGAGAGGTTGATGGAACTGGTTCTGTTAGGGCTGACATGGAACACCTGCTTGGTGTACCTCGATGACGTAATGATAGTTGGAAGAACCTTCGAAGAACATTTGAAAAATTTGGAAGAGAGCCTTGCGGAATGCCAACCTTCAGCTCAACCCCAAGAAATGCCGATTGCTCCAGACAGAAGTGAAGTTCTTGGGCCATGTGGTTTCGCCCAGCGGAGTACAAACAGATCCGGACAAGATCGCAGCCGTCCGCGAGTGGCCACGACCAAGGGACAAGCACCAGCTGAGAAGCTTCTTGGGCCTCTGTACCTACTATCGCAGATTTGTCAAAAGGTTTGCTGACATTGCCAAGCCTCTGCACAGACTCACGGAAGACAAAACCCCATTTATCTGGACTAACGAGAGCGAAGCAGCGTTTAGAATTTTGAAGATCTCGCTGTGCACGGGTCCTAACAACGGTATCGGGGCAGTCCTTTCGCAGGTACAGGAAGGCGAAGAAAAAGTCATCGAGTACTATAGCAAGGTGTTTTCTAAGCCGGAAAGGAACTACTGCGTTACGAGGAAGGAGTTATTGGCAATCGTAAATGCAGTAGGAAATTTTCACAAGTACCTGTACGGTCAACACTTCAAAATCCGAACGGATCATGCTGCGTTGAGGTGGCTGTTAAGCCTTAAGGATCCAGAAGGACAGACCAAATGGTTGGAGAGGCTGCAGCAGTATGATTTTGAAATCGAACACCGACCAGGCAGATCACACCAGAATGCGGACGCACTTTCTAGGAGGCCGTGCCGGAGTGACTGCAAACATTGCAGTCAGAGAGAGGCATCCAAAGAATTCGAGGGTGTGAAAATATTGGTTCTGCAACCTCAAGATGGGTGGACAACGGCGGAGATGAGGGCAGAACAACTTGGAGATAGCGAGATTAGTCCAATTTTAGAAAGCAAAGAGAACGGAAATCAGAGACCACAATGGCAAGACATCTCGGACAAGAGTTCTGCTCTCAAAGCACTATGGGCTCAATGGGATTCACTGAGGGTGGAAAATGGCCTGCTGAAGCGAGCATGGGAGAGTGCAGATGGAAAGTCGGTGACGATGCAACTGGTTTTGCCCAAGTGTCGCGTGAAGGAGGTCTTGCAAGAAATCCACGGTGGAGTGTCCGGCGCACATCTGGGCGTGAATAAGACCATGGGGAAAGTCCGTGAACGCCTCTATTGGGTGAACGTTCGAAACTATGTCGAGAGCTGGTGTCGAAAATGTGACACTTGTGCGGCGAGCAACGTTCCACAAACGCGTAGTCGAGGAGCCATGAAGCAAGTACAACGTTGGAGCACCATTCGAGAGAATAGCCTTCGACGTAGCAGGACCGTTTCCTACCACTGATTCGGGAAACAAGTACATCAGGGTGGTCATCGACTACTTTAGCAAGTGGCCGGAAGCCTATGCTCTACCCAATCAAGAAGCTGTGACGGTTGCCAGGACGTTGGTAGAAAATTGGATTTGCCGCTACGGACTTCCACTGGAAATGCACTCGGACCAGGGGCGGACCATGGAGCAACACTTGTCCAAGGTGGTCGATCAACATCAGCGGGACTGGGACCGGCATCTACCTTTGTTTTTGCTGGCGTACAGAGCGGCAATTCACGAGACGACCAACCAGACACCGGCGAAGATCCTGTTTGGACGGGAAATGCGTCTACCTTGCGATCTGGCTTTCGGATCACCGGTGCAAGAGCGGAAGGACGTGGGAAACTACGTGGACGAACTACAGGAAGCCATGTCCAGTATACATGATCTAACGCGCAGTCACATTCGCGTGGCGAGCGACCGGATGAAGACGCGTTACGATCTGAAGGTGAATTCGGCGGGATTCAGTGATGGAGACCTGGTATGGTTGTTCAACCCTCGGCGAAAGAAAGGTCACTGTCCGAAGTTACAACCCAGTTGGGAAGGCCCGTACACGGTTATAAAGACGGGACAAATCAACAGGATTAAAGTAGATTGTTCGGGACAAACAATCTTTAAAAGGGGGGCAGTGAGACGACGGCGCTACCGCACCGGAAGCGGATGATGTCATGATAATGTCACTGACAATTAATCTGGAACAGTCGACATGAGAACGTCTGGGAATAATTGTTCACATAGTCTCATGTCTAGAAGACTCTATGGCGGTGATTTGATACTATACCACGCTCGTACAAGAAAATGATCTCATTCTTCGGGAATAATCCATTGCGCCGAAAACATGATCTCATGATTCCCGAAATCGAAGGAGTCGAGAACGCCAGGAGCGGTATAAGAAGAGATCAAACGACGGAGCAAGCAGTCGATTGGTAGCATCGTGAACAAGTGGTCAGCGCGTGTTATTGTGAAAGTTTGTACAAAAGTTAGTGTTTTTAATAAAAGTTTGTAACTACGGTGTGCATCAGAATATTTCTTTAAATCCTCGAACCCGCCCGGCTCAGGCAACGTTACAATATAAAAACATCGCAACAAAAAATAGAAATGACAGGTATTAATGCTTTTCGTGGATATCTTATTTAAATTCGTTCCGACCTTTCGCATTATCATGATTATCACTTGAAGAACAAATGTGCTAGTTGTGAAAAAATAGTACATATATGCATAAACATATATAGTACCAACAAAATAGTACATATATGTATAAACCACCTGGGGGTTGAGCTACCTACCAGGCGCGTCTCCAGGTGGCGGATAGGAGAATGGGTAGTCTCGGACTGTGCCTAGTGGGAGGTTAGTAGGGAGATCCGGGGTCTAAACCCCCCGCTGTGCTGAACGAAAGCCCCTCGCCACGGACCAGCTCATGACGCATACCGTAAACCGCCTGTCTGCAGACAAGGGGCACGGGGGTTGGGCCCAAGTGACTGGCCGCGTGGATGAAGTACCACTATAAAAACTGATGCAGGTATAATAAAAAAATAGTTTTTTCTTATTTACCAGTTTAAGAGATAGTTCTTTTCTAATTGGCGTGACGGAATTACGATTGTTTGTGCCGCTGTGGGGTAAAAAGTAAAAGTTTTTTATTATATTTTTTTCTATAGCAATTGTGTATTTTTGTGTATTTTCTTAATGAAAAAATATTACGAATCCTGTAAGATTTTAAAGTCTAATTAGTATGAGCGTTGTTATGGTTAAGCAAAAGTTTGTTTATTTCGTATTGTTTTGAGAAATTTGTGAGCGTTCAGTTGAAAAGTCTGTCGAGATGAGCGAAAGCTACTGCCCCAAAAATCTCGCCTCGTCTACGGAAAAGAATATACGTGCTTCCAAAGGTGGAAAATACAAAAAATAGTGGTAGCGAAAGGGTACTTCTGGCAAACTTTTAGGAAGAGTATAAGAAAGTAAAGCCCTCAACATTATGGTCTTATTACAGCATGTTGAAATCTACGCTACTTGTCAATGAAAATTGTGATATTTCAAAGTAAGGAATATGTTTAGTTTAGTGAATGCGATGTCAAATAAAATGTACATGTTTACAGATACAGCAAACTTTGCTGAATAAATTGACGGATAGTTACAAACCTAAGAAATCTAAAGTGTTTGAGCAAGAGGATATAACAATTTTTTTACAAGAAGCTGGAGATGAGTACCTGTTTTTAAAGGTTGTTGCGATAATGGGCTTATATGGGGCGTGTCGATCTAATGAATTATACAAGTTAGAAACATCTCATCTTGATGGACACCAGAAATAAAGAATTACTGTATTACTGACAGTAAATGTGGTGTGAGTGTTACCGACAAAGAAAATGCACCATCCAACCTGTGGGGATACATACTTTTTATAATGTTCCGCAGAAAATTGATGATTTTTTGGGTTTAACGAAACAGGCCATTGTTTCCGACGCTCTGCAGCCACAATGTTAGCAAATGGCGCCGATCTGGTAACAGTCAAACGTGTAGGAAAGTGGAAAACATCTTCAATTGCTGAATCTTATATTGAAAACACAGTAGCAACAAAAGTTGAGAAATCGAAGAAAATACTCTGTGGAAATTCTTGCACTTCTAGTTCTTCTTCTTCTTTTTCTTAACATTCGTTAAACCCAAAAAAAGCATCAATTTTCTGCGGAACATTATAAAAAGTGTTTATCCCCACAGATTGGATGGTGCATTTTCTTTGTCGATAACTCACACCATTTTTACTGTCAGTAATGCAGAATAACGGATCTTCTTTATTTCTGGAGTCCATTAGCGAAACGAATATGACCGATTTTCGATCATCAAGATGTTTCTAACTTGTATAACTCATTATATCGACACGCTCCATATAAGCTCATTATCGCAACAACCTTTAGAAACAGGTAGTCATCTCCAGCTTCTTGTAAAAATTTTGTTATATCCTCTTGCTCAAACACTTTAGATTTCTTAGGTTTGTAACTATCCGTCAATTTCTTCAGAAAAGTTATCACTTTGCTGTACCTATCTGTAAACATCTACATTTTATTTGACATCGCATTCACTAGACTAAACGTATTCCTTACTTTGAAATATCACAATTTTCATTGACAAGTAGCGTAGATTTCAACATGCTGTAATAAGACCATAATGTTGAGGGCTTTACTTTCTTAGGCTTTTCCGAAAAGTATGCCAGAAGTACCCTTTCGCTACCACTATTCTTTGTAGTTTTCCACTTTTGGAAGAACGTATATTCTTTTTCGTAGACGAGGCGAGATTTTTGGGGCAGTAGCTTTCCCACGGCCTCTAATGCCTCTTCTTCCACGTCTGATGGTAGATTTTCTTCATTTTCGCTCATCTCGACAGACTTTTCAACTGAACGCTCACAAATTTCTCAAAACAATACGAAATAAACAAACTTTTGCTTAACCATAAGAACGCTCATACTAATTAGACTTTAAAACCTTACACGATTCGTAATATTTTTTCATTGCCATAGAAAAAAATAGAATATTATACACGACGATAAATTTAATTATCTTCTCGAGCTTAATTAGCGTCTCGACGGACGTCTCGACGCTAAACAAAACTCTCGAAGATAAACTAAAATTTTATCGTCTTGTATAATAAATTACTATATCATTTTTGAGGAAGTGATTTGTTTTTGTGATAACATCAGTTTTTGAAACCACTTAGTTGAAACCACGCTCTAGCAATGTGCGGTAACTTCATAGAAATTACACTTTTGATGCTAGTCTCTATTATGGTAAATTATGTAGAACCAGCATCGATTCAAGCTTCAAATTCAACTTTACAATTAGTGCACGTAGTGAGTATACACAAGATTGTTACAGTAATATGGTGATCAATAATAGATTTTTCGGCATGGGGATAGAACAACAGATTCTAAAACGATATATCCAAAAGATCCTTACATTAATGAAACTTATTACCCTTATGGCTTGGGGGAACTGACCATAGTAAGTTTTCTAAGCTGTTCTCATTGTAGTACATTTTTAATACAGAAAGGCAAGAAGAGAGAATATGAACTGGGAAAACTTTTACGAAAGAAGTATGACCAATTTTTGGGTGCAATTTACACTCCTGACATTGTGGAAGGGTGGAGCTCTGAGACAAATAGAACTAAAATGTCATTACAGTTGGTTCTGGCTGGTCTCTTCCCTCCTAGTGCAGACCAAATATGGGAAGTCGGCCTAAACTGGCAACCAATACCTTTCAACGTTCTGCACTATAAACAGGACTTGGTAAGAAAATACGAAGGTTTATACTTACAAAGCTTTAGTTATTTTTTGGGCTTCTCTGTCCCAATTTCAAAACACTTCTTTCTGAGCTCCTGACCTCTCCGAAAATGATAAAAGAGTTTAAGCTTTATTCCAAAGAGTTTGAGTACATATCTCAACACAGTGGACTTGTAGTCAACAACTACTGGGATGTATTTTTCTTATATTTGTGTCTGACAACGGAAAAGGAATACGGTCTCACTCTTCCTAAATGGACTGAAAAAGTGTATCCACAACCACTGCAAGATTTTGCTACTAAGAGTTTAGGGCTTCTCACTGCGACCACTGAAATGAGACGTATTACATCGGGTGAGTACAGTTGAAAATTAACCAATATTGCATAGTCGTTTTAGGTACATTGCTTAAGAAAATCGTCGATGACACCAAAGACAAAATTTGTAATAATAGCAATAGAAAAATTTTCCTCTATTCGGGACATGAACTAAACATTGCCTTTATGTTACATGCTTTGGAGGTATTTGAACCACACATTCCTCCATATGGATCACATATAATATTTGAAGTTCACCGAATTGACAATGTTGACGGGATTAAAGTATGAGAATAAGAGAGTATAAGAGCCCAAAATGAATTCTTTCATTGTTACTTTCAGATATATTATGGTGATTACTCTTCGTCGGAACCTAGATTATTGAAACTACCAGCTTGTGATCAGTTTTGTCCATTGGAGAAATTTGTGTCTCTTGTTGAAGAATACTTTCCTGTAAAGGATTTGTGTAATGAGGCAGCTTAAATTGTCAATTTTATTGTGGTAAAATATAGCACCTTCACTATAATGTAGCATTATAAAACATCATTATATATCGTGTTTGTTGATTGAGAAAATGTTGTTCGGCACCTTATCCAATAACGGACTTTTTTCTCCGACTAGTAGATGATAAAAACAATTGACAATGTTGGCGTGATTAATCTAGTCTGCCGTAGTTGAAGTGTTAACTTGACATTTGCTGTCTCTTTTTATACATTACTAGCAGGTACCCGGCGCGCGTTGCGTGCGTTGTCACTGCTCAAAATTAAGATGGTCACTTTCGGAAAACATAGATTTTTTTTGTTTTAATCCGATCGCTACCAAACTTCACCGCTGGGCTAAGCTGAAGATTGCCTGAAAATTTGATCAACATCGGCCCAGCCGTTTTAGCGTCCATAGGGTACATACACACATCGATTTTTATATACACTGACTCAATAAAGTTAGGGATATCGCTGTTTAGACTTGTTACAATAAAGCTACAAAAACAATAATAACCGAAAGAGGAAGATTAATGAATTCTTTATTTCATTAGAAGAAGAGATACCTGGTTTAAAACAAATAAAACAATTTCTATTGAAAATAATTATATGATCATTTTTGTTCAGTGCATAAAGTTGACCTTAATATCGTTTGTTTTTGCCTCGAACTCGTATTACCTCTTGGATACGATGTAGCATACTGCGAATTAAGTTCTCTATTTCATTTGACCCCACAAAGTGGTATTAACTCCCTCAGTTCTCTTATGTTATTTGGTGGAGGGAAATGGTCTTCTATGGCTGTCTGAAGGATATCCCAAACATTCTCTATTGGGTTAAGATCGGGAGAACGTGGAGGAAGTGGAATATGCTGTATTCCATAGAAATCCGATGTTTCAAGCACAAGTTGTGTTTTGTGCAGACGAGCTTTGTCATCAAAATACAGAAAGTTTTCACCAATAGCGTCTTGAAATGGAGGTAAAATGTTGTCTATAACGTCGTTAGCATAAATACGACCATCCATAGTTCTTTGACAAACATAAAGCTCAGTGCGTCCTCCCAAACATACTCCACGATAAACCATAACGGACCCTCATTGAAATTTAACCATATGTTGTATAAACTGTTGCAAATGTCGTTCATTTCGTCTTCTCCACACTCGTAGGCGACCGCTATCACTGTACAAGCCAAATCGGGACTCATCCCCATAAAGAACCGATTCCCATTCCACCATCAAGTTTTGTCGATCTCTTGCTCATCTTAAGCGAGTTCCATGAAGGCCGGTGTTAACCTAGGTCCTCTGTATGGATGATAACTGTGTAAGTTAAAGTCTCTTAGACAATTTCTAATCTTTTGTACGTGAAGGGTAGGCTCTCCAGCAGCTCTTAAAGGATTTCTCATAAATAACGCTGGACGAAAAGGGTTTCTTCTAGCAGTTATGCACACATATCGATCTTTTTGAGCTGTTGTCCTTCGAGGTCTGCCAGTTCTTGGCCGTTGCGACACAGAATTTGTTTCTTGGAAGCGAGTCCAAAGTCTGCTGATGACACTTTGACTCACCCCAAAATTCTGAGCTTTATCTACTTGTCGTTGACCAGTTTGCAGCATACCAACGGCTCTTTTGGCTTCATCCAAACTTAAATGGTGTTTTCGGTCCATTGTTGCACAAAATATCACTATTTACAACGGCTTAGTTGCAATAACGGACATACACATTAAGGCTATCAATGAGCAGCAACTTGATAATTTCTTTCTGGCTAAAGAAATCCGCCAAAAACCCATTTCTTTCAAGCAAAATGAATAGTAAGGGAGTGTTAAAGTATCCCGACTTAAATAATTCGCATTTTAATTTTTTATTTCGAAAATATAGCAATATCCCTAACTTTATTGAGTCAGTGTATTATATATACAGGGTGGAAAGTAACTGGAATAAATTCTGGACTCTGCTCTGTTGCTGGATGCGGAGGTACAGTCAAGGGCTGCAAGGTGGCTGGCAGCAAACAAACTGACAGTAAATACCGATAAAACTACAAAACTGGTAGTATCTTTAAAAAACCATATCCTACCGGATGACTGCACAACATCTGCAAAATTTCTGGGTTTGTTTGTTGACAGCCGCCTTTCTTGGGACAAGCAAGGGGAGTATGTGGCGGGAAGATTATATAAAGGTGTTTTTGCGTTGAGAGCCCTTTCCAAGCAGATCCCTTCCGGAGCACTCAGGGTTGCATATTTCGCGTTGGTCGAAACCCATATAAGCTACAGTCTGCTTCTATGGGGTCACTCAGCTTGCAGAACTCGAATTTTCCGATTGCAGAGACGAGCTGTGCGAATTGTGGCTGGCCTGGAATACAGGGCGGAATGCAGGGGAGCGTTCACAAACTTAAATATCCTCACCTCACCTTGCCTGTTTATATACCATTGTCTGGTGTATATTAAACGCAATGTCAATTCATATTTAATGCACAGCAATATTCATAGCTACCCCACTAGAAACTGTGACACAATACTTAACAATAGAATAAGACTGAATAGACTTCGCACAAGCACTGACTACTATGGAATTCAATTTTATAATAGTCTACCTGCAGATATAAAAATGTTAGACCTAAAGTGTTTTAAAAATAAAGTTAAAAAATATCTAATTCGTAAAGCGTTTTACAGTTTTGAAGAATTTCTGTCAGATATAAAAAACGATACAGATGCTATTTATTGACTTGTTTACCTTGTTATGTTCTTTATGTATATTTTTTGTGTTTGTTTTTTATATATTGTATGTGACTTGTGCTAAAACTGTACAGTTGTTCCGCACTAATAAAATTACATTACACTACATTACATAAATTCAGTATGTTCACTGCAATTGATTTTGCGAAAAATTCCTGAAACACGTCGATTTTTGTTTTTAAATTGCTACTTTTTACCCTGATTAGTTTTTTTTGTTTTTACTCGGAGAGCTGTAAACCTTTAAGTTTTCTTTTTCAAATGGGATAATATGTCAACCGATACATCATTGGAAAGCTTATAAAAGATGGAATACAACAATGTGTTTTGTTTCATGTATTTCTATCTCCTCTGAGAATAAGTACCCAAAAACTGTTTTTTGGACGTTTCAGTGTGTTTCTTTTTCTTCGTGCGGGTTTATTGTATTATCCTTTCTTTTTCTAATAAATTCAATTTTCTTTGTAAACTTTGTTAGTTTTCATCATTTATTTGACGAATAAGTGGTGATAGTTAATAAGAATAATGCACCATTTAACAGAAAAACTTAAAATTTCTTTAGATTGCATTTTTTTGCAGACGAAAGCACATTTACATTAAACAGCGAGGTCAACAGACAAAATTGGCGTTATTGGGGTGACCATAATCCTTGCTGGATGCGGGAAACTCACACTCAACGTTCACAGAAACTGAATGTGTGGGCTGGGATAGTTGGAATTAGGATCATAGGACCAGTGTTCTTTCCTGATAATCTTAATGCAGAAAGATATCTGCAGTTTCTTCAAGAAACGCTTCGCCCAGCTCTACATGAGAGAATATGGTATCAACAGGATGGAGCTCCACCGCACTGTGCTGCATACGTTCGGCGTTATTTGGACGATATTTTTGATAATAGGTAGATAAGAGGAGATGCAATAGAATGGCCACCAGACCTCACTCCTCTTGACTTTTTTTTGTGGGGGTATTTTAAAAGTAAAGTCTACACCACGAAAGCCGATAATCTTGAAGATTTGCAACAACGTATTACCTTTGAAATTCAGGACATCACTCCACAAATGTTGTAAAATGTAAGAAATGAGTCTTGCATTTTGTCAAGAAAGACTTGGTGAACATATTGAACATCTGTTACATTAAAAAACATTATACTTACCTAAAACGAGTTTTTTTTTTTTTTTAATTCAAGCCCTGAAATTTCCAAACAGTAAACCTACCAAAAAAAGAAATAGATTAAAGTTGTTATTATTTATTTCTTCTTATATTATTAGCTGGAAAAGTAAAAATAGTATATTAAAGTATGAGTGGATAACAAGGTCTTTAAAACACGCGCGAGTTTTGGAGCACGACGGCGTAGCCGGGAGTGCTCGAAATAGAGCAAGTGTTTTAAAGACCAGTTATCCACGAATACTTTACGCTATTTTTTATTATACCAGTAATACTGGAAACAAATTAAGCACTAAAAACTTAGAAATATTTTTTGTCGTGATAAATCGAAATGGCGTAATAATATTGCCATTAGTCTCGCGTCCACGTCTGTCATTGCATTTAGTCGTGTCAGCAAAAATTGAGGAAAAATGAGTTAAAACGAGATTTCACCCGATATAGAAGCATTGGCCGAACAAGCGGAATCCAAAATACTACCATCGAACTCAAAAGACCCATACCTGAAAGAATATGAAAAGTTTTTAAATTTGATGAAGTTAATGATAATGATACCTATATTTCCTTGACAACCTTTAAAGCTCGCCGTGCTTTAATCGCCTGTATTCGCACGCTCAGGCGTGCTTTAAACGGCGATTCTGATGCAGGTATAATAAAAAAGAATATATCGTTGTACTCCTTTTTTATAAGCTTTCCAATGATGTGTAGCAATAGCTTAAATGTTAAATTTGCATCCTGGACAAATCTCGCAACATCGCAACAAAAAATAGAAATGACAGGTATTAATGCCTGTTAATTAATAGAACAAATGTGCTAGTTGTAAAAAAATAGTACATACAGGGTGTTCGGTAATTCGACAGCCATCGCTTTACTGTGGCCTCACAGCATTCAGAGAAAGCATATTTTGCAATTACTTGATTTTTTTTTAACATCCGATAAAGAACTAGAAGGATTTTAAATAGGCCAATCAGAGAAATGGTTTCATCAGCCCCAATTCTGTGGAATCAAATATTCTGTTTAAAAAAAAAGAGACTTTGTCACATTTGACGGCTAAAGTTAATCAAAAATCAGTGGCGTATACTGGAAAAGATACTAACATAATAACTGCATCATTCAAAGTGGTTTATTATTAAAGAAAGGTAACTTAAATATTTAAAATAAATGTTCAAATCGGCGACCATCGTTCTGTATACAAAGACGAGCCCGTCTCAACAACGAAACAATCGATGGCATAAACAACCGATTTCACATGCCATCAGAAATAAAAATCTAACGGAGTTAAATCCATACTCCTGGCCGGCCACGGAAACGGGCCATCCATCCCTCCGGAAATCATTCACAAAACTGCTGCCTTCTTGGAAGATCTTCAGGCACTAAAGCTGGGACACGATTAATATGGTATGGATGCAGATGTTCCTTCGAGATTGTTGTCCATACCGTTGTCGCTGGAACATGAATTCTGCAAGCAATCTCGCGCACACTAAAAGTGGGTTCAGCAGCTACCATATCCAATATTTGTTCATCCCGCGCTACAGCATTATCGGCTACAGGTCTACCTCTGTCTTAATTCATAGGCCTTAAATTTCCAAATTCTCGAATACGCCGATCCAAATTGGAAAACACACCGCGATAGGGGACGTGCCGATCCTTCTAGGTACAACCTCACTGCCGCTCTACTATTGGCACCGACTTCACCATAGGTGATATCGGCTAGTTCATTAAGGGTATAAATGCCACCCATTTTTCAAGTTCAAATACCACTATGAACACCACTGGCTTCAATTAATCAAAATTGTCACACTGACGGTAGTCGTATTTTTTTTTCCAGGTAGCTTGGATTCATGATCACAAACTAATTTCTGATCTAATCTCTGATTGGGTGAACTTTGAGACCTGTAGCTTCTCAAGGAGTGAAAGTGGAGAAAGTTTAACACTAGATTGGGACTCAGGGCGGTCGCCCATACGATTCCTCAAGAGATGGCTGTCGAATTACCGAACACCCTGTATATGCATAAACATATTTATAGTACAAACAAAATAGTACGTATATGTATAAACCACTTGACGGTTGAGCTACCTAGTGGGGGGTTAGTAGGTAGGTCCGGGGTCTAAACCCGCCGCTGTGCTGAACTAGAGCCCCTCGCCACGGACCAGCTCGTGACGCATACCGTAAACCGCCCGTCTGAAGACAGGGGGACGGGGGTTGGGCCTAAGTGACAGGTCGCGTGGATGAAGTACCACTATAAAAACTGCCCATGCAATGTGGTGACTGGTGTTGCAGGTGCATAAACAGTCACCCACGTGTTTGTGTCGTGCGTGGCGACCCGTGCGGGTGGATGAAGGGTGGTTGAGTCTGATCTTGTCTACGGCCTTGGGAGGGCAACACGCCACTTTGGTCCGGATTTCACCCTAGACGGGCGGCTGAGACTAACCCACCTCCATCAATCGACTGTGTCGCCCCGTTAGAGGGCTGACGGGGTGAGCCCTTGGGGAGCAATAGGGCATGTAACTGCGTGGGCGGCTTCGGCAGACCGCGTGGGCTGTGTGTAACAACCTCCTGGGGGCTATATCTCCCAAGTAGCCCTGACGTTCGAAGTTCGACGTCCCCATATGAAGCTCCGCGGCGGGCGGGGAGCTTGGGAGATGAAAGAAAAACCCACAGTATGGAAGACTCATCTAACGGATACAACCTAAGATCACAAGATCCCAGAAAGAAGGCTCCCTCCCTGCAGCAAACGTACGAGCTGACGTAGGAGCAACCGGACGTCCCACGTGACAGACGACACCTTCGGGTGGAGCAGGACCGTCCGGTGTGGCGACTACGTCGCAAAGAGCAGTAGCGACTGGCAAGCGATTGCGCTCCGACGGCTCCAACAGCGGCAGCTGCATGCATAGCAACGAAGACAGGCCACACAGGGGCGGCGACAGCAACAGCCGAGACCAGGACCCGCAAGGACCACGGGCGACGCTAGCTACCGGGAGATGACCACCTTCTCAAGGCGGTCATCGACCGGAAGGATCCTCGGTGCCAGCTCGAGGAGACTAAGGCACGAATTGTGCGGGAAAAGATCGAGGGACTTTTCGTCGAGACCATTTATGGGTCGAGACCAGAAGACCCGATCCTCGCCTTTGACGGGTGCATCTTTGCAGGCGGTGTCCTTCGGATAACCTACAGAGACATGCATATCCGTAATTGGATACAGCAAGCTGTAGCAAACCTCCGAGATCTTTGGGAGGGCGCTCTGCTTACATCTATACCCGTCGAGAAGCTGCCCAGGCTGTGCAAGGCGACTCTGTGGAATCCGGGTCAACCGGTGTCCACTGAGGACGTCCTTAAACGACCGACCACCCTCTGGCTCTACATGGCCGTCATCAGATCGATGCTAAGCTACGGAGCAATTGTCTGGTGGCCAAGAGTCAGACAAAAAACAACGATGACACGTCTCGGACGCACGGATGGCATGTGTCGCTGTGACGGGTGCCATGAGAACTACCTCGACCGCAGCTCTGGAGGCTATCCTGTGTCTGCTTCCCATCGATCTCTTGAAGGGCATGGCACTTGCCTCCGCTCGCAGGCTGCGGGAAGGTAACCTTTGTAAAGCTGGGAAATCAGAACGCTCGCACGCCTGCATCCTGAGCGAGGGACTCCACAGAGTACCTCTCTTGGGTGCAGGGTCGGATCGTATCTGTCCTCAATGTGCTTTCGACAAATCCGATGCAGTACATACGGATACAGGAGAACATCCCAAGTTTGACATTTCAATCTTCACGGATGGATCAAAAACGAAAGCAGGCTCTGGAGCGGGAATCCAAATCCCCGAAATGCAATCTCAGCGCAACCCTAAGAGAATGTGCCAATATCTTCCAGGCGGAGATCGCGGCCATTCTAAGGGGTGTCACAGAACTCACTGGCCGGAATATCAGTGAAAAAACGATGTGCTTCTTCAGCGACAAATTCTTTATTACCGGTTCAACAATTACAAATTGGTATTCACAGTATTTGTAATAAATTAACAATTACAACATGAACGTGGCTGAGGAACACTTAACTACCTTTGGTTTGGCTAGCGAAGTTAGCTAGTGGTTCACATCTGGATACTCTGTCAACTAGATGTCTTGTGGTAGGTTTCGTTTTAGTCGTGCGTGGATATTTCGTTCTCCTATTTGATAATAAATGGCATTTGGGTTCTGGTGAAGTTTAAAGAAGAATTTCTTAGTAACATTCTGAATATAATCCTGAATAGTTCCCATTCCAAGTTCAGTGTGAATTTGTTTATTGCGCATGAACCACGGTGCGTTGATTGCGATTCTAAGGATCTTGTTTTGGATTGACTGAAGTCTGTTTAAATTTGTTTGCGAGGTATGGCTCCAAACCTCACACACATAAAGAGGGGCCGCAGTAATGATTTATAGAGAGGGAGGCTGCATTCCAAGTTATTTCATTTCCATTTATGGTGATGTTACGATGCTCGGAAGTTCTTTTGAGAGTGAAGATTTTGGCTTCGCACTTGGTGGGATTCAGTTTAATATTCCATTCGTTAAACCACCTAGTCAGTGATTGGACACGTTGAGCCACCTCTTCTTGAAGGTCTTCGTGTTGTGCGATGATGAGAATAGCACTAAACAATGTCGTTCAGCTTCGTTCGGGGATATAACGGAAATGACGGGAATGAGAAGGCCGACGAGCTGGCTCGACAGGGCGCGACAGCAACACCGTATGGTACCGATCCGCCCATCCGAACGGCCCACCGCTACCTCTCGAACCTGATCAAAACCAACACCCATTCTAGACACTGTGCTAGATGGGAAACGACAACAGGCTGCAGACAAAGCAAGATTTTTATCAAAAATCCTTGATTTTAAAGAGCCAAGTCCTGTCTGCATTTGTCAAGGGACAGACTCCGCCTTGTGGTGAGCATCTGAACCGGACACTGCAGGCTAAATAAATGCCTCTATGTGAGGTGGGTGGTAAACGACCCAACGTGTAGGTGGTGTTTAGAGGAGGACGACACTGTCGAGCATATCCTACGGGAATGTCCGGCTCTCGCCTCGACCAGAAAGTCCATACTGGGGGAGACATGGCCCAGCTGGGCCAACTTGAGGTGTACCTCGCCTGGAACCATCCTAGCTTTTTTCGACAATGTCGGATGGCTGGATGAGTCTAAGTGTCGGTGAGGGGAGCAAATTCCCTCACACCCCTCAACACCTAATCAAATCTAATGTATAAGCCACTGTTGAGAAACTTTTTCTTAGCCTCGAAACATTATTGTCCAAGATGCGAAGCTTGGCTAAGAAAAATGTCTTCTCAACCTTAGTGTATAGTTACAAATTTTTTATTCATCAAAAAAATTAATTTAATATTCATGTACGAATGTTGTATGTAGTTGTAAACGACAAAAAGCGAAAAGAGCTTTATATTAATTTAATTATATTTAATTTTAAGTGATTAAAGAAGGTCAAAAAATAGTCAACTGTCTTGTTATATTATTTTCAATGTTATAATAATAAAAATAGTTTTTTCTTGTTGGCCAGTTTAGCACATAATTCTTTTCTAATTCGAGTGCCAGAATTACGATTGTTTTATATAAAAAAATAAGGATAAATTCTGTTTGTGCCGCTGTGGTGTAAAAAGTAAAAGTTTTGCTGACTTTTTCTAAACCTCTTCGTAAATAGATACGAGGAAATAGTATTCTAAAATTAGATTAAATTAATATTGTCTATGTTTTTGTTACCAAAACCCCTCAGTTTACGTTACGAAATATTTTTAAATTTTGCTTTGACCATTTTTTTATTTTATTTTTTTATAAGGGGGTTTTAAATGACACGTCATCATTTGCACCAATGCTTCATTCCACAAAATGTTTTTCGAAGCACTACCAGAGGATATAGAATTAAATGTGTAATATTCTTAAATTATTCTTAAAATCGGATAGTATATAAATGCTATACTTCACCCCAAAAATTTAGAAAATGATACAGAAACAAAAACTAGTCAAAAACAAATCGTGTTAGTTGAATTTGAATGTTAAGAATTTAACTAGAATTTTCAATGATGGCAATTATTTTACACATTCTTACTAATTAGCAATATTTTCTAGTTAAGAACTTAAATTTATTATCATTTTTGAGGAACTGATTTGTTTTTGTGATAACATGAGTTTTTGAAACCACTTAGTTTACGCTCTAGCAATGTGCGGTAACTACATAGAAATTACTCTTTTGATGTTAGTCTCTATAATAGTAAATTATGTAGAACCAGCATCGATTCAAACTTCAAATTCAACTTTACAATTAGTGCACGTAGTGAGTATACACAACTTTGTTACACTAACATGGTGATCAATAACAGATTTTTCGGCATGGGGATAGAACAACAGATTCTGAAACGATATATCCAAAAGATCCCTACATTAATGAAACTTATTACCCTTATGGCTTGGGAGAACTGACCTTGGTAAGTTTTTTAAGTTGTTATCATTGTAGTACATTTTTAATACAGAAAGGCAAGAAGAGAGAATATAAACTGGGAAAACTTTTACGAAAGAAGTATGACCAATTTTTGGGTGTAATTTACACTCCTGACATTGTGGAAGGGTGGAGCTCTGAGACAAATAGAACTAAAATGTCGTTACAGTTGGTTCTGGCTGGTCTCTTTCCTCCTGGTGCCGACCAAATATGGGAAGTCGGCCTAAACTGGCAACCAATACCTTTCAACGTTTTGCACAATGAACAGGACTTGGTAAGAAAATACGAAGGTTTATACTTACAAAGCTTTAGTTATTTTTTGGGCTTCTCTGTCCCAATTTCAAAACACTTCTTTCTGAGCTCCTGACCTCTCCGAAAATGATAAAGGAGTTTGAGCTTTATTCCAAAGAGTTTGAGTACATATCTCAACACAGTGGACTTTTAGTCAACAACTACTGGGATGTATTTTTCTTATATTTGTGTCTGATAACGGAAAAGGAATACGGTCTCACTCTTCCTAAATGGACTGAAAAAGTGTATCCACAACCACTGCAAGATTTTGCTACTAAGAGTTTAGGGCTTCTCACTGCGACCACTGAAATGAGACGTATTACATCGGGTGAGTACAGTTGAAAATTAACCAATATTGCATAGTCGTTTTAGGTACATTGCTTAAGAAAATCGTCGATGACACCAAAGCCAAAATTTGTAATAATAGCAATAGAAAAATTTTCCTCTATTCGGGACATGAACTAAACATTGCCTTTATGTTACATGCTTTGGAGGTATTTGAACCACACATTCCTCCATATGGATCACATATAATATTTGAAGTTCACCGAATTGACAATGTTGACGGGATTAAAGTATGAGAATAAGAGAGTATAAGAGCCCAAAATGAATTCTTTCATTGTTACTTTCAGATATATTATGGTGATTACTCTTCGTCGGAACCTAGATTATTGAAACTACCAGCTTGTGATCAGTTTTGTCCATTGGAGAAATTTGTGTCTCTTGTTGAAGAATACTTTCCTGTAAAGGATTTGTGTAATGAGGCAGCTTAAATTGTCAATTTTATTGTGGTAAAATATAGCACCTTTACTATAATGTAGCATTATAAAACATGGCATGGTTAATCTAGTCTTCCGTAGTTGATGTGTTAACTTGACATATGCTGTTTTTTTATGCATATTAATGATAGCTGATAGCTCAATTGCCTGATGGACCACATGCTAACATCGCAACAAAAAGTAGAAATGACAGGTGTTAATTTAATTTCATATACTATTTGCTTTTCGTGGATATCTTATTTAAATTCGATGCGACCTTTCGCATTATCGTGATTATAATTTGAAGAAAATTGAAACATATGTGTTAGTAGTGAAAAAAAGAGTATATGTATAAACCACTGTTGAGAAACCTAGTCTCGAAATATTATTAATAAAACAACTTGGCTAAGAAAAATGTCTTCTCAAACTTGGTGTATAATTACTATTTCTTTATTCATCAAAAATATTAATGGCCTTCATGTACGAATGTTGTATGTAGTTGTAAACGACAAAAACCGAAAAGAGCGTCTATTTATTATTTTTAATTTTAAGTGATTAAAAAAAGTGAAAAAATAGTCAACTGTCTCGTTATTATTTTCAATGTTTTAATAATAATACGAGTATAGAGCATAAGTTAAGCTCTATGTGCTGAGCCTGCCCTGTTGACCGACGAACGAAGTGAGTCGGTTAAGTCCAGACGAAGCACATAATGCGACTTATGCTCTCAATAATATATACCTACTATTTTATCCGCAAACGTGTTCAGATAAATAAATTAGAAAACAATAATTTAATAAGGATTTGAAAGAATTCGTTGACAAGGTAAAAGTGTCACTTTATCTGATTAAGCAGATAAAATAACAAAATAGTTTCTTCTTGTTGGGTCAGTTTAGCAGATAGTTCTTTTTACCGACTTCAAAAAGGAGGAGGTTCTATGTTCGGCTGTATGTATGCTTTTTTTTCCTTTTATGTATGTTCACCGATATCTCCGTTAATTGTGGACCGACTTTGAAAATTCTTCTTTTATTTGAAAGGGTATACTCCAGAGGTGGTCCCATTGTCACCAAGTCCGGATCTGATAAAGGGCTCCCATGGCAATCGAGAAAAATTGTCAAATTTTTCTTCTTATGTATGTTCACCGATTTCTTCGTCAATTGTGGATCGATTTTGAAAATTCTTCTTTTATTTGAAAGTGTATACTCCGAAGGTAGTCCCATTGTCACCAAGTCCGGATCTGATAAAGGGCTCCCATGGAAATCCAGAAAAATTGACAAATTTTTCCTTTTATGTATGTTCAGCGATTTCTTCGTCAATTGTGGATCGATTTTGAAAATTCTTCTTTTATTTGAAAGGATATACTCTTTTATTTAAAAGGGTATACTCCAGAGGTGGTCCCATTGTCACCAAGTCCGGATCTGAAAAGGGCTCCCATGGAAATCCAGAAAAATTGACAAATTTTTCTTCTTATCGATTTTGAAAATTCTTCTTTTATTTGAAAGAGTATACTCCAGAGGTGGTCCCATTGTCACCAAGTCCGGATCTGATAAAGGGCTCCCATGGAAATCGAGAAAAATTGTCAAATTTATCCTTTCATGTATGTTCAGCGATTTCTTCGTCAATTGTGGATCGATTTTGAAAATTCATCTTTTATTTGAAAGGGTATACTCCGGAGGTAGTCCCATTGTCACCAAGTCCGGATCTGAAAAGGGCTCCCATGGAAATCCAGAAAAATTGACAAATTTTTCTTCTTATCGATTTTGAAAATTCTTCTTTTATTTGAAAGGGTATACTCCAGAGGTGGTCCCATTGTCACCAAGTCCGGATCTGATAAAGGGCTCCCATGGAAATCGAGAAAAATTGTCAAATTTATCCTTTGATGTATGTTCAGCGATTTCTTCGTCAATTGTGGATCGATTTTGAAAATTCTTCTTTTATTTGAAAGGGTATACTCCGGAGGTAGTCTCATTGTCACCAAGTCCGGATCTGATAAAGGGCTCCCATGGAAATCCAGAAAAATTGACAAATTTTTCTTCTTATGTATGTTCACCGATTTCTTCGTCAATTGCGGATCGATTTTGAAAATTCTTCTTTTATTTGAAAAGGTATACTCCAGAGGTGTTCCCATTGTCACCAAGTCCGGATCTGATAAAGGGCTCCCATGGAAATCGAGAAAAATTGTCAAATTTTTCTTCTTATGTATGTTCACCGATTTCTTCGTCAATTGTGGATCGATTTTGAAAATTCTTCTTTTATTTGAAAGTATATACTCCGAAGGTAGTCCCATTGTCACCAAGTCCGGATCTGATAAAGGGCTCCCATGGAAATCCAGAAAAATTGACAAATTTTTCTTCTTATGTATGTTCACCGATTTCTTCGTCAATTGTGGATCGATTTTGAAAATTCTTCTTTTATTTGAAAGAGTATACTCCGGAGGTAGTCCCATTGTCACCAAGTCCGGATCTGATAAGGGGATCCCATGGAAATCGAGGGAAATTTTCAAATTTTTCCTTTCATGTATGTTCACCGATTGCTTCGTCAATTGTGGATCGATTTTGAAAATTCTTCTTTTATTTGAAAGGGTATACTCCGGAGGTAGTCCCGTTGTCAGCAAGTCCGGACCTGATGAGGTGATCGCATGGGAATCGCGCGAAATCCTCACATTTTGTAATTATTATGAACTCTCTCGAATGTAGTCGTTCAATAATTATGCAGGTCTTTGCGTCTGGGAGTCATCATTGCCTTAGATTTTTCAGGTAGTAATATTAATTCATCATTGTTTCAGTATTTCTGGTTTTAATTTTTTATAGTTTGCGTCTTTCATCTTCATTTTCAACCAGCCGTCGTTTCCTCATTCGAGCAGCGTCCTTACTAGGTCTACCCATCACTTAAAATTGTAAAATAATTAGCTTTTTTAAAAAAAGAAACCGACTTCAAAAAGCGAGAAATAACTCAGTACATGTATTATTACATGTGCTACCTACTGATCTGGTTGAAGTCGTGCCAAGCCAAAAAAATAGGTAGTAGATAGATAGGCTGTCCGCTCCCGTCACATCGCAAGTCCCACCGCGCGCGCGCCGGAATGCGTGAGCGTCGGTGGGGGTCTCGCTCTGAGCAAAACATCCCAAACGGGCAGACACGTGCGGGGCAGACGTCGTTGACGGCCTGATATTGAATTTTTGATGCGCTATAACGTTGTTGATATATTTGTATAATGACAATAGGTTACAAATTTGTTAACCTCTTTGGCTTGGCACCGATTTCAAACAGATCAGTAGGAGTTATTTCTCGCTTTTTGAAGTCGGTTTCTTTTTTTTTAAAAGCTAATTATCTAATTGGAGTGACGGCATTACGATTGTTTTATATAAAAAAATAAGGATAAATTCTCCTTGTGCCGCTGTAGGTTTCTGTTACCGAAACCTCTCAATTTACGTTACGGAATATTTTTAAATTTTGCTTTAACCTTCCCATTTTTTAAAAGGGATTTTTATATGAGATGTCATCATTTGCACCAACGCTACATTCCACAAAATCTCTTTCGAAGCACTACCAGAAGATATAGAATTAAATGTGTAATAAAAATGTTGAAAATTATTCATTAAAATCGGATCGTAAATAAACGCGATACTTTACCCCACAAATTTAGTAATTTATACAGATGCAAAATCTAGTCAAAAACAAATCGTGTTAGTTGAATTAACATTTGAATGTTAATAATTTAACGAAAAACCTTCAGGTTTATTAGAATTTTCAATTATTGCAATTATTTTACATATTCTTAAATTACTGATATGCAATATTTTCTAGTTAAGAAATAAAATTTATTATCATTTTTGAGCAACTGATCTGTTTTTGTGATAACATATCAGTTTTGGAAACTCGAAATACGTCAGTAGGACATTCTCTGCTCCTATTATATTATCAGAAAATTCTAGTGTGCATTGTTCTCATATTCTTAATATTGGTATAAATTGCTGTCTTATCATTTCTACTGAAATGTTGCCATTAGCAGTTCCATATTTTTGGTTGTATGTTGATGAATATTGATGCAAAATGCTTTTTGATGAAACTGAAAGTTTATCTTTGGCTAATTACTGTGATCAACGGACGGTCGTCTATTTTGACTAAAAATAAGTTAAAATTTAAATATATTCAAGTCAAACTCCATAAACTTTAATTTAAATTTACTCCAATTTGATTCATCGACATTCTTCCCGTTTGTAAAAATAAATACCCATTTTTTTTTTAATTTAAAACTTTTATATTATACATACTATACAGGGTTTTGATAAATGATTCATATTATATCCAGGAGGCTTTAACGTCAACATTCTCCATCAGACTACATGTAAATTTTATTTTTCAGATGCAACATGATGTATGAATTGATATTATACAATCACTTTAAAAAAATTGCAACACCATGAAAGAAATAATTATTTATTTAAAAAAGTAAGGATAGCAAAGAAATGGTCACCAATCAATAACGAAACGATTAAAGTTCTAGCATATCCTATACATGTTCTGTTGGAAAGTGTTTTTTTTTTTATTCGCCTAAGATATTGTAACAAAGTTGAACGTAGCAAAATGTCAATATAACCTGCCGTAACAGAGCAAGTAAGACGTTCGGCTTTCATTATGCAATGCAATGCCTTTCCACGCCATCACTCCTGGAGTCCTTCGAAGATGCCAACTATGCGACCCCGTTCAAATACTTGATGAAATTGTTCAACCCTACGTACCCGAGACAATGTTACGTTCATTATGGTCGATAATAACTCCAGCTTTTTTTCTTTTGAAAATTTAATCAATTAATAAGCTAGCTATGAGAACAATTATCACATGGTTAGTTTGGAAAAATTGATGATTTAGTGGGTGTTACAATTTTTTTGAAAGTGAGGAACCGCAAGTTTAACCATTTTTAATTCGCCGTTGAAGTACGGAGCCTCTAATTCGCAATGGAGAAACTCGGATTGCCTACCCGACCTGGGGCTAGGTTGGCAGCGCCGATCCAGAGATCGAAGAATATGGGGCGGGGAGTGCATTAGCCTTTATTGTTTTGGTCCTCCCAGTAAGATTTTATAATTTTTCTTAAAATTTGTTAAATCTGCTTCGCTAAAACTAGCTTATATTTATTCGTGACTTTCCTTATTTATTAGAATTTGTTTAAATATTACCATGTAATCTATTTTTGAAAATATGTAGCATCTAAAATGTGTGTATATGATGATTTCTTAAAAATAGCTTTGAGTAATGGCTCCATATTTATCAATCCGCATTCACAGGTAATTTGCCAAATATCAAATATCTTTTATTTTTCATAATTTTTGTCGTAAAGATGTACATAATGTAATTTATAGATATTAATTTTATGAATGAAAAAGATAATTATGTATTTTTTAAAAGTCTGTATTTAATTTTTTACTTTTTTATTCGTACGCACAATTTGTAAAATATTGAAAGTAATGAAAGCATAGAGATACATACAGGGTGTCCCAACTAAAATTTGTACCCCCCAACAATTCCAATTTAGAGAGACTCAGAAGAAAACGCTCGAACAGGTCAATTTTGTTATCAAGGGGGACCAAATTCTACCAAACTTTCAAGTCTTAGATCCCACCCCTTGAGCCAGGGGAGCCACCCCCTCAAAAAATTTAAATGGCATGGGGGGTCGTGTAATACATCATTTTAAAGCTTATTCAATTCCCTATTCAGACCTGCATTTATCGATTCCATTATACAAAAGAAAAACATGAAATCGATATTTTCCAAATCTACATAAAATACTCAACTAAAATTTGTACAGCCCAACCATTTCAATTTCGAAACACTTAGAAGAAAACACTCGAACAGGTCAATTTTGTTATCAAGGGGGGCCAAATTGTCCCAAACTTTCAAGTCTTAGATCTCACCCCTTTAGCCAGGGGAGGCATCACCTTAAAAAATTTAAATGGCATGGGGGGTCGTGTGATACATCATTTTAAAGCTTATTCAATTCTCTATCTAAACCTACTTTTATCTATTCGTTTTTGCAAAAAAGTGCATATGAATTTGTTATTTTCCAAATGTACATAAAATACTCTTGATTTGGAAAATAACAAATTCATGTTTTTTTTGTAGAAACAAATCGATAAAAGTAGATCTGGATAAAGAATTGAATAAGCTTTAAAATGATGTATCACTCGAACCCCCATGCCATTTAAATTTTTTAAGGGGGTGGCTCCCCTGGCTCAAGGGGTGGGATCTAAAATTGGGTCCCCCTTAATAACAAAATTGACCTGTTCGAGCGTTTTCTTCTAAGTCTTTCGAAATTGGAATTGTTGGGGGGTACAAATTTTAGTTGGGACACCCGATATATAGTAATATAGAGAAAATAAACAAGTAAACAATAGAAAAACCTGCTCTCGGACTTGTACACGTGCTATCCAAAGTTCGTCCGACATCAAACAAAGAGTGCCGACGCATTATACATAAAAAAACTTTTCGCAAATGCTCATGCTTCATTCCATACTGAGCAAATACTCACAAAAGTGCGTTAAATAAAAATAAACGTTGAAGGATTTTTTGCTTAATTTTCTTCTTCAGATTTGCACGGTCTCATCGACTACTTGCAAATTGAACCTTAAGTCTTTCTTCTCGTGCTCTGTCAGCATATTGTGATTCACGAACAGGTTTTGCTGCATCCTTTTCCTCAGAAGGAAAATCAATCATCGTGGTTTAAATACATATTTTGCAATATTATGCAATGGAAGATATTTTTTCAACTTTTAGAAGACATACATATTTATTTAATTGTTGGAAAACGCCGTTTTAATTGACCAAAACATCTTTCAAAAATCACCCGTTTTTTTTTTAGCAACTTGTTGTAAGCAGTTTCGGCACTTGTATTGCAATGTTGGAAAAGTCTCATTAACCATGGTTCTAAACCACAACCTGAGTCACTTTGAACACCTTCACTTTGCTCTAAACGTTCCATACTAGCTCTAAAGTTTGAGTTTTTCCAAATTCTATTATCATGCACAGGACCAGGACAACTTGCGTTAACACTCTAGTAAAAATTTGTCCATCGTTACAAGTTGCCTGAACATTTATGGCTACAAACGCTTTTCTGCAAATGTACTCATCTCCGTGGCTTTTCGAAAGGTTTTTCGATTTGAATTAGAGTACAGTCGAGGACACCAATCGTAGCTGGAAAGTTGTAATACCTCTGCCATTCTGCATTTCCCTCATGTACATCTTGACCAGTTTTTGGAAACCTTATCCAAAAATGTGAATATTCTTTAACTTTATGCACTACTTGGCAGATAACTTTTGAAACTGTCGACTGATAAACACTCAATTCTTCTGCAATTCCATATCGAAACCCGGGATTACTAAATACCTCAGAAAGACTTTAAATTTAATTGTTGGAGATAAAGCTCTTCCTCGGGTTTCTTCACTTTCATCCAAGAAATATATACCCAACCATTACGTATTTTCTGCTTCAAAACGGTACAGTGATTTATAGTTTTGGGGGAAAGCATTTCGTTTAGGCTTATATTAAACTTTCTGGTTCCTTATATTCTTAAAAACTGAGCCACTTTTTTGCATGCAATTGAATTTGATTCTAATGATAACCAGATGCAAAAATTTTCGAGCAATTGCTTACAATTATAAGAAAAAGCTTTCTTTTATTCATAAGGTAAACTTACAATACAAGCAGGTCATTCCAAAACCTTTTGATCCTTTTTTTATTCATACCTAGGCGAGTAAATGCTCTGTAAAATAGAAGTAAAAGCATTTGCTACCCTTTATTCATACGGTCCAATATCTTCGTTGCTTTATCCTTGCTTGCTCTTTATCGGTTTGACACAATATTTAATGTCGCGGAAACGGAAGTACATAATAAAAAACCTGTCCCCACATATTTGTTAAGTTCATTTTATTTTTTAGTCAACTGCTAAACGAAAAGCCAAATAAAAAAAAGTCAGATTTTCGGCGTTTATAGAAAAAATAGCATGTTTTATTCGGAGAAAAGTGACACTTTTGCTCCTCATAAAAAATCTACTGTTTGGAATCCAAATTTGTTACAAATTATAGTTAAAAAAAGTTATCTAGACTGGGGGAG